>CM035418.1:71495793-71668293 GCA_020310875.1 Ceratopteris richardii | reverse complement strand
CTTTGGATGACAAGGAGGAAGGAAGATGTCTCAAGGATGTCTTGCATGTACCTACTATCACAAAGAACTTGGTGTCCGTTGGGCAAATGGTTGAAAGAGGCTATCAAGTAAGGTTCAACAAAGGTGGATGCTTTGTGGAGAACCCTAAGCAAGGTTACAAGGTCATAGCAAGAGGAAAGAAGCAAGGGAGACTCTTCACTTTGGAGGTAAATTCTCATTCCACTCAACATGTCTACTTCACATATGGAAACAAGAGGATTTCGGAGTTGGACTTGTGGCACAAGAGGATAGGTCACATCAACATACAAAGAATGAAGGAAATGCAATTCAAGAGGCTGGTTGAAGGTCTTCCCAACTTCCAAGGACAAGGTATGAAGCATTTATGTGAATCTTGTCAACTAGGGAAGCAAGCGAGACTTCCATTCAAGAAGAGTGGCTACATAAGCCAACATCCATTGGAGTTGATACATACAGATGTGTGGGGGCCAACCAAAGAGCAATCCATTGGAGGTAACAAGTACTTTGTCACTTTTATAGATGATTGCACAAGGATGGTTTGGCTTTATTTCATAAAAAAGCAAATCAGATGTGTTTACATGTTTCAAAGCATTCAAGGCAATGGTAGAGAAGGAAACAGGTACATATATCAAGAAGCTAAGGTCCGATGGAGGGGGAGAATATTTCTCAAATGATTTTTCTGATTTTTTAATGGATCAAGGCATCAAGAGGCAAGTAACATGCAGGTACACACCCCAACAAAATGGAGTAGCAGAGAGAAAGAATAGATACATTGCCGAGATCGCTAGAGCAATGCTTAATGAGATGAATGTACCTAACATGTTTTGGAGTGATGCAGCAAATACCGCCGTGTATCTTATGAATAGGGCTCCTACCTCAGGGATCCATGGCTTGACACCATATCAAGCCTATTATGGTAAGAAACCTGATCTTTCCCACTTGAAGATATTTGGATGTACTTGTTATGTACATGTGCCAAGTGAATTGAGGCACAAGCTACAACCAAAGGCAGAAAAGTGTGTGTTTCTAGGATATTCAAATGATCATAAAGGTTACAAGTGCTTCAACCCAAACACAAAGGACTTGAGGATATCAAGGGATGTAGCATTTGATGAGCTACTCCCTTGGTATAAGAAGTATGATTGTATGCAGGACTATGAAGAAGAAAATCATGGACATGATGAAGAACAAATCGACCTAGAGCTAAGCGGCCCAAGGTGTTCCATCAATGAAGATAGTTCAAGCATGAACTCACCATGAAGGGGGAGATCTTCATCAAGCTATGAAGCACAATCAATCAACAAAGGCAAAGCAACATTGGTGGAGTTGGATGAAGAAGGTAATGAAGTTGAAGATGATGAAGGACACATGATGGAGAAAGAAGCCATGTCAAAGAAAGAGATCAAGTTCCCAAGGCAAAGGAGGTTTATTCCTCCAAAAGGTGAAGAAAGGAAGTCTTTTAGAGTTAAGTATCCAACTCAAAGGTTTACTTATGATTCATACATGGCAACTCATTATGCATATATGAACAAAGTAGTAGAAGATCATGAGCCCGATTGCTATGAAGATGCAAGCAGGTACACCGAATGGAAAGAGGCAATGCAAGAAGAGATCGACGCACTTGAGGAGAATCAAACATGGACTCTAGTGCCCAAGAAGGATAACATGAAGGTAATAGGTAATAAGTGGGTGTATAAAGTAAAGAGGAATTCAGATGGATCTATTTCTAGGTTCAAAGCAAGATTGGTGGCCAAGGGTTTTGCACAAACCTATGGAGTGGACTTTGAAGAGACATTCAGCCCCGTTGTCGGGTCGTGAGAGATGCTCGGATGGTGGATCAAGTCATCCGCCTAAATCGTTCGGCACACGCGGGGTGTCTGTAGCAAACTCAGGCTTATGAAAATAAGGGTTCTAATGATAAAATAATTTAAATTACCTATTTCTATGATTGAAACTAAAGTTTTCTTATCAAAAGTAAATAGTTTTAACTAGCTATGGACCGTAAGGACGGGCAGCCTCGTACATAGCAACAACTTCCTGATATGAGATTGAAACTTCCATAATGGGTTCTTCTACTAAACTTTCAGGTAAGCTAGAGGGTTCTGGTCTGTCTAGAGTTGGTGGAACATTTTCAATATTTTCAATAGTACTGTGCTCAAACTCATGAACTAACTTAGAAGACATCAAGGAAAGTAATGGAAAAGTAATGAAACAATATGATGCTAAACTGTTTGAATGAATTAATTGATATGCTAATGGTTCTAATCAATAAATCTAATACAACTGGAAGGCCTAAACAATTGGATAAATGTCTAGTCAATTGGATAGTTGACTAAATGAGAAATAAGATTTAAATGGATCTTTAGGCTGCCGCTTCACTTCAATTGTCTTCACTTCACTTTAATTGATTGTAATCTTCAATGTTTCTGCAAAAAACATTAGGTTCACTGCACTTCATTTGCTCTTCAATTGCTCATTAATCTTCAATGCTTCTCGACACTGAAACAAACATTAGGTTCACTGCACTTCATTCTCTGTCATCTTCAATGTTTCTGCAAGAAACATTATCAACATTAGTAATATTACAAAATCAATAAGAACCTTGAAAGACATTAGTTACTTATCATTTTACATACACATGCATAATAACACACACTCATGCTAACATTACATGCATATGTTAACATATAATCTTATACATACTAATATACTTTCATAAATATGGTAACACACATTTATACATGCATGCTAACACATTAATCATTCATACACATGCTCATGCATTAAAATATATAATACCTCATTTGTGTGCCTTCATGACCATGCACCCAACTATTTATGCAAACATACTTTAATGCATCCTAGCACATCCAATCTTTAGTTCCTATATGGAGATACATTCACAATCCTAACTTAAAACAATATACATGCATACACACATTCTCACATGAATATGCACATGCACACTTGCACTTCTGTAAACATACTTTTAATGCAAAATCATATGCATACTAGTAAGTAGATGTATGTATGCAAACACATCCATGAGTTCTTTTATGTAGACAAACTCATTAAATGTAGGCATATCCCATATATACTTCTAACTCATGCTTTCATAAGTAACTAGCTAAGCAAATTAATGTTTTCATGCTCTCTAAATTTATGCATAATCAATACATTAAACTTTTAAGTATGCAATATGAAACATAACATTTAAAACTACTCAACTAATTAGTCTTGCTCTCGTCCGCTCTCTCTCACTTTATCTCTCTCTCTCCCTCTTTCTTTCTCTCTTTCTCTCTCTCTCTCTCTCTGAGATGGCGCAAGTATTGCTTGACTGAACAGCTGCCCGGAGGACTAGGTGTAGCAGCCCGAAGATTGTGCAGTGCTTTTTCCTTTCTCTCTCAGCCGGCCGTAGGTGAGCTCGTCTCCTAGTCGATCATAGAGACTAATTGGCATCGCCTGGAGACATAGCCGAACTATGGATGCTGCTGTTGTGATATGAATCAGGAGCTCGAGTTCTTCCCCTTAACTGATCTCAGTCACGAGAGGTAGGCAGACGCTGTTCTGTGCATACATTAACAGAGAAGACTTGAGCGCGGCTCGATATGCGTAAGGTAGGGGTCACCGCTCACAAAGTGGACTAAAATACACGTTCCAGCTGTTCCGTTATCCCTCTGATTTGAGGATGAAAGACCAGAAAGATATACGTGGTTCGTGAAAATCTTCAGCTCATTGATGACATACAGTTCGCTGTTGTAATCTCTCTAACTTTTGCACTCTCTCTCTTTCTAATTTTTCTGTCGATCTAGACATCTCCAGCCGCCAGTACACTCTCTAACTCACGGGTTCATGTGCATCTCTCACTATCTCTGAGATTTTGTAGCACCGCTGCCACTACTCTCTCTCTCTCTCTCTGTCCTCCAGGTGTACTGACAGCGGAATCGTCTATG
Organism: Ceratopteris richardii; assembly: GCA_020310875.1. Taxonomy (NCBI): domain Eukaryota; kingdom Viridiplantae; phylum Streptophyta; class Polypodiopsida; order Polypodiales; family Pteridaceae; genus Ceratopteris; species Ceratopteris richardii. The sequence goes on along the minus strand of CM035418.1, from coordinate 71,664,322 downwards.
CGTGCTGTTTGGCATAGGACTCTCTCTACATGCGCGAACACGCTGCCGGCCATGGGAAAGCAAAAGACAATTTCTCTTTTTTTTTCTATTGCTCTACGTGTGTCTATAGACGCCAATACTAACAAGTTGTCACCCTCCTTCAATCCGACGTCTTCAGAGGTACCTCACCCTTCGTTGTCTGATCATGCGTATCCAAAACCTCAGATGATTAACATATATTGGCGTCCATATGACTCGCGAGCTGCGTCCCACTGTAACGTGGAGCTTGTCCCATACACTTCATCAATCTTGCCAAGAATTCGACCATCCATTGGCCTTCGTCTCTAATTATGTTTCGTAAGGCCAATTTCTCTTGATCTCTCTCAATTCTCTCCGCTTCTCTCCACGTGGACAATAGCAAACTAAAGCTAAGCATAATGAAGATATCATAGGAATGGATGAAAAGAAGAAAAAGGAGAATGAGTACCTGCAAGAAACATTAGAAGAAACTAGCACAGCATACTCATATATATACACACACAACTCATTTGTAAACCATTCTTTTGATTTTACTTTATTTCCTCATCCTCACTTTTCCCCATTAACATTCACCACACTTTAATTAACTTTTCTCACACAACCTCTCTTTTAATTACCCTCACACTCACCACTCTTTGTACACACCTTTTTTACACTTTAAATGCATATTTTTTTTCTACCACTCTTTTAACTTGCACTCACAACTACCACACTTTGAAACTATTCACTTTAACCACTTTAGTTACACACTTAACCCACACCACACTTTAAACAGCACTCACATACACCGCTCATTAATTATCCACTTCAATTATTATTTTTATTCTATTACCTTAATTTTCTTAATTAAATAAATCATTTAAATTAACCTTAGTTTAAGTTTTAATTTAGAGAGCGCCTCCACGAAGATTGGCAAGTAGGAGAACCTCGTCGCACCACCCCTTTCATCAACAATTGAAGCACAAAACGTTTGCACCCATTTTTAGCAAACTATGTATTTAGGTTTTGATTCAAATCAATAAATGTATTGAATTTCACAGAAAGCACTGTTTTGAGCCTCATCTTCGAGCAGTTGGTATAATTTCTTTACCCTTACATTCTTGGGTGCAAAATTTTATTTAAGGTTAAATTATTGGTATAGGTTAAAGGCAACTGTTTGTTAATCATAGGTTAAGCGTTAATCATAGCTTTACTTGAAGCATATTGGCATAGTAAACTTATCAAACTGGACTCTAACGGAATTTCAGAATTAGTAGCTGAACATAAGGAAAGAGTAACAAAAGAAGTTCAGGATATAGTTAGAATTGTTCAAGCTAGGTCAAAACAAACTTCAAAAATGGACGAGCTATTTCAAACTATGATGCACGAAACGCAAGGACAAAAGGTAGTTGAAACGTTATTAAAGGATAAAGGGAAATTTACTGGTATGAATGTTACAAATTATTTAGACACGTTTGAGGAATTAGCTAAGTTACACGGTTTACCTGAAACAAAGTGGAAATCCTATCTTGGACGTCTGGCCATAGCAACTGTAAAAGCTATTATGGATATACATGACAATAAGGAATGGGATGAGTTTAGAAAAGAGTTGCATAAGGAATTCTACTTAGAAGACTACAGTCAACATAGTAGAGAAGGATTTATGAAATGGATTAGTTCACCTAAGCCTCACATTTCGTTAACTCAACTCCATAGTGAATTTATGAAAAGATTCTCTCAATTACCTGAACAGGATAGAGTTGCCCTTACCCCAGATATCATTTTATATTTCCTTAAAATCTTGACTCCAGATATAAGGGTAGAGGTTGAGCGTAGGCTTGAAGAACCGGGGAAGAAATATGGGCTTACAGATGACTGGGGTGTAGTGAAAACTGTAGTTGAGGCGGTTGCTCACATGATCCAACGTAAAACACTCCTTTATGATTCGATGTCTCAACCATCTTCCAGTTTTCCTCCGATTCATGCAACTAGGGATACACAAGCTGAGCCTACAACATCCACATCTAGAGTACCAACCGAGTTACAATTTGAGATTTTGTTTAACAAGTTGGACAATATGATGCATATGCACGAGAATATGTCTAAAGAGGTAGCGGCTTTGCAGAATGTGGTGTATGCTTTAAACCTTCAAGATAAACCTGCAATGCAAGCTCATCCGACTATTTATCCTCAACCAGTAAATGCTCCAAATCCACCATTAGTAGCTCCGAATCATCCATTAGTACCTCCTAATCCACCTTTTATACCTCCTAATCCTCGAGTTGTACCCCAACCAATTCCTCAACCGATTCCTCAAGCATTTAACCAAAGAAATTTCAATGAAAGGAGAAATGCCAATGTGAGGAGATGTATCTGGTGCGATGCCACAGATCATTTGACTTACACATGTGAAGCATTGAAAGATGCGAAAGAGAAAAGACTTGTAATTGATATTGACAAGCGATTGTGCGACTATAGAACACATTTACCCTTAGCTGCCAATTGGGGAAAGGGAGGGATGCAGAAGCTGTATGAAAACCTTTCTGAGTCTTCAAAATCTGCTTCTGCTGTTAAACTAGAATATGTTGATAGTGACTCTGATTCCGAACAAACAAGGGAAACGAGGAACTACTCAATTGAAGCTTTGATAAAGGCGAGAGATGATATTATGCAAAAAACTGCGTGGAACTCTCCTGTCGATCAATTCTCGATATATTCGCATATTGCGAATGTTGAAGAGAAAAGAAAGAGAGATGATGAGCAAGATATAAATGATTCAGGTAGACGAATGACTAGAAGTAAGATGAGAGATGAGCCGAAGCCTAAGAAAGTTCAGTTTGAACAAGGCGAAAGTTCTAAAACAAATGAGGAGCGAAGAAAAGAAATTAGGGAGGGTAAACAACCTATGTTTAGTGAACCAATTCAAACATCAGACAAAGTAGAGCAAATTCCTAGAACTGAAACAAAACCTGAAGAGAAACCAGAAAAGAAACCAAAACGAGTACCGAAAGCTATTCTTATTTCTGAACTTGAACAAAAAGTTGATTCAAAAGAAATATTGTATGACATCTTATTAAAAAGTGCAGTAACAATGACTTTAGAACAAATCTTCTCAATAGCAAAAATTGAATTTAAGGAAAATTTTATTAAACTAATTAAAAGGAAGAGATTCTCTCTGTCACAAGAGGTAGAGATGCAAGATGTTGCCGATGTAACTCACTTGATTCATGAATCTCTTTCTTTAGACTCAGAAGATGAAGAAGATAATACCTGTAATGTGAACAAAAATTTCTTAGGGCCGATTGTACCAGATGACGAAACAAAAAACTCAGAGAGTGATTTTAGAAAAAGTTTTTGGGCGAGAGGCACACCGGAGATTAAAGTTAACTTAGGAGATCAGAAGAGATCATATTCTGCTTTAGCCCTAATTGACTCTGGGTCTGAAATCAATGTGATTTCGAAAGGATTATATGATAAGTTTAAATGGCCTATTGATAAAAATCACGGCTGGATAATGCGAACCGCGGACAATGGTTGTGGATCACTCCTGGGAGCATGTGCCAACATACCTCTAATGATAGGTGGAATCTCTGAGACATTCCACTTTTTCATTCAGGACGACTGCTCTTATGAAATTATCTTAGGTCAACCATTTATATGTGAAGCCAAAATGGAGACTAAAGTAATAGATGACGGCTCAGCATACGCAAGAATTAGATCTAAAGATGATCTACAATCGCTCCAAGTTATGATAGTCAGCCCAAACCATGTACAAAATAGGGAGAAAATTAGGAAGACGCCCATCCGTTCCCATGAAAAGATACGTGAAGATCATATGCCTCTTCGTGAGTTTGGAACTTATTATGATCAAAATTTTGCCTAGATGCCACTGTTGAGCGAGACAACGGTGGTTCTTGGTTTGATGTCTCGCACCCATCTATAGATACTTTAGATAGTTTTTCTTTATATTTCCCTTCATCATATTTGCAATTCAGTCATTATAAACAAATTCCTAAAAAAATTATAAAACATTATGAAAAATTTTATAAAGAGAAAGGATTCATTTCATCTGATGAACACATTGAAACCGTAATTGAAACTTTATCTTCAAACTCATTGATTGAAGAACTTCAAAATATTTTGCATGAAAAAGAAAATTTTAGATTTGTACTTTTAAATTCTATTGAAGAATATGATTTGATTATTTAATTTGTCATGAGTAATGGAAAGGAAGCAAAAGTAAATACAAAATACAAAACCGTTGATAAAAAAATTAAACCGATTGCCCAATCATTACCACGAGAGAGTGAAGAGAAGTTTAGGAAAGTTACCAATGATCCTTATTTAAGAGAGCGCACAAATATAGGTCATACCTTCACAGAAGAAACTTTAAAGCTAATCAAGATAGGAAATGATGAAAATTTTTTGTTACCCGAGGAACGTGAACTATTTCAAAGAGTGATTAGAAAGCATGGAAAGGCATTTTCTTTATATTCCCATGAGATAGGTTGTGCAGACCCAAAAATTATGCCGCCAATGATCATCTTTACAGTGCCTCACATTCCATGGAATCTTCGACCCATACCTGTTCCGAAAGCCCATTTACCAGAGTTAATGTGGCTTCTTAAGGAAAAGATTCACATGCGAATTTTAGAGCCATCGTCTGCACCCTACTCAAATAGGTGGTTTACTGTTCCAAAGAAAAATGGCAAGTTACGGTTCATTCAAGATTTACAACCTGTTAACAAGGTTACTATTAGGAATGTAGGTACTGGGCCCATTGTAGGAGAATTCGCTGAAGCCTTCGCTGTTCATGCCATTTACTCAATGGGAGACTTGTATTCTAGCTACGATCAATTTCAGCTTGCTATTGAAAGTAGAGACATTACGACCATGAAAACTCCTTTAGGCTTAGTTCGCATGTGCACTTTGCCGCAAGGAGCTACTAATTCAGTAGCGCATATGATGAACGCCATGAATTCAGTATTACATGACTTCATTCCTAATATAGCCATGCCATTTATTGATGACATTCCTATTAAAGGATATATTGAGAATGCGAAAGATGAAACTTTAGATTCCTCTGGCTGCAGGAAGTTTGTAGTAGATCATATCTCTGACTGTGAAAGGATTTTCCAGAGATTTGAAGAGGTTGGTCTCACATTCTCCATTGAGAAATCTGTTTTTGGTGTCAATGAGGTACTTATAGTTGGGCATTTATGTGGACATTACGGTCGGAGGCCATATCCACCTAAAGTCGACGCTATAAACAAGATTTCTGAAACCTGTAGTAATATTAGTGAGGTAAGACGATTCCTTGGTGCTTGTGTGTTTTATGCCATCTGGATCCCACACTATGCACATGTTGCAAACTGTCTTTATGCTTTACTAAGGAAGAATCGAAAGTTTCTTTGGACTGAAGAACACTCAAAAGCTATGAAAAAGTTAAAGAAATTCCTTCTTGAAGCTCCTATTTTAAAGCGAGTAGATTATACTGATCAAAAGCCTATCATTTTAATTGTTGATACGAGCCCTATAGGAATAGGATGGGTTATTGGTCAGGACGATGAAGAGGGCAATAGGTATGCTGTGAGATTTGGAGCAAAGATTTTACACGATATGCAAAGAAATTATCCGCAAATTAAATGAGAACTATGGGGTTTAGTCACGGCATTAAAATCCGATAAAGAATATTTTATAGGTGCAAATGTAATAGTTGAGACAGATTGTCTACCTCTGATTGGAATGATTACAAACTGTTCATCACCCGACATTGCCATGCTTAGATGGATTTCATACATCAAGTTTATAAATCCTGTTTTGATACATATTGCAGGTAAATCTAATTCTGTGGCTGATATGCTTTCTCGAGCTAGATTTGATAATGAGGAAGAAACAGAATTAGAAATAAATGCAATCAATTATGATTCTAAAGCATACGCATATGAACAGTTTAATATTGAAGAATACGAAAGAGAGTGGCAGGATATTGGAAAGTATTTAAGTACTTTGGTTAGGGCACCTTCATGGTCTTCAAATAGATTTCGGAATATTAGGAAAAGAGCTTACAACTTTTTTCTGAAAGATGGTTTCATTTGGAGACATGCGAGGGGAAAAATTAGATTGCCACAACGAGTACTAGGTACTAAGGATCTTCAGTTACAAGTCATGAAGAGTATGCATGATACTTTATGGGCAGGACATAAAGGTTTTGTAGCTACGTATGAAAAAATTAGAGAAGGATACTGGTGGCCAGGGATTTATGTTACTGTTAAAAATTATGTTACTTCATGTGACGTATGTCAGATTCATTCCTCAGTCAAACATAGGGATCCGTTGCATCCTACCTATCCACCATGCATCCATTATAAATGGGTTATAGACTTAGTTACCATGCCCAAAGGTATCAATAAGATGAGATATATAGTCTTGGCACGTGAAGATCTTACGAATCATGTAGAAGGCCGAGCTTTAAGATCTAAGACAACCTTGAATGTATGCAAATTTCTTCTTGAGGATGTCATTTCACGATTTGGTTATGTAGAAAAGGTAGTGGCTGATAGGGGAGAGTTAGATGCGCAGGAGGCTAGAGAATTCTTTGCTAGGCATGGACTTCGCTTAGCTCTTACTACTGCTTACAACCCTGAAGCTAATGGGAAGATTGAGCGAGGGCATTCTCCTATTATTAAAGCAATTTCCAAAGCTTGTAATGGAGAAATTAAGAATTGGCCAACTTATCTGCCATTTGCGTTGTGGGCCGATAGAATGACCTGCACTAGAACGACGGGGTATATGCCGGCAGAGTTGATGTATTGCCAGAAACCAATTTTCCCTGTGCATACGCAAATTCTTACTTGGACTACGTTACCATGGGAAGATAATTTGTCGACAGAAGATTTATTAGCTCTGCGAATCCAGCAGTTAGAGCAAGGGAATGAACGTTTAGAAGAGGCTATAGTTAAACTAAAAGATTCTCAATTGAAAAACAAGAAGTATTTTGATAAATCACATAGGTTAAGGCCAAAGCCGATTTATGTTAATGATTGGGTTTTACTGTATGATAGTACGTTTGATTCTCAGTATGATGCTCGTAGAAAACTAAAAAGACGTTGGTTTGGACCTTATGTGGTAGTCAAAACCTATGAAAACGGAACATATGCCTTACGCGAATTAGATGGTACTCCTCTTAAAAACTTAATTGCTGGCAAAAGAATTAAATTATTTAAACAAAGAGATGATGAAATGTATGAAGTAATGTTTGATGATGAGCATGATTAATTATGTATGAATGAATTTCTTTAGTGTGGGTTTCTTTTGCAGGAAAACCAAGAGAAGATTTGAATATGAAATTTGATAATTTTGCGTGTCTAGCTGTTGCTGGTTGAGTTCTAACAGGTCTTTGAAGAACAAATTAAGATGCATAAAGATGAGCAGATTGAAGATGGAGCAGATTGAAGATGAAGCAGATTGAAGATAAAATTGATTTTAGGTCGTATTTTTCTTTGTCTTAAAATTTTGTTTTACGTATTTTATTTGCATTCATATAAAACTAATTGATAAAATCTGGAATGAAGAATATTAATTTATAAAGGACTCTATTTAACCATATTAGGAAAATAGACATAATTTATATTTCTACATTTATAGATTAAGTGAGATTTGTTAAAAATAGAAGGATTTGTAGTTCATTTAGATAACAAAAGTAGTTGTATATATGTAGGAGCATATTGTTGCATGATACATGTCTGTGAAAACCTAGATCTTTCTTGTCCATGCAGCTAGATCCTTAGCTCGGATTAAGGGGTTAAGCCTTTCCCCTTTTAAACAAAAAAGTAGCGAAAAAATAAAATAAAATATTGACATGGAAGTTATACCTTCTTCCACCCCAAAAAGGTATTTACATTTATTATCGATATGAAGTTTACATCATATTTATATGAAGAGAACTAGTTGTGAAAAAACACATCTAGCGATTAAAATTGGGCATACAAGGCGGCTGTTTGTCCAAGTAGATCTAGTAGATTTCTTTGGCATGCTTGATTGCTCATATGTGAATGCATATATATGACGAAACCTGCATTTGAATGAATGAAAATGAATTCTGTTTTATACTAATCTTTACATAGTTTATAAATGGATGAAATGTAAATTAATGTTTGTTGACTGAACAGGTTACTAGCTTACCTTTATACTTTAATATGTTTTCATTGCCAGATATAATTTAAATAAACTTCATGTGCATGTTGAAAAGATTAAAAATTTGATAAGTTAAAAGATGTTTATAAAAAGAATTGATGCTTTTCTATGATTTAATTTCAGGATAATCATTGAAAATGCCGCTTCCCTTAATCTGCAAGTTGGCCCATCGAGGATGATGTGCAGGTTTGGTGGCGGTGGACTTAGGATTTAATTGCACATACATGATTAAATAATTAATTAAACCATATTTTAATTTTTATTATTGAACCATTGTTTAGATATAGATTAATTTCATTAAATATTAATTGTTTAAACCTTTAAAACATTCTAAAACCCTAGAAAACCTATTTAAATCCATCACAAACTCATGAAAACCCTTTAAAACCCGTCTAAACCCTATCTCTCACCCATGATAAATCATCTAAACTCTTAACATTAACCCAATGGAATCATTTAAGACCCTTTGGATTAATCCTACTGACTTAACTTATATAAACTTATGAAAACCTAGGGGTATATACTCATATGTCTGATATGTATCAATTTAAAACACTCATTAAATGAGTAATTAGGGTACCCTAATATGAACACATATTCTTCATCATTTCTTGTACCTGCAAATACTTCAAAAGTAGTTAATTCAATCCAGAACAACTGATCAACAGTGAAAAAGAGGTTTAGAATTCACCAATTAAGTTGCTTTTATTTCCTCTGGTTATCAACTAGAAGATGCAAATCTTCCCGACACCGTGGCAAAGATGAGCACCATTAGGACACTCATTGCAATGGCTGCTAGCAAAGGATGGAATCTTTTCCAATTGGATATCAAGAATGCCTTTCTCAATGGAGACTTGGAAGAAGAGGTATACATGGAGCAACCACTAGGTTTTGTTCATAAAGAGTTTCCACATCATGTTTGTAGGTTGAAGAAGGCACTTTATGGCCTAAAGCAAGCTCCAAGGGCTTGGAACCAAAGGTTGGTGGACTATTTGATCAAATGTGGTTACAATCAATGCAAGGCGGATCCATCTCTCTTCATCAAACAAAGAGGAGAACTTGTAGTCTACATGTGCGTGTATGTAGATGATCTTATCATTACAGGTAATGATACAAAGGGCATTGAGGAGATCAAGGCAAAGCTTGGAAACGAGTTTAGGATCTCTGATCTTGGAGATCTTAGGTATTTTCTTGGCATTGAAGTTGTATACAAAGAAGAAGGTATTATGCTCATACAAAGGAAGTATATTCTAGACCTACTTGAGAGGTTTGGGATGCTACATTGCAAGCCTATTTCAAATCCCATGGAAGTTAATGTAAAGCTAAGCTCCATTGATGGAGAGCCATTAGAGGATGTAACCTTGTATCGATCTATTGTAGGATCTTTCAATTATGCCACAATAACTAGGCCCGACATAGCATATGGAGTTGGAGTGTTATCACAATTTATGCATAGTCCAAGGACTACACACTTGCAAGCTGCAAGAAGAATGTTATGATATCTCAAGGCCACTATAAATGAAGGATTGTTCTATTCATTTGATGATGATATGCAGGTCAAAGCTTATTCTGATGCCGATTGGGCCAGTTCGAAGGAGGATAGAAGAAGTACAAGTGGTTACCTAGTCATGCTAGGTAGCAAGATCATCTCATGGATTTCAAAGAAGCAACCCACGGTGGCATTATCTTCCACCGAGGCTGAGTATAGAGCTTTGGCTCAAGTCACATGTGAGCTAATGTGGATTAAGAAGTTATTTATGGAGCTTAATTTGCAGGTTGACACATATCCAATTTTTTGTGACAATATGAGTAGCATTCATCTAGCATCGAATCCTGTCTATCATGCTAGAACCAAGCATATTGAAGTGCACTATCACTTCATAAGGGAAAAGGTGATATCGAAGGAAGTTTCAGTACATCATATTGGTACCAAGGACCAAGTTGCCGACATGTTTACAAAGGCTTTGGATGGGATGAAGATTTCAAAATTCAAGCAATGCATCAACATGAAGGAGCTTGGATGAGGACGAAGAATTGAAGCTTGAGGGGGAGTGTTAAAAGTCAAGCTTCAAGCTACAAATTCGTGGGGAATCTTTTATGGACATGTGGAGCAATCAAAGGAAGCCAAAAGCCACGAGATTCCATCAAGAAAAGTCACTCAACCACTCCCCAAGTCATCTCAACTAATTCCTCCAAGTTAGGAGGCTGATTTGGAAAGGTAGTTCCTAGATTTTAGGGGAACACTTCTCACTATAAAAGGAGCATGTATCCCGACTTCTTTTGGGCCATCTTCTTGGAGTTTTAGCTCATGTAAAGTGAGCACTAAGTGCTGGAGTTGTGATAAGCAAGCCCCTTGCTTAAGCTAGCCCCTTGCTTGCTTGTTTGTTTTCTTTTAGTAGGCATATCTATGTGTGTGCACAGGCAGTGTTGCAACTCTCTACCCCTGAGTTGTTAGCATTGGTTCTCCCTCATATTGTATCCATTTGATGTAGATCTTGTCTCATTGGATAGCTATTAGAGTCTATTTTATGCTCACAAATTCTCTGGATCATTCTCTGAGTAATCTGGGAGCAACATTCATTTTAGTGAAGTTGTGTGATTGATATCTCTCTTAGTGTGTAGGCTTTGTTTGAAATATTTTGCTCTCTGTTGTAAGGGCTGGTTCTGCTTCTCTATGTATCCATTTGCTATGATTTTGGTGTCATTGGGTAGCTATTACAGTCCTCTATAGTTGACTAAAGTTTGATATTCATTCTCTGTATAATCTCTGAGAAAAGCTTGCTGGAGTGAAGTGAGGTATCTGCTTGATTGGCAGTTGTGAGCATTCAACTAGCTCATGTTGTAGACATTGTTTCTCCTTGTGTAGGCATCCATTTGAAGTGAAATTTGGTTTGTTGGAAAGCTCTTGGTGTCTACTACAGGTCTAAAAAAGCTCATTGGAGTTCTCTGCATATGCTCTGATTAAGAGCATTTTTGGTGTGCAGAGGTCAAAGAAGGATACCTATGGAGGTCATTCACGCTTCGTCGTTGCTTAGGGGTTGAGATACTTCCCCCATCAATTAGATCCTTAATTGCAACATATGTTTGGTGGATAGGAAGTGTTTTTTTGATGTCGATTCTTGTTTTTACCTTAATGTTCATCACTTTTATCTTACTTTGATAGATTTCAAAGTGGAGAAATGGTTCATATGCTTATGCACATGATGAATGTGACTCCAGAAGCTCTTGGTCTGTAATGCTTTCTAAAATGTGCTCTTGGAGGTCTATGCCATTCATAATTCATTAGTAGCACATAATGAAGTAACACAATTGAAAACTATGTATCTTGCTACATCTCTACTCATGTATGGTAATTTTCATCCTATTAAAATGTGAATTTAGTCATTAAAGTATTAGATGCTTGACTACTATTTATTAAATCTACTATATTTCCATGAACGTAAGGTCTTCCATAAATATATAAGCTTTCATTTTCTGCATGTGTAATCCCTCTAGTTGTAAGAGAAGCTAGACTGATGCATAATCCATTATTATTCATGTTCTGAATGTAATGTGTAAGTGTGTGCCAATCTCCCCATGTATATATAGGACTAACAACCATTGATAGTTGAGAAAGAAATCATATAGTGATTACCCCAAAAGTAAAAAATTCCTTCGTCTAAAGGAAGTGGTCCTCTATGACAACCTCTGTATATCTTCTATCATATCTTTTTACTAGAGGACAATGATGAATTGGTAATGGATAATCTCTAATTTTTTCAAGCTGTAAACGAAGAGGTAGAGGATCTCGAGAAAGCTCAGCTTGTAATTGGTAAACGGCATGTCCATGACTTGTATGAGGAATACTAGTTTTATAAGTAAGACAATGGTCATCATCCTCATCATGAAGAAATATTTTAGTATATTCAGTGTAAGTTTATTTCGTATAAGATGTTTAAATAGAATAATGGCATTGTTTTATGGATTCAATACATAACCAAGCATTATCAAGGCGATGAAGTGGTGGCACATGCTCAAAAATAACATTATATGCCTCATGTTCAATACATTCCAATCATGGTCTTTGATACGTACCACAACAAAGATTACACAACATGTAATATGCTCTTAATATTAACTATCATACAAATTCCTATTGAACAACACATGTGAAGTCATTGCATAGGTAGGAGGTGGTGAAGTCATTTTAATTTGTTTATTTTTAGGAGTTACAAAATGAGATCTTTATGTGACTCCTACTTGTGATTTGTTCACCTAAACTGAGTGTAAGTATTAGAAACAAAGAGCTATTGATCTAAAGTCACATCACAATTTTACATCTGATGAAAGTGACTAGAGATCCATTGCTCTTGGTCTCTAATGCTTGTAATGAAGTAATAGCATTCACAACTAATTATCTTCCTACATCTCTACTCACGTATGTTGTTTCATGGCTATTTTCATGCTCTTCAATTGTGAAATTAGTCATTTAACTATTATCCTGAACTTCTGTGTATGTCTATATATGTATGTGTATGTGTGTGCATGTGTGTTTATCTATGTGTGTGCATCTCTCTATATGCATGTGTGTATGTTATTTATGTATGTATATGCATGTGTATGTGTGTGTATGTGTGTATGTATGTATGTATATATCTATACTATGTATATGTGTTGGGAAAAATGGATGGACACCTCAAGAAATGAGTTGGTACTACTAATCCCTGCTTTGTACCAGCCCTATTTTACTTTAGAGTTGATGTTTAGGCCCTTTTAGCTTTCCAATGACACTAAATAAGTGCCTATGTGCTTTGGAGATGAAGCTTCAAACAATAGGATCAAAACAGATAAGTTTGCAACTAGCCAGTGACCAAAAAATTGCTATTTTGGTCTTGATACATGTTGGAAGTTTTGCTTAGTACTCACAACACAATAGCAATTAGAAACATTCCTTCTGAGGGTATCTAATTAGCTTAGAGAGCTGATAATTCAAAGTAGAATCACTTAAAATGATAGACTATACTCTGAGCAATCACTTTAGCAAGTAGAAGCTTACCCCCGACTTTTTAGGAACTCTATAGAGAATGACCATTGACCACTTCGAGATGCTTTCTACCAATTGGCTAAATGAAACTTCTTTAAACTTTGGTAGCTTGTAGTAGACTACGAGATGGTTCACGAAGCTATAGAACATTAAAATTGGTGAAGGGATCACTGCGATATGAGCAATCCAAGTACACTATTCTGAGTGACAATGACAGGGAGACCAACAGAGATGATCAATGATATAATGTATTATATGACAATGTTGTACATGCTAATTGGCATGAAGAATAATGCCCAATAATAGTGAGAGATGTAGGCTATAATGTGAGCCACACAATCTCTTCAATTGATAACTATATGCTTCTAGAATGGAGAACTTGCACCGCAAGATTTATAACCATCTTTTATAGATGCCTTGCCTCCAAGTCTGAATTCAAAATTAAACTTTGCTTTTTCGAAAAGTTCTCCTCTAAGTTAGGTGTCATTCCACCAAAATGATTCGTAGCTTTATCTCTCCTAAGTCCACGAGTTTAGTGGCTTTAATAGATTCCTCCAAGAGTTTTACAGAGGTTAATGGTCAAATTGATAAGCAATGGTTCATGTGGTTCTTCAACAATTTGCACATAGTTTCTTCAATGCCTAGCCAAGTGTGAAGGTTTGGCATTTGCTCCAACAGCTCCCCCTCAAGCCAAACATCTTGGCTTGTTCTTCTTCATCAATCCTCTTGAATGTCTTGCAATCCAATCATATCTCTAAACTTTCAAAGTTTGGTACCATCAAGTGCCTTTGTCAATAAATCTGCACTTTGCATAGTAGTGGATACACATGCCAATTGAATTTCCTTGCTCAATAGCTTCACTCTCACATGGTGATAGTGAACCTCTATATGCTTGGTCCTAGCATGATAGATAGGATTTGCTGCAAGATGTATGGAACTAGTATTGTCACCAAAAATCATTGATGAGTTAGAATGTAGTCCCAAATCTGAATATAGCAATGTGATCCATATGACTTCTTGTGTAGCATTGGCTAATCCTCTATATTCTACCTCTGTTGAAGATAAAGCAACAATAGGTTGCTTCTTGGAAGACCATGAAATGGGCTTATCACCTGCAAAAGAAAGATAACCTGAGGTGCTTCTCCTGTCATCCTTACAATCTGCTCAATCTACATTTGAGTATATTTTGATGTCCAAATCTGAAGTATAAGGAAAGTATAAACCTAGATTTTAAGTACCCTTGAGATACTTCAAAATTCTCTTGGCAACTTCCAAGTGAGGTGCTCTAGGTTTGTGCATAAATTGACTTAAGACACTTACTCCACAAGCAATATCAATGTAAGGAATTGAACTCACAACCTCTTGGTTAGGAATGTGATGGGCTAACCACTTGCCCCAAAAGCCATGGTTGAGGATTACTTCCTAATCCTCTCTCTTAGGGTGTGGTTCAACCATCTCCTACCAGGATTATGTTACATTCTTCCCCCCTTGGTCGATCATTGTCCTCAATGATCTACTCTTGTATCCCTCTAGCCTCGGTGATCAGTCCCTTGAACTCCCTAGGTGCCCTTGAATTGATGTTCCTCAACCTCGCACAGTTTCTTGAACCTTGTTCGCAACCTTGGTCTCTTGAACCCTTGCTCTCAACCTTGGTGTCTTGAACCTTCTTGTTCGCAACCTTGGTGTCTCGAGCCCTTGTTCTCAACCTCAGTCTTGAACCTTGTTCTCACCCATGCTTGGTATCTTGAACACTCAATCAAGTTCCACCCAAGGATTCCCAAGGAATTCACACTTGCAAGCTAGCTCATTGGAAAGTTCGTTCCGAGAGCTTTCCAACGGTATATTACACGCCTTAATCCGACCTACGGATTGAGAGATACACCCCAATCATTGTAAGGTCCATTCTTGAAACCAACGCGCGCGCCTTCCACAATTCCTACCCTTTCACATAGAGGATGCCCAAGCGCCTTTTTTAGAGGCCATTGAGTCATTCCATCTTGCCCAAGCCTACTTCCTAGGCTCTGATACCAATGCAAGGAATTGAACTCACAACCTCTTGGTTAGGAATGATGTAAGGAATTGAACTCACAACCTCTTGGTTAGGAATGTGATGGGCTAACAACTTGCCCCAAAAGCCATGGTTGAGGATTACTTCCTAATCCTCTCTCTTAGAGCGTGGTTCAACCATCTCCTACTAGGATTATGTAACATTCTTCCCCCCTTGGTCGATCATTGTCCTCAATGATCTACTCTAATGTAAGGAATTGAACTCACAACCTCTTGGTTAGGAATGTGATGGGCTAACCACTTGCCCCAAAAGCCATGGTTGAGGATTACTTCCTAATCCTCTCTCTTAGGGTGTGGTTCAACCATCTCCTACCAGGATTATGTTACAATCAATCCTTCTCAATGTTGCATAGTTTAGACTTCCAACCATGCTTTGTTAACCTGTAATATTTTCAAGCACATCACCTTCATGAGCACTTAATTTTTGGTCTACCTCCATAGGAGTACTAGCTATCTTGGCATCCTGCAAAGTGAAACTTCTTCAACATGTCGTGCACATACTTTCTTTGAGTGATCCATTGGCATTATTACCTATAAATATGATATCATCAACATACACACATAGGTATATCACCTCTAAATTGGTTCTCTTGATAAACAGAGAAGTATCTGCTTTGCTCATGTCGAATCCTTGATCTTGGAGATACGTAGTCAACCTATGATTCCATGCCTTAGGTGCTTGCTTCAATCCATAAAGATATTTGTTTGGTTTGCAAACATATGCTATCTTGCTTGGGTCCTCATAACTAGGAGGTTGAGCAGTGTAAACCTCCTCTGAAATCTAGCCATTAAGAAAAGCATTTTCTACATCCAATTGGTACATATTCCAATTCCTTAATGCAGCCACACTTACCACTACCCTGATGGTTGGCATTTTGGCCATATGTGAGAAAGTCTCTTCATAATCAACTCCTTGGGTTTGTGCAAAACCCTTAGCCACAAGTCTAGCTTTATATCTGTTTACTGATCCATCTAAATTTCTCTTGATTTTGTAAATCCATCTAGAACCAATTACCTTCATAGACTCCTTCTTTGGCACTAGCTCCCAAGTGTCATTCTCCTTGAGTGCTACAATTTCTTCATCCATAGCCTCCATCCATTCTCCCTTGGTCTTTGCCTCTTGATATGATGAAGGCTCTTCAAGTGGTAAATCTTTAGCAAGATAAATGGAATGCTAGGTAACTAAAGAAGTGTCATACCCATATCTGATTGGCTTCTTGCTCTCCCTTTGTGATCTTCTAATTGCTTGGTTGGATGATTTAGGTAAGTCCTTCAACTTCTTCATCTTGACCTTGCCTTTTGATTCCCATGCTTTAAATTCTTCTAGCTTCTCATCATCTGATTTGATGTCTTCAATCTAGTTTGGCTCCTCCTTGGTGAGGCTTGGAGACTCCTCTTCCAACTCATATGGAAACTTAACTTTCCTGCATTCACTTTCAAACCAAGAATCATTCTCATCAAACAAAACATCTCTACTCTCCATGAATCCTTGGTTGGATGGATTGTAAAATCTATACCCTTTCTAATTTAAATCATACCCTATGAAGATGCACTTTTTTGCCTTAGGATCTAACTTACCTTTGATTTGAGATGGGATATGTACATATGCAACACATCCAAAGATCCTACAATGATCAAGTGATGGCCTTCTACCATGCCATGCTTCATATGGGGTCATCCCATCAAGTGATTTGGATGGAAACCTGTTAACAAGATAAGTGGCAGTAGATACACTCTCTGCCCACAAATAATTTGGTAACTTTTTCTCATTTAGCATTGACCTATCTGTTTCAACAATCAACCTGTTTCTCCTCTCTCCCACCCCATTTTTCTCAGGCATATACCTTCTTGTAATTTCCCTTTTGATTCCTCTATCCTGTAAGAATGCATCAAATTCATTTGAGAATCACTCACCTCCTCCATCCAACCTTAGTCTTTTTAGGCTTCTTCCTGTTTGGTTTTCCACAAGTGCAAAATACTTCTTAAAGCAGTTGAACACTTCATCTTTGTGCTTCATAAAATATAAGATAGTCCATCCACTAAAATCATCAATGAAAGATACATAATACCTTGATCCAAAAATTGAAATATCCTTACTTGGTCCCCACACATCTGTGTGGACAAGCTCCAAGTAATTCTCGTGAAGAGAGATGGTGGATGCAATCCAAAGATGAGTAGGTGCTGCTACAACCAGCTTCACACCAGCCAATTGAGACTTCAGAGTTGATTAGTAGACCCTTTGAGATTTCTAAATCCACAAAAATATCAGCCAAGTACTTTGGAACATGTATCCCAAAGGTTTAAGTCAAGACAGACTAGTTGTGAAATGACTAGCTCCCAAAACTTGCTATTTTTGGACATACACCTACTGGACAAAATGAACAGTGCTCTCAACCTGGTAGGAATTAGAAAAATTCCTTTTGGGCATAGCAAATAGACTTAGCAAGCTTCCCAATCCAAGTTAAAACACTTCAAATGATGGACTAAGCAATGAGAACAAGTTTCATCAATTTCTGGAACATGCCCACCATTCTCGGGGCTCTACAGAGATAGACCAGTGAGCAGTAAATTGCAGATATCTCCAAAACTATAAATCCAATGACCCTGAAAATTGATATGCAAACACTGGACAGTAAGAGCTATCCAACACTTGTTAAATAACTGAAAATAGATCAGTATAACTCGAGATATGACCTTCTGAAGGTACTGCTCTAAGTGAGTATAGCAAAGAACAAAACAGAGAAGTAGATGATAATAAATGTATAGATTCACATATAATTACAACCACATTGGCAATGAATCTTTGCACAATGGGAGTAGAATGATAGAGCTATGGAGTAAGATCTTCAATCTCTACAAAATGACATGAAGTGGTCACGTACAAGGCTTCCTAATCGCCTCTTCCTTCTTGCTCCTTTTATAGCTATTCTTGGAGGGAGTTTTGAATTCGAATTCGAATGGCTCCACCTAAAAGTGATCCCCAAAGTTAGGAGATATTCCCTCAGCTCAAAAAGTCGTAAGTTTTGGTAGTTAGAGCCACAAAATTTCTTTTACATCATGCATGAGGTAAGCCATCCTTTTACTTTTTCTTTTTTCAAATACAAGAGATAAAAATAAACTCTTTTACAAGAGGTGTTCACATGACTACTCATGTGACTTACAAATGAGGATGATATCAAATATATCAAGCATGTAGGCTTGGGTAAAATGCACCAACAGCTCCCCCTCAAGCCTAACATGGTTTGCCTTCAAATAAGTCTTCAATTGTCCTTGATTTCCTGCAAACCAATCATCAACTTGAATCTACTTAATTTTGTACCATCAAGAGCTTTAGTCAACATGTCGGCACATTGCATATCTGTAGAGACATAGGATAGTTAAATATCCTTGCTCATTAGCTTCTCCCTTACGTAATGGTAGTGGACTTCAATATGCTTGGTTCTAGCATGGTATACCGGATTAGTTGCTAGATGTAGTGAGCTTGTGTTGTCATAAAAAATGTGAGGTGTTGAAGAATGAAGTCCAAGATCTGTGTACAAAGACTTTAACCACATGATTTCTTGAGTTGCATTAGCCAAACCTCTATATTCGGCTTCAATAGAAGATAATGCCACGGTTGGTTGCTTCTTCGATGACCAAGAAATGATTTTTGAACCTACAAATGATATATACCCTGATGTGCTTCTTCTATCATCTTTAGATCTGGCCCAATCTGCATCTGAGTAGACCTTTAGCTCAATATCTGAAGTATATGAATAGAACAAACCTTCATTCATGGTCCCCTTTAGGTACTTGAGGACTTTCTTGGCCGCTTTCATATGTGGTCTTCTCGGCTTATGCATAAACTGACTCAATATGCTAACACTATAGCATATATCCACCCTTGTGAGTGTTGCATAGTTCAAACTTCCAACCAAGCTTTGATAGCTTGTGATGTCTTCAATTGGCTCTCCTTCATAAGCACTAAGCATATGATTTTGCTCCATAGGTGTACGTGCACACTTGGTATTTTCCATCTTGAACTTGACGAGCATGTCATGGACATACTTCCTTTGTGTGATGTATATACCTGAATCTGTGTAGATCAACTCCAATCCAAGAAAATAAGTGAGTGGTCCGAGGTCACTTATTTTGAACTCCTCCTTCATTTGACTCTGTACCTGTTTGATTCCTTCAAGATCATTGCCTATGATAATAATATCATCAACATACACACATAAATAGATCACTTCAGATCCATTCCTCTTTATGAACAAAGAGGTATCCGCCTTGCTAGCTTTGAATCCTTGGTCCTGCAAATAAGTCACCAATATGAAATTCCAAGCTCTTGGAGCTTTCTTCAATCCATACAAAGCTTTCTTTAGTTTGCATACATAGTTAGGATGCTGTGCATCCTCATATCCAGGAGGTTGTGCCATATACACTTCCTCAGAAATCCATCCATTCAAGAAAGCATTCTTTACATCAAGTTGATAAAGATTCCAATTTCTAGATGCAGCAAGACTAATGAGAACCCTAATTGTAGGCATTTTTGCAACAGGAGAGAAAGTCTTCTCATAATCAATACCATGGGTTTGAGCAAACCCTTTAGCAACTAACCTTGCTTTGTGTCTATTTATACTTCCATCTGGATTCCTCTTGATTTTGTATATCCATCGAGATCCGATTATCTTCATAGATGGCTTGTTAGGTACAAGCTCCCAAGTGTCATTCTCCTTCATGGCTTCCATTTCTTCATCCATTGCATCTCTCCAAGCTTTTTTGCTTTGTGCTTCTTCGAATGTGGTAGGCTCTTCATTGGTTGAATATTTTGCAATGTAGATTGAGTGCTCTGTGACCAAAGAAGTATCATAACCAAACCTCTCTGGTTTCTTCTTCTCCCTCGAAGACCTTCTAAGTGGTTGATGTGAGCTCTCGGGTCCATATGTAGCATCTTGCATCTTTGCTTTACCTTTGTTCTTCCATAGCTTTAGTCTTTCCAAGTCTTCTAGGTCAATCTCCGAATCACTTTCTTCAATCTGCTTTGGCTCCTTTGGTTGAAGTGATGGAAAATCTTCATCCAAGTCATAAGGTAGCTTCACTTTCCTGTCATCATCAAACCATGATTTGTTTTCATCAAAAATTACATCTCTACTCACAGAAAATCCTTTATTGTTTGGATTGTACTATCTATATCCTTTTTGGTTTTGATCATAACCAATGAATACACACTTCTCTGCCTTGGGATCCAATTTCCCTCTTACTTGAGAAGGAATGTGAGCATAGGCTAAGCATCAAAAGATTTTGCAATGCTCTAGACTTCATATGGAGTGATTCCATCTAGTGACTTAGATGGAAGTCTATTTATGAGGTATGTGGCTGTAGACACAGCCTCTGCCCATAGGTAGTTTGGCAATCCCTTTTCGTTGAGCATGGACCTTGCTGCTTTGACAATAGCTCTGTTCCTCCTCTCTGCTACACCATTGAGTTCGGGTGTATACCTTGTAGTGACTTCCCTTTTAATGCCTCTTTCATGCAAGAAGGCATCAAATTCAGAAGAGAAGTATTCTCCTCCACCATCTGATCTGAGTCGTTTCAAAGTCCTACGTGTTTGGTTTTCAACAAGAGCAATATACTTCTTAAAGCAATTAAACACTTCATCCTTGTGCTTCATGAAAAATAGAATGGTCCACCTGCTACAATCATCTATGAAAGACATAATATCTTGAGCCTGATATAGATGGCTCCTTACTTGGACCCCACACATCCGTGTGCACTAGATCCAAAGGATTTTGATACATATATCCTTTCTTATTGAAAGGTTGTCTATGAGCCTTGCCGAGTTGACAAGCTTCACACTTATAAATCATGTGTTGCCTTGTGATATTAGGCAAACCAAGTACACTTTGGTCCCTACAAATTTGTTTGAGTGTCCTCTCACCAATGTGAGCAAGCCTTTTGTGCCATATCTCCAACTCTGTCAGAGTTTGAGATCCATAGCTAAACAAAGCTATGTTCTTTGTATCTTCCACTTCAAAAGTGAAAAGCCCTCCTGTCTTTTCTCCTTTGGCAATCCTTCGAAAGCCTTGCCTTGGGTCTTCAACATATGCTCCAAATCGATTGAATCTAACCTGCAATCCTTTTTCAACAATCTGTCCAACACTTATTAAATTTTTGGTAATTGTGGGGACATACAAGACTTTGCTTAAGAGGTTCATATTCCCATCTGATGTCTTCACATTACCTATCTTCTCCACTGAGTGCTTTGTGTCATCTCTTGTCTGCACTTCATGCTTGTTATGAGGATCTTCCAAATCAGAAAGTAAAGCCACATTTCCTGCTACATGGTTCGAGCATCCCGAATCAATGTAAAATATGTGATCATCATCCTTACCCTTCTTCGCTGATAGATTCATAATCAATAATGAATCTTCTTAACTTTGGTCCTCTACATAGTTATTGTAATCTCTTCTTCCTCTATAGCCACTTTGATTGTTGTTGTTGTTGTTGTAATTGTTGTTGTAGTAGTAGTTGTTGTTGTAGCCTCCATTGTATCTACCTCTATTTGATCCATAGCCACCTCTATTGAATCCTCTTCCTCTTCAGTTCCTTGGATTCCTGAAACATTCTTCAGTAGTATGGTTAGATAAGCCACATATATTGCAAGGTTGAGATGATTGGAATCTCCCCCTGCCTTGCTTTCCACCTCTGCCTCTTCCTCTAGCTCTTCCTCTACCTGCAAAGTTTGCTTGGAAAGAGCTACCTTCATCTTCATTCTTCCTATTCTTTGACTTTTCCTTGATCTTAGCTTTATCAGAATATAAGGCAGAAGTTTGATTACCTCTTGAGGACTCACCACCTTTGCTTATCTTTGTTTCATGAGTGAAGAGTTGGCCCATGAGTGTGTTGAGGTCGGGTACATGCATATCCATGTATAAATCCATGGTTGTTGTGAATGACTCCCACTTGTCGTCTGCTTTGATTCCATTCATGATTTGTCTTATGATTTGCTCCTTATCAATTACCTCTCCAATGCTTCCAAGTTGGTTGGACATCTCCTTCATCTTTGTGACATAATCAGTCACATTTTGCTTCAGGCTTTTCTTCATTGTTATGAACTCCATCCACAATTGGTTCTTCCTTGCTCGAGTGTTGGAAGAGAAGAAAGAAGCAAGTGCATTCCAGGTCTCTCTTGATGTCTTGCATCCCTTGACATGAGGTAAAAGAAAATGAGAGATTGAGTTTAGAATATAGGACCTTGCAAGTGCATCCTTCGAACACCAATTCGAAAGTCCTTCCACTTCTTCATGTGATGGTTGCCCTTTGTTCCTCATGGTTGGCATTGCTTCATCTCCGGATATGAATCCATATAGATTCCTCCCTTGAAGGTAAGACTCCATCCTTAGGGACCATGCCGGGTAGTTGTTTCGATCCAGTTTGTCAATTGTTGATGGAAATCCATCTCCCATGTCGCTTGACTATGCTCTGATACCACTGTGAAGAGAGATGGTGGATGCAATCCAAAGATGAGTAGGTGCTGCTACAACCAGCTTCACACCAGCCAACTGAGACTTCAAAGTTGATTAGTAGACCCTTTGAGCTTCCCAAATCCACCAAAATATCAGGCAAGTAGTTTGGAACATGTATCCCAAAGGTTTAAGTCAAGACAGACTAGTTGCGAAATGACTAGCTCCCAAAACTTGCTATTTTTGGACATACACCTGCTCGAAAAAATGAACAATGCTCTCAACCTGGTAGGATTTAGAAAAATTCCTTTTGGGCACAGAAAATAAACTTAGCAAGCTTCCCAATCCAAGTTAAAACACTTCAAATGATGGACTGAGCAGTGAGAACAAGTTTCATCAATTTCTTGAACATGCCCACCATTCTCGGGGCTCTACAGAGATAGACTAGTGAGCAGTAAATTGCAGATATCTCCAAAACTATAAATTCAATGACCTTGAAAATTGAAATAAAAATCTAGACAGTAAGAGCTATCCAATGCAGGTTAAATCACTGAAAAAGGATCAGTATAACTCGAGATATGACCTTCTGAAGGTACTGCTCTGAGTGAGTATAGCAGAGAACAAAACAGAGAAGTAGATGATAATAAATGTATAGATTCACATATGATTAGAACCACATTGGCAATGAATCGTTGCACAATGGGAGTAGAATGATAGAGGTATGGAGTAAGCTCTTCAATATCTACAAAATGACATGAAGTGGTCACGTACAAGGCCTGCTAATCGCCTCTTCCTTCTTGCTCCCTTTATATCTATTCTTGGAGGGAGTTTTGAATTCGAATTCAAATGGCTCCACCTAAAAGTGATCCCCAAAGTTAGGAGATATTCCCTCAGCTCAAAAAGTCATGGGTTTTGGTAGTTAGAGCCACGAAATTGCTTTTTACATCATGCATGAGGTAAGCCATTCTTTTCCTTTTTCTTTTTTCAAAAGTGATCCCCAAAGTTAGGAGATATTCCCTCAGCTCAAAAAGTCGTGGGTTTTGGTAGTTAGAGCCACGAAATTGCTTTTTACATCATGCATGAGGTAAGCCATTCTTTTCCTTTTTCTTTTACAAGAGGTGTTCACATGACTACTCATGTGACTTACAAATGAGGATGATATCAAATATATCAAGCATGTAGGCTTGGGTAAAATGCACCAACAGCTCCCCCTCAAGCCTAACATGCTTGGCCTTCAAATAAGTCTTCAATTGTCCTTGACTTCGTGCAAACCAATCATCAACTTGAATCTACTTAATTTTGTACCATCAAGAGCTTTAGTCATGTCGGCACATTGCATATCTGTAGAGACATAGGATAGTTGAATATCCTTGCTCATTAGCTTCTCCCTTACGTAATGGTAGTGGACTTCAATATGCTTGGTTCTAGCATGGTATACCGGATTAGCTGCTAGATGTAATGAGCTTGTGTTTTCACAAAAAATGTGAGGTGTTGAAGAATGAAGTCCAAGATCTGTGTACAAAGACTTTAACCACATGATTTCTTGAGTTGCATTAGCCAAACCTCTATATTCGGCTTCAGTAGAAGATAATGCCACGGTTGGTTGCTTCTTCGATGACCAAGAAATGATTTTTGAACCTGCAAATGATATATACCCTGATGTGCTTCTTCTATCATCTTTAGATCCGGCCCAATCTGCATCCGAGTAGACCTTTAGCTCAATATCTGAAGTATATGAATAGAACAAACCTTCATTCATGGTTCCCTTTAGGTACTTGAGGACTCTCTTGGCCGCTTCCATATGTGGTCTTCTCGGCTTATGCATAAACTGACTCAATATGCTAACACTATAGCATATATCCAGCCTTGTGAGTGTTGCATAGTTCAAACTTCCAACCAAGCTTTGATAGCTTGTGATGTCTTCAATTGGCTCTCCTTCATAAGCACTAAGCTTATGATTTTGCTCCATAGGTGTACCTGCACACTTGGTATTTTCCATCTTGAACTTGACGAGCATGTCATGGACATGCTTCCTTTGTGTGATGTATATACCTGAATCTGTGTAGATCAACTCCAATCCAAGAAAATAAGTGAGTGGTCCGAGGTCACTTATTTTGAACTCCTCCTTCATTTGACTCTTTTCCTATTTGATTCCTTCAAGATCATTGCCTGTGATAATAATATCATCAACATACACACATAAATAGATCACTTCAGATCCATTCCTCTTTATGAACAAAGAGGTATCCGCCTTGCTAGCTTTGAATCCTTGGTCGTGCAAATAAGTCACCAATCTGAAATTCCAAGCTCTTGGAGCTTGCTTCAATCCATACAAAGCTTTCTTTAGTTTGCATACATAGTTAGGATGATGTGCATCCTCATATCCAGGAGGTTGTGCCATATACACTTCCTCAGAAATCCATCCATTCAAGAAAGCATTCTTTACATCAAGTTGATAAAGATTCCAATTTCTAGATGCAGCAAGACTTATGAGAACCCTAATTGTAGGCATTTTTGCAACAGGAGAGAAAGTCTCCTCATAATCAATACCATGGGTTTGAGAAAACCCTTTAGCAACTAACCTTGCTTTGTGTCTATTTATACTTCCATCTATATTCCTCTTGATTTTGTATATCCATCGAGATCCGATTATCTTCATAGATGGCTTGTTAGGTACAAGCTCCCAAGTATCATTCTCCTTCAAGGCTTCCATTTCTTCATCCATTGCATCTCTCCAAGCTTTCTTGCTTTGTGCTTCTTCGAATGTGGTAGGCTCTTCATTGATTGAATCTTTTGCAATGTAGATTGAGTGCTTTGTGACCAAAGAAGTATCATAACCAAACCTCTCTAGTTTCTTCTTCTCCCTCAAAGACCTTCTAAGTGGTTGATGTGAGCTCTCGGGTCCATATGTAGCATCCTGCATCTTTGCTTTACCTTTGTTCTTCCATAGCTTTAGTCTTTCCAAGTCTTCTAGGTCAATCTCCGAATCACTTTCTTCAATCTGCTTTGGCTCCTTTGGTTGAAGTGATGGAAAATCTTCATCCAAGTCATAAGGCAGCTTCACTTTCCTGTCATCATCAAACCATTATTTTTTGTCATCAGAAATTACATCTCTACTCACAGAAAATCCTTTATTGGTTGGATTGTACAATCTATATCCTTTTTGGTTTTGATCATAACCAATGAATACACACTTCTCTGCCTTGGGATCCGATTTCCCTCTTACTTGAGAAGGAATGTGAGCATAGGCTAAGCATCCAAAGATTTTGCAATGCTCTAGACTAGGTCTTCTTCCATTCCACACTTCATATGGAGTGATTCCATCTAGTGACTTAGATGGAAGTCTATTTATGAGGTATGTGGCAAACCAAGTACACTTTGGTCCCTACAAATTTGTTTGAGTGTCCTCTCACCAATGTGAGCAAGCCTTTTGTGCCATATCTCCAACTCTGTCAGAGTTTGAGATCCATAGCTAAACAAAGCTATGTTCTTTGTATCTTCCACTTCAAAAGTGAAAAGCCTTCTTGTCTTTTCTCCTTTGGAAATCCTTCGAAAGCCTTGCCTTGGGTCTTCAACATAAGCTCCAAATCGACTGAATCTAACCTGCAATCCTTTTTCAACAATCTGTATAACACTTATTAAATTTTTGGTAATTGTACGGACATACAAGACTTTGCTTAAGAGGTTCATATTCCCATCTGATGTCTTCACATTACCTATCTTCTCCACTGAGTGCTTTGTGTCATCTCCTGTCTACACTTCATGCTTGTTATGAGGATCTTCCAAATCAGAAAGTAATGCCACATTTTTTGCTACATGGTTCGAGCATCCCAAATAAATGTAAAATATGTGATCATCATCCTTACCCTTCTTCGCTGATAGATTCATAATCAATAATGAATCTTCTTGACTTTGGTCCTCTGCATAGTGATTGTAATCTCTTCTTCCTCTATGGCCACTTTGATAGTTGTTGTTGTTGTTGTAATTGTTGTTGTAGTAGTTGTTGTTGTTGTAGCCTCCATTGTATCTACCTCTATTTGATCCATGGCCACCTCTATTGAATCCTCTTCCTCTTGAGTTCCTTGGATTCCTGAAACATTCTTCAGTAGTATGGTTAGATAAGCCACATATATTGCAAGGTTGAGATGATTGGAATCTCCCCCTGCCTTGCTTTCCACCTCTGCCTCTTCCTCTAGCTCTTCCTCTACCTGCAAAGTTTGCTTGGAGAGAGCTACCTTCATCTTCATTCTTCCTATTCTTTGACTTTTCCTTGACCTTAGCTTTATTAGAATATAAGGCAGAAGTTTGATTACCTCTTGAGGACTCACCACCTTTGCTTATCTTTGCTTCATGAGTGAAGAGTTGGCCCATGAGTGTGTTGAGGTCGGGTACATGCATATCCATGTATAAATCCATGGCTGTTGTGAATGACTCCCACTTGTCGTCTCCTTTGATTCCATTCATGATTTGTCTTATGATTTGCTCCTCTTCAATTACCTCTCCAATGCTTCCAAGTTGGTCAGAAATCTCCTTCATCTTTGTGACATAATCAGTCACATTTTTCGCCAGGCTTTTCCTCATTGTTGTGAACTCCATCCACAATTGGTTCTTCCTTGCTCGAGTGTTGGAAGAGAAGAAAGAAGCAAGTGCATTCCAGGTCTCTCTTGATGTCTTTCATCCCTTGACATGAGGTAAAAGAAAATGAGAGATTGAGTTTAGAATATAGGACCTTGCAAGTGCATCCCTCGAACACCAATTCAAAAGTCCTTCCACTTCTTCATGTGATGGTTGCCCTTTGTTCCTCATGGTTGGCATTGCTTTATCTCCGGATATGAATCCATATAGATTCCTCCCTTGAAGGTAAGCCTCCATCCTTAGAGACCATGCCGGGTAGTTTTTTCGATCCAATTTGTCAATTGTTGATGGAAATCCATCTCCCATGTTCCTTGACTATGCTCTGATACCACTCTGAAGAGAGATGGTGGATGCAATCCAAAGATGAGTAGGTGCTGCTACAACCAGCTTCACACCAGCCAACTGAGACTTCAAAGCTGATTAGTAGACCCTTTGAGCTTCCTAAATCCACCAAAATATCAGCCAAGTACTTTGAAACATGTATCCCAAAGGTTTAAGTCAAGACAGACTAGTTGCGAAATGACTAGCTCCCAAAACTTGCTATTTTTGGACATACACCTACTGGAAAAAATGAACAGTGCTCTCAACCTGGTAGGAATTAGAAAAATTACTTTTGGGCATAGAAAATAGACTTAGCAAGCTTCCCAATCCAAGTTAAAACACTTCAAATGATGGACTGAGCACTGAGAACAAGTTTGATCAATTTCTAGAACATGCCCACCATTCTCGGGGCTCTACAGAGATAGACCAGTGAGCAATAAATTGCAGATATCTCCAAAAGTATAATTCCAATGACCTTGAAAATTGACATGCGGAAACTAGAGAGTAAGAGGTATCCAACGCACGTTAAAGCACTGAAAAACAATCAGTATAACGCGAGATATGACCTTCTGAAGGTACTGCTCTGAGTGAGTATAGTAGAGAACAAAACAGAGAAGTAGATGATAATAAATGTATAGATTCACATATGATTACAACCACATTGGCAATATCTTTGCACAATAGGAGTAGAATGATAGAGCTATGGAGTAAGCTCTTAAATCTCTACAAAATGACATGAAGTGGTCACGTACAAGGCTTGCTAATCGCCTCTTCCTTCTTGCTCCTTTTATAGCTATTCTTGGAGGGAGTTTTGAATTCGAATTTGAATGGCTCCACCTAAAAGTCATCCCCAAAGTTAGGAGATATTCCCTCAGCTCAAAAAGTCGTGGGTTTTGGTAGTTAGAGCCACGAAATTGCTTTTACATCATGCATGAGGTAAGCCATCCTTTTCCTTTTTCTTTTTTCAAATACAAGAGATAAAAATGAACTCTTTTACTAGAGGTGTTCACATGACTACTCATGTGACTTACAAATGAGGATGATATCAAATATATCAAGCATGTAGGCTTGGGTAAAATGCACCAACAGCTCCCCCTCAAGCCTAGCATGCTTGGCCTTCAAATAAGTCTTCAATTGTCCTTGATTTCCTGCAAACCAATCATCAACTTGAATCTACTTAATTTTGTACCATCAAGAGCTTTAGTCAACATGTCGGCACATTGCATATCTGTAGAGACATAGGATAGTTGAATATCCTTGCTCATTAGCTTCTCCCTTACATAACGGTAGTGGACTTCAATATGCTTGGTTCTAGCATGGTATACCGGATTAGCTGATAGATGTAGTGAGCTTGTGTTGTCACCAAAAATGTGAGGTGTTGAAGAATGAAGTCCAAGATCTGTGTACAAAGACTTTAACCACATGATTTCTTGAGTTGCATTAGCCAAACCTCTATCTTCGGCTTCAATAGAACATAATGCCACGGTTGGTTGCTTCTTCGATGACCAAGAAATTATTTTTGAACTTGCAAATGATATATACCCTGATGTGCTTCTTCTATCATCTTTAGATCCGGCCCAATCTGCATCTGAGTAGACCTTTAGCTCAATATCTGAAGTATATGAATAGAACAAACCTTCATTCATGGTCCCCTTTAGGTACTTGAGGACTCTCTTGGCCGCTTCCATATGTGGTCTTCTCGGCTTATGCATAAACTGACTCAATATGCTAACACTATAGCATATATCCACCCTTGTGAGTGTTGCATAGTTCAAACTTCCAACCAAGCTTTGATAGCTTGTGATGTCTTCAATTGGCTCTCCTTCATAAGCACTAACCTTATGATTTTGCTCCATAGGTGTACGTGCACACTTGGTATTTTCCATCTTGAACTTGACGAGCATGTCATGGACATACTTCCTTTGTGTGATGTATATACTTGAATCTGTGTAGAGCAACTCCAATCCAAGAAAATAAGTGAGTGGTCCGAGGTCACTTATTTTGAACTCCTCCTTCATTTGACTCTTTACCTGTTTGATTCCTTCAAGGTCATTGCCTGTGATAATAATATCATCAACATACACACATAAATAGATCACTTCAGATCCATTCCTCTTTATGAACAAAGAGGTATCCGCCTTGCTAGCTTTGAATCCTTGGTCCTGCAAATAAGTCACCAATCTGAAATTCCAAGCGCTTGGAGCTTGCTTGAATCCATACAAAGCTTTCTTTAGTTTGCATACATAGTTAGGATGATGTGCATCCTCATATCCAGGAGGTTGTGCCATATACACTTCCTCAGAAACCCATCCATCCAAGAAAGCATTCTTTACATCAAGTTGATAAAGATTCCAATTTCTAGATGCAGCAAGACTAATGAGAACCCTAATTGTAGGCATTTTTGCAATAGGAGAGAAAGTCTCCTCATAATCAATACCATGGGTTTGAGCAAACCCTTTAGCAACTAACCTTGCTTTGTATCTATTTATACTTCCATCTGGATTCCTCTTGATTTTGTATATCCATCGAGATCCGATTATCTTCATAGATGGCTTGTTAGGTACAAGCTCCCAAGTTTCATTCTCCTTCAAGGCTTCTATTTCTTCATCCATTGCATCTCTCCAAGATTTCTTACTTTGTGCTTCTTCGAATGTGGTAGGCTCTTCATTGGTTGAATCTTTTGCAATGTAGATTGAGTGCTTTGTGACGAAAGAAGTATCATAACCAAACCTCTCTGGTTTCTTCTTCTCCCTTGAAGACCTTCTAAGTGGTTGATGTGAGCTCTCGGGTCCATATGTAGCATCCTGCATCTTTGTTTTACCTTTGTTCTTCCATAGCTTTAGTCTTTCCAAGTCTTCTAGGTCAATCTCCGAATCACTTTCTTCAATCTGCTTTGGCTCCTTTGGTTGAAGTGATGGAAAATCTTCATCCAAGTCATAAGGCAGATTCACTTTCCTATCATCATCAAACCATGATTTGTTTTCATCAAGAATTACATCTCTACTCACAGAAAATCCTTTATTGGTTGGATTGTACAATCTATATCCTTTTGGTTTTGATCATAACCAATGAATACACACTTCACTGCCTTGGGATCCGATTTCCCTCTTACTTGAGAAGGAATGTGAGCATAGGCTAAGCATCCAAAGATTTTGCAATGCTCTAGACTAGGTCTTCTTCCATTCCACACTTCATATGGAGTGATTCCATCTAGTGACTTAGATGGAAGTCTATTTATGAGGTATGTGGCTGTAGACATAGCCTCTTCCCATAGGTAGTTTGGCAATCCCTTTTCGTTGAGCATGGACCTTGCTGCTTCGACAATAGCTCTGTTCCTCCTCTCTGCTACACCATTGAGTTCGGGTGTATACCTTGTAGTGACTTCCCTTTTAATGCCTCTTTCATGCAAGAAGGCATCAAATTCAGAAGAGAAGTATTCTCGTCCACCATCTGATCTGAGTCGTTTCAAAGTCCTACCTCTTTGGTTTTCAACAAGAGCAATATACTTCTTAAAGCAATTAAACACTTCATCCTTGTGCTTCATGAAAAATAGAATGGTCCACCTGCTACAATCATCTATGAAAGACACATATATCTTGAGTCTGATATAGATGGCTCCTTACTTGGACCCCACACATCCGTGTGCACTAGATCCAAAGGATTTTGATACATATATCCTTTCTTATTGAAAAGTTGTCTATGAGCCTTCCCGAGTTGACAAGCTTCACACTTATAAATCATGTGTTGCCTTGTGATATTAGGCAAACGAAGTACACTTTGGTCCCTACAAATTTGTTTGAGTGTCCTCTCACCAATGTGAGCAAGCCTTTTGTGCCATATCTCCAACTCTGTCAGAGTTTGAGATCCATAGCTAAACAAAGCTATGTTCTTTGTATCTTCCACTTCAAAAGTGAAAAACCTTCCTGTCTTTTCTCCTTTGGCAATCCTTCGAAAGCCTTGCCTTGGGTCTTCAACATATGCTCCAAATCGATTGAATCTAACCTGTAATCCTTTTTCAACAATCTGTCCAACACTTATTAAATTTTTGGTAATTGTAGGGACATACAAGACTTTGCTTAAGAGGTTCATATTCCCATCTCATGTCTTCACATTACCTATCTTCTCCACTGAGTGCTTTGTGTCATCTCCTGTCTGCACTTCATGCTTGTTATGAGGATCTTCCAAATCAGAAAGTAAAGCCACATTTCCTTCTACATG
This sequence comes from Ceratopteris richardii, assembly GCA_020310875.1. Classification (NCBI taxonomy): domain Eukaryota; kingdom Viridiplantae; phylum Streptophyta; class Polypodiopsida; order Polypodiales; family Pteridaceae; genus Ceratopteris; species Ceratopteris richardii. The sequence goes on along the minus strand of CM035418.1, from coordinate 71,632,420 downwards.
GTTCGAGCATCCCGAATCAATGTAAAATATGTGATCATCATCCTTACCCTTCTTCGGTGATAGATTCATAATCAATAATGAATCTTCTTGACTTTGGTCGTCTGCATAGTTATTGTAATCTCTTCTTCCTCTATGGCCACTTTGATAGTTGTTGTTGTTGTTGTAATTGTTGTTGTAGTAGTTGTTGTTGTAGCCTCCATTGTGTCTACCTCTATTTGATCCATAGCCACCTCTATTGAATCCTCTTCCTCTTGAGTTCCTTGGATTCCTCAAACATTCTTCAGTAGTATGGTTAGATAAGCCACATATATTGCAAGGTTGAGATGATTGGAATCTCCCCCTGCCTTGCTTTCCACCTCTGCCTCTTCCTCTAGCTCTTCCTCTACCTGCAAAGTTTGCTTGGAAAGAGCTACCTTCATCTTCATTTTTCCTATTCTTTGACTTTTCCTTGACCTTAGCTTTATCAGAATATAAGGCAGAAGTTTGATTACCTCTTGAGGACTCACCACCTTTGCTTATCTTTGCTTCATGAGTGAAGAGTTGGCCCATGAGTGTGTTGAGGTCGGGATGCATATCCATGTATGAATCCATGGCTGTTGTGAATGAATCCCACTTGTCGTCTGCTTTGATTCCATTCATGATTTGTCTTATGATTTGCTCCTCTTCAATTACCTCTCCAATGCTTCCAAGTTGGTCGGAAATCTCCTTCATCTTTGTGACATAATCAGTCACATTTTGCTTCGGGCTTTTCTTCATTGTTGTGAACTCCATCCACAATTGGTTCTTCCTTGCTCGAGTGTTGGAAGAGAAGAAAGAAGCAAGTGCATTCCAGGTCTCTCTTGATGTCTTGCATCCCTTGACATGAGGTAAAAGAAAATCAGAGATTGAGTTTAGAATATAGGACCTTGCAAGTGCATCCTTCGAACACCAATTCGAAAGTCCTTCCACTTCTTCATGTGATGGTTGCCCTTTGTTCCTCATGGTTAACATTGCTTCATCTCCGGATATGAATCCATATAGATTCCTCCCTTGAAGGTAAGCCTCCATCCTTAGAAACCATGCCGGGTAGTTGTTTCCATCCAATTTGTCAATTGTTGATGGAAATCCATCTCCCTTGTTGCTTGACTATGCAATGATACCACTGTGAAGAGAGATGGTGGATGCAATCCAAAGATGAGTAGGTGCTGCTACAACCAACTTCACACCAGCCAACTGAGACTTCAGAGTTGATTAGTAGACCCTTTGAGCTTCCTAAATCCACCAAAATATCAGCCAAGTACTTTGGAACATGTATCCCAAAGGTTTAAGTCAAGACAGACTAGTTGCGAAATGACTAGCTCCCAAAACTTGCTATTTTTGGATATACACCTGCTCGAAAAAATGAACAATGCTCTCACCTTGGTAGGAATTAGAAAAAGTCCTTTTGGGCATAGCTAATAGACTTAGCAAGCTTCCCAATCCAAGTTAAAACACTTCAAATGATGGACTGAGCACTGAGAACAAGTTTCATCATCTTCTGGAACATGCCCACCATTGTCGGGGCTCTACAGAGATAGACTAGTGAGCAGTAAATTGCAGATATCTCCAAAACTATAAATTCAATGACCTTGAAAATTGATATGCAATAACTAGATAGTAAGAGCTATCCAACGGACATTACATCATTGAAAATAAAGGAGTATAACTGGAGATATGACCTTCTGAAGGTACTGCTCTGAGTGAGTATAGCAGAGAACAAAACAGAGAAGTAGATGATAATAAATGTATAGATTCACATATGATTACAAGCACATTGGCAATGAATCTTTGCACAATGGGAGTAGAATGATAGAGCTATGGAGTAAGCTCTTCAATCTCTACAAAATGACATGAAGTGGTCACGTACAAGGCTTGCTAATCGCCTCTTCCTTCTTGCTCCTTTTATAGGTATTCTTGGAGGGAGTTTTGAATTCCAATTCGAATTGCTCCACCTAAAAGTGATCCCCAAAGTTAGGAGATATTCCCTCAGCTCAAAAAGTCGTGGGTTTTGGTAGTTAGAGCCACGAAATTGCTTTTACATCATGCATGAGGTAAGCCATGCTTTTCCTTTTTCTTTTTTCAAATACAAGAGATAAAAATGAACTCTTTTACAAGAGGTGTTCACATGACTACTCATGTGACTTACAAATGAGGATGATATCAAATATATCAAGCATGTAGGCTTGGGTAAAATGCACCATAAATTCTCATGCATGTAGCCTTTCTTTGAGAAGGGTAACCTATGAGATTTTCCAAACTGACAAGCACCACATTTATAGATCATGTGTTGCTTGGATGCATTAGGTATCCTAATCAGACATTGATCTCTACATATTTGTTTTAAGATTCTCTCACCTATATGCCCTAATCTTTTATGCCAAATCTCAAGCTCTCACAATGTTTGATCTTTGTAATTATAAAGTGCAATATTCCTTGTATCTTCAAGTTCAAATGTGAATAATCTACCTATCTTTCCTCCTTTGGCAATTCTCTTGAATCCATGTTGGGGATCTTCCACAAATGCTCCATATTTGTTGAACCTCCAAACCTTTTTCCACAATCTATCTAGCACTCATCAAGTTCTTGGTGATTGTAGGTACATATAGAACCCTACTGAACAAATTTATATTCCCATCAGAGGTTTTAACATTGCCTACCTTGACCACTAAATGCTTGGTGTCATCACCTATTTGCACCTGGTGCTTTCCCTTGGGTTCCTCAAGGTCAGAAAGAAGAGCCACATTGCCTGGCACATGGTTTGAACATCTAGAGTCAATGTAGAAGAGATGGTCATCATTCATACCTTCCTTTGAAGTCATGTTCATAATCAGAAGGGAGTCCTCTTGATCCTCTGTGTAATTGTTGTAGTCTTTCCTTGATTTGTAACCTCCTTGGTAGTTGTTATTTTAATTGTTCTTGTAATTGTTGCTGTAACCTTGATGATGGTTGAGCCTTCCTCTTGATTGTGTGTAGCCACCTCTTTGGAAACCTCTACCTCTCTGATTCTTGAAGTTCTCGTAACACTCATCTGTCATGGTGATTTGCTAAAACACAAATATTACATGGGGAAGAGTTGAAGGGTCTCCCCCTACCTTGCTTACCTCCTCTGCTTCTACCTCTTGAGTTCCTACCTCATCCTACATAGTTAGCTTGATAAGTAGTACCTTCATCTTCACTCTTTTTGCTTTTCCCTTTCTCTTTAGACTTGCCTTTATCTGTGTATATGGCAAAAGAGTTGTTACCTCTTGATGAATCTCCATTTTTGTTAAGATTGGCTTCATGGGTAAAGAGTTTCCCCATGAGTGTGGTAAGATCTAGAATCTGCATGTACATGTACAAGTCCATGGCAGTTGTGAAGCCTTCCCATTTGTCATATGCCTTGATACCATTGATTACTTGTCTCACAATTTGCTCTTCTTCAGTCTCCTCTCCTATGCTTGCCAATTGGTCAGCCACATCCTTGAATTTGGTCACATATTTTGAAACTCTTTTCTTGGGTTGCTTCCTTTGAGTGATAAACTCAATCCACAATTGGTTCTTCCTAGCCCTTGTGTTGGAAGAAAAATATGAAGAAAATGTATCCCAAGTCTCTTGGGATGTCTTACAGTTCCTAAGGTGTGGAAGAAGGAAGTCAAAAATAGTGTTGAGTAAGTATGGCCTTGCTAATGCATCTTTGGCACACCATGAGTTGAGTCTTTCAAGCTCCTCTCTTGTAGGTTGTCCTTTGCTCCTGAAAATGGGCATCTCCTCATCTCCTGATATGTATCCATAGAGACTCCTTCCTTGCAAGTATGTCTTCATCCTCAAGGACCATGCTTGGTAGTTGTTCCTGTCCAATTTATCAATAAAAGAAGGAAATCCATCTCCCATTTTACCTCAACTTGCTCTGATACCACTATTGGGAAATATGTATGGACACCTCAAGAAATGAGTTGTATTGCTAATCCCTGCTTTGTACCAGCCCTATTTTACTTCAAACTTGCATTGTAGGACCTTTTATCTTTCCAATGACACTAAACAAGTGCCTATGGGCCTTGGAGATAAAGCTTCAAATAATAGGATCAAAACAGATAAGTTTGCAACTAGCTAGTGACCAAAAAGTTGCTATTTTGGTCTTGATACCTACTGGAAGTTTTGCTCAGTACTCACAGTACAGTAATAGTTAGAAAAATTCCTTTTGAGGGTATTTAATTAGATTAGAGATCTAATGATTCCACATCGAATCACTTAAAACGATAGACTATACTCTGAGCAATCAATTTAACAAGTAGAAGCTTATCCCCGACTTTTTAGGAGCTCTGCAGAGAATGACAAGTGACCACTTCGAGACAAATTTCTCCCAATTGGCTGAATGAAAATTCTTTAAACTTTGAAAGATTGTAGTAGACATTACGAGGGTTCTAATGCGCTATTGAACATTAAAATTTGTGAAGGGATCACTGAGATATGAGCCAGACAAGTACACTGTTTTGAGTGACAATGATAGGGAGACCAACAGAGATGATCAATGATATAATGTAATATATGACAATGTTGTACATGATTATTGGCATGAATAATAATGCCCAATGATAGTGAGAGATGTAGGCTATAGTGTGAGCCACACAATCTCTTCAATTGATCAACTATATGCTTCTAGAATGGAGAACTTGCACTGCAAGGTTTACAACCATCTTTTATAGATGCCTTGCCTCCAAGTTTGAATTCAAATTCAAACTTTGCTTTTCCTAAAAGTTATCCTCTAAGTTAGGAGTCATTCCACCAAAATGATTTGTAGCTTTATCTCTCCTAACTCCATGACTTTAGTGGCTTTACAAGATTCCTCCAAGACTTTTACAAAAGTTAATGCTAAAACTCATAAGCAATGGTTCATGTGGTTCTTCAACAATTTGCACATAGTTTGTTCAATGCCTAGCCAAGTGTGAAGGCTTGGCATTTACTCCAACAATATGCATGTATATATGTATATGTGTGTGTATGTTAGTGTATTTATATGTTTGTGTAGGTGTATGTGTGTCTATGTGTATATATGTGCCTACGTCTGTATGTGTATGTGTTTCCATGTGTGTGTATGTATGCATGTGTATGTTTATCTGTGTATATGTATATATGTATGTATATATATGTGTTTGTGTCTCTGTGTATGTTTGTGTATGTGTGTGTATGCTTATGTTTGTGTATGTGTATGTGCATGTACTATGTGTCTGTATGTGTATGTACATGTGCATGTATGTGTATGCATGTATGTGTATGCATGTATGTGTAAGTATATGTATGTGTGTCTGTGTGTGTATGCATGTTTATAAATTTAAAGCTTTTTTGTATATTGATATTTTTTTCTTTTGTTTGAGATTCAAATAACAAGAGATATTGTATGGTAGAAAGAAGAAAGAGAAGAGCAGACATACCATTAGATAGGTGGCAATATTTTTGTAGAAAAATACCTTTATAGAAATTCTTTCCTCAACATAAGGCATGCAAAGTAGCTTACATTACTATGAGTAACGATTATCATATGTTTTATAAATATTTTACATTTAATATATATACTTTTTTTCATTAAATAAACATAGGACATTGCAAAAAGGAGAGTTGAATTAGGTCATATGTCATGCTTTGGTACATTTCTAAGTAGACATATTATTGAAACTATATCTTTTATTTTATTTAAGACACTAACCATTAATCTTTTTTATTTGTTTCAATTAAGCATAAGGGTTATGATCTTTATCCTACAAAAAAGGAAATCGAATATGTTACATATTTTGGATATCAATGTCTGAGTGAGAAAATAAGAGACCATCTGGATGCTTTTGTGAGTATTATTAAGTTTGATATACGATGTTTTATTCTTATTAATGCTTTATATTTTCTATTATTTATGTTTTTTATATTTAATATAGGAGAATAATGAAGAGGTCCATATGGATGAGGTAGACAAACAAACATGGGAGGGAGGATATCGATCCTCATAGGGCATTGACACCTCTACCCATGATGCCTCTCTAGACACATCAGATCATAGAAATGATCATGATGATGTCGATAATCATGATCAGGTGGTGGTTTAGATGATCAAAACTATTTACATTGAATTTATTCGGTTATGTTTTACATTTTACATTATCATATCCATTATGTTTTGAATTGTTCCTATGTTGTGAGTTCATAACATTAATAATATTTGAGTGTTGATTACATTAATTTATTTTATTGAAGTAAATTATATGACTAAAATCTAATGATGAGTTTTATTACAATTTATATCGAACATCTAATTTATTACCTTAATTTTATAATACATTCATATATGTGTGTTTGTGTGTGTATATGTGTGTATGTGCATGTAGTTGTGTGTCTATATGTATGTATGCACATGTAGGCATATATCTATATTTGTCTATGTGCATGTATGTGTGTGTATATGTGTATGTATGTGTGTGTATGTGTATGTGTATATGTGTATATGTATGTGTGTGTGTACATGTTCGTTTATGTGTATTTGTATGTGTGTGTGCACATGTTGGTTTATGTGTATTTGTATGTGTGTGTATGTCTGTGTGTATGTGTGTGTATGTGTATGTGTGTATATGCATGTAGGTGTATGTGTATATGCATGTGTTTGTATGTGCATGTGTTTGTATGTGCATGTGTATGTGCATGTGTATGTGCATGTGTGTGTGTACGTGTATGTGCATATGTATGTGTATATGTGCATGTGTATGTGTATGTGTGAATGTGTGTGTATGTGTCGTATGTGCATGTGCATGAATTTTTGTATAGGTATGTGTATGTTTGTGTATGTGTATGTGCATGCGTGAGTGTGTATGTGCATGTGCATGTGCATGTGCATGTGCATGTGCATGTGCATGTATACATGTGTTTGATCATGTGAATATATATGATTCGATATGTTAATTTTTATGAAAAAAATCAACTTAAATGATATACAAATAATGAAACTTATGCTTACAATAAATAGACATATATGATGCTCTGTGAACTTCTTTAAAAGTCTGCAATAGAGAGAGAAAGAGAGATCAAAAGAGAGAGGGGAGAGAGAGAGAGAGGAGAGAGAGAGAGAGGGAGAGAGAGAGGTAGAGAGAGAGAGAGAGAGAGAGAGAGAGAGAGAGAGAGAGAGAGAGAGAGAGAGAGAGAGAGAGAGAGAGAGAGAGAGAGAGAGAGAGAGAGAGAGAGAGAGATAGAGATAGAGAGAGAGAGAGAGAGAGAGAGAGAGAGAGAGAGAGAGAGAGAGAGAGGGAGGGAGGGAGGGAGGGAGGGAGGGAGAGAGAGAGAGAGAGAGAGAGAGAGAGAGAGAGAGAGAGAGAGAGAGAGAGAGAGAGAGAGAGAGAGAGAGAGAGAGAGAGAGAGAGAGAGAGAGAGAGAGAGAGAGAGAGAGAGAGAGAGAGAAAGAGAGAGAGAGAGAGAGAGAGAGAGAGAGAGAGTCGAAGAAAGATGGAGAAAGATGGAGAGGCAGAGATAGGTTGATCCCAAGCACGTGCTGCTTGTTTCAATCCATACAATTCGCTCTTATGCATGCATACATTTTTTAATGCCCTTTGTGCATAAAACCGCAAGGTTGTATTACATACACTTCTTAATGTAAATCACCATTCCAAAAAGCAAGTTTGATGTAAAATGGATGAAAATTCCAGCCATGATGAGCTAAAAGTACATAGATGCTAGCAAAAAAGGTCATCGGGCACATGGAAGAAAAACTCTCCTCAAAATCAATGCAATGATACATTAGGACCTGGCATAGAAGAAGACTATTCATTTTTTCTAGAAACCTTCTTCATATGAGTATCAACATGTAACTCATTTGTCAGTGCATATCTCATAAAAAAATCCTTGGTCTTCCTCTTTGTACATGTTTTTGTTGACGACATGATTGCTCCTACTTCATCTACATTTGTATCCGCATGAGTGCATCTCCATTTTGTATCTAGGAGGCACTCCACTTCTAGTCTATTTCCATTTTTCTTTGTATTTGGGTACCTTGCCATTTGCTTCTTCCAGTTGTATTCATTCTCCTTTCAGGGGAATTATCCCACATGAGATGTATTTTGGAGAGCCGCTCACAAATCTATATAAGGAGGGCCTCTCCCCCATTTGTATTTGGTTCGAAGCTTGAGGAGCCTACTCCATGCTCTTGGCAAGCTCATTTCTAATCCACATGAGTTTACCCATTTCATGGTCTACTCATTTTATGTCTCACACATTCTTTGTTTTGTGAGAGTACTTTACTTTTCATTTTACTTCTGCGTGCGTACTCTCTACATGGTATCAGAGCACTAGGTGGAGGTCTTGGTGGTGCGTTTGGCGGTGATTTTGGTGGTGGTGGTTCTTGATTTTGGTGGTGTTGCTCTCCACTCACTTTGGAGAAGCATTTTGCCATCACTTCACTCTTTGGGGCTTCATTTTGCCCATTTCCCACCCTCCCACCCTTGTTCTTCATTATTTTGTACCCCTTTAACCCTGTTTTCCCTCCCTCCAACCTTGCATTTGATGTATTTTGTGATGACATTAGTGGTTCATTCACTATTGTAATTGTTGTGTGGAGACTCTATATTGTTTTGTCCTATACATGACATTTTGTTGAGCTTATTGCCCACACCTCATGTGCATCCATATTTTAAAGTGGTTATAACCACTATCATTTACTCGTTCAGTCTCTTTATTAAGAATGACAGTTGCTCCTCCATTTGAGCATCATTTTCTACTTCATTACTTCTCATTTCCTTTTAACTATTGTATTACGTGGTTGATATACCATTTTGCTTTAACTCTTGCATCCGATCATCATCTTTGCCTCATTAAGTCTAATCTATCTATGATGTAACGATGCACTTGTAGAGCATTCTGATACTCCAATCTATCTGGATCAGAGGCTACTAGCGACTACGAGGCAAATCATTGAAAACATGTGACATGCCGAGTCCAACAGCACTGTTTCGAGTGATCTACTGTTTCCAGTGATCATCCACCTATGTGGCAAGCGGAGTCTAACAGCGTAGAGCCCGAAAGAAAGAGAAAGAGATATGACATCGTTTGCTACAGAAGCTCTACAGCAGAACACCCACAATTGACTACTCTCCGACCGACCGAGAGTGAGAGAGATAGAGAGAGAAAATAGAGCATTCTGTTCCTCCTAGCACAATCTTCTTCACCTTCCACGAGAGATGAGAGAGAAAGAAAGGAACATTTTTTCTGCTCTATTTTAGAGGGAGAACGAGAGAGAATTGCAATCTCTCTGCTTGTGCTCATAGGTATTGTCTGCGTAGTCACCTGCAATGTAGCTGATCGAAGAGCTGGAAGAAAAAAATGCGTGCGAGAATGAAGGGCAGAAGCAATAACAAGGATGACACAAAGACAGATTTTCTGTGAGCGACAAGCCTCCACAACTCTGCTATTGTTGATGATGTCTGCGTGCCATCAACTTGAGCTACCGGCACATATTTCTGATGGGCCGTCATAGCTCCTCTCGTGCATGAGAGAGAGAGAGAGAGAGAGAGAGAGAGAGAGAGAGAGAGAGAGAGAGAGAGAGAGCACTCTGCACTATATTCAATGATCGGTCCTGCACTTCTGATCAGTCTTGCACTTCTGATCATGGGTAGACAAGGATCGTGAATGCTAAAGGTGTGCATTCTTAACGTGAGCAAATTTGCACGTTGCATTGGGAGCTTCATTCCACTACAATTCGTAATTGATGAATGTCTATAGGTTGCATGAAAAACAGCACATTCGATTCACTTACAGTAGTGCTCAGTTTTTATATGCCATGATGTCCCACGTGGCACTGTCATACAATCACTGAAATGATGCCTATCACATACATTAGTCACGTTTCCGTGCCAATTCCTTTTGTTGAACACACATATGATGTAAATGTGAGTTTTAGGGGCCTCCACGTGATATTCAACTTTGTGTGACCTATGAACTCGGGTCATCTAATCCTACACACAAGCTCAAATCGTGAGAGAGTGAGTGGTTTATGTGCACCCATCATCATCATTAATGTCATTATGGTTGTGATCAAAATCTACGACGAACAAAAAGAGCACGAAAAGTACATACTATGCTTCTAGAATCGAAGCATTAAATCTACTAGCACACCTTCTAACAATATAGTCATAGTGGGGTCACCTCAGTCTTGTAACCATGTCAGTAGCATATCTAATGTGGATATTTTCCCTTGTGGAGCATATCCACTTTAAATCGAATCTAGGCTTATCTCTTGTGGGTACGAGGTTCACTCTTTTGAAGTTCACACCTATTGAAAGGTTTGTTGGTGCAGGACAATCAACAATTGATGTTTTGATGAAGAATTGGAGTCAAGGATTGAAGAAAAGTTTCAAGTTGTGAAGCATGAAAGAAGAATACATTCAGAAGATGAAGATGTGTACACATATGTACATTAATTCATAGATAGTTCACTTATATCTTTGAGTAGTCATAAGCTTGTAAATTTTGTCTATATATACTATGAAAAATGTCGGGGCAAGTACGAGAGAGCATGAGAATAGAGTAATCAGGAGTTGTATGGGTCATTAGACATCTTAGAAGTAAGTTAAGACTCTCTCATCACTCCGTTGTAAATTTCTCAGAAATGAAGAAAATGTTGCGCCCCATATTTCTGAGTTTTCTCCTTCTGTGTTAGATCTTTTGTGAAATGCTTTTGTACAAGTCTAAGTCTATAGGTGATTGACCTTTGTACAAATTTTTAGCTTCTAATTGTGATTAGGCTGAGAGAATTGAGTCTAGGAACATTTACATATGTAAATGAGAAGAAGTGAAGTTGGAGGAGGTGCAAAATTTGATACGAATGTTTTGATCAACTCTCCTTCCACAGTTTAAAGTTTTGAGCAAGCAAGCACTCAATCTTTAAGTTGGAAGGTAAGCTACTTGTGGCGAAAAGCATTTGCAAAAATGAGTTCTAGATTGAGAGAACCAAGTGTTAAAAGTTATAGGTGTCTAAATCGACTTCTCAGAAGAACAGTTTTAGACATAGGTGAGTTGTTGAGATCATTTCTCAAGATCTACTGAATCTTTTGGAGTGATTCAGCTTGGAGAAGGTGCGCAATCTATAGGCAAAACCTCATACAAAGTTTTATAAAAAACTTTACACATTTGATAAGGCAATGAGTGAATTATGTGTAGCAGACTTTCTGTGTAATCACCTTTTTCACAGTTTGTTCAAGAACTTGACAATTGAGTATTGATCTTCTAAAATTGGTGAAGGTTTTTGTTATTCTTGTTATAGAGGTGCTCTAAATACAAGAGTAACTTGTTCTTTTGGAGATTAACACTCTCCATCAGTGGTATCACAGCAAGAAGCATCAGAATTGAAGAAAGGAGGATCCCGACTGCTGCAACTGCAAAGAATTCAACATTTGAAGGTTCAAAAGGTGAAAAGTTGAGGACAAATCTTGAGAAGGAGGTCATATGACATCAAGGAAGACAAAAGGAGTATCATTCGAAGTAAAGGTACATCTGTTACTCATAAAGTTTGAAGAATTCAATACACAGGTGAAGAAAGGATGGGAGATTCTCTTCAGATAGAGAAATTGGATAGAGAAAACTATCCAGCATGGTCAATGAGGATGGAAGCTCATCTTATGAGCAAAGACTTGATAGCTTACATTACAAGTGAAGAAGAAAAGCCTCAATTCAGAGATCCTAGTGTTCCAACTAGGGAAGAATTATCCGATTTGAAGAATTGGATGAAGAGAGATGCTCAAGCTAGGAGCATTATCTACATGGCAGTTAATGACTACTTGCTATCTCATATTAGAGGTCTTGAAAGTGCAAGTGATATATGGAATGCTTTGGAGGAGCATTTCCAAAACACCACAAAGTCAAGGAAGGCATCCTTGTGGGCAGAATTTACCACTTTCAAGAAGAAGGCCTCTCAATCCATCTCAGATTATGTAACAAGGATGAAAGACATTGCAGATGCATTAGGAGCTGTTGATGAAGACATTGAGGAGGATAAATTGGTAAGGCAAATCCTTACAGGTTTGAGAGATGATGACAAATGGAAACCATTCATTTTGTCTACTGAATTATCACTTGATCATTTCACTCCTGATTTAAATCAGTTGCTAGGTCACATGCTAACCTTTGAGCAAGATGTCAAAGGAGAAAGTGATAAAAGTGTAGGTCATGCAATGTATTCAAAGGATAGGAAGAAAAATAGCAAAGGGAAGCAACAGCAAATGAAGATGAAGGCACAACTAGCCAAGCTAACTTCTTAAGTGGAAGAGGAGGTGGCAAAGGTAGAGGAAGAGGCAGGAGTAATAAAGATGGAGTCAAAGCTTGCTGGATTTGTGGTAAGACAAATCACTTAGCTAATGATTGTTGGCATAATACTAAGAGTAATGGTGGATATAATAAGAATTTTAATTCAAGAGGAAGAGGTGCAGAAATCAAAGAGGTAATTCCAGAGGTAGAGGTAATAGGGGTTACTTTGGAAGAAATGCAGGTAGAGGATTCCAAATTCAACAATACAACAATACCTACTACAATTATGCTTCAGATCAGAAGGAGGATTCAACATTGATAATGAATGCAACTTGTGAAAGGCAAAGTGAAGACCAAAGAGTCTTCTACATTGACTCAGGGTGTAGTAATCACCTAAATGGCAACATAACATTGATGACTGATTTGGAGAATAAGGTATCTAATCATGTTGTTCAAACAGGTGACAATACAAAGCACAATGTGAAGTCAATTGGATCAGTGAAAGCCAAGGATGGTAGCACCCTCTTGAGTAAGGTCTTGTATGTTCCTACAATTCCTAAGAATCTGATAAGTGTAGGACAAATTGTTGAAAAAGGTTATGAAGTTAGATTCACTAATGAAGGAGTGTTTGTGGAAGACCCTAGCAATGGGTATAAACAAGCTGTTTCAGGGAAGAAAGAAGGAAGATTGTTTACATTGAAAATCCAAGGTAATGTTGGTCATGCCTTGTTCACTTATGGAGGACATAAGATCTCTGAGTTAGATCTTTGGCAGAAGAGGCTTGGACACTTCAATGAAAGAGGTATCAAAGAAATGATTAACAATGGTTCAGTGCTTGGATTGCCTAATGTCGCAGGTCAACATATGACATAGAGATGTGAGGCATGTCAATTAGGTAAGGCTCATAAGAAATCTTATTCCAAGCATGGTTTTATGTATTCAGAGAAGCTTGAGTTGGTACACACAGATGTGTGGGGACCATCAAAGGATTTCAGTATCAATGGTTCAAGGTATTATGTGATTTATGTTGATGATGCTACGAGATGGATCACTATCTATGTGATCAAAGATAAATTAGAAGTATTCAATACATTCAAACACTATCATGTGTATGCAGAGAGAATTACAAGTCATAAGTTGAAGAGATTAAGGAGGGGGAGAGTATTTCTCTAATGAGTTTAGTGATTACTTGTGGAATGCAGGTATAAAAAGGGAAATTACTTGCAGGTACTCTCCTCAACAAAATGGTGTAGGAGAGAGAAGAAATAGAAGTCTTGTTGAGTTTGCAAGGTCAATGATGAAGGAGAAACATTGCCCTAATTATTTGTGGGATGAGGCTGTAAACACAGCTACTTATTTGGTCAATAGGTTACCATTAAAAGCTTTGTAGGGTATGAAACCATATGAGGCATGGTGGGGTAAGAGACCTACCTTGGATCATTGTAAAGTATTTGGATGTTTGGCATATGCATATGTGCCATCACAATTAAGGCACAAATTGGAACCTAAAGCTGAAAAATATGTATTCATTGGTTAAGATGATAAGCAAATGGGATATAGGTTGTGGAGTCCATCCACAAAACAATTCCTTGTACCGAAGGATGTTACATTTGATGAGCAAGGTACTTGGTATGCAGGTACAATCAATATTAATACAGGTGATGAAGAAGTTGTGAGTCAAAAGAAAGGTAAATCAAAGGTTCAGATATTTGATGAAGAGGAGAATAATGAAGTGCAGGTTGAAGTTGAAGAAATGCCAAGATTTGATCCTGAGTGTGATGAACCAGAAACCTCAAGGAGTGGAGAACTCAGAAGGTCATCAAGACACAAGTGGCAACCTACAAGGTATAACTATGACACTTCTTTTTTAGCTACCAAAGATTATGCCTACATGATAAAGGCAGATGAAGACCCTTCTATATATGAAGAGGCAAAAGGCAAGGAAAATCAGGAGAAAGCTATGCAGGAAGAATATGATGCATTAATGGAGAATTAGACATGGGATTTGGTTCCTAAACCAAATAGTCAGAAGATCACTGGATGCAAATGGGTCTACAAGACAAAGAGGTTTGCAGATGGAAGTGTGTCTATGTACAAAGCTAGACTTGTTGTGAAAGGGTTTGCTCAGACACATGGTATTGATTATGATGAAACCTATAGTCCTGTGGCAAAGATGACAACCATCAGGACACTCATAGCTATTGCTGCATGTAAAGGTTGGAAATTATGTCAACTAGATGTGAAGAATGCTTTTTTAAATGGTTATATTTCAGATGATGTTTTCATGGAGCAACCTCAAGGATTCAGAGATGGAAGGTATCCAGATCATGTGTGTAAGCTCAAGAGAGCCTTGTATGGTTTGAAGCAGGCCCCAAGGGCATGGAATTATAGACTTGTGAAGTTCTTGAAAGAACTTGGATTTCAAGTATCTAAGGCAGATAGTAGCTTGCTTGTTAAAGCAAGTGATGATGGGTTCATTTACATGTGCATATATGTTGATGATATAATTCTTACAGGTACAGATGAGAAAGGCATTCAAATCCTAAAGAAGCAAATGGAGAAAGAATTCAAGATCAGTGATTTGGGAGACTTGTCATACGTCTTGGGCATGGAGATCTCATACACTCAACATGGAGTGTATGTAGCTCAAGAAAGGTATTTAAAAAACTTGTTAATCAAGTTTAAGATGAATGATTGCAGAATAGCACCTACTCCAATGGAGGTGAATCATAAATTGAGCAGATATGGTGGAGAAGAATTCAAGGATATGAAGCTATATCAGAGTTTGGTTGGTAGTCTTATCTATGCTACATTAACTAGACCAGACTTGTCATATGTAGATGGAGTATTATCTCAATTCATGCATTGCCCTAGGAAAGAACATTGGATTGCAGGTCAAAGAGTGTTGAGCTACATTAAGGTTACACTCAAAGAGGGTTTGTATTATGGTTTTACATCAGATACAAACATCAAGATATATGGTGATGCACATTGGGCAGGTAATCCTGATGATAGGAGATCAACATATGGATACTTGTGTTATGTGGGAGATAAGTTAATTTCTTGGTGTTCAAAAAAGCAACACACAATTGCTTTATCCTCTACAGAAGCTGAGTACAAAGGTATGGTTGAAGTAGCAAAGGAAGTGATATGGCTTAAGACTCTTATGAAGAGCTTTGACATCATTCAGAGTATACCTACTATTCATGGAGATAACATGAGTTCATTGTATTTAGCTGCTAATCCTGTGTTTCATGCCAGGACTAAACATATTGAGATTCCGTATCACTTTCTAAGAGAGAAGGTGATGGATAAAGAGATTGAAGTCATACATACTTCAACAAAAGATCACATAGCTAATATGCTTACCAAAAGCTTAGATGGACCAAAGCTACAAAGATTCAAAGACATGGCAGGCATAAAGAAGATAGAGAAAACCTCAATTGATGATTGAGGGGGAGTTGTTGGTGCAGGACAATCAACAATTGATGTTTTGATGAAGAATTGGAGTCAAGGATTGAAGAAAAGATTCAAGTTGTGAAGCATGAAAGAAGAATACATTCAGAAGATGAAGATGTGTACACATATGTACATTAATTCATAGATAGTTCACTTATATCTTTGAGTAGTCATAAGCTTGTAAATTTTGTCTATATATACTATGAAAAATGCCGGGGCAAGTATGAGAGAGCATGAGAATAGAGTAATCAAGAGTTGTATGAGTCATTAAACATCTTAGAAGCGAGTTAAGACTCTCTCATCACTCAGTTGTAAATTTCTCAGAAATGAAGAAAATGTTGCACCCGATATTTCTGAGTTTTCTCCTTCTGTGTTAGATCTTTTGTGAAATGCTTTTGTACAAGTCTAAGTCTATAGGTGATTGACCTTTGTACAAGTTTTTAGCTTCTAATTGTGATCAGCCTGAGAGAATTGAGTGTAGGAACATTTACATATGTAAATGAGAAGAAGTGAAGTTGTAGGAGGTGCAAAATTCGAAACAAATGTTTTGATCAATTCTCCTTCCACAGTTTAAAGTTTTGAGAAAGCAAGAACTTAATCTTTAAGTTGGAAGGTAAGCTACTTGTGGTGAAAAGCATTTGCAGAAACAGGTTCTAGATTGAGAGAACCAAGTGTTAAAAGTTTTAGGTGTCTAAATCGACTTCTCAGAAGAACAGTTTTAGACATAGGTGAGTTGTTGAGATCATTTCTCAAGGTCTACTGAATCTTTTGGAGTGATTCACCTTGGAGAAGGTGTGCAATCTATAGGCAAAACCTCATACAAAGTTTTATTAAAAACTTTACACATTTGATAAGGCAATGAGTGAATTATGTGCAGCAGACTTTTTGTGTAATCACCTTTTTCACAGTTTGTTCAAGAACTTGACAATTGAGTATTGATCTTCTAAAATTGGTGAAGGTTTGAGTTATTCTTGTTATAGAGGTGCTCTAAATACAAGAGTAACTTTTTCTTTTGGAGATTAAGACTCTCCATCAAGGTTCATTATTTTTGGCTCTCTCCACACCTAATTACGAGGATCCCTTATATGTACTCTTTCCATGGTTGCTCAATCTTTGTAACACTTCAAGGCCATTTTACCTTCAATATGGCTTCATTTTTTATGACAAAACAGAACCACTTTGTATTTCTCAAGGACTTCAATCCTCATCTATAGAACATCATTTGGCACTAAGTGCCAAGTTTGTAACTCCCACATATAAGAAGAGGATCCAGTGTGTGTGCTTCTGTGGTTTGGAGGCTAATCTAAGCCCACCCATAAGCTATCTCCAAGTGTCTAAGCCTACTCTAAGGCTCCATTGGTGTACAACAGGCTAATCTAAGCCCTCTCCTCTTGCATCGACTCATCTTGGTGTTTTTCAAGAGTAGGGATACTCTAAGCCCCCCCCCCTCCCCAAGAATTTTAAGTGTGGTGTCCAGTTGTTCATTTCAAGCTTTGCAATTATTTCAAAGCAATATTTTCGGCAAGTGTCTTTGATAGTGTTTCTAAACACTTTGTCCTCAAAGCTTTGTAATGACCAAAAGTGAAGGTAGCTCATTATCTATGGTTAAGTTCTTACCCTCTTTCACCCCTATTTTTATGCCTAAGGATGAATGCCTCAATGGACAAAATTACAATCCATGGAAAGATGTCATGCACGCATATCTCTCCACGAATCTTCTTCATGAGGTAGTAGACGGGTCAGAACCTGAACTCGATAGGCATACCAACTTAGACAATTGGCATGTGTGGAATGTCAAGGACAAATGAGCTTTAGGTCAGCTATTACTTGCCCATGACGAATTGACCAAAGGACATATCACGACCTGTAAGACGTCCCAAGATGCTTAGGATACGTTAGCCTCTTTGTATGAAGACAAACCCCCTTTGAAGATATATGCATTAGAGGCCGAGTTTCATAATTTGACCATCAGGCCACACGACATAATTACCAAGGTCATAGCCCAATTTGAGGATTACCAACGTAAATTAGCACTATGTGGTAGGCAGATCTCTAGTGAAGACATGGCCATTAGGCTTCTTAACAAGTTACCTAAGTCATACGACACATTTGTCACAACTTTGTATAATCGTGGCCAAGTCTTATCCTGGTAAGAGGTTCGTCAACTATTGCTCCTTCACGACTGGCGAGCCAATTCAACTTCCTCCCAAGAGTCTGCCATGAAGGCCAAAGGCCTATTCAATAAGGGCAAAACCACAAGTCATCATGCTAGCAATGGATCTAAGCAAGGATCGCATAATTCATCGAAGAAGTTCACCTATAATTTTTGTGGAAAATCTAGACATTTAAAAAAGTTTTGCTATAAAAAGAAACAATCATCGAAGGCTTCTACGTCTAGGCAAGCATCCAAAGGATCCCAACATAGATCCCACTGCTCTAGTGAGGAACTCTTCATCTCCACAGAAGCCAATGCACTAGTTACTTCTAGCTCCCCGCATGAGTGGATCTTTGATAGCAGAGCTACCTCCCATATGTGCAAAGACAAGGACTCCTTTCAAGAACTCGAAGAACGTACGGGAGAAGTCTATCTTGGCAACAACAAAAGTTTACCCATCGAAGGAAAAGGGAAAGTTCAAATTTCCAACCATCAGGGGGAATGCAAGTCTTTCTCCAATGTTCTTTTTATTCTAAATTTATGTATGAATCTACTTTCAGTCAAGGCCATTACAGATCAGGACAAACAAGTATGGTTTGATAACACCTCAGTTAAGGTAGTTGATCCCCATACAAAGGATGTCATTGCTCAAGGTATTGAAGAAAAGGGCCTCTACAAACTATCTTGCTTTGTATCCAAAGAATCAACCTCAAGTTTGTGGCACCAAAGATTTGGCCACACTTCTTACTTATAAAAAATCTCTTCCTCCCAACTTGTGAAGGGATTGCCAAAGATAGGGCAACTTACTGATGTCTGCCAAGCTTGCATCCAAGGCAAGCAACACAGGGCCCCAGTTCCCAAGGAAGCTTCAACATGAGTGAGAAACCCACTAGCCCTTATCCACATGGACTTATGTGGACCTATGAATACCCCATCCCTGAGTGGATCCCTCTACTTTTATCTTCTAGTAGATGACCACCTTTTTGAATTCAAAGGCAAACACATTCTCTAAGTTTCAAACTTGGATCAAGGAATTTGAGAATGAAGCTTCAACTCAAGTTAAAACCATCAGATCAGATGGAGGTGGTGAGTTTATCAACCATAAGTTTGATAACTTTCTCAACCAGAAAGGGATCAAAAGACAAGTCACTCTGCCTCATACTCCATCCTAGAATGGAGTAGCTGAAAGGAAGATACGTAGTGTGATGGAAATGGCACGAACAATGCTTCATCACAAGAATCTTCCCTACAAGTTCTGGGCATAAGCTATGCATACTGCCATTCACATTCTTAATCGAGGATTTACAAGTGCATTACACAACAAAACACCCTTCGAAGCCTATTATGAAAGAAAACCAAATGTGAATTACTTTCGAGTCTTTGGTAGTGAACCTTTTGTCCAAGTACCAAAAGAAGATAGAAACAAGTTACAATCAAAGTCCAAGAAACACAAATTCATAGGGTATAGTGACCAATCAAAGGCATACCATCTATATGATATGGAAAACCACTCCATCACCATTTCGAAAGATGTGATCTTCAATGAAGCTTCCACACACTCAAGAAATGATTCAAGTACAAGTCTTAGTCCACCTATCTAAACTTCAGAGGGGGACTCAGTATTTCCAAACTCCAACTCAGAAGCAAGTACTTCAAGTCATCCAAGAAGATCTCAAAGACTTATTGACAAAAGACACCAAGAACAAAGTCACTATGTCAATTACGCCTTAATGCATCAGATTCAACAAATCCCAGAACCATCTAATTACAAAGAAGCTCAAGGAAAACCTGAGTGGGAAGAAGCAATGCAAGTAGAAATGGATGCAATTGAGAAGAACAAAACTTGGACTCTTGTACCTAAGCCCACAAATCAAGTCATTGGAGTTAATTGGCTTTATAAAGTTAAGTACAAGTCAGATGGCACATTAGACAAGTACAAAGCAAGGTTGGTAGCGAAGGGATACAAGCAACAACATGGCATTGACTATGAAGAAACCTTTGCTCCTACTACAATATGCACAACCATAAGAACCATCTTAGCACTAAGTGCCCACTTTAAGTGGCCCATTTACCAGCTGGATGTCAAAAGTGCATTCCTCAATGGAGATCTTCAAGAAGAAGTATATGTTGACCAACCTCAAGGCTTCAAGTTCAAAGGCAAAGAAGATCAAGTCTACAAGCTTCACAAGGCACTTTACGGACTCAAGCAAGCTCCTAGGGCTTGGTATGAAAAGATTCACAAGTTCTTTGAAGACAAGGGATTTCACAGAAGCAATGTTGATGTTAATCTCTATATCTATCAAAAGGAGTCTTTAGTAGCCATCATCATCCTCTAGGTAGATGAATTGATCTTGATAGGCTCAGACAAAGAACACATCCAGTTTATCATTACACAGCTTCACCTTGATTAGTCTATGAGAGATCTTGGCTTCCTACACTACTTCTTGGGTATGGAAGTTTGGCAAACAAAAGAAGGTATATTCCTATCACAGAAGAAGTACTACTCTGATCTACTTCCCTGATATAACATGGACCAGTGTCGCTCAGTTTCTACACCACTTGATCCAAACATCAAGCTTACCCTGGAGGACTCTACATCACTTGTGGATGTGCATACCTATCGACAACTTGTCGGCTCATTACTCTATCTTGCCAACACTCGACCAGATATTGCTTATGCAGTCGGTATACTCAGTCAGTTTGCACATCAGTCTCGTCAGAATCATTGGGATGCTGCTCAGAGACTACTTCGATACCTTGCCCTCACACGACATCATGGTCTTTGGTATAGAGGGGGCATCGAAATCGCCAGATATTCAGATTCCGATTGGGCTAGTGATCTTGATTCTTGATGGTCTACTTCTGGGTATATATTCTTGCTTGACTCAGGACCTATCTCTTGGTCAAGTAAGAAGCAGCCTACAATTGCTCTATCATCCACAGACACCGAGTATCGAGCATCGAGCTTTGCAGCATGTGAGGCCATCTAGCTTCGATGTTTATTATCTAACATTGGTGTTTTGTAGGGTACTCTGACATGTATTCGCACCGACAACCAATCAGCCTTGGACATTGCCAAGAATCCAGTGTTCCACGCTCGAACGAAGCACATCGGGATCTAGTACCACTTCATCCGCGAGAAGCTCATATCTCAGGAGATCACTTTGGAGTAGTGTACCTCTCAGGAGAACCTGGTGGACATGTTCACGAAGGCTCTGCCTCTAGTTCCGCTTCAGTGCTTGGTGGACCTCTCCAACATTCAGCTGCTCCAAAATGGAGCTGCAGAAGGGGTGTTCACAACATGATTGCTCTTACTTCATCTACATTTGTATCCGCATGAGTGCATCTCCATTTTCTATCCAGGAGTCACTCCACTTCTAGTCTATTTCCATTTTGCTTTGTATTTGGGTACCTTGCCATTTGCTTCTACCAGTTGTATTCATTCTCCTTTCAGGGGAATTATCCCACATGAGATGTATTTTGGAGAGCCCCTCACAAATCTATATAAGGAGGGCCTCTCCCCCATTTGTATTTGGTTAGAAGCTTGAGGAGCCTACTCCATGCTCTTGGCAAGCTCATTTCTAATCGAATGAGTTTACCCATTTCATGGTCTACTCATTTTGTGTCTCACACATTCTTTGTTTTGTGAGAGTACTTTACTTTTCATTTTACTTATGCGTGCGTGCTCTCTATAGTTTTCTCTTAGAAGGTCTTCCTCATTTAGGAACCATTGAATTAGTATTTTCCATACTATCATGTGCAAGATTTGAGTGCATAGGTACATCTATTTCCTCATGATGATCATTTGCGTAAATTGAATCAACAATGATGTTGTTTTCATGAGTGAATGAAATACCTTGGGAAATGGGATGATTGTCATTTTCATTGATTGCTTTGTCATTATCATTTGATGGAGAAAATTTTGCATCATTCCTCTTCCTCTTATGAGATGCGAGAAAGGATGCAAGGAAAGATTCATCCTCCAAGTCCATGGGATTCTCATTTTCAGCATTGCATTTAGAAATGCAGATCTCATCAATTTTTTTGGGATCATGTAATCCACCAATCGGATCAAGCACACCATGACCATTGCTTTTGGAATGACTTCCATCTTCATTGCAAAGGAAATGAAAAATTGTCTACCATGGAAGCCAGTAAATGCTTGAATCTCCTTGGAAGAAGAACTTAAAAGCATTCTTCTTATTATAGTAAGACATTATCATCCCTAAACACATTTTCACAATCCCAAGTGAGTGGGAAGAAGACTTTGCCCATTCCTCTTCAAACTCAAGAGCAATTAGATGTATCCTTCCCTTAAAATGTCACCATTTCTTTACTTTGGCTGAAACAAGAACTTGAATGCAAAGAGGACTCCACTACTGGGTGCTGCCATATCAGAGGCTAAATGCTTCAAAGGAGAAAGAGATGACTAGCAGAACCTGTGTGCAATAGTTAGTTGAGCCTTTCTTCAGAATTGTGTTTGAAATTGGACCATGTACGAAATGGAGTTTTCAAGTTATTTGATGTAAAACACAAAAAAATAACCTTTGGTTGCTCACACGTCAAAGGAAAATGGTAGAAATTGCTCAACCCGTCATTTATATCAGCCCATTTAATTAAACATATGCTCATACATAGCCACTTAGAAAAGCCTCATATGAGGTCAATTTAAATACCTTTTGAATGTCCATTTGATTGTGAATTTCATAGATTTTATTTTTCCATCGGTGTAAGGTATGATCTACAATGTTGAAGTGGTAGATATGCAAAACCATCAACCATTTTTTGGGAAAAATTAGAGAAAGTCAATCACCTTTAAGGCACTATAGTGCTCTAGTACACTATAGTGTCCTAGTACAACACTTTTGTTAAGCATATCCTTTGCCAACTAGTCTACTCTTATACCTATCAAATGTCTGTCAAGATTACATTTCAACTTGTATACACATAAGGTGCAAATAGCCTTCTTGCTTGGGGGAAAATCACCTGAAGACAATAACCACTATTCATAGTAGCATCACACTTACAGTGCATAGCACCCTTCCAATATTTGTTATGCTTCATCAAATGAAATATGTTCATGCTCATCACGAAGACTGGAGACAACCATTGTACAACAATCTAATGCAAAGGAAGCACTATGAGAGCGTGGATGAGTATGATATGACAAAGGTGCAGCTAATCTTTTATGTTTCAAAGTCACCACCAACCAATTAAAGTATTTTTTTCCTCTTTTATGTAAAAACTCTAATAAATCAGTGCTTCATGTAAATTTTCATTGGAAATAGTTTAATCTGCATCATCATAAATGAAACTTATAAATGGTGAGAAATTGCCTCGACACAAGCACTTGATTGCTCATTTGTAAAAAGAGGTAGCAAAATGTTACACACAGGATTTGAGCTAATTGATGTGCCCTTGGTATGTGGAACTACCAGATAAATTAATTCTTCCCAAAAACCAAAATCATGGCTAAATAGATTGTCTTTAGTCTTTCGATGATACAATAATAACCTTTCCTTTCATAAGTTTACTCAGGAAAATACATCTCACTACCTTAATATTAAGTTTTGTGTGTTGTCGTTGAGGCACTAATACATAACCTACAGAGAGAGGAATATTTATATGAGAAAGATATAGCTTGGGAGCATGCCAATCTTCATATGGAATGATTGCAATTCTTTGGTGGAATACTTGTTAAGTACATATTTTGAACACATAACAACATCAAGTGAGATGTTTTGTAGTAAAGCATGACTTTTGACCATAGATCTCACCTTTTCCATAAGAGACTTATATTTTATCTTTGACAAAATCCATTCACTTGAGGTGCATAGGAACCATACATTAATTTTGTATCTTATAGTCAGCTAGAAATGCATTAAATGTAGAGCACATATACCCTCCTCCCCCACCCCTGCCCTTCGTGGATGAAAATGGACAATGCCCGTTGTACATATTCATAGATTTTCCACCATATCCAAAAAAGTCTTTAAAGATCATACACACTTCATGCATTTATTTCCATATGTAAACCCATCCGTGCCTTGAGATGTCATCAATGAAAGTTATAAAGTACAGGTAGTTCACAAATGAAAGCGTGGTAAAAGAACCACAGACAATGAAGAAGTTGTAGTTTATGAGAAGTTTTTACTAAATCATCTTTTTGAAAATCATAATGCTGCATTTTACCCTAAATAAATCCTTCACATACATATCTAGAGGGTGCCTCAACTTTCCGCGGAGATTATACCCTTTCAAATTTTGCAGGGGAAGTAAATTAGGGAATTCAAATGAAGTAAATTATACCCTAAATTAGGTAAACGTTTAGCATGTGAAAGGACTTGAAAATCATATATTGTACATGCTCAATCATTTTGCGATCTTTTTTAAAGCTATGAGCTTATATATACCATGACACAAAATGCTAGAAGGGATAATAACGTTACCATTTGGGAGACCATGAACTATACATTTTTCATTTAGAAAGTTTAAAACGAAGGAAGTTTTGGCTACTCCCGAAATTGATAAGGATTTTTATCTTAATTCTTAGTACATAAAAGACATCTAACAATGTGAAACAACTACCATTACCATTAGTGGTAGTCAGAATGGGCTTTCCAAATCTCATGACAGGACAAGAATTGAGAGAGAGATTGTGTGTGTGTGAGAGAGAGAGAGGGAGAGAGAGATAGTGAGAGGGGGAGAGAAAGAGAAGGGGAAGAAATCTTTTCCTCTACATACGCATAAATACTGATATATATATATATATATATATATATATATATATATATATATATATATAGAGAGAGAGAGAGAGAGAGAGAGAGAGAGAGAGAGACCCCCTACATTGGATATGCACAGACTATCAATTTATAGATAGAGAGAGAGAGTGAGAGAGAGAGAGAGAGAGAGAGAGAGAGAGAAACCATCTTGCACCTATGCATATACTCGCAATTGAGAGAGAGTTTTTTGTGCTCGATATTGTTGTAAATAGTGAGAGAGAGGTGAATTGTGTGAAGGACAAAGAGTTGGGACTCATCTTTCACAATTCTTATTGTATGTTTAGCATAGAGATATGAGAATATTATATTACGTCTCAAATTCTTAATTGTTATTCTTTGAGAACTTATGTATTAATCTAGGTGGATGCATGAAGTAGTTTTTGCATAATTGTTTAATTCATTGCTACACCATTTGAATTATTTTGCAAGTGATGTTAACCAAATTTTTCGATCGATTAAATATAAATTGGGGTGTACATATATGTTTAGAGCATCTATGCTCAAAGGCCTATATCCATACTCGGGTTCATAAGTTTATATGTGCACGTGCAGTGTATTGAATGGAGTAATGAGCTAAATCTAGATCAAGATTAAGAGTTTCTCATAATTAAATAAATTTATTCTAGGGTTTTCTTTTATATTTTGAAGTTTATACAATTTTGAAGTCAAGGATTGTTAGCTTAGTTTGTTATTCTAGCTATGGTCATTTACAAATACAAGCATTCTACATGCATCCTGTATAGGTACATTTAGAAAACTAGTGATGATCCATTTGAAAGATTTCTCACTAACCAAAAAACTATCTTTTGTTTAGGTTTAGGCTTCATTGGAAATCCTATTTTTGATTGCAAGAGTTGAAGAAGTGCAAAGTTAAAGTCTTGGAGAGTTATAGTGTTTACTATTTTTTCTAGTTGAAGCAAAGGGTTGTTTTTATTCAAGCACTTCTCTTGGTTGTCAAGGGCTAGTCCACATGCATTAGGGCACCTCTACTAGTATCCATGGTAACTCATAGAACCTCTATGTTACTCCCCTGCCATCAGGTGAAGTGGATTCACACTTTCAATTTCGTGCATTTGAGTTGTATTTAGGCCATTGATTGATGATAAATTTAACCCTTTTGGCACATATCACTCACTATTTGAAGCGTTTTCACCAAGTCAAGGGAACGTAAAATTTTGAACTTATTTTAGTTCTCAACAGGATAAAACACTCATTAGAAATGAATTACTACTTTTAATGCTTGTGTGATCATTCCACTAGCATAAGAAAACTGAGAATCATGTGCAAATTTTAAAAGTTACATTGACTAAAACCATTACTATTTATATTAATTGGACTAAGTGCTAAAAAAGTACAGAACTCAAAGACATTTAAAAACTTGATTGAGTCAAGGGAAAAAGGACATAAAATTTAAGAGAATTTAGAAGTAAATAACAAAACTCCTAGCTTACATCATCAATAAATTTATTTCTCAATTACAATCTCAACTCAAAAAATCTTAGAGCTATACAATATAGAGATTTTATGAAACAACCAAAGAAACGAAATAGCTGAAATATTAAAGAAAATCATAGTAAAAAAGGAAGGAGCAATCTAGTGCAGTCAATTTTGAGGGAAGGGAAAGTTTTCCAGAATGAATATAATAGAATATCTAGATGATTTTAAGGACCAAGCGTAAGTCCATGGACTTTTCAAAAACATGCAAATATTCTACTTTGAGCATCTTGTTTCTAGTTCTATCTTAGAGAACATCTAGACACATTAGAGTGGGATGCATCCGAAAAGAAAATGCATAAGATATTTTCTTAGAGTTTGTTAGCAGATGGTTTCCTAAGTTGAGTATACTCTGGTAAACTCACTATATCCTTAGCACATTTTTATAGTGAATTTATGAAGAGATATACTTAATTATCTAAGGTTGTTATGACGATACAAATTCTAGGTTTAATAATCTAACTCTTGAAAATGCTAAGTTGAAAAGATAGACCAAGAGTGGAATAGAAGATCCTGGTATGAAATATGGTTTAATTCATGATGGGAAAAGAGCATGACACATTGACAAGGTGGTTGCTTAGATGAAGCAATTCCAATAAATCCTCTTCGAAATACCATCATTTTTTCAAGCTAGGGACACGTAAATTATGGATCCCAATGTGAATGAAGCAATACCAACTACTAATATCACACCCACTTGTAGGAATTAATTAAACGTGTAATTGGATACACTCAATAAATATACCTAAAATGTTATGAAAACAAAATCTTCTTTATTTGAAGAAATTGCTAATCTACATAACACGATTTAATCCATGGCATCCATGAGCAAAGTGGTAGCCCTAAAGCCTAAATCCTAAACTGTGAACTCTACGACCTAAATCCTAAACTCTAAGTTCTAAAACGTTGATCCTAAATCCTACACCCTAAAGGCTTATCATTGAACCCTAAAAAGGAAAACCAAAAACCCTAAAATCCAAACCGTAAATCCTAAATGCCAAAACTAGAACCCAAATCCCTTAATCCCAAACCCTATAACCTTAAACCCTAAAATGTGATCACTAAATCCTTAACTCTAAACCCAAACCCTAAGATCTAAACCCTAGATCCTAAACCCTAAAACTCAAATCCTAAACTCTTAGATCCTAAATGCTAGACCCTAAAACCTAACCCTAGACCCCAAATCATCAACCATTGGACTCTAAACCCTAAACCCTAAATCCTAAACTCTTAATCTTAAACCTAAACCCTAAATAATTAACCCTAAACCATAAACCCTAGTCTACCTACCTAGACCCTAAACCTTAAACCCTAAACATTAAGTATTGAACCCTAAAACCTAACCATTCTACCTATATCCTAAACCCTAAACCCTAAATCATAACCATAAATCCGAAATCATAAGTTCAAGATGCTTGACAATAAAACATAAAGCATAAAGCATAAACCATGAACCCTAAGTCCTACAACCTTAATTCTAAATAATAAAACCTAAACACAAACCTTAAATTCTAAAGGGTAGATTCTAAATCCCAAATCCCAAACCCTCAACTCTAAATTCTAGAACCTAGACCTCTAAGCCTAAATGCTTAATTGTAAAACATGGAATTTAAATGCTAAACCCTACATTCTAAACCCCAAACGATATACCCTAAAGACTTAACTAGAAACTCTTCATGCAAGAGTGTTTTTCAACATGTTTGGAAAGCACAAGAAGCATACCTGATTGTGACACTTATTTTTCAATTATTGAAATTTGTACATTTAGATGATTCTCTCATCAATAAAACTACTTTTGTGCATATAAAAAATATAACCAAGAGAGTAGTTTTACATAAGTTACTTTGAGGTTTCAAAATATCTCTAGGTATGGTGAGAAACTATTTAAGAGTGATGGTTTACACATTATTCGAAAGATCAATGAAAGCTCTTTTAGTTTTCACATACAATCTAATTCGAATGTACATAACTCTTTTCATATTAGTCTATTGAAACCATTTAGATGTACTGTATCACTCACTTATATTCTTAAAGATCCTTCGTTGCTTGAAGATGAATCTAAAATGTTATATATTGAGAAAAAAATTGATCATCATGCAACTACTACATGTATAGGTACTCACGATTATAGATGTTTTGCAAAATATAAAATTCATTCTATTGAGGTATCTGAGTGCATCCATGTAATAGGCCTTTCAATAGAGAAATGAATCATTTTCAACTTTTCAAATTACATTATGGAGATAATGCTTAGAATGAATAATCAGGTCATTTTATACAAGTAGGAAAAATTTAGGGATCACAAGTTCTATATTCTCTCTCTAATCCTTATCCGCATCATGTTTTCTGGCTTAAAATTAAACGTGAAGATGAAATAATTAAGAGAAATGTTGTATGAGAGGAAACTAGAACGCACATAAGAGAATCAAAATGTTCGCGTGAAATTTTTTTGATTCATGTTTTAAGTACCTCATATAAGGCTCTACATTTTGTTCTTTTTAAGAAAATGCCTTGATTTTCTTCTCCCTTTAGAATTTCTAAACTTGCATGACTCAAAAGTGATGCTTCAAGGTGGATCTACACCTATGTGATCTCTAACACTATTGTGCAGATCAAAGAATTGAACATTTTTTTGTCTCACAAGCTTAAGCTAATTCCTCACTATTTTGAGTTAGAGCATTATAAAAGTGTCATTTTGTTAGATACCTAAAAGAGATAAGTGGAAATCTCTTTTCTAAATAGGTTTTGAAGCATACATGTTGCCATGCATAGTCTCTTTGTTGGTTTCCTTCTATTTTTGGATAGGTATCACTAAAGAAAGCACTTGACTACTACAAACCCAAGCTTTTGTGAACGTTTTGCATGCAGCATGGGAAGAGCGAAATTTTTCTACATTTGGTGGATCAACCAATTCCTTGGGGATGATAAACTCTCTTTACAAGGAGATTCACAGCATGAACCAGAAGGAGGCTGAAAATTAGAGAATCACCTTGTGATTGAGAGTGAGAGTCAGAGTGAGAGTGCAAGTGAGAAGGTGATTGAGAATGCGAGTGTGACTATGAGATTATGATAGATCACTATGGTCAAGAGTTCAATGCTTCATCAAGAAGCTATTTTCCAAAGCTATTGTATTGATCGATTCAAACCTATAATAGTTGAACTTCTCTTTCTCTCAGTCATATCTTGTCTACATGTGATTTTCTCTTATCTTGTGCAAGTTCTCTCTATCCATCTATCTTTCTTACTCTTCCACGATTATTAAGTATAAAAAACTTGTGATTGATGATAGCTTATGATTGAGGAAATGCTACAAGTGGTATTACAGGAAACACCATCCTCGAGAACAATGGAAGATTTGACACAAAAGATACATGAGCAAGAGGAACTTATTCAAAAGTTTCTTGGAGGATTATGCAAAGAATGAGGTGAAAAGCAACCAGAAGGCACAAAAACTTTGTTTCTGGGAGCTGCATGATGAAGTGGATGAAGGTGTGGGAACATCTAGTGTGCCTAGAGGAAGATAAAAAAATAATTACAAAGATATGGAGGCAGGTGAGTTTCCCCTCAACCAAGTCTTCAAGAAGGAAAAATTGAATGATTTTGATGGTGAGAAGAAGACGCGTGAAGATATGGAGGCATGGATTGAAGAGCTAGAGGATCTTATTGATCTTCAACAATTCAATGAGGAGCCCAAGGCAAAGTTTGGTATCTTACACCTCAGTGGCATTACAAAGTTATGGTGAAGATCTTGTCATCAAAGAAATGCATGAACCATCTTAGACGGGTATAGAGGCATATAGAGCACCATTTATGCTTGCAAAGATTTCCTCTTTTGGCCACACATGAAAAAAGATATTGCACAATCTATTTCTCAATGTATTGTATGCCAGCATGTAAAACATCATCATGGTAAACCATTTGGATTATTAATGCCACTTCCCATTCTGAATGAACCATGGGAACAAATCTCTATGGATTTTATGACAGATCAAACATTGTTTGAGTTAGAGATTTCGCATAAGAGATTAGGGCACATCTATGAGAGAACCTTGAAGCAAATATGTAGAGGTCAATGTGTGCTTGGGATACCTAATGTATCCAAGAAACATATGATCTATAAATGTGGTGCTTGTTAGTTTGGTAAATCACATAGGTTACCCTTTACAAAGAAAGGCTACATGCTTGAAGATTATTTGGAACTTGTCCACATGGATGTGTGGGGACCAAGCAAGGACGCTTCAATTTTAGCATCAAGGTTTTATGTGTGATTCATTGATGATTTCAATAGGTGGACTATCTGGTACTTTATGAAACATAAAGATGAAGTGTTTAGTTGCTTCAAGAAGTATCTTGCACTTGTGGAAAATCAAACAAGAAGAACTCTAAAGAGGATAAGGTCAGATGGAGGAGGTGAGTACTTCTCCAATGAATTTGATGCATTTTTGCAGGAAAAATGTATGAAAAGGGAGATTACTACAAGGTATACCCCTGAGCAAAATGAGGTAGCACACAAGAGAAATCGGTTGACGTTGGAAATAACTAGATCAATGCTTAATGAAAAGAAACTGCCTAATTATTTGTGGGTAGAAAGTGTATCTACTACCACTTATCTTATTAACAGATTGCCATCCAAATCACTTGATGGGATGATCCCATATGAAGCATGGCATGGTAGAAGGCCATCACTTGATCATTGCAAAATATTTGGATGTGTTGCTTATGTGCATGTTCCATCTCAAATCAAAGGTAAGTTAGACTCTAAGGCAGAGAAGTGCATCTTCATAGCATATGATTTAGATTAGAAAGGATACAAGTTTTATAATCTATCCAACAAAGGATTTATGGTCACTAGAGATGTTGTGTTTGATGAGAATGACTCTTGGTTTGAAAGTGAATGCAAGAAAGTCAAGTTCCCATATGACTTGGAAGAAGAATTTCCAAGCCTCACCAAGGAGAAGCCAAGCACAAGTGAAGACATCAAATCACATGATGAGGACACCATCAACCTAGAAGAGTTCAAAGCATGGAAATCAAAGGGAAGGCCAAAATGAAGAGGTTTGAAGATTTACCTAAATCATCCAACCAAGCTCTAAGGAGATCACAAAGGTAGAGTAAGAGGCCAATCAGATATGGGTATGATACTTCATTAGTTACTAAGCATTTTCATTTATCTTGCTAAGGATTCATCACTTGAAGAACCTTCTTCATATGAAGAAGCAAGTACCAAGGCAGAATGGAAGGAAGCTATGGATGAAGAAATAGAAGCACTCCAAAAGAGCAATACCTGAAAACTAGTACCCAAGAACGCATCAATGAAGGTAATTGGTTCTAGATGGATTTACAAAATCAAGAGGAACTTAGATGTGTCCATAAAAAGGTTTAAAGCTAGACTTGTGGCTAGGGGTTTTGCACAAACCCAAGGAGTTTATTAGAAGAGACATTTTCACCTGTGGCTAAAATGCCAACCACTAGAATATTGGTAAGTGTGGGTGCATCTAGGAATTGGACTATGTTTCAACTAGATGTGAAGAATGCTTTTCTAAATGGCTGCTTTTTAGAGGAGGTTTACATGGCTCAACCTCCTGGTTATGAAGACCCAAGCATGGTAAAGTATGTGTGCAAATTGAACAAATCTCTTTATGGTTAGAAGCAGGCACCTAGGGCATGGAATCACAGGTTAACAACGTATCTTCAAGATCAAGGATTCATGATGAGCAAAGTAGATTCTTCTTTGTTTGTCAAGAGAAGTAATTCAAAGATGATATATTTATCTGTGTATGTTGATGACATCATGCTTATAGGTAGTGATGCCAATGGTATCGAACAAATCAAGAACCAAATGATGTAGGAGTTCAAAATCAATGACCTAGGGTTTCTAAAGTATTTTCTTTGACTTGAGTTAGTCTACACTAACTCTAGAATTCATATCACTCAAAGGAAATATGTGCAGCACATGTTGAAGAAGTTCCACTTGGAGAATGCAAAGCTTGATAGAACTCCTATGAAGGTAAAGCATAAGTTGAATGCTCATGAAGGTGATTTGCTTGAACACATTGCAAGATATCAAAGCATAGTTGGAAGTCTTTACTATGCAACATTAACTAGGATTGATATATCTTATGGAGTAAGTGTTCAAAGTCAATTCATGCATAAACCTAGAGCACCTCACATAGAAGCTGCTAAAAGAATTTTGAAGTATCTCAAGGGTACTCAAAATCAAGGTCTTTACTTCCCATACACATCAGATTTGGACATTAAACTGTACTCAGATGTAGATTGGGCAGGTTGTAAGGATGATAGAAGGAGTACTTCTAGATATCTTTCTTTTGCAGGTGATAAGCCCATCTCATGGTCTTCCAAGAAGCAACCAACTCTTGCTCTTTCTTCAAGAGAGGTTGAATACAGGGGATTAGCAAATGCTACACAAGAAGCAATTGGATTAGATTTCTCTATTCAGATTTGGGACTTCACACTCATTCACATATGATCTTTGATGATAACAAAAGTTCTTTGCATCTTGTAGCCAGTCCTATTTATCATGCAAGAACTAAGAATATAGAAGTACACTATCACTATGTTACTGAGAAGCTATTGAGTAAGGATATTCAATCGGCATATGTATCTACAAACATGCAATGTGCAGATTTGTTAGCCAAAGAACTTGATGGTACTAAACTTTACACGTTTAAAAGTATGATTGGATTCCAAAATATTCAAGAGGATTGATAAAGCTATACAAGACAAGGTCTTTGGCTTGAGGGGGAGCTATTGGTGCAAATGACCAAGCCTTCACTCTTGGCTAGGCATAGAAGAAAATGTGTGCAACCATGATGGATCATATGAATCGTAGCTTGTAATAGTTGGATCATTAACCATTGTAAAGAGTGTATTACTTGAGAGAATCTTGTAAGTCCATGTATCTCATGGAGTTAGGAGAGAAAGATGAGCTCCGAGTTTCAAAAGAGAATATCTCCTCATTTAGAGGAATCACTTTTCAAATGGATCCAAGTTTGAATTTGAAATTTAAAATTAGAATCAAACACTTATAAAAGCCTTGTAAAAACACATAGCCTAAGAGCCTCATTCTGTGTCCTCTCCTTGATCATTTGCAATAACTAAGTGGCCTACATCATATCTCACTTAGATCACTATTATTGGGCATCATTTCCTTGCCAATGATCTTGTACAACAATGTTCTATAATACATATACATCATTGATCATCTCTGTCAACTTCTCTGCTATGACCTGTCAGAAAAGTGAACTTTGCATGACCATATCACATTGCTTTCTGAACCATTTTACATGTTCTATAGCTTGATGGAGCCAACTCAAAGTCAATTTTATGCTATCATCAGATTTTTATTACATTTGCTTCAGCCAATTCGGAGAAATCTGTGTCTAAGTGCTCTGTGGGCAATCATTGCTCAGTCCCTAAAAAGTCAAGGGTAAGCATCCAATTGCTAAATGGATTTCTCAGTGTAAGGTTTATCATTTTAGATGATTCCACTTGTAATCATTAGCTATCTAAGCTACTTAGATACCATCAAAAGGAATTTAAGCAACTACTAATGTACTCTGAGCACTGAGCAAAAGATCTAACAGGTGTTAAGACCAAAATAGCAAGTTTTGAGTGACTCGCTATTTGTGAAGTAATCTGTTTTGGTCTAATTGTTTGAAGCATCAACTCCAAAGTATAGAGGTACTTTTTTGGTGTCATTTGCAAGCTAAAAGGGCCTACAACACAACTCTGAGGTTGGATAGGGCAGGTACAAAGCAGGTCTTAGCAGTACAAACTCATTTTCTTGAGGTATCCATCCATCTCTTCCAACACTTACATAGCCAAGAAAGAGTTCTAGAAGTTTGTTGAAGGGAAAAAGTTCAAATTTAGACGTTCTCATCTCTAAAATAGCAAAACACAGAGCAAGATATTTTCACCACAAGAACCCAGTTGCTTTAGAAGGTTCAACTTGCTTTGGGAATTCTTGGAGAGAGACTTTTTGGTGTGTGAGGTCTCATTTAAGAGCTTAAAGGCATTTTCCATGTATGAACACTATGGTAGCTCCTCCTTATGAGAGTAGAACATGATCTTGTCATGTATTTTTCATGTGAGATGACATTGTGATATACCTTTTTTGAGGTTTATGTCATCTTGAGTTTGATCATAGCATTGTTAGTGGATGTATAGTGGCATTGTGGTATCTACCCCATTTATGCCACTTGGTTACAAATTTACTTGCGAGTTGCACATCGTTTTATGAGAGTTGATTTTGGATCTTCATTTGTACTTGTACCTTTGTTTTCTTTGCAGGTACATGATCCAAATTGGAGCCTCTATTGCACATCCATTTGTCACTATGATTTGCTATTCTATTAGCATGTGGTCATTGACTTGATATTTATTTGCTAGTGTGATTCTTGACATATGTGGATGGTGATTCCCACATGGTTATTTTGGTTCTAGTTACAGAGGAGATGCTATCAAAATTTCAACAGATTTTATGGTAGAAGAGAACTCTAGTGGATCTTGAAGCTTGTGTGATAGCTTTGGATCATAACTTATCTCTATTCCCTTGAACTTGGTCACAGGTTATTCATGATAGATTGGACCATCTTATATGATTCATTCTTGAGTGAGAGGTGCATCACCATTATATTGGCATGTATTGCCATTAGTTTTTTGGCATATGTAGTTGCCATTATCTTTGGTTGGATCAGTGATAGGTGGTGATAGGTTACTCATTGTTCTTTTGCTATTGGTTATCTTGTTTGATTGGTCAGTTTACAAGGGATCCTCTGTCAAGTTTTTTCTAGGATTCTTTCCATCTACTTGGTCAATTTGGAGACTTGGTGAGCAGGCTTATGCTCATGGTTCTATGTGCATGCTAGATGCATGATTATGTGATAGGTAGTTTACATGGTTTCTTCTCTAGTGAGACAATTTTGATGTGAGTTATGCATATGGATATGCACGTGTGATCCTATTGAGTAAACAGTATTGTTTCTAGTCTCTTGTTACATTGCTAGTCTCTTAGATTGCCAGCATGGTGTCTTCTCGGTTTGATGACACTGGAATTCGGAGATTGAAACCTCAGATGTGGCATAGATTGGTTCGTGCAAGGTTACACATGTATGTGCATAGAGATGCACAAAGGCCTCGAGACATACTTGATCATGTATGGATGGATATGGATGCATTCGCCATCTCCGCTATCAAAGGGCAAGGCCAAGATGAAGAGGTTGGAAGATTTACCTGAATTGTCCAACCAAGCTCTAAGGAGATCACAAAGGGAGAGTAAGAAGCCAATAAGATATGGGTATGATACTTGATTAGCTAGTAAGCATTCCATTTATCTTGCTAAGGATTCATCACTTGAAGAACCATCTTCATATGAAGAAGCAAGTACCAAGGTAGAATGGAAGGAAGCTGTGGATGAAGAAATAGAAGCACTCCAAGAGAACAATACTTGGGAACTAATACCCAAGAAGGCATAAATGAAGGTAATTGGTTCTAGATGGATTTAGAAAATCAAAAGGAACTTAGATGGGTCCATAAAAAGGTAGAAAGCTAGACTTGTGGCTAAGGGTTTTGCACAAACCCAAGGAGTTGATTAGAAGAGACATTTTTACCTGTGGGTAAAATGCCAACTATCATAGTATTGGTAAGTGTGAGTGCATCTAGGAATTGGAATATGTTTCAACTAGATGTGAAGAATGCTTTACAAAATGGATGCATTTCAGAGGAGGTTTACATGGCTCAACCTTGTAGTTATGAAGACCCAAGCAAGGTAAATTATGTGTGCAAATTGAACAAAGATCTTTAAGGTTTGGAGCAAACACCTAGGGCATGTAATCATAGGTTAACAACCTATCTTCAAGATCAAGGATTCATGATGAGCAAAGTAGATTCTGCATTGTTTTTCAAGAGAAGTAAATTTGAAGATGATATATTTATGTGTGTATGTTGATGACATCATTCTTACAGGTAGTGATGCCAATGGTATCAAACAAATCAAGAACAAAATGATGCAGGAGTTCAAAATCAGTGACCTAGGATTTCTAAAGTATTTTCTTGGACTTTAGTTAGTCTACACTAACTCTGGAACTCATATCACTCAAAGGAAATATGTGCAGGACATATTGAAGAAGTTCCACTTGGAGAATGCAATAGTTAAATCATAAGTTGAGTGCTCATGAAGGTGATTTGCTTGAAGACATTGCAAGATATCAAAGCATAGTTGGAAGTCTTTACTATGCAACATTAACCAGGATTGATATATCTTATGGAGTAAGTGTTCTAAGTCAATTCATGCATAAACCTAGAGCACCTCACATAGAAGTTGCTAATAGAATTTTGAAGTACCTCAAGGGTGCTCAAAATCAAGGTCTTTACTTCCCATACACATTAGATTGGGCAGGTTTTAAGGATGATAGAAGGAGTACTTCTGGATATCTTTCTTTTGCAGGTGATAAGCCCATCTCATGGTCTTCGAAGAAGCAACCAACTGTTGCTCTTTCTTCAAGAGAGGCTGAATACAGGGGATTAGCAAATGCTACACAAGAAGAAATTTGGATTCAATTGCTCTATTCACATTTGGGACTTCACACTCATTCATCTATGATCTTTGATGATAACACAAGTTCTTTGCATCTTGTGGCGAATCCTATTTATCATGCAAGAACCAAGCATATAGAAGTACACTATCACTATGTTAGAGAGAAGCTATTGAGCAAGGATATTCAATTGGAATATGTATCTACAAACATGCAATGTGTAGATTTGTTAACCAAAGCACTTGATGGTACTAAACTTTGCACGTTTAAAAGTATGATTGGATTGGAGGATATACAAGAGGATTGATGAAGCTATACAAGACAAGATCTTTGGCTTGAGGCGGAGTTGTTGGTGCAAATGACCAAGCTTTCACTCTTGGCTAGGCATAGAAGAAAGTGTGTGCAACCATGATGGATCATATAAATCTTAGCTCCTTATAATTGGATCATTAACCATTGTAAAGAGTGTTTTACTTGAGCGAATCTTGTAAGTCCATGTATCTCGTGGACTTAGGAGAGAAAGATGAGTTACAAGTTTCAAGAGAGAATATCTCCTCATTTAGAGGAATAACTTTTCAAATGGAGCCAAGTTTGAATTTGAAATTCAAAATAAAAACCAAACACTTATAAAGGCCTTGTAAAAACTCGCAGCCTAAGAGCCTCATTCAGTGTCCTCTCCTTGATCATTTGCAAGAACTAAGTGGCCTACACATAGCTCACTTATATCACTATTATTGGGCATCATTTTGCTTGCCAATGATCTTGTACAACAATGTTCTATAATACATAAACATCATTGATCATCTCTGTCTACTTCTCTAATATGACCTCTTAAAATAGTGAACTTTGCATGACCATATCGCATTGATTTCTCAACCATTTTACATGTTCTATTGTTGGAGCTAGCTCAAAGTCTATTTTATTCTATCATCATATTTTCATTACATTTGCTTTAGCCAGTTAGGAGAAATCTGCATCGAAGTGCTCTCTAGACAATTACTACTCCCTCCCTAAAAAGTCAGGGGTAAGCATTCAATTCCTAAATTGATTTCTCAGTGCATGGTTTATCATTTTAGATGATTCCACTTGTAATCATTAGCTATCTAAGCTAATTAGATACCCTCAAAAGTAATTTAAGTAATTGCTAATGTACTATGAGCAGTTAGCAAAGGATCCAACAGGTGTCAAGAACAAAATAACAAGTTTTGAGTGACTAGCTATTTGTGAAGTAATCTGTTTTGATCTAATTGTGTGAAGCATCAACTCCAAAGTACATAGGTACTTTTTTGGTTTCATTTGCAAGCTAAAAGGGCCTAAAACACAACTCTAAGGTTTGATAGGGCAGGTACAAAGAAATTCTTAGTAGTACCAACTGATTTTCTTGAGGTATCCATCCATCTCTTCCAACACTTACGTAGCCAAGAAAGAGTTCTAGAAGTTTGCTGAAGGGCAAAAGTTCAAATTTAGAGGTTCTCATCTCTAAAATAGCAAAACATAGAGCAGGCTATTTTCACCACAAGAACCCTAGTTGCTTTAGGAGGTTCAACTTGCTTTGGAAATTCTTGGAGAGAGAATTTTTGGTGTGTGAGGTCTTATTTAAGAGCTTAAAGGCATTTTATATGTATGAACACTATGGTAGCTCCTCCGTATGAGAGTAGAACATGATCTTGTCATGTATTTGTTATGTGAGATGACATTGTGGTATACCTTTTTTGAGGTTTATGTCATCTTGAGTTTGATCATAGCATTGTTAGTGGATGTATAGTGGCATTGTGGTATCTATCTCATTTATGACACTTGGTTACAAATTTACTTGCGAGTTGCACATCATTTTATGAGAGGTAATTTTGGATATTCATTTGTACTTGTATCTTTGTTTTCTTTGCAGGTACATGATCCAAATTGGAGCATCTGTTGCACATCCATTTGTCACTATGATGTGCTATTCTATTAGCATGTGGTCATTGACTTGATATTTATTTACCAGTGTGATTCTTGACATATGTGGATGGTGATTCCCACATGGTTATTTTGGTTCTATTTAGAGAGGACATGCATCAAAATTTCAATAGCTTTTATGGTAGAAGAGAACTCTAGTGGATCTTGAAGCTTGTGTGATAGCCTTGGATCATTACTTATCTCTATTCACATGGACTTGGTCACATGTTATTCATGATAGATTGGAGCAGCTTATAGGATTCATTGTTGAGTGGGAGGTGTTTCACCATTGTATTGACATGTATTGCTATTAGTTTTTTGGCATATGTAGTTGCCATTATCTTTGGTTGGATCAGTGATAGGTGGTGATAGGTTACTCATTGTTCTTTTGCTATTGGTTATCTTGTTTGATCGCTCAGTTTACAAGGGATCCTCTATCAAATTGTTTCCAGGATTATTTCACATCCATTTGGTCAATTTGGAGACTTGGTGAGCAGGCTTATGCTCATGGTTTTATGTGCCTGCTAGATCCATGATTATGTGACAGATAATTCACATGGTTTCTTCTCTATGAGATGATTGTGATGTGAGTTATGCATATGTATATGCAAGTGTGATCCTATTGAGTAAAGAGTTTTTTTTCTAGTCTCTTGTTACATTTCTAGTCTCTTAGATTGCTAGCATGGTGTCTTCTTAGTTTGATGGCACTGAATTTCTGAGATTGAAAGCTCAGGTGTGGCTTACATTGGTTCGTGCAAGGTTACACATGTATGTGCATAGAGATGCACAAAGGCCTCATGAAATGCCCGATCATGTATGGATGGATATGGATGCATTGTCCAGCTCCACTATCCGATTACAACTTGTGGATTCTATATATGAGTCTGTTATGTATGAGGAGATGAGTAGTGCATTATGGCAGAGACTACATGATATGTATGTGAGTCCATTGACTCATGTGAGACATAGATCACATCCATACCTTCAATGTTGGCATTGTGTTCATGAGGGGCATATATGATGACATTGCATCAAACGGATGTGAGTACGATGTGATAGATATGCACGTGATGTAGGTCAGGTAGTGATTTTCAAGAGAGCCTATGGCAGTTGATTATGCTAGTGATGATGATATCACGTTCTCCTATGGTTCATCTCACGATTCCTCTTGCTTATTGGTCAGTACACATATGGCTTGGTTGCTTGATGCATTAGCCATTTTTCATGTTACTGCACATCGTGAGTGGTTTTATCAATTCTCAGGTGATAGTCGTGGATGTGTGCACATGCTTGATGGTATGACATATGACATTGAGGGTGCAAGAGATATATGCCTTATGCTACCTAGTGGAGCATCACTTATACTCAGACATGAACATTATGTGCCTTCATTCCCTACGAGCTTGATTTCAGTTAGTCAGTTACAAGAGATCAGATGTTATGCATTCCTTGGTGAGCATCATTTTCATTTGTAGTTGGGACAGCTTATGCTTGTTAGAGGTGCTAGGATTGGGCACATGTATCCACTATAGGTACTTCATGTGAGAGATAGTCTTGTATCTGCCGAAGTTCAACCTTATGTGCGATGTGAGGCTCACCATGTCTCATTTTGTCTACCTACACATAGGTCTATTGACATTCTTGATTCACATGTATGGCAAGATTCAGATGCTCAAACGGATGCACATGTAGAGCATGTTTTGGATGCTCATGATGATTATGGAGAGCATGATTGTTTTGATCATATGGATGCTCTTATGGAGCACACTTCGGATGATCAGTTGGATGCTTTCGAGCATGATATGGATGCTCATGTAGAGCATTATGACTCAATTAGAGTGTGATCATCACTTTGACCTTGGTGTTGATGTTGTGCAGTTATCTCATATGGAGCATGATGATACACTTGGTATGGTAAAGCATAATAGCTTTTATGATACACAATGTATGCCAGAGCATACTAGCTCTCAACATGCACAACTAGACACATCTTTGGTTGAGAGGATGACTAATTTAGATGTTGATGAGTGAGCAATCATGTAGTCATTCTTGGATTCACTCATGCCAGATATTGACACAGATATATCAGGACATGTTGGTCTTGATGATGGTGCTTTGGATGCCTTGGATATAGGAATGGTTGATATACTTAGGTTAGCCAAGATAGCACATGTTTCATCAGCATTCGGTAGTCTGATCTACAAGTTGTTACGCTCGAGACTAGGCATTGCAATTGCTATTGGAGCATTCGCACTTGGAGTTGTCAATCATTCGATGATTGACACATGCATAGAGCGAGTGGGATGTTTGCAACAACTTCATTAGTTCTTGCATCAATCAGATGTGAGCTTGACTCTTATCGATATGAGTCTAGAGTAGTTTGAGGTGCATGGGAACACCTTATTCGAGGCAGTAGGTGTAGGCTGATCTGTATGGGTTGAGATCCGTACTCTTCTTGTACATTATTGTATAGTCGTACATCATTCTTTTTATGTGTTGTTACCACTTACGGTCACATTGATCTTTAAGTGGGAGATTGTTGAGGATGTCCTATATTCATATATTTACATGATATACACATCATTGCCTCAAAAGAGATCATTATGTAGGTTTTGAGGCTACCATGCATATGTGTGTATCTTCTCTCCTCTCTCTCCCTCCATCTCCTCCTTGCTCCTCTTGTTTTGCACACCAAATCCCTTCACATTAATGCAAGAAAACACACTTAGGAGTGGAAGGTTACTATAGACACAAGCTTTAAGAATTTATAAGTCCTAGGCAAGTAGGAATCTTAGCCTAGTATTTAATTCAATGCGATGAGAAGGAGCCGATCGTTGTCATAACTTACATCAGTAGCTTGGAGATTTCATTTATTTTTATGAGACATCTGGATCTTCTAGAAGATAGTTAAATTTAGTGAGCGAGAGTAGATTGAGAGGCATGTCTTACTTACCACAAAAACGACTCTAGAGAATAAAGACACATGGAACGTATGTGCGTACATGCCTAGAGGAGACCCCTCATGATAGAGGTTATAGACTAGATGGTTTGTAGGTGACAATTGCATCGTCCTGATGTTATATGCATGTCATAATACTACCATCAAAGCTTATTAAAACCTGGGCACATGTGAAGCAAACATACCCACCTTTATGAAGAACATCAATTGCAAGACATTTTTGTTTTACGAGCAAAAACATAAGGAAAATTCGTGCATGCATCAAAAAGACGAAATCTCTCCCAAAGGCTAGAAAGTATAGTGATCAACCCACGTAGTCACGCTTATGGTAAAGCTACTCACAACGAGAACAAGATCACATGGTCGGATCGACCAGCTGCCCAACTTCTTCCTTTGTCTCCCTATGTTTGACTATCTACGTAATCAAATATTGAATGTGTTAGAACTCAAAATATGGTCCCATCACTCTTCACACACCCTAGTGACTCTTCATATATATGTCCTTTGGTTTTCTTCTCCTCTTGACTTTCGGTGATCCAATCGGTGATATTTTAATAAGGACGCATGGCTCTCTTTGATCTATCAATAACCATTGCTTTTGCGTATAATATTCAGAAGGCTAATTGAAGATGTATAATATTCAGAAGGCTAATCGAAGGACTGTATCTAAGATATCAAGGGGTTTCATATTTTAGATACATGATATTCAAACGTATTTGTAGAAATGCATCCTAAAAGGACTTGAGCGGGTACCAATGAAACTGCTAAAGAAAAGGGATCCCCACGTGATGTTAGTCTTATATTCACCAATTATGTAAAAGACAAAACCAAACTAGCATAGGACCCATCATTGCTTCTGCTTGAAAAATATTTGCTCACTAAATAAAATATTTGAAGGTCATGTCGATGACCACGGATACCGATTTTGCAAGATATCTTATTGCCGGTAATCTCAGGTTAAGGGAATTATTATATAAACATCATTAGAAAAACGACGTCAAATGCATAATATAGAATAATATAGATGACTATTTTATATTCTGGAGAAATATAGAATAATGTAAAAAAACAACGTCAAATGCAGAATATAGAAAAGTGATGCATAATATAAAATCATGTAGATAACTTTCCTATATTCGTGAACATACTATTTCTCGATATTCAGCACTACAGCACTAAGGAGGGATGTTTGACACGCGTAGCATTAAGGAGGGATGTTCGTTTAAAATACCAATTCTTTCGCTTTATGATTTATTAACTCAAACATGTCAACTTCTACCACCCTTGCATTCTGTGGATAGAATTTGTTGGAGGAGATGGTGGATAGTCTTCAGAGATGAAGTGGTGTTGTTTAAACTTGCTTCACACCAGCCAAGAAAAAGTTTTGGAGAGTGTAGTGGGCCTCTTTAACTTGCTATTGATCATAAATAATCACCTATGTTGTTTGGAACATGATCCACTAATCAATGGATCAAAACAGACAGATAGGAAATTAATCCAAGGTCATAGACTTGCTATTTTTGTCTCTACACCTCTTCAGTATATTGATTAGTGCTCTGAGCACACTAGCAATTAGTCTAATTCCTTTTGGTCATGTCTAATTAACTTAGATAGCTACGAATCATGATTTATTTCAATGAAAATGATGAAGTACACACTAAGTATGATGTTTAGCAAATCATAGGAGTGCCCCGACATTTTTGGGATGCATCAATCAATAGACTAGAGAGCAATGAAGTGCATATATCTCACAATTTAGAGAAGCAATGATAATTGGATTTTGTAGCTATAAAATAGATAGTATACTAAATCTATGATGCTTTGAGTCACCACAAACGATCAACCGTACACTGAGAACAAGCTGTCAGAGGAACATTGTATTGATCTAGCCATGGCAAAGAAGTGAAGTGAAGATGTAATGAAAATGTATGTATTAGATCATATACAAATACAATGTCATTGGCAATAATTTATTGCGCAATGTGAGAACAGTGATTGAGCTATGGTGTGAGCTCTCAAATCACAATGTATTCCTCTCAATTGATCTTATTTGATCCTCTTTTTATAGTTGACTTTGGAGCAAATCTTTTTGAATTCAAATTCAAAAGTGCGGTGAAAATTCCTAAACTATAGGATATATTCTCTCATCAATCAACAACTAAATGGATTGAGATTTGATGCGTCCTAACTCCTCGTGGAAGTAAGATTCTTTAACAAAGAGAGATATAATAATCATCCAAGTATGTGGGCTTGGGTTCTTTTGCACCAACAGATTCCCCCTCAAACCTAACATGTTTGGTCTGCATTGCTCCTTGATTTCCTGCAAACCAATCATCAATTTGAACATGTTCATCTTGGTACCATCCAAGGACTTTGTGAGTATATCTGCACATTGTAAATGAGTTGATACATAGGACAATTGAATTTCCTTGTTGAGCAATATCTCCCTTACATAATGATGGTGCACTTCAATGTGATTAGTCCTTGCATGATATACATGATTAGTAGTCAAGTGAAGTGAGCCAGTGTCGTCTCCAAAAATTATTGGAGTGTAAGAGTGAAATCCAAAATCTATGTAGAGTTGCTTGAGCCACATAGCCTCTTGAGTTGGAGTGGCTAGGCCTCTATAGTCTGCCTTTGTAGATGACAATGCTAGAGTTGGTGGCTTCTTAGATGACCATGATATAAGCTTTGAACCTACAAAAGACAAGTATCATAGGGTGCTCCTCCTATAATCCTTGGAGCCAACCCAATCTGCATTCGAATACATCTTTATGTCCAAGTCAGAAGTGAAGGGGTTAAATATCCCTTCATTTATGGTACCCTTTAGATACTTTAGCACCCTCTTGGCAGCTTCCATGTGAGGCTTTCTTCGTGCATGCATAAATTGGCTTAGTGTACTTCAAAAGAAATGTCTACTCTTGTTAAAGTTGCATAGTTGAGACTCCCAA
This sequence comes from Ceratopteris richardii, assembly GCA_020310875.1. Lineage (NCBI taxonomy): Eukaryota > Viridiplantae > Streptophyta > Polypodiopsida > Polypodiales > Pteridaceae > Ceratopteris > Ceratopteris richardii. The sequence continues at coordinate 71,587,865 of CM035418.1, read as the reverse complement.
CAAGTCTTTGGTAACCTGTAACATCCTCAAGAAGTTCTCCTTCATATGGTTGAGTTCGATGGGTGTACCTGCAATTTTGGTGTTTTCCACCTTGAATTTTATCAACATATCATGAATATACCTTCTGTGAGTAACAAACACTCGAAAACCTATATACACAAATTCTAAACCAAGAAAGTATGTTAACAATCCAAGATTCGTGCTTTTAAATTCTTCCATTAGTTGATCTTAAACCTCCTTGATTCCATTAGCATCATTTCCCATAATGATAATGTCATCCACATAGACACATAAGTAGATAACTTCTCAGTTGTTCTTCTTTATAAATAAAGAAGAATCTGCTTTGCTAGCCACAAAACTTTGATCCTGCAAATAATTAACAAGCCTATGATTCCAATCTCTAGGATTTTGCTTTAGGTTTATATAGTTCCTCCTTTAGCTTGCATACAAATCCTGGTTTATCCTTATCTTCATACCTTGGTGGTTCTTTTGAGATCCATCCATTTAGGAATGCATTCTTAATATCTAACTCATATAGTTTCTGATTCTTGGAGGCAGCAATACTTACCCAAACCTTAATTGTTGGCATCTTGGCCACAGGGGAAAAGGTTTCTTCATAGTCCATTCCATGGGTTTGAGCAAACCCCTTTGCCACCAACCTTGCTTGTACCTATTTATAGGACCATCTAAATTTTTCTTGACTTTATATATCCACCTGGATCCTATTACCTTCATACTTGGCTTCTTGGGAACCAAATCCCAAGTATTCTTCCCCTAAAGTCCTTCAACTTCTTCTTGCATGGCTTCATATGAAGAAGGTTCTTCTCTCATAGAGTCTTTAGAGATATACATAGAATGCTTGGTGACTAATGATGTGTCATAGCCGTACCTTATGGCTTTTTTCTCTCCCTTTGCAATCTCCTGAGAGCTTGATTGGAGGAATCTGGAATGTCTTCCAATTGCTTGAACTTAGTCTTGCCTCTTGACTTCCAAGCCTTGAAGTCAATCTACTCTTCATCCTCTGAATTGGTATCTTCTAGTAATTGTTGATCTTCTTCAGTAAGTGCTGGAAAGTCATTTTCCAAATCATAAGGCAACTTGATCTTCCTGCTGTCATCTTCAAACCATGAATTATTTTCATCAAACACTACATCCCTACTAACTATAAATCCTTTGTTAGTGGGATTATATAGCCTATAACCCTTCTCGTTTTGGTCATAGCCAATAAATATACACTTTTTAGCTTTAGCATCAAGCCTTATAGGCATATGAAAAGTGCAATAAAGTGCACTATGTACTTAAAATCATGCAGGAGAAGAGTTGATACAAAACAAATAGGTTCGCACATCGACTAGCTCAAAAAACTTACTATCTATGGAAGAGACAATGAACTTCAAATGCTCAATGTGACAAGCGTGATTTCAATTAGAAAAAAATACTCTTATGGGAGTGAGACACATAGGATTGAGTGTATATAATGAACAAAAGTATAAGGAGTAAGAAAAATATGCTATATGAATGAATCAAACACACAAACATAAACTAGACACTTATACCTTTCAAATGAGCCATCTTTCATACAATTTGGAGCTCTGTAGAGAGCAGCAACCTCCGTAAGATTACTGTTGGCGAAGAAGATGATGTACAGAAATGAAGGAGCAAGACAATGATGGTCACAAGTGTACGTATATTGCTTCCATGTATTGTACGAGCGTTTTGAATTCTTTATATAGACTCTAGAAGTGATCCACGACTTCTACAAGTGGATTTTGAATTCAAATGAAAGGGAGGATGGTTTTTGGAGGGAATCAATTCACTTTCCTATAATCTAGGAAAAGTGAAGATCTAGTTTGATCTACTTTTAGGTGATTGATTGATTGATTGAATGCAACTCAACCACCACAAATTCGTGGAATTTGTGCTCTATCTTTCTAATTTTACATGTGTAAAGCTCAAGCATTTTACAATGGTAAAAGATCCATGAAAAATATTTTAAAAAATGCAATAAGTGAGCACAAGAAAAAGAACTTTCCAACGGATTTTCCTTCGACATAATCCAAGCCATAGTTTTTGATGTAGATCAAATCCACCACTAGCATAGTGTAAGCTTGAAGTTCCAACACCTCCCCCTCAAGCTAAAGTATGCCTGAGTCGTCATTCTCTAATAGGTTGAATACCTACCATAGATTTGAATCTACAAAGGTTTATTCCATCAAGTGCTTTCTTCATCATATCTGCGTTTTGCTTTTGAGTAGGAACAAAAGAAATGTCAATCTCCTTTGCCATGAGTTTCTCCCTGATGAAGTGGTAATGAACCTCTATGTGTTTGGCTCTTGCATGGAAAATAGGGTTTGATGCTAGATGCAGGGAACTTACATTATCTCAAAATATGTGAGGTTTGGAACTCACAAGTCCCAAATCTATATACAATGCTTTTAACCATATTTCCTCTTGAGTTGCTATGGTCAGACCTCTGTACTCTACTTCAGTTGAGGATAAAGCAATGGTTGGTTGCTTCTTGGAACTCCATGACACCAGCTTTGAACCTGCAAATGCTAAGTAATAAGAAGTACTTCTTCTATCATCCTTAGCTCCTGCCCACTCTACATTTGGATAGATTTTGATATCCAAATCTTAAGAGTAAGGATAGAATATACCTTCATTGATTGTACCTCCCACACTATATGAGATTTCTGCCCTTGTATGAGTAGCATATATCAAGCTACCTACCAAGCTTTCATACTCTTTCATATCTTCAATTTTCTCACTTTCATAAACACTAAGTTTATGATTCATCTCCAAAGGTGTACCTATAGATTTTGTGTTCTCCATTTTGAGCTTGAGAAATATATGAGCTTACCTAAGTCATTGATTTTGAACTCCTTTTGCATGTGTCTCTTGATCCTTTGAATGCCCTTCAAATCATCATCTATCACAATAATATCATCTACATATACATATGGATAGATAACCTCATTTTGATCCCTTTTGATGCATAGAGAAGATCTAAGTTGCTAGCTTTGAACCCTTGATCTTGAAGGTATGTACCCAACCTATAATTCCAAGCTCTAGGATCTTGTTTCAATCCATACAATGCTTTCTTAAGTCTGCAAACATAAGATGCATGATTAGGGTCTTCAAAACCTAGAGGTTGTGACATGTATACCTCTTCACTTATCCAACCATTTAAGAATGCATTTTTCACATCAATTTGGAGAAGTCTCCAACTCCTTTCAATAGCTACACTTATCAATGTTCTAATTGTCTTCATCTTTGAAATTGACGAGAATGTTTCCTCATAGTCTATACCATGAGTTTGTGAGCATCCTTCGGCAACTAATCTTGCCTTGTACCTGCAAACTAATCCATCTAAGCTTCTTTTAAATTTATATACCCATCTGCAACCAATAACATTTTGATTGGATGACATTGAAACCAAATTCCAAGTGCCCATCTCCTTCAATGCATCTATTTCTTCTTTCATGGCCTTTTCCCAATTAGGGTTTCCCTTTGCCTCTTTAGAGGTTGATGGTTTTTTTGGAATTGAATCCTTTTCCAAGTAGATTGAATGCTTTGTAACAAATGTGGCATTATATCCATACCTCTCTGGTTGTTTCTTCTCTCTTTCTGATCTTCTAGGTGCTTGTTTGGAGCATTCTCCAACCTCTTGCATCTTTTCTTTGCCTCTTGACTTCCATAGTTTGTAATCCTTTTCTCTTTCATCTTGTTCATTGTCTCTATCACTTCTTGGATCCTAGACCTATGTATCATGCTTGCTTCCTAATTGATGAGAATCATAATCAAGATCATATGGTAGAGTTACCTTTTGTTTGTCTTCATCATACCAAGACCTGTGTTCTTCAAACACAACATCTCTACTTGTAGTGAATTGCTTGGTTGAAGGATTATAGAACCTGTAACCCATCTGAATTGATTCATATCCAATAAACACTGTCGTATCCACATGAGCAAGTCTCTTATGCCATACTTCAAGTTCACTTAAGGTTTGAGACGCAAAAGTGAGTAGAGCTATGTTCTTGGTTTCTCCTACTTTAAAAGTAAAGAGCCTAACATGCTTCTCACCTCTAGCTATCTTCTTGAAGCCTTGACATGGATCTTCCACAAAAGCTCCATGCAGGGTGAACCTAACTTGCAAGCCTTTTTTAACTATTTGGCCTACACTTATTAGGTTTCTAGTGATAGTGGGTACATAGAGAACCTTACTCAAAATGTTTATCCTGCCATTGGAAGCTTTGACATTACCAGTCTTCACCACATTATTCTTTGTGTCATCCCTTGTTTGTACTTCATGTCTATGATTTCGACTTTCCAAATCAGATAGAAGAGCAATGCTGCTTGCAACATGACTTGAACATCCTGAATCTATGTAGAACAAATGATCATCATATTTTCCTTTTTTTGTGGCTTAGATTCAAAAGGAGGAATGAGTCTTCATGTGATTGATCTTCTAAATAATTTTTGAACTCCATTCTATTATAGCCTCTATTATTATCATTGAAGTTGTGTCCACCTCTGCCTCTATTGATGCCACATCCACCTCTTCCACTTCCTTTCTAGGTCTTCCCATTGAACCAACAATTCTGAGTGGTGTGCTTTGTCTTATTGCAAATGGCACAAGGTTGAATATTTTGACCTTTGACTTTTTCATGCTTTGGTCCTTTCTTCTTCCCTTTCCACTTGCTCTTGGTTTCAAAGTTTTCTTGGGAAGTCTCCTCTTCATCTTCTTCCTTCTTCTTGCCTTTCTACTTCTTATCCTTCTTATCTGCATATAGAGCACTAGTTGAATTACCATGATAGGAGTTACCTTCCTTTATGCTATTGTTGGCCTCTTGATTCAAGATTTTTCCAAGAAAGATGTTGAAGTTTGGAGTTTGCACATCCATGATGAGATCATAAGCTGTTGTGAAGGATTGCCATTGCTTATCACTTCGAATCCCATTGAGAATCTGCCTCATGATAGCCTCTTCTTCAATATGCTCTGCAATGGATGCTAACTGATCCACAACCTCCTTGACCTTGGTAAAAACCTATGTGATGGTTTGTTTAGGTTTCTTCTTCATTTGGTTGAACGTGTTCCAAAGATAATTCTTTCTTGCTTTGGTACTAGCAGAAAAAAAAGTCTTAAGGGCATCCCAAGTCTCTTGAGATGTCTTGCATCCTCTAATATGTGGTAATAGAAAGTCAGAGATAGATTTTAGTATGTACAACCTTGCTTGAGCATCCCTTGCACACCAAAGTGTGAGCTTCTCTGTCTCCTCTTGTGTAGGTCCTCCTTTGGATCTTGGAATAGGCATAGCTTCATCACCTGCTACACTTCCATAAAGATTTCTACCTTGCAAATAGGCCTCCATTATGATTTTCCAAGTCGCATAATTGTGTAGATCAAGATTCTTGATCATTGAGGGAAAGTCTTTACCCATCTTGATCTAGCTCTAATGCCACTAAAAGAACTTGGAGAAGCTTGTAGGAGGTAGAAAAGTGATTTGTGAAGCGACAACGTTGGTCCAGCCAACTAGCACAAGACCAGCCCTTGGGCTTATGGAGACTCAAATAGACCTTGTAGGCATGTGATAAGTGCAATAAAATGCACTATGTACTTTGGAGCATGAAGGAGAAAGAAGTTGATACAAAACAGATAAGTTCGTGCATCGACTAGCTCAAAAAACTTACTATCTATGGAAGAGACAATGAGCTTAAAATGCTCATAGCAACCAATGTGATTCCAATTAGAACAAATGCTTTTATGGGAGTGATAAAAAAAGGGTTGAGTGTATCTAATGCACAAAAGTATAAGGAATAAGCAAAATATGCTATAGAAATGAATCAAACACTCAAGGGTGGTGCTTCCTATTTTTCAAGAATACGTAGAGATTGACCCCGAGACAGAAAAACTGCAATTTATCCCAAGTTACTAAATCAAACTATGTGAAAATTTACAAGAATAAATTTGACATAATATCTTTCTAATGAGGCATCTCTCATCCAAATTCGAGCCTTGTAGAGAGTGCAGCAGCCTTTGCAAGATTAGCGTTGGTGAAGACGATGATGTAGAGAAATGAAGGAGTAAGACAATGATGGTCACAAGTTTATGTATATTGCTTCCATGTATTGTAAAAGTGTTTTGAAGTCTTTGTATAGACTCTAGAAGTGATCCACAACTTCCACAAGTGTATTTGAATTCAAATGAAGGTGGGAATGGTTGTTGGAGGGAATCAATTCACTTTCCTACAATCTCACAAAAGTGAAGCTCTAGTTTGATCTACTTTTAGGTGATTGATTGGTTGATTGAATGCAAGTCAACCACCACAAAATCGTGGAATTTGTGCTCTATCTTTCCACTTTTACATGTGTAAATCTAAAGGCTTGTACAATGATAAAAGATCCATGAAAAATCTTTCAAAACAATACAATAAGTGAGCATAAGAAAAAGAACTCTCCAACGGATATTCCTTCGACATTATCCAAACCATAGTTTTTGATGTAGATCAAATCCACCTCAAGCATAGTGTAAGCTTGATGTTCCAACAAAGCACACTTTGATCCTTGCATATTTTCTTGAGTATTCTTTCTCCTATATGACCTAGGCTTTTGTGCCATATCTCTAGCTCAGATAGAGTTTGATCTTCTTAAATGAAGAGTGTTATGTTTCTAGTGTCTTCAATCTCAAATGTAAAGAGTCTACCATATTTATCATCGTTTTCAATTGTCTTGAAGCCTTATTGAGGGTCTTCCACATATGTTCCATGCCTTGTAAATCTGACCTCTACGCCTTTCTCAACAATTTGTCCAACAATAATCACATTTTTTGTTATGGTTGGTGCATATAAAACCTTACTTAAGAGGTTCATATTACCATCAGAAGCCTTGAGATTTCCAAGTTTCTTGATAGAGTGTTTAGTGTTATCACCTATATGTACTTCATGATTCCCTTTGGGTTCTTCAAGATCAGATAACAATTTTACATTTCTAGCCACATGATTGGAACAACTAGAATCACTATAGAAAAGATGCTCATCATCTTCACCTTTCTTGGATGTCATTTTCATGATCATCTCTATGTCTCTCTCTTTCTATCTATCTATATCCCTCTCTTTATCTCTCTCTCTCTCTCTCTTTCATATCTCTCTCCCTCTTTCTCTCTCTCTCTCTCTTATTCTCTCTTTGTTTCATCTCTCTCTCACACACTCTCTCTCTCTCTCTCTCTTTCTCTCTCTCTCTATCTATAAAAAAGAACAAAAAAATCATTTACATTGATGTAATTCTTTTGATCGCTCTTGTCAAAGCCCAATTGACGTCGTATCTTCTCAAATTCCAAAGAATTGATGCCAAAAAGCTTCTGCAAAACAAAAGAAAAGAGAAATTAAAAAAGAGAAGACATAGAGAAATAGAGACAGTGAAGGAGTACACACATCACTTACCAAGATGTGTGTGTGAGAGAGAGATGTGTGTGTAGGGAGAGAGAGAGAGATAGAGAGAGAGAGAGAGAGAGAGAGAGAGAGAGAGAGAGAGAGAAAGAGATGTGTGTGTAGGGAGAGAGAGAGAGAGAGAGAGAAAGAGATGTGTGTGTAGGGAGAGAGAGAGAGAGAGAGAGAGAGAGAGAGAGAGAGAGAAGAGATGTATGTATGCATGTGTATATGTGTGCATGTGTGTATGTATTATGTGTGTATATGCATAAAAGTCAAAAACCATAATCCTAAAAACCTAACCCTAAAACATGTATATGTGTGTATGTGTGTATGTATATGTAGTGTGGGTGTGTGTATGTGTATGTGCATGTATGCATGTGTGTGTATACATATGTGCATGTGTATATATATATATATATATATATATATATATATATATATATATATATATATATATATATATATATATATATATATATATATATGTATGTATGTATGTATGTGTGTGTATGTGTATGTGTGTGTGTATGTGTATATGTATTATGTGTTTATATGTGTATATGTGTGTATGCATGTGTGTATATATGTAAAAGCCAAAAGCTCTAATCCTAAAACCCTAACCCTAAAACATGCATATGTGTGTATGTATATATGATGTGTGTGTATGTGTATGTATGTATGAATGTGTATATGTGTGTATGTATTATGTGCATATATGTGTAAACATCAAAAACCCTAATCCTAAAACCCTAACCCTAAAACATGTATATGTGTGTGTGTATGTATGCATATGCATATGCATATGTGTATGTAATATGTATGCATGTGTATATATGTATCTCTACGTCTCTCTCTTTCTATCTATCTATCTCTCTCTATCTCTTTTATCTCTCTCCTGCTTTCTATCTCTCTCTCTCTTATTCTCTCTCTTTCATCTCTCTCACTCTCTCTCTCTATCTATCTCTCTTTCCCTCTCTCTATTTATAAAAAAGAACAAAACAGTCACTTACATCGATGTAATTCTTTTGATCGCTCTCATCAAAAGCCAATCGACGTCGTCTCTTGTCAAATTCCAAAGAATCGATGCCAAAAAGCTCCTGCAAAACAAAAGAAAAGACAAGACAGAGAAAGAGAGACAGTGAAAGAGTACACACATCACTTACCAAGATGTGAGAGAGAGAGATTTGTGTGTAGGGAGAGAGAGAGAGAGAGAAACAGAGAGAGTGAGAAAGAGATGTGTGTGTAGGGGGAGAGAGAAAGAGATGTGTGTATGCATGTGTATATGTGTGCATGTGTGTATGTATTATGTGTGTATATGTGTAAAAGTCAAAAACCATAATCCTAAAACCCTAACCCTAAAACATGTATATGTGTGTATGTATATGTGGTGTGTGTGTATGTGTATGTGCATGTATGCATGTGTGTATACATATGTGAATGTGTATATATATGTGCATGTGTGTATGTATGTATGTGTGTGTGTACATGCATATGTGTGTGTATGTATGTATGCATATGCATGTGTGTGTATACATATGTGAGTGTGTATGTATATGTGCGTGTGTATGTGTGTGTGTGCATGCAAATATGTGTGTATGTACGTATGCATATGCATGTGTGTACATATACATGTGTGCGTGTACATGTATGTATGTTTATATGTGGTGTATGTAATATGCATGTGTGTATGTAATATGTACGTGAGTATGTCTGTGTACGTATGTATGCATCTCTCTCTATCTCATTCTCTTTCTATTTCATATCTCTGTCTCTTTCACTCTCTCTCTATCTCTCTCTTTCATCTCTCTCTCTTTCTCTCTCTCTCTCTCTCTCTCTCTCTCTCTCTTTCTCTCTTTTTTTTTCTCTCTCTCTCTCTTGCTCTTTATGTTTCTCTATATCTCTCTCTTTCTTTCATCTCTCTCTCTCTATCTCATTCTATATCAATAAAAAACAAAACAATCACTTACATCAATGTAATTGTTTGGAGCGTTGTCGTCAAAGTCCACTTAATGTTGTCCTCCGTCGAACTCCAATGAACTCATGCCAAAAAGCTCCTGCAAAACTAAAGAGAAGAGAAATTAGAAAAGGGAAAACATAAAGAAAGAGAAAGGTGCTACAATGTGTGTGATATTCACCAAGATTTTAAATGTAGAGAAATAGAGAGGTGTGTGTAGAGAACGAGAGAGAGAGAGGGAGAGAGAAAGAGAGAAATGTGTGTACACAATATGCTCAGAATGTAGTTCACGTGTGCAAACTCGACATTAGCAGACTTTGGTTCAAAATGCGAGCAAATGTCAAATTTTTGCTCTCGGGTCCGGTTAAAACGTTGCCTTGATATAAGCATTTGTATAAGCGTCGGTATAAGCGATGGTATGAGAGTCAGTATGAGCATCAGTATAAGCATCGGTAATTTCTAGTAAATTACCGATGCATATACCGATGCTCATACCATTGGTATTCCATCTGTGAATTTTCAAGCATTTTCAATGGTCATACTGACGCCGAGGCATGACCGTCGGTATGGACAATGTCGGTATGCTCCTCATATGTTGTAGTGCTTTTGGATCAATCTTCGTCCTCAAATCACCTACATCATGTACATATACAATATAGCCAAAGACTTTTATATGTGATAAATTTGGCTTTTTATGTGTAAGATTCTCTTTATTTGTAACTTCATATATAGGAGTAGTCAGAGTTTTGTTCATGATGTGTACAAGAAGGTGCATAACTTCTACCCAATAACAATGAGGCATATTCTTCTCAACCATCGAGCTTATTGCTATTTCTATAGTATGTCTATTTTTTCCTTCACCAATGCCATTCTATTGTGGTCTATACCTGCATGAAAACTATCTTCGAATTCCATGAATCTTTAGAAAGCTATTCAACTCATTTGACATGTATTCACTTTCTCCATCACGTCCTAAGGTCTAAATATACTTCCATGTTTGCTTTTCCACCATCCCTTTAAAATTTTGGAAGTGAGTGAACATGTCACTCTTATCTTTCATGAAATATACCCGTACATTTTTTGTATGGTCATCGATGAAAGTAACATAACACATGCAATCGACCATAGATGTGGTCTTTGCATGACCCAAATATTTGTATGTAATATTTCTAGCACATTCTTGTTGAAAGTTGTTCAAGCTCAAGAGTGTGGAAACATGCCCCAAATTGAACCTTCCACAGTGTTTGTTTGTATTAATGCACATATTTTGACTTGCAAAATTGAATGATGTTGCATGATAATAAATTTATAGGAAAATGGAAAAGGAGTTTTATGTTCATTGTCTTCATGCAAGATTATCTTAAGTACCTTGCGAACTCCACAATAGGATTCCACTTAGAAAAGCTGAAAATGCACATGGATGAATTTAAACATATATTTAACATCAATTGTTTGTGATGTTAGTAACTATGCTATTCTATAGGAATTTAAATGGGAACTTCAAAGAGGTACGCAGTAAAGTGTCTTATAACAATGTGAAATTTGGTGACAAAGAGGAAAACGTTTATGAAAGCATTGATCTATGGTTAAGTTTTCAAAGTGTTCCACGATCACGTAGTCTTGCATACACAAATACAAAATGTGTAACATAATGAAAGAAAGATACATAATACACAAAATATTACTTAGTATTAGGTAGAATCTCCCCCTCCACATTCTATGGAATGAGTCTCTAGAGTGCATGTACTTATAGATTTCTATTATGTCAAAATATATAAGTTATAATGAAGATGGGTGCTTCAAAAAACACGCATGTGAGTAAAAAGTTGATCATTGTATGGTGAACCTTAGATTTTTATTTAAGAAAGTCATGTTCTATAGCGATCCTTATCTCAACCACTATTTTTTAAAATTTCTAAAAAAAACCCTCTATGTGGATCTTTTATCTAAGAACTATACGGAAAATATAATGTCTTCATTTATGTACATAGGCATTCAAATAAGTCCATGTCATCACAAACATTCACATGCTAAATCAAATCATAAAGCACACTACAATCTCAAGAAATTAAACTCCAACAAATCACCTTTCCATAGGCGATAACATGCCCCATAGTTGAAGAGGCAACTGACCTCACTTGAACCAATTGAAAAGAGACACGTATGGCAATGTCCCATCACCAAATAATAATAAGAATGTCCCATGTAAAAACACATGCATGGAAACATATGTTTAAGATTTAGTATATTATGATTGTTAATGATATGCAATATTTTAAGTGATCATCATGGGTATCCAATAAGTCCTTATGGATCCACTAAGAGACTTCAATAGAATGACTTTCATATTTAAACAAATATCTATGATAATGAGTACTTCTACATGTAATACTTGCATCATGACCAATAAGTTTCTCAATAATTAAGATTTCAAATTATTCTCCAAGCAAAAAAGGATCTTCAAGAATGTGAGTGAGCGAAAGATTTCATTTAAATTGTTTTAATAGATTAATATGAAAAGAGTTATGTACATTAAATTTAGATTATATGTGAAATCAAAAAGAGTTTTCATTGATCTCTTGAATAATGTGAAATGGTTCATAATGAGGTGGTGCAAGCTTAATTTTAGGATCTTGTAGAATGCGACCATAGATTTCCTTTCTTAACCTACAAAAACAATCATCTTCGATTTTATCTTCAAACCCTAATGGTTGGTCCATGTGGACCACATTCTCTAGGTCTCCATTTATGAAAGAATTTATCTTAGCAAGTTGGTATATCTTCCTGTGCTTGTAAGCTCCAATTGCAATGATTGCTTTTATGGTAGCCATCTTTGCTAGAGGACTAAAGGCAGCTTCATAGTATAGTTCATATGTGTGAGAAAACGCTTTAGCTACAAGCCTTGCTTTATACCTAGCAATCTTACCATCTGAGTGCTTCGTTACCTTATACATGCACATGTTTTTTATAACCTTCATGCCCTTCTTCATGGGAACCAACATCTGGGTAGTGGTCTTCTCCAAGGCTTTCATACTCTTTCATATCCTCTTGCCATTCCCTGTATATAATTTCATCTTCAAGTACTATATAATATTAACACAATATTTAGATTTAAAACCATAATAGAAAAATATCTAAGATTGACAGATATATCCAATTATATCAATCCACTTCACAATAGTCATAAGCCATCACTCTTGGATAACTTTAATCCATATCTAGAGATATTTCCAAAAGCTCTAAGTAAATTATCTACATCTACTAGTTTGGTTATATTCTTGTATGTAGTAACTTCTAATACATGGTTGAATTTATGAGCCCCATTTTTATTGATGCGAGAGTCATCTAAATGGCAAGGAAATGAGGCCCAATGATAGTGGAATGACTAGGCTATTTGGTAGGCTAGTCAACTTCTACAAATGAACTATGCAAGAGCTCACGATGAGGCATGCCACCGTGACTTTTTACAAGTCATTTATATAATACGATTATAAATTGAATTTCAAAATTCAAACTTTGATCCATTTGAAAAGCGATTCCTATGATTAAGGAATTATTTCTCTTCAAAACACGTAATTAATGCCTTTGCCAACTCCACAAAATTTAGGCTTACAAGATTCTCAATGATTTAACCTTTTACAAATGATAACTAATCAATAGAGTTACAAGCTATGGTTCATATGACCCATCAAACTCTTTTTCAATGCCTAGCAAAATGTGAAGGCTTGACATTTGCCCCAACAGTATGGTGGGGTACATGTTGAAATACACTCTTGCATGACAAGTTTTTTATTAAGGCTTAAGGTTATAGAATTTGAGGTTTAGGATGTAAGATTTAACATTTAAGTTCAAGTTTTAGGATTAAGCATTTAGGCTTAAGGGTCTAGATTTTAAGATTAAGGATTAAAGTTTTAGGATGTAGGAATTATAGTTTTAAAATTTAAGGTTAACGGTTAAGATTCTAGCATTTACACTTAAGGGTCTAGGGCTTAGGGTTTAAGGTTTATGCTTTAGAGATAAGGGTTTATTGTTTAGCTCTCCATGTTTATCTCCATATCCTCAAGACTTTATAATTCTCATATAGCAAGTGTAAGAGACAAGAATGATGCCCTTCGGACTTACCTTCCAACCTGTTTACAATCATCACATAGTCAATGTCTAGAACCCTCCTTCTAAGATCTCTCTATTCATCTAGCCATCACAAATAAGTAGCTTAATGTAGGGCTCCCATGATTTTAGCTTTGGTTATCTGAGAGCACAGAACTTCTAATTTCTCCAAGCACACATGTATCTAAAATATGACATTAAGCAAGCTTTTGAGCTCTTTTCTTTACTAGTATGTATTAGGCATTATATCCGTGCTTGTTTGGGATGCCAGGGGTCATATTTCGCATCCATTTCATCAAAACTATCAAGAAAATTAGATTGAAATATCAAACTTCGTTTGAGCAAACAATGCGGCATGTTTAAAGTCATTAACATTTTCAAAACATTCTTATTCTTTGTATTATTTATATAGCAAACAATAACTACAAATATACATAATACTAACAGAATATATATGATATTTTGTTTCGAAGGAAGAATTATATTAACTCATCTACAAGATACTTCAAGGTTAAAAATAGTATCAAATCTCATACCCTAATATCAGAGGAACTAATTGTCTATACACATCGCTTCAATCCTAGAGACAGACATTAACTAGGAGTAAAATCCAGAAAACCAATAAGTGCGACATAGTCATCCATTGCCTAACTGAAAAATTGAATTTGCAATGATTCCAATGCCCTTGCTCAAACTTCTATCAACAATGAGGCCCGTTTACAATCGTTAAGATATATTCGAGAGGTTTTACATCTCTGTATTTTTTATATATATATATATATATATATATATATATATATATATATATATATATATATATATATATATATATATATATATATATATATATATATATATATATATATATATATATATAGCAGGCAATGCCTACCAATAGTACACACATATTTTTGAAGCCCGCATAGCCTCGATGTTTGATGCCTCTAATCTCTGGGAGGAAATCTTGAGTTCAAGTCTTGGCTGGACATATCTATAAGTACCTCAAAGATGGGTGCCTCTACCTTACGAGGTTGGGTGCGTGAGTGTGTTTCCAATTCATTGTACTCTTTAAAGAAAAATAGTACACACATATATATTCCCATTTTATTGCGAAGGTGCTAACAGGGTGTATATATGTTGGGTTGAAGAAAGTATTGTATTAACGCATCAACAAGATTCTTGAACATATGAAGCACTACCGAATCGTGTACCACAATGTCAATGCCACTAATCGACTATGGCCATTGTTTCAACCCGCCTGCCTCTATCTCAAATGGGAATCGAGTAAAATATCAAGCAAAATCAAATTCCATGGTCATCGAGCGTCACATCAAAGTAATTTTATTAAATGAGCAAATAGTTTATAAACAGAAGCAATGATGCTCAAATCCAATTAGCTACCTTATCCGCGCCTACACTACTGAGCACAAGAACACGTTTAATTTCTAAGTCGCTCTTCTGCTTTATATAATCGGTGAAAATAAGACAAACATCAATCCCAGAAAAGATAATTTTACATGAGACTCCATGTTTATCTCCATCTCCTCAACACTCCCGAGTGCTCACATATCAATTGTATGTGAGAAGAACGACGCCCCTGGGAATCACCTTCCAACCTGTTTCCAATCATCACATAGTCACCGTCTAGAACCGTCTTTGCAAGATCTCTCAATTCATCTGCCATCACAAGTAAGTAATTTAATGTGGAGCTCTCATGATTTTGACTTTGTCTATCTCCGAGCACACATGTATCTGAAATATAACATTCAGCAAGCCTTTGAGCACTTTTCCTTCCTAGTATGTATCAAGAAGATTAGATTGAAGATCAAGCTGCCTTTGAGCAAACAATGCGGTGTGTTTACAGTCATTAACCTTTTAAACCCAGTTTTCGTATCTCTGTATTAGACATATAGCATTCAATACCTACAAATAATGCACAGATATATTTCCCATCTTATTGCGAAGATGCTAAAAGAATATATAACATATTTTTTCTTTCGAAGAAACTATTGTATTAACTCACCAACAAGATAGTTCAAGGTTAAAAATAGTATCGAATCTCATATTTTTAATGTCAGCGCGACTAATTGGCTATAATCATCGCTTCAATCCGCCTACTTTTATCTCCTTTTATATCCAGTAAAGGGCCTAATTTCGGATTTGGCCCAGAGACGGACATGCAATATGAGGAGGAGCCTGAAAACCGATAAGTCCATTCACCCATTGTCTCACTGAAAAATCGATTTGCAATTGTTTCAAGCAATAAAACTGTCCAAGAAACTATTGTATTCACTCATCAGCAAGATTTTTGAAGATTAAAACAATACCAAATCGTGTACCATAATGTCAATGCAACTAATCGACTATGGCCATTGCTTCAACTCGCCTGCTTCTATCTCCAATGGTTTGCGGCAAAGGGCCATTGTAGTCGATCTTAACCTCCGTAGTAGATATACCTACGAGAAATAAAGGGACTCTTTTTATGGTCTTGAAAACAGAAATAGAAAAAGAGTTGAGCTTTATCCACAGGATGCAAGGGTGGTGGGTACAAAGACCGTAACAAAGAGGAACAGCTATTATCTAGCCAGATATTATCTCGCAGGCAACATCCCTCGTTAATGATTCCATAAGAAAGTCAACATAGTATGCTGGAATATCGAGAAATAGTATGTTCCAGAATATAAGAAAGTCAACATGGGAAATTATGCATTATTTTTCTATTGTCACGAAACATAAAAAAGCATTTGACGTCGTTTTATTAATAATTCCCTTTGTCTTGACATTACCGGCAATAACATATCAAGCAAAGTCATCGAGCGTCACATCAAATCATTCAGAGTAATTTTATTAAATGAGAAAATAGTTCTCAAACAGAAGCAATGATGTCTCAAACCCAATTACCTATCTTATCCTCCACTACACAAGAACATGTTTAATGTCCAAGTCGGTTTTCTATTTTATATAATCGGTGGAAATAAAAATAACATCGAATGAGGATTCCTTTTCTTTCGCACTGTCATCAGTACTCTTGACGCACAACTTCGAAGATTTTCAACACCCTTTTTGCAAGTACCTGCTCAGGTTCTATTACTTCAATAGGACTATGAGGATGCATTTTTATAAATACGTGTAAATATCATGAATCTAAGATATGAAGCCCAAACGTGCACTCCAGTTTAGTATATGTTTTCTCTATGTAAATGGAACTATAAAAGGATGCATTTATCGAAATTAAGTGATTTTGAAGCCCATAGAAACAGTGATCTGTGAGTAATTCTGTATTGAGCTCGAAACTAATGTCCAAAAGTATGTACTTTCATGAAAGAGTTAAGAAAGACCTACTTATCGAGTCTAAGACAGTCAACACTTTCACTAGTTGTGATAGTTTCAACATTAGGCCTTGCATACGAGGTGACATCATGTGAGTGAGAAACGTTTACATGAGTTCGTGAAGTGATCGTGAGGATTATGAACGCACCCAGACACAAACAGTCTCTTATCATCTAGATATTAATATAAAAACTAGATTTCAAGTTCACGTAGTATAATGATAATTCTACTCGACTCGACATTTTCACTCAGGTGCTCATTTTGACTTCAAGAACAGATTCAAACCTGTTTTCTATGCACTCATAGCCACATGTATTAAAAGTCGGTCAGATAAATTTAGTGGACGATGATTCAAATCAAATTATACACGTATGTGATTTTCGTGGAATATTCTCATCATAGCACTCATGCGGAAGGTAATTTGTATTTATAACTTCCATATCCTTCAATGTCATGATTTGTGAAACCAATTTTATCGGTAAGGTAACACCCGTAAGTACCAACAATTCTAAAGATGTTGGTGTAAGCGCATGCACCAAAGGACCTTAGATTTAAGGAAAAACAAGTGGTTATGTATAGAACAAAGAAAGACGTGCACCCTTATTAAAATATCACTAATTGGATCACGAAAAGTGAAGAGAACAAGATTGGATCACCAAAATTCAAGAGAAGAAGAAAAGTATCGCTCATCCATATCAAGAGTCACTACGGCATGTGAAGTGTCATAAAAGCATCCTTTGGTTTCTTCCACAATTCAATATTTGTTTTCATAGATAGAAACACATTGGGAGACATAGGAAGAAATTGGGCACCAGGGCGACCTGACCATGTGATCTTGATCTCGTTGTCAATAGCCTTACCATAAGCAAGGCTACGTGGGCTGCCCAGTATGCTTTCTAGACTTTGAGAGAGATTTCCTCTTTTTGATGACTGAAAGGATTTTCCTTATATTTTTGCTCATAAAAGAAAAATGTCTAGCTTTTGATGTTCTTCAAAAAGTCAAGTATTTTGCTTAGCATGTGTCCAAGTTGTAATAAGCTTTGATGCATATACCATCAGGGAAATGTAATTGACACCTACAAACCATCTTGTATATAGCCTCTATCATGAGGGGTCTCTTCTAGGCATGCATGCACATGTGTTCCATGTATCCTAGTTCTCTGGAGTCCTTTATGTGGTAAGTCCGACATATGTCCCAATCTATTGTCATTGATTTAAGTTAAATCACTTCTAGAAGGATCTATATGTCTCATAAAAGTAAATAAACTATCCAAGATACTAATGCAAGTTAGGAACACGACCGTCTCTTCTTATGGCATTGACTTAAACACTAAGCTAATATTCCTACTTGCCTAGGACATATAGAGTCTTTTCTTAAATTGACCAAAGCTTCTCTTAATAGTAACCTTCTACTCTTTGATGTGTTTTCTTGCTTTAATGCACACACGTTGACTTGAAGAATTGAAAATGTCGCATGATATGATATTTATGTGAAAATGGAAAAAAATATTTATCTTCATTGTGTTCATGCAAGAATCGTTTATCTCGCTTGCCAATTCCATAATAGAATTCCACTTAGAATAGTTGAATATGCACATGGATGAATTTAAACATATATTCAAAGTCAATTGTTTCGCATGCTAGTATCTATGCTACGTTATGAGATTTGAGATTGCAACTTCAAAGAAGTAAGCACGGAAGTGTGTTATATCAACCTTATATTCGGTTATAAAGAGGAAAACGTTTATGAAAGCATTAATCTATGGTTTCATTTTCCAAGTGTTCCACGATCTCGCAGTCTTCGTACATAGACAAAATACAAAATGTGTAACACACTCAAAGAGAGATGCATATTAGACAAAATAGTACATAGTATTGGGTACAAATCTCCCCCTACAGAGTGTATCAGACGACTCTCTAGAAAGAATGTTGTTGTAGAGCAAAGAAGAGCGAAGAGGCAGAGAAAAAAAAGGGCCCTAAAATTTCATGTGCCCTAAAAATAGTCCTTTCACACAAGAGATGAGAATCAAGAGCATAGAATTTCGATTTTGTGTCTTCTCCTCTCTGTATCTTCTTCCTTGTGAGCTTGTATGCATGTGTGATGCTTGGAAAGAGTGTTTATAAGTGTTGTCTATCCATGAAAGTGCTTGTTTATTCTTGGTAAGGTGTGTCCGAAGTGTAGGAAGTGTTAAAGTGTAGGAAGATCAATCCCGTGACTCAGTATTTTGCTCATAACTTGAAGCAAAAGTGTCCAAATTGAAAGAAGAGACTGCTACTTGATGCGTCTTCTTGAGCTTTGAAATGAACCCGCTATTTGCTATATTTGGAGTTCGGAGCTAAGAGAAAAGCTCGATTTACTGGTGATTGCTGCTCCAAATGTCACTACATCATAAGTGATTCTTGAAACTTGTTTGGAATAGATTTATGCTTGTTTGCACTTAGTGAGAGTTCATTTGCATTGACCATCTTTTACATGCATGTCTTCATACACTTGGCTAGGTTTTTATACTCCTTGGATTAATAAGTAAATCATAAGTCCCCACTATACGTACTTGAGGGGGATCGAGATATAGTCTCTTTCTCCACAAATCCCTAAGTCAGTACTTAGGTACGCATGTTTTTGGTGCCATTGCCAGGGAGTGTCAAATCAAACCGAGGCATTCGTGTGATGGTAAATAGCTCTTAGCATTGAAGCGAGTAGAGGAGTTGTGAACTTCTCTTCTTTGGTAAGTCACTATCATTCGCATTTACTACTTCTCGCTCTTGGAGTGTGTGTAGTGAGTTGATAGTCTAGGGAAGTAAGTAGAGACGTAAGTTAGAGTAGGAGGGAGGAAGTAAGTGAGTAGGCTAAGAAGATAGGGTAGTTATCAATTTAGTTCTCTTAGTTTTTCAGTCAAGTATAAAAACCAAAAAATTCAAAGCTTTTCAGTTCATTTGTACGAAGTTGAGTGTGGAGTGCGTTGGACAGCCAATATCATGAGTAGAGAGCAGAGGTGGAGCAAGTGAGGGTGTGGAAGAACTTGAGAGTAAGCCTCCAAGGTGAGCACATTAAAACTCTACTCCCTACAATCTTTGAAGTCAAGTAACACGGGAAAGCGACCTGCGACGAGTGTCCTGAAGGGTGCTATAGGGGCTGGGAAGGTTTTTTCTGTGATTTAGGCATTTGAGAGGGGATAGACAAGCTCTAGGAACTCCTACATTAAGTTGAAACTCAAAACTACTTGTTAAAATCTGGAAAAAATGTCAACTATCATGTTCTCCCATGGTTGAGTATCGTGACATCTAATGTCATGATCTTCTGTGGTTGAGTGTCACGATACCTAGCCACGTCTGATATCGTGAGAATTTTGTGGCACCTGATAGATATCGAGTATCGTGAAGTTTTTCCCACGACACCCGACGAGTATCAAGTATCGTGAGATTCCTCTCGCGACATTTGAAAAATATCATGTATTTGGTAGATATCAAGTATCATGGGTTTTCCTTGCGACATTCCGCAAGTGTCATGTGTCGTGGGAATTTCTTCTCGATATTTGCCACGTGTTGAGTATCGTGGATTTCTCTCGTGACATTTGTCGAGTGTCATATGTCCTGACTCTGCAGGTGTCCGATGTCCTGGATCTACCATCATGACATTTGATGAATGTTGAGTGTCGTGGAGTTCTGAGAATGATAGTTGTCCAGTGTCGAGTGTCATGAATTTAGCCAGTGTTAGGTGTCGTGCAGGGAGATTTTGAGATACTTCAGTGTGAATTTCCAAGTAAACCAAATATTTCATACAACTCTGAGATTCAGCTAAGAGCATTGGGAGCTAGGGGATTGGCCAAATCCGACTAGAGCTTTAAAGTGAATGAACCTAAGATCCGGACAAACCTTAGGGAGCCGAAGAAGCGTAATCTCTTCTGTGGCAAGTGTAGCCAAACCAAGTATTCATTCACACTACTCTGAAACCTCAAGTGAATCTGAGGAGGAAACCTTTATGGCCTCAGAAGACATGCAGAATACTGAACCAATAAATGGCATGTTGTCAATTATTGAGTGTGAATATCGAACGTCTTTAGAATATATGAACACCAATCAACACGATTTACCCATCTACCTAGATGGGCTAAATAGATCAGTGGCTAGGCTGAAGAAAGCTACAGATGCTTACATAGCACCTAGGCCAGCTGTTAAGTATGCAGGAGGATTCTCCATGGACAAAAGGGATATTCTATATGTAGTTACAAAGCATCCTGAAAACATCAACAAACAAAGGGAAGAAGGCAATGCCCACAACCTTAATGGAGAGGGACATGAAGAACAGGTATCTACACCTCCAGGGAATCAACCATTGAACAACATGAAAAGGAATATCCAAGAGGTGACTTAGAGAAAGAAAGGTTGGAAATATGTAAGAAATTAATTGAAGTGGCTCAACAAACCCTAGAAAAGCCTGTTGAGCTACTACCAAACTCAAGAATTCTCGAAAAATACTTCCAAGAGTATGTTACCCCTAATGATCCCAAGAAAGGAAGAGAAGACGGGACCTATGGTGAAAATTACTATGAGAATAAAAGAGAAGGATCTGTTGTCCAAAAAGTCAAAAGTATCTCCACTGATGCTTAAGAATTGAGACAAGGCACTACTCCACATCATATATAGCTAATGTTTTAGACCAATCTGATGATGACAAAACTGGAGATCCCTTCCAATGGAGGTAAATAATAATCAAGAGTGTGTGGAATAGCATAACTATCTATATCTAAGACATCCTCAAGGTGAGCCTTCCGTCTCATACATGATGGTGACATTCACATACTATGAGCCATGATTAAAGAAAATCCTTGATGTGTTCTGCAAGATGACACTAAATAATTTTGATATGGGGATAACTTATCTTAAGGTATCCAGAAAGGTAAAGAGGCCACATTTCAATGCACTTAATTTTGAGTGTCAAAACCTACTAAGTCATAGTTCCTCAACCTTTGGCTTTGGAAATGAGATATAAAAAATATGTAGTTAATGTTTTGTAGACAAAGTATTGCAATAGAAATCAAAGAAAATATTAAGCGGATCCGACACACAATGGAATCTTTAAGTAATCAGTTATATTGACATATCTTAATGCAATCTAAGATCTTTGTTGCATTTGAAAATCAAACAGGAGAGAGAACACGACTTTTCTACTGAGGTTATTCGTTTTTTCCTCGCTCATACATTTCGTCATTCCAAATACAGTCGAAGAATTGTTTATTGCAAAAGGTAAATACATAGAGCTAAAAAAAGAGGCTTAAAGTTATGGACTTTAAGCATTTTATCGCATTTGATGATCAAATGGAAAAGCATTGTGTAAACGTCACAGAACAATCACTCAGTTTACCCTTCATTCATAGAGCAGCTCATTTCATAGATACTTTAATCTTTCTATACGGTTCAAAGAGCGTTTATATTCTACTACAATGAGTCTTCATCGGAATACATCTCAATATAACCCATGGAGGATTTCAATAAATGAAATTTTATTCAACCACTTTAGCATACGTTAATTTGACATCAAAGTCTCTCTACAGCAGCTCTCCATTATTTTACGTAAAAGATAACCTATACATTAGAATTCAGGTATTCCTCATTCACAAGTAGTAGCATCTTTATTAGGCGCAGTTTACGGAATGGACTTAAAATCTCACAAGTTTTTAAATTTCAGACCTCGGTAGCATCTTTATTTATAAATGTAGGCTCTCTGTAACCTTCATGCAAGTTTATTCATTTGGTAAAATTACAATTTGTATGAGAAGAACACAATAAAATGGTCCAAGGGTATATATTACATCGGCAGCTCTAAATCCAGTAGAATCGCTGTACTATGATTATGGACTTTCTTTCTTCTATCTTAGATGAGGTTTACTCGAAGTTCTGTGGGTTCTTCTTCAATGTGAAAAAAATCATTTCTTACACAATAATTGTCTTTATTAGCTAATTCAAGAGCACATAAAAACTTTTCCTAATTCCAAGTACGTCTCTTCTTTATTTATGAACAGCTGAACTATACAAGCTGTGGTTCAACCTTTTGAGCATATGCCGCTGTGACTATAACAACCTTCAACAGTTCCGTGAAAATCACTTGTTCTATTGAGCTAAGATACTTAATACCCAGAAGTGTACACGAAAAATAATACAGGAATTCAACCAACCTGATGCAAATACCTGCAATTGCATTTCACCGGCCAAGGTTTTGGAAGAGCATTCCAAAGCTTATGAACATGACTTTTCCCAAAACCTCCAAGAACATATTCTGTCAAATGATCCACCTGGGAAAAGCAGTTTTTCCAATTTTTCTCTGACATGTAAATAGTGCCGAGTTTATGTAATTGATTCCCGTCGCCTGTTCCGATATTTCCTAGACAGATGAGAAGAGCCTGGTTGGATCCACCAAAGTTTAGGCTGCCCATATGCAGAAGCCACACGTTGAAGGAAGGCATTGAATGAGCACAAACTGTATAAGGAAGATTGAGAGGGAATCCACAACTGAAAGGCTCAAACATCTCTATGTCCTCATACTCCTCCTCTTCCCCGATTGGATAGAACCAGCCATTGCGTGGCTCCACATAACCATAGTATTCGTTCCATGGGGCATCATTCCCTGCTACTCGAAGCAGAAACTTCGCTTCAGGACGGACAAACATAAAATGGATGTCAATAGGCATTCGGCAATCATTCCCTACCCGAAGATCGCATTGCTTAATCTGATGCAGAAGAACCGAGGAACATGCAGGATCTCCTATGTATTGCCTGCAGAAGTAGCAGACCAACGGATCATACTTGTGAACTAGGACTGATCGGCCCGGAGATGCACCAATGGTACCCTGAACAGCAAATCCGTCAAATTTAATCTGTCCACAGTGCATTTCCGCTGTTGTAAGATTGACTTCAGCTCCGCTAAACCTGTTGATATGAAAGGGAAAGCGAGGAATGTCGAACAACATATATTTGGGCGCAAAGAAACGAAGGTTTGGTGCCCATGAGATCCCTGATGATTCATACGAACCGCTGCCACCGCTGGCGAGGCATAGTTGCACGAGGACGTAAGCGTCAAGCTTCTTGGGCAGATCTTGCAGCTGTGGCTCCACAGATTCCATGTCCGTTCTTATTAGACACTTTCCATCAACCTGAAGGAACCCCAGAATACTAAGGACTCTGTCTTCTTCCCTAGTACATTGTCGCTTGGCCACCTCATCGACAACGAAACTGACGCTAGAGCTCATTTCTCGCCCAAGCAAGCGGAGCTCCATTAGCGTGTTGAAGAATTCCCGTTGTCGAGAATCGGCAGGGCCCCAATCCAGATCAACGAGCAAGAAGAACGCCTGCTCATTGACAAAGTAAAGATCCTTTCTATTTTCTACTTTCCTGATAAGGGATTCCTCCCTCCCGCATTTGGAACATGGAGTGCCAAGAGAGCCACTGGGAGTGACAGCGCCAAGAACCTCGGGCTCCTCAGAAGAAGCGCTCAACATTTCCACTGAAGCTATATCATCATTAACTCCCTCTCTGCCCTTTATATCTTTATTAACTTCCTCTCTAAGAAGGTCTGGCACTTTTTCAAAGCAGGAATCAGTTGCAACGCACCGGCATAACATCTTGCAGGGGGAGTCTTGATGAATGAGTTTGTTGAGGCGCTCCTTCGTAGAGCTCCGTAAGCCTTCGACTATAAATATTAACCTCTGCGGAAATACGTACTCTTGGAAGGTCCACACACGATGAAACCACCGAGGAACCGATCTGGGGCTGCCCTTCCAAAACAGTTCAGTTTGTGCGCTACCCCATATATTCCGTGATGGTGGATTCCACAAGTGGTATCCATTGCCGACGCCATGCATGAGTACATAGCAGCCCATGTTATAACGATAATAGCTTGCCATATTCGGGATCTCAGTTGCCTTTTCTCCTCTTTCTTTGTCGCCATCGGCCTTTTCCCCTCTTTGTTTGTCATCATCGGCCTGATTGATGCATAACATGTCGTACCAGAAGTGTTCCACTCCATCATCACGAAGGATCTCCAGGAGTTTCATGAACTCTTGGTAGCAGCGGTGGTCATTCAGTTGCGCTTTCCGGAACCCCTCTTCATACGCTGTCGTTTTGTCATTACCTGTGCAAGAGGCAACCTTCCCTATTTCCTTGGAGAAATTCTTAAGACGGAGGCTCCATGTATGCGAAAGAACATGGAAACGCCTCTGCATATCAGTCGGCCATGAACGAGGACGAGAAAAGCATATGCCCCCGTGACTTTCCAGCGTACGGCGTACGTCGATTAACCGAAGAGGTGGTTCATTCATGGGAATTACATAGGATGTGGTGTTCTCAATTTTCGGGAGTTTAGCAGAGAGAGGAGAATATTTTTGTGTTGTCGGTAACACAGGGAGTCTACTGCCACCCTTCTCGTCGGAGGACTCCATAGCTTTGATATTTTAAAACAGTGAGATTTATTGAGAAACGGAGCTGCAAGAAAACCAATGCAAGCGGGAGCTACAAACAATGAAAAGGGAGACGGCTCTAATTCGATCAGTACGAAGATGTAAACAAGACAACCGCATGCACAGAGCAGCGCACAAATACTCTATAATTCGTACAAACCCCAAGGGCTATTATTTAAATGTGCTATTACAATGCCTTCATCTAGATTCTGCATCGTTTCACCCTAAACGGAACTCTCACTAATCCATTCACTGTATTGGTAACACTCCAAGAAATCTTTGGAGACTTATCTATGTGAAGCGATAACACCCTTGGAATCGATTCTTAGCATGATCAATTTTCGATAGCGAGCACGAGAATGTTACGTTGGCTTCACGTCTTAAAGTCGATAAAACGATAATATCCCACGCAGGACAATAAAGTCCTACTTACTCTTCCGTCTAGATTTTGTCGCTTCAGGTTCACAGCTAAGGGCTAATTATTGATGCGCTATATCCCTTTTGCAATGCAATTGCATTGCTTCAACAAAGATAGAAAGAAATGTATTTCGGCCTTTGTTGGAGCTCTGCTCTTCGCTTCGAACAATCAATGGCTGCACTGATGCTTCTGGTATTCCTTCAAACCCATATTCTACTTCCATTGATGTCGCTTCGTTTGTTATACAGTTCAAAACGATTGGGCTAACTGGGGTTAGACAAGAGAACACGTAAACGAAAAGCCATATAAACACTAGTTGTTGAAAATAAGCATATGAACCTCATCTTTGTTGAGAGATGGAGGATCATGAAGCAATGAGCCAAGCACGAGAGAATTCGTACATTAAATTTGAAATTGAAT
The DNA here is from genome assembly GCA_020310875.1 of Ceratopteris richardii. NCBI lineage: Eukaryota > Viridiplantae > Streptophyta > Polypodiopsida > Polypodiales > Pteridaceae > Ceratopteris > Ceratopteris richardii. The sequence continues at coordinate 71,561,759 of CM035418.1, read as the reverse complement.
TCTTTTCTTATCTCTCAATCGAACATTGATCAGACTTAGTTGTCATGAATCCATTTTTTTAGGAAAAAAGTGTCAATCTTCTCCAACTTCTATATAAACACCAAGTACTTCGATCTGTACACATCCCTTTCGTGTTATTACTTTAGGTGTTTCCGTAAGCTAGTAGGCCCCTTTCTTAGTAAGCCGGATGCTTGCTTGAGTATTTTTGTAGATAGCTCTTAATATAGAGAAGAGTTTCCTCTTCATATGCTATCCATTTCTCATAATCTTTGACTTGTTTAAAAGCTAGTATACTTAGCCAAATTTTTTCTTAAATATTTTGATCTAACTTAGCATATTTTGACAAAAACATTATCTCGAGTAAATAGTGGTCTCTATGTATGTCTATTAAAGATAATGAGTAGTTTGTCTTGAAGGCATTGGTTCTTAGAGTAGAAGCAAGTATTTTTAGTGGGATAACTTGCATTAGTAAGGCTTTATAGTCTTGTTTGAGTGGCCAAAAGATCTAAGGTTCATTCCATAAGAACTCAAAGAAGTTTTGAATTGAGTAATCAGAAGAGTCTTTGTGTATAGCTATGAGGCCATTCATGTTTCAAGCTGCATAGGGAACTTTAGTAGTTCTTATTAGTGGTACCAAATATAGTTTTGAAATAGAGAGACATTGAAAGAGGACTAGAGGAAGCTATTAAAGGATTTGGATGATGAGTTGTTGTTGATTTGAGCTCAAAGGCATATAAACAACCAAAAGGAAGTCTTCCATTGCAAAAGAAAGGCATCTATCACATCTTTTTTGATACTCTTGGAGTAGAGAAGTACGCTCTCAAACACATCTATTTTCTTGTATAAAAGAGCCTTATAAGAGTGCATTACAATAGAACATGTCAGAATATAGCACCCAAATGTAAAAGCTCAATAAGGACAACTACCAGCCATAGAGGTTTATGATGTCTAGCTTTTCATGGGAAAGGGTTTATAAGAACTTGCAGAGGAGATGAGAAGCCTATATTAGGAGGTAATCCAATATCGAGCCAATTCATCATCTTCAAAGAATGGAATGAGACACGCAAGAGGGCTATCATCATCCTATCTCAACATATTATTGATGCAATGATAGGACATATTCATGACTTACACACTTCAATGAAGGTGTAGGGAACCCTAGAGAGGTTACAATCTACTTAGACCAAGGTAAGGAAGATCAAATTGAAAAATGAACTCAATAACCTTAGGAAGACACATAGTAGCAACATTAAGGATGACATTTTGAAGATAGAGGAGGTGAGCGATGCAGTAGGATCCATAAGTTGTCACATAAATCATGATGAACAAATTGCATATACATTGAATAGACTTAGGCATGATGAAAAGTGGAAGGCTTTCACCATTTCTATTTATGTTAGAGAGGCCAATATGGTTAATGAAAAGATGAAGTTATTGGAGGCTCAAAGGTAGAGGGTAATGAACCCGCATGATTTTATGTAGATAAAGGAAGAGCTCAAGAAAGAAATCAAGGTAAGGCTAGATGAAGCAAAAAAGAAAATCAAATGGAGACTCTAACAAAGAGCAAGGGATCAAGTTTTTTTCACAAAGAGGAATATGCAAGTATAGAGGAAGAGGAAGAAGGTACAAACAAGCTTGAGACAACAACAACAACAACAACAACAACAACAACAACAACAACAACAACACTAACTTAGATGGATGCTACATATGTAACAAGTATGGACATATGCAAGGGATTAATATCAAAGAGGTAATAAGCTCAGAAAACCTCAGATTTTCCAAATAGCCTAGAATAAATTTTCATTTGCTTTCTTTTTTCTCTCAATAACCTTTTGATCGCAAAAAAAAAAAATCCATCGAAAATATTTTTGATCGAAAAGATTTTCATTTGAAATTATTTTCCATAGCAAAGGTTTAAAATTGAAAAGTTTTAGATTTAAAATTTAAAAGTTTTTAGATTGAAAAAATTTTGGATCCAAAAACTTCAGAGTTCAAAGATTTTAGATAAAAAGCTTTCAAATATGGTTCCTTGAATGAAAGCTACATGAACACTATTTGTTTTTATTGTGTCGCTATCTAGATTCACAAGGGATAATACAACATGGATTTTTTTATATTAAAGAAAGAAATAATATTTTCATCCACTTTCTTGTATGAAAAATATGAACAATTTTTTTATCACAATCTGAATCCAATTACATCATATAAAAGTGCAAAATATAAATGCCATGGCTCTCTTAGGAACAATTTCATTCTATTCTAAACTCTACAGTTAGCTCACACATGTAAATATCCATTAGTTTCTCTACTCTTTTCTATGTGTTGGCTCCTCATTCAAGATATATTATCACATTACCCAAATCTCAATAAAATAAGACTAGGTTATTTGATCACGCATGTTTGCAGTCATAATCAAGGAAAACTATAGTCAACACTATTCTTGCTTATTTTCCTTATTTCGACATGTTCTTTCCTTTAGTGACATCTTCTCTTGCATCTCTCTATCCATCCATTTCTTATATATATATATATATATATATATATATATATATATATATATATATATATATATATATATATATATATATATATATATATATATATATATATATATATATATATATATATATACACACCTTTTCAACTTATTTTTCAATGTACTCATCTACCTTTTTATCTATCTATCTATCTATCTATCTATCTATCTATCTATCTATCTATCTATCTATCTATCTATCTATCTATCTATCTATCTATCTATCTATCTATCTATCTATCCATTGATCTATCTATATATCTATCTATCGATCTATCTATCTACCGATCTATCTATCTATCTATCTATCTATCTATCTATCTATCTATCTATCTATCTATCTATCTATCTATCTATCTATCTATCTATCTATCTATCTATCTATCTATCTATCTATCTATCTATCTATCCATCCATCCATCCATCCATCCATCCATCTATCTATCTATCTATCTATCTATCTATCTATCTATCTATCTATCTATCTATCTATCTATCTATCTATCTATCTATCTATCTATCTATCTATCTATCTATCTATCTATCAAACTATCTATCTATCCAAAAATAATTGGAGTACTCTAATCATTTCCAAATTTCTTCAATAAAATTTTAACCCATATCACTTCTTTTGCAGCCTCTACCATTCCCTTATACTCAGCTTCTGTGGATGACAAAGCAATTGTATGTTGCTTCTTTGAGCACGTAGAAACTAACTAGTCTCCAATATAATAGAGATAACCATGAGTAGACCTTCTATCATCTGAATTACCTACCCAATCTACATCACCAAACACTTTGATTCTTGTGTCTGAAGTAAAACCATAATACAAACCTTCACTCAGAGTTCCCTTGATATATCTGAGTACCCTTTGAGCTGCAATCCAATGAGTTTTTGTTGGACAATGCATAAATTGTGATAAGAAACCAACTGCATATGATAGGTCTAGTCTTGTCAAGGTAGCATAGATCAAACTACTTACCAAACTCTGATATTTCTTCATATCATTAAATTCTTCTCCTCCATATCTACTCAATTTATGATTTACCTCCAATGGTGTGGTTGAAGGCTTGCAATCTTCCATGTTGAACTTGACTAGAAGATTCTTCAAGTATCTCTCTTGTGTAACATATACTCTATGTTGAGTATACACAATCTGCATTCCTAAGAAGTAATACAAGTTTCCCAAATCACTTACCTTAAAGTTCTTTTCTATTTGCTTATTAAGCTCGTTGATTCCTTGAGCATCTGTACCTATGACAATAATATGCTCAACATAAATACACATGTATATGTACCCATCTACACTTGCCTTCACTAGCAAGCTATTATCTGCTTTTGAAGCTTGATATCCATATTCAATCAAGAACTTAACAAGCCTATAATTCCATGCCCTTAGGGCCTTCTTTAAACCATACAACACTCTCTTGAGCTTACATACATAATCTGATCCAATTGAATCCATGAAACCGTCTGGTTGCTCCCTATACACTTCATCTGCAATATATCCATTCAAAAATGCATTCCTCACATCTAATTGTGACAACTTCCATCCTTTACAAGCACCAATAGCAATTAGAGTTCTTATTGTAGACATCTTAGAAACTCGACTAAAGGTTTCATCATAGTGTACCCCATAAGTTTGAGCATAACCTTTTACCACAAGGCTAGCTTTGTATCTAGACACCTCACCATTTGCAAACCTCTTTGTGTTATACACCCACTTACATCCAATTACCTCCTGATTCTTTGGTCTTGGAACCAATTCCCATGTCTCATTCTCAAGTAGAGCATCATACTCTTCTTGCATTGCCTTCTCTGAATTGTGTTTGTCTTTAGCTTCTTTATATGTGGTTGGATCTTCTGCCTTCACAATATAACCATAATCTTTTGTTGTTAAGAAAGATGTATCATAGCTATACCTGACAGGTTCTTTTCTTTCTCTCAAAGTTCTTATGGCCTTGTTGGAGATAGACGTCTGCGGAAGCACGCGAATAGCACAAGGAAGAAGAAGAAGCTTGGAGCACAAACACACAATTCTGAATGTATTACTAGAGAATGTACAAAGATAAGTAGCCCATTAGGGCAACAGGCGTATATACAAGCCGGGGGAAAAAAACCTCCTAAAGAGGGAAAAAAGTTCCCCGACGGTCCTAAAGTGTTCACACACATCACTACCTAAATATACCAACAAATCCCCCCTGGGAGTGATGCGGTGAACAAGGAGCTGGCACTCATGTATAAGGAAGTGCCAAGCTATGTGGAAATCACTCCACAAAAGGAAGTAAGCCCAAAGCTTTGCGGAAAGCTTCAAACTTCTCCCTAGGCAGAGCCTTCATGAAAAGGTCTGCAATGTTCTCCTGCATGGGCACATATGCCAAGCTGATCTCCCCAGCAGAGAACCTCTCCCTGACATAGTGATAATGCACCTCAATGTGCTTAGTGCGAGCATGGAACACAGGGTTCCTCGCAACTACCAATGCGCTCTGACTGTTAGTGAAGATGGGGGTGGCAGAAGACTGGCCAACACCCAATCAGCCATAAGGCGTCTGAGCTACACACACTCAACAGTCGCTGTGAAAGCTGCCCTATACTCAGCCTCACAACTCGAAGTGGCCACAGTAGGCTGCTTCTTGCTCAACCAAGATATACATGAGCTACCAAGCATGAAGCAAAAACCACTAGTGGACACACGAGTGTCATAGCAACCAGCCCAATCTGAGTCAGAAAAAGCATGCAAATCTGGCGGTAGTGATCCCCCCTTGGGATAAAACAACCCAAGTAGCCGAGTACCACTCAAGTAGCGAAAGATGCGCTTAACCGCTTTCCAATGCGTGACTCCTGGGCAATGCATAAACCTGCTCATCTGTGAGACAGCAAACTAAATATCTAGCCGAGTAATGCATTAGTAAATCAAGCATCCAATAGCCTGCGGATAGAGAATAGCATCAAATGCATCTCCAGCATCATGAAGACTCAATCGTAAACCTGTCTCCATAGGAGTGGCAATAGGCTTACAGTCTTCAAGGCCAAAATGCTGCAATAATGTGTCAATATATATTTTTTTTGACACAAAGCCATTCCACCATCAACGTGCATAAACTGAATGCCCAAATAGTGATGCAAATGCCCCAAATCAGACATCTCAAATGAGGCATGAAAATCAGCCTTAAAATCAGCAATATGTGTCTCAATAGGACCAGTGAGCAGCATGTCATCAACATAGACAACAATGATCAGAAGCACATCATTAGCACGTTTAACATATAAGGTGCTTTCAGTTGGACTGTTCTCAAAACCATGTGCAATCAGATAGGCATGTATCTTCTCATACCAAGCACGTGGTGCTTGCTTTAAACCATATAATGCCTTCTTTAACCTGCAAACCTAGTTTTCATGCCCTTTCTGCACAAAGCCACGGGGCTGAAAAACATACACTTCTTCATGCAAGTCACCATTCAGAAATGCTGTTTTAATGTCCAACTGATGTACATTCCAACCATGATGGGCTGCAAGTGCACAAATGCTCCGAACAGTAGTCATACGGCATGTAGGTGCAAAGGTCTCATCAAAATCAATGCCTCTTTCCTGTGCATAACCCTTTGCAACAAGCCTAGCCTTGTACCTCTCAACTGTACCATCAGGTTTACGCTTCAGCTTGTATACCCACTTAGTGCCAATGGCCTTCTTGCCAGGAGGCAAGTCACATAAAGACCATGTACCATTCTTCATTATAGCATCATATTCATATTGCATAGCAACCATCCAATTTTCTGAATTTTGTGCTTCATCAAAAGAAACAGGCTCATTCTCATCACAGAGACTAGATGCAACCATAGCATAGCAATCTGATGCAAAGGAGGCACTATGAGAGCCTGAACGAGTACAATATGACAAAGGTGCATCTAATTTGCTGTCACGCAAAGTCTGCACCAGCCATTTTGGCATAGTTTTTGCCTGCTCAATATCAGCTCTCTCATCAACAAGTGCATCATGTAAATCTGCATCAGAAATGGAATGATCTGCATCATCATATGAAACGTGCAGAGGCTGAGAAGTTGCCTCATTAGGACCAGCACTAGCATGTCCACCTATAAAAAGAGGCATCAAAGTATCATACATGTCTTTGGAGCTAACAGATGTCTCCTTAGTACATGAAAGCAATGGCTGAATAGCATCTTCCACAAAGACAACATCACGGCTAACCAGAATGCGTTTAGTCTGTGGATGATACAGACGATAGCCTTTACTTTCAGAACTGTGCCCAACAAAAATACATTTTACTGCCTTATCATCCAATTTTCTGCGATGTTGTTCAGGCACTAATGCATATGCCAAACAACCAAAAACACGCAGATGAGCAACAGTTGGCTTGCGGTCATGCCAAGCCTCATATGGAGTGATAGACTACAACGCTTTAGTGGGACACCTGTTCAGTACATATGTTGCACACATGATAGCCTCAATCCAGAAACTATGTGGTAAAGCCTGACTTTTGACCATGCACCTCGCCATCTCTATGAGTGACCTGTTCTTTCGTTCAGCAACTCCATTCTGTTGAGGTGTATACGGCACTGTACATTGGTGTTTTATCCCACGTTCAACCAGAAATGCATTAAAATCTGAAGACATATATTCCCCCCCTCGATCAGAACGGAGGGTGCCCATTTTACATGCTGACAGATTTTCAGCCAAAACCAAAAACTGTTTGAAGCACATGAACACTTCGGACTTTGCTTTGAGTGGATATACCCATGCATGCCTGGAAAAATCATCAATGAAAGTCACGAAGTAAAGGTAACTTCCAAAAGAGGGTGTCTGCATAGGATCACAGACATCACTATGTACAAGCTGCAATTTCTATGTAGCCCGAACTGAACCATCTTTTGGAAAGGAAGAACGCTGCATTTTGCCCAAAATACAGCCTTCACAAACATGTTTTCCAGGTGCCTCAAGTTTGGGCAAAGAGGACATCATTTCAGATTTCTGCAGGCGTAACAAACTAGCAAAATTCAGATGACCAAAGCGTGCATGCCAAAGCTTTGCATCTAACATAGCTTGAGAATCATGAACTGCACATGCCGAATCATTCAAAGATCTTTCATAGTCTATGAGCTTATACAGCCCACGACATAAAATGCCAGAAGCAATAATCACATCGCCATTTGAGAGATCATGGACTGTACACCTATCATCAACGAATTTCACAACCAAGCCAATCTTGGCTAATGCAGAAACTGATAACAGGTTCTTTTTTATCCCTGGCACAAATAAAGCATCTGACAAAGTGAAAGAACTACCATCAGCAGTAGTCAGAATGATCTTACCAACTCCCATAACAGGATAAGAGGAGTTATTGGCGCATGTGACAGTATTCCCTGTAGGGGCACGCTCGAGTGAAGAGAAGAAACTGCGCTGCAGGGTAATATGTTTGGTCGCCCCACTATCAAAGTACCAAACATCTGAGTCTACTGCAGACATGCACTGATCATGAGAAGATGGGTCAAAACTGTAGACAGTAGTAAACGCCCATTCTTCTTCCTCCACAAGCTTTGCAGACTCTGTTTTTGGTGTAGAGGCCTCTGCAACAACCATTCCAGCCTCTTTCTTCTTTGCCTCTTTAGCAGCCAGTTTCGGACAGTTCTTTATAATATGATCATTTCCTTTACAGTACTTGCAGAACAATTTCTGCTTTTCTCTTCTCATCTTTATCCTGGTTCTTCGATTGTGCAGCATTTGCACATTTTTGCTTACTAGTAGAAGAGCTCCATTTTCCTTTGCCCTTCTGACTAGCAAGGAAAGCTTGATCTGCAACATGCATAATGGACTTGTTTTGCCTGGACTGATCTTCCTGCAATAGAACAGAGACTAATTCCTCAAATGAGAAGGCATTCGGATTGCCTTTCATCATCAACCGAAGAGTAGAGGCAAAACTCTGATATGAATCAGGAAGACCATTTAGAACGGTCTGCACAAGTGAGCTATCTGGTATAACATCATCCGCAGAAATCAATTGTTCCTTCATGTCTTTGATCTTTGTAAGAAAATTGTCCATAGAATCACCTTCATTCATGTGCTCACTCTCCAACTGTTTTTGGAGGTAAGCAACACGAGCCTCATTCCTAGCCTGGTACAAAGTGGTAAGTGTATCCCAAGCATCCTTTGCTGTTCTGCAAGAGCGAATGTGAGGAATAATAGCACGTTTGACAGACAAAGCTATCAATGCATGTGCCTCGGCATCTCTGCCATACCAACGAATATGCTTTGTAGTAGGTGCAACAGAAATAGCAGCACGAACATGAATCTGCGAAATATCATCTTCGACACCATCTTCATCTGCTCCAACACTTGTATTTGCAGTACCTGTCATTACAGGTGTAACAGGACGTCTTTCAACACCCTACACAATGTTCCACAATCCTTTTGCAACCAGTACATGTTGCATCATATAAGCCCATAATGGGTAGTTGGTACCATCCAACTTATCCTCAACAGCCAACATACGGAATACATCACTGCTTTCAGCCATGGCCGGTGACTAGAATACCTTGATGCAGAAAATTGAATGTATCTCAAAAAGTTGAACAGAACTGCCCAGACGAGTTCTGCTAGACCTGTAGTAGACTTCGAGATGCTTAAACTGGCGAGCAGAAACTGGTATATACCTTTGGCACAAAAGGACGAAATAGCCTGCATAAGCGCTGCGATAATGCGTTCGGAGGCCGAAACGTTCTGAGTATGCTCACCAAATTTTGTGCGAATCTGAGACTGCAAAGGGAGGAGTGTCAACGGCGCCCTAGAAGAAGCGACGACCTGCTCTGATACCAATTGTTGGAGATAGACGTCTGCGGAAGCACGTGAACAACACAAGGAAGAAGAAGAAGCTTGGAGCACAAACACACAATTCTGAATGTATTACTAGAGAATGTACAAAGATAAGTAGCCCATTAGGGCAACAGGCGTATATACAAGCTGGGGGAAAAAAACCTCCTAAAGAGGGAAAAAAGTGCCCCGACGGTCCTAAAGTGTTCACACACATCACTACCTAAATATATCAACAGGCCTCTGCACTTCTTGAAGTCTCAGCTACATTTGATTCTAGATTAAATCTTGGCCTATCTTTATCATTCCCCTGCAATTTACTTTTACAATCCTCATCATCAATAGCTTCGTCATACACCTTTACTTTTGTCTTCCCTTTCCTTTGTATTTCTTCAACATCTACATAAGCATTTGTTGACCCTATATACCAGGTGCTTTGCTCATCAAATGTAACATCTTTTGTAACAAGAAATTGCTTTGTAGATGGACTCCACAATCTGTAACCCATCTGTCTATCATAATACCCAATAAACACATACTTCTCTGCTTTGGGCTCTAGCTTATGTCTTAATTGTGAAGGAACATAAGCATATGCCAAAGATCCAAATACCTTACAATGATCAAGAGTAGGTTCTTACCCCACCATGCTTCATAAGGTGTTCTACCATGCAAAGCTTTGTAGGGTAACCTATTCACAAGGTATGTTGCAGTGTTGATAACTTCTGCCCATAAGTAACTTAGACAATTCTTCTCTTTCATCATTGATCTTGCAAACTCTACAAGAGTTCTATTTCTTCTTTATGCAACTCCATTTTGTCGAGGAGATTACCTACAAGTTACTTCTCTTTTTATACCTAAATTCCACAAATAATCATCAAACTCTTTAGAAAATATTATCCCCCTCCATTGGATCTCAACCTCTTGAGCTTTTGTCCTATAATCCTTTTTGCATAAGCATGATAATGTTTGAATTTCTTGAACACTTCAGATATGTCCTTGACTATGTAAAGTGTAATCCATCTTGTTGCATCATCAATAAACAACACATAATATCTGGATCCATTTGTGCTATATTACCTTGAAGGACCCCACACATCTGTATGAACCAACTCAAGCATATTTGAATACTTGTATCCTTGTTTATTGTATGAAATTTTGTGAGCTTTACCTAAGTGACAAGCTTCACACTTGTATACCATGTATCGACCTTCAACATTTGGCAATCCAAGCACTACATCATTCTTTTACATTTCTTTTATGGCTCTCTCATTGAAATGACACAACCTTTTATGCCATAGGTCTAAGTAAGACATCTTTTGACTTCCATAAGTAAACAATGCATGTCCCACATTACCTTGGACCTTGAGAGTAAATAGCCTTCCTTCTTTTTGATGTGTAATGATATTTCTATATCCCTGATTTGGATCTTGCACATACACACCATCATTTGTCAATCTGACTTCATATCCCTTTTCCACAATTTGTCCTACACTTATCAAGTTTTTAGGAATAGTAGGAACATAAAGTACATTGCTTAAAAGTGTGCTTCCACTCTTTGTCTTCACTGATCCAATGCTTTCCACTTTATGATTTGTGCTATCTCTTGTTTGAACTATATGTCCACTCATCATTGCTTCCATATCACTCATCAATGATATATTGCCACTCAGATGATTGCTACATCCTAAGTCAATATAGAATACCCTTTCATCTTCTCCTATTGCTTCATGTGTTGCATTCAAGATGAAAGTCATGTCATCCTTCTGATCTGATGCATAATTATAATACTTGTTATTTTAGGACTGAGGTTGAAAGCTTCTTCCACCTCCTCTACCATATGAAGTCCTAGCACCTCTTCCTCTGAAGTTACCTCTTTGATTTCTGCCTCCTCTAACTCTTTGATTGAAACTCTGATTATGACTTCCACCATTTTGGTTCTTATACCAACAATCATTTGCCAAATGATTTGTTCTACCACAAATCCAACAAGCTTTAACATTATCTTTATTCTTACCTCCTCTTACTTTACCTCTTGAATTCATCTTCCCTCTTGTGAAATTAGCTTGGCTTGAAGATCCTTCATCATTAGCTGAGTGCTTTCCTTTGCCAATTCTTTTTCTTATCCTTGGAGTACATAGCTTGACTTGCACTCCTATCATTATCTCCCTTAATGTCCTACTCAGAAGATATCATATGTCCTAGCAATTGATTAAGATCAGGAGTAAAGTGATCTAATGACATTTCTATGGACAATATGAAATGTTCATTTCTCATCTCCTCTCAGACCTGTAAGTATTTGTCTTACCAACTTATCTTCTTCAATATCTTCATCTACTGCTCCCAAGCTATCTGCAATATCCTTCATTCTTGCCACATAATAAAAAATTGATTGTGAACTCTTCTTCTTGAAGGTTGTGAACTCAGCCCATAGTGATGACGTCCTTGACTTGGTTGTATTTTGAAAATGCTCTTCCAAAGCATTCCACACATGTGTTGCAGTTTCTAGTCCTCTAATATGAGGTAGAAGATGTTAAAAATAAAGAAGTAAGCTCGTATATATTTTTGCAAAAAGGATTTTCTTCAAGTAGAAGGAAAATACAAAAATGAAAAATAGAAGCATTTACTTCAGCAAGTAGTGGAGGCCAAAAGAGAATCATTCAAAAGAGAATCAAATCCAAAATCTGAATTGTAAGAGGAGTGGCTGTCCAAAGTAGTGGAGAAATGATGGAGAAGAGCTCTCAAACTCATCATGAGAGTTTTTGGTCACTTGGCTATAAAAGAAGCAAGGGAGGACACTCAATGTGAGAGCAAGAAGGCGTGTAAGCCCCTTTGTATCTACTTCATTTGGTTTGAGTCATTTCGTTCAGTTCACTCTCATAGAGTGTGTCCAGCCGCACACCCATTTTTGGGTAGTCTACTTGTGAGAGTCATATCTCTCAACATATGTATCCAAATTTAGTGTTTAAACATTCGTTGGAAAGCTTATCTTGAGTACTTCCTCTGTCTAGAACAGTTTTATGAAATTCTTTATGCTCTCTGAGTTATTCAGGTTTTAGTGAAGTCCAGTTTTCAGCTGTGTCCAGCCGCACACCCATTTTTGGGTAGTCTACTTGTGAGAATCATATCTCTCAACATATGTATCCAAATTTAGTGTTTAAACATTCGTTGGAAAGCTTATCTTGAGTACTTCCTCTGTCTAGAACACTTTTATGAAATTCTTTATGCTCTCTGAGTTATTCAGGTTTTAGTGAAGTCCAGTTTTCAGCCTAACTGAGTGGACAGGTAGTCTGTTTTGAATCAAATAGTTGACAACTCAAATCTACTCCAAATTGAGTGTTTGATATCTCATTTGAAAGCTCTAGGTGTCTAGTTTGAGTGACCAAAGTTTCAAGTTCATTGGATATTTCAATTGGTACCAGTTTTCATTTGAAGGTTCTGTTGTTGGCAAGAGTCTTCATCCTGAGAAGGTCTTCTACACTTTCAGCTGCGATTAGGAGAGGAATTATCCAACATTTGGTATCAGAGCCTTGGAGTTTGAAGAGGCAAAGCATTGGAACTAAGCTGAAGCAAAGGGAAAGCTACAAATCAAGGGGGAGCTTCGTGAATTCAAGAGAGAGCGCCACAACATACTTGAGGTAAACTTCAATCTTGGAAGTTTTCAATGGCTGATTTAGGACAACAAGTTGAGAAGTTAGACAAAGACAATTTTCAGTCTTGGAGGTATAGAATGATAAATTACCTTAAAGGTAAAGGTTTATGGGGTTTAGTTAGTGGAGATGATCCACAACCAGTAGACCTTGAAGATCCCAACATTACTCCGGCACAAAGGAGACAATTTGCTGATTGGGAAGAGAGGAATCGAAGGGTGATGTTCCTCATCTCACAAGTTATTTCTAACACTATGATTGGTCATGTGCAAAGCTTAGAAACAGCCAAAGAAGTTTGGGAAGCATTGGAGAAGATGTATGCTACCTCAACAAGGTCTCGGAGGATGCAACTCAAGAACGAGCTCAACAACATGAAGAAAAGCTCAAACCAAAGCATTAGTGAGTATACATTGAGGATTAAGGAGCTTCGAGATCAACTAGCATCAGTTGGATGCAAGATAGAAGAGGAAGACATCATCCAAACAGCCCTCAATGGCTTGAGGAGTGAAGAAAAGTGGAAGCCCCTCATCACAAACATCCTTTATAGAGATCCTCTACCAACATTCGACGAAATTATACCAAATCTTGTGGCTGAAGAGGTTGCTCAACAAGGAGAAGGCAACAAAGGTAAGGACAGCCATAGTCAAATGTTATATGTAGGAAGAGGTAGAGGAAGGAACTCAAGAGGAGGCTCGAGAGGAAGAGGAAGAAGCTACAACAATACAAATTTCAGCCAACACAACTCGGACGACAACAAGGACAACTCAAATGACAACACACATGGAAGAGGTCGAGGAAGAAATAGAGGAAGAGGTCGAGGTTCATACAATCCTCATAAAGGTATAACATGTTATCATTGTGGTAAACTAGGACATTATGCAAATGATTGTTGGCAAAAGAATGGAAGGCTGAATGGAGGCAACCAAAGGAGCCAAAATAACTATGCGAGTACATCAAGTGAAGGAGACAAGCAAACCATGCTTGCCATGAAGCATGACTACAACAACTCGAGAAGTGATGACCAAAAATGGTTCATAGATTCAGGTTGCAGCAACCATATGACATGCCAAGGAGATTTGTTCACAAAGCTACAAGCTCCAAGTGGAAAAGGATGTGTAGAGACCGGCGATGAAACTCAACACGCAATTGAGCATGTTGGAGATATCAAGCTTGGAGACAAGAAGGTATTGGCTGATGTTCTTCATGTTCCTACTATTGCAAAGAATTTGATTTCAGTAGGACAAATGGTAGAGAAAGGATATCATGTTATCTTCAATGAAAAAGGCTGCTTTATAAAGAATCCAAAAGAAGGATTCAAGGTCATTGCTCAAGGAAGGAAAGAAGGAAGGATGTTCACTTTGGACATTCAACAACCGCATGGAAAGGTGATGTATATTCAGTTTGGAAACAAGAGGATAGCTGAAATCGATTTGTGGCACAAAAGGTTTGGACATATCAACATTCCCAAGCTCAAGGACATGAGCAACCATGAAGTGGTAAGAGGTCTTCCAAGATTCAATGATGTCGGACTACATGAGTTTTGTGAAGCATGCCAACTCGGAAAGCAAACTCGACAACCATTCAAGAAAAGCAACTATGTGGCAAGGAATGTCCTCGACTTGATACACACGGATGTATGGGGACCATCACAACAACCATCAATGGCTGGTAATAGATATTTTGTCACTTTTATTGATGATCATTCAAGGAAAGTATGGATGTTTTGCATGAAACAAAAATCAGATGTGTTCTCCATGTTCAAGAGATTTAAAGCACAGGTAGAAAAGGAAACAGGACGCTACATAAAGACCTTGAGGTCCGATGGAGGAGGAGAATATTTCTCCAAAGAATTTTCAGACTTTCTTTATGAAAATGGAATCAAGAGACAATTTACATGTAGGTACACACCTCAACAAAATGGAATAGCTGAAAGGAAAAATCGACATATCACAGAAGTTGCAAGATGCATGCTCAACGAGATGAAGATGCCACTAAACTATTGGGCTGAAGCAACTAGTACGGCCATTTATTTGATGAACAAGTGCACAACATTGTGGAGGTGATCGCAATCCTGGTGGATCGGGTCCGGTCGTGGCACACACAGGGTGTATGAAGCTAATGAATGTTGGAAGGTTTAAAGATGTGAAGGTGAAATTAATGTTGAACTAACTATGGGAATAGGAATGTAGGTGTGCAAGTTAGATTGATGACATGAATGATAAGAATGAAAGAGAACCATACACACGAATCAAATTTGGAAGGAAGAATGGTCCATTGGAGGAGCTTCTTAAACACTTCCTAATTCTAATCCATATGTATAGCCTTCTTTGGATGATATGTATGCATGATGAGAATAGACGGAATCCTTACACATAAATCAGTTTCGAAAGGAAGAATGGTCCAATATTGGAGCTTCTTATACACTTTCAGAAACTAATAAATATGTATGGATTTGTATGGATTATATGCATGCAAGTGAATTATGATGATGGATTTTACTCACAAGCTCAAAGAAACATCCTCACTGGTTCAACGCAATACTGCGGAGCCTTCTCACACATAGAAGAAATAGAAGACATGTAAAAATACTTAAGAGACTGAGAGAGGTGACAAGAGACAAGTGACAAGTGACATGAATTAAACGAATTTGAATTAAGTTACATGTAAAAGATCGTCGTGGTACGTCATGCTAAGCAGTCTACTGATCAAAGGTGGTTCCGACCCTCAAACCATGACAGTTCAATCGAATGTCACACGTAAGAAGGTGAGTTCCACTTCAGTGACCCTATGTCTGTCTAGGCTCGTAACGTCTAACTAAAGAAGTCTAAGACTCATTAAAATCAGCTCTAACTCACTCACACGCTCCACCGAGGGTGAGTCAAGATAGAGATGCTGGTTTCAAGAGCCTATCCTAGATTGGAGTTCTAACTTAAATTTGAAACTAGGTTCTATACTCATACTAGCTCACCTTGGATCCTCACTCGCTCAACCGAGGGTGATCGTCTCAAGGAAACCGTAAGCTAGCATGAGCCCTATGGATGCCTAACAATGATGCTCTAGGAGTTTGGAGGGGGGTTTATATAGTTTTTTGAATGAATTTGGGCCCTTGGATCTAGAGAAATCAACTCTCAACTCTAGGATCACTACTTTCGATTACAACCATTTGATTAATCAAATCAATGGCTTGGAATTGTTCTTTCTATCAAATCTAGTGTAAAGGAGTGAAATTTAGGCGCCCTCATTCTCCACCATTGGATCTGGGGATGATCTAGACCGTCGGATCAGTGCTGACATCAATTCGGATAAGATAAGCCACTATTTTTGGAGAAATGCTGCATTATTGATCTTTGATTGTAAAAAAGGTCTTCTTTTATGGAAAAAATTCGTGGATCCTCCTTCCTTTATGCTTTAGTGCATCTCCACCCTTGAATATGAGCTCATCTTGACCGTACAGCATGGTTCAATCATATTTTGACATGTGGCAGACATTCAAGCCTTCAATTTTCTTAAACTAGAAAACTGCGGTGATCCTGAAAACTAGACTTTGTACTCTTTGACCCTCCAAATAGGCTTTGATGAAGATGAAACATTGTAGGACTATGTTTCCAAAGATCTCCTTCAGGAATATGCAGAAAAAACTCCCATCTGAATCTAACTTGTACAAGTTTGACTACATTTGGAAGCTTGCAAGGTGGCATTAAGGTGTCTAGGAAGCTCGGATAGCCTTGAAACTTTATACAAATATGTAGCCACATATGGTCTTTATACATGCCAAACCATATGGCTAACATAATTTTCTATACAAGAATTTGTAAGGTCAAACTAGAAAAATTACATTTTTACAAAATGAACATAGCATATCAATGTGCTACAAAATCCATTTTCTGCTGAAATTTGGTCTATAGACTGCCTTTGACAATCTTTACAAGTATATGGATTTTCATCTAATTTGGTGACAATGAAATTTTTGCCCTAATTTCCCAACTTTGACCAGCTTTGACCAGCTTTGACCGCTACCATGGACTTTCTTGATTTCTTTGAAACTTTGTATGTGACCTTCCTTTGACATCCTTGATGCATCCTGGACTTCTCGGGGAATTCCGGCTACCTTCACCAAATATGTTTTTTGTAGGCCTTCACAAGTGAGAGAGGAGAGCAAATCTCGACGACATTCGCCCCCACTAAACCTGCGATTCCTCCGGAAGCGCCACTCTAGCATCTGTGAAAAACAAAATGTTCCAGGCATCAAATTCTTTTATAGGCAACATAAGAAAGATGGAAGGAAAATTGATTATATGCATGAATCAATAGGTAACGTGACATGAAGCAAAATTTGCATGAAAGAAAGAATTGAAACAGGCAACATGAATATGCATGAACAAATAGGCAACATATATGCAAGTGAACAAGCAACATTGGCAACAAGAAAGAAAAAAAACAAGCATCAATATGAAGTGGAAGTGGATGTATGAGTCGTTTTAAGCATCAGTTCCTCTCATCTTGAAGAAAATTTTGTACCTTTTTCATAAAGCAATCTACCTTAAATATGATTATAAACAAAGATTTAGGATTTTCAAGAGACATCTTTCATCTTTAGCTTATTTTAGATCAACTCCTTTCCTACATAAATATGAATATGCTCTTTCTCTAATAACATGCAAGGAAATCTAACTAAACTCCACTAATGCATAAATCTGCTTATATAGCCCGTGATTTATTCTACTATGCCTCTTTATCCTCCTTTGGCTTTTTTTTTTTCTTTTTTTTTTTTTTTTTCGATGATGATGATGATGATTCGGCAACTTTATGGTTACGATCACTTTTTTGGGGTGGAAGAAAGTGTAAACTTCTTGGTAACATGTAGTTTTTTTTTTTTTTTTTTTTTTTTTTTTACGAGGAAAAATTAAACCCCGATACAAGGTACAACCATTTTTGATGACGGAGAACAGTCGTTTAAACTCCGATACAAGTGCTGTGAGGTGGACTAAAGATGTAGAAACATGCAATAGAAGGAGCTAGGATTTCAACAATTATGCTTTCGATATAGGATACATATGCATGTTTATATATGAAAGTCATGTCACCAAAATAAACCTCCAAATATACATGCCCTATCTTTCCACAATCCTAGATTATAATCAATTCCTTAGTAGATAAGTTACTACTTAAGATACAATTTTACACAAGTAGAGAAATCATCATTTGCCTTTTTTTGACTCAAGTGATGTGGATATGCAATGCAATGCAAAGACTGAAAAAAAACATGCATGAAACAAGCATGGAAAAAAAAAAAAAAAAAAAAATAGAATGAACTTGAAAAAAAACAAAGCAACATGAACTTGAAAAATTAATGATATTTTTATATGTTTTTTTTAATTTATTTTTTTCCTTTTTTTATTTATATTTTTATTTTTTTTTATAGCATGGATACTCCTGTTTATGAATCGGCCTCATTGTTGTCATCTTCTTCAATGTCCTCATCCAAAATGTACTCGTCATTATCACGTTTCTTGAATAGCTTTATCCTTTTACCTGCAATCAAAGTTTTTAGTGCAACACCATTTAATTCACAAAGAGCATACGTACCATTGTTGTTGACTTTTGATACAATGTATGGCCCAAACCACCGTTGAGTGAGCTTTTTGCGTGCATCATATTGAGAGTCAAATGTACTATCATAAATGAGCACCCAATCTCCTACTTCAATTGGATTAGGACGCAATCGATGAGTTTTATCAAAATAATGCTTGTTCTTCATTCTAGATTCTCTTAATTTTTCAACAGCATCATCAAGTCTTAATTTACCTTGTTCTAACTGTTTAATACGCAAACTCAAAAAATCATCAGTAGACATGTTTTCAGACCAAGGCAAATTTGACCATGCAGAAATATGAGACTGAATTGGAAACAATGGTTTTTGACAGTACATGAGTTCAGCAGGCATATATCCAGTAGTACGTGTGCATGTCATTCTATCTGCCCAAAGTGCAAAAGGTAAGAATTTAGGCCATTGTTTGATGTCACCATTACATGCTTTAGATATGGCTTTCACAATAGGTGGATGCCCTCTCTCTATTTTACCATTGGCCTCTGGGTTATATGCAGTAGTGAGAGACAAACGAATACCGTGACGCTCAAAGAACTCTTTAGCTTCTCTCGCATTTAACTCTCCACGATCGGCAACTACTTTCTCTATGTACCCAAAGCGACTTATGACATCTTCAAGCAAGAATTTGCAAACATTGTAAGTGGTCTTACATCGTAGTGCACGTCCCTCTACATGATTAGTTAAGTCTTCTCTTGCAAGTACAATGTAAGGCATTTTGTCGATACCTTTAGGCATAGTTACAAGATCTACTACCCACTTGTAGTGAATACAAGGTGGATAAGTAGGATGCAACGGATCTCTATGTTTGACTGATGAATGAAGTTGACAAGTAGAACATGTAGAAACATAGCTACTAATGTCAACATACATCCTAGGCCAATAATAGGTACTTCTAATTTTTTCATATTTTCCAAAAAATCCTTTATGACCTGCCCATAATGTCTCATGCATTTCCTTCATTACTTGCAATTGAAGACCTCTCTTTCCTAGGACTCGTTGTGGATTCTTAACCTTACCCTTAGCATGTCTCCAAAGATAACCATTACATAGGAAAAAGTTATAAGCTCGTTTCCTAATGTTACGGAATCTATTCGTAGTCCAGCTAGGTAATGGTTGTAGTGTACTCAGATACTTTCCTATGTCTCTCCATTCATCTTCGTACTCAGACTCATGAAATTTCTCATACTCATATATATATGGAACATAGTCAACTAAATTCACATTCTTTATTAGATCACTTTCAAGATCATCATCAAATCTAGCTCTCGATAACATATCAGCAACTGAGTTTGACTTACCTGAAATATGAACTAACTCAGGATTTATGAACTTAATATATGAGATCCATCTAAGCATGGCTATATCAGGAGATGAACAATTGGCTATCATTCCAATGAGAGGCAAACAATCAGTCTCAACTTTGACATTTGCACCAATGAAATATTCTTTGTCTGTTTTCAAAGCTGTTACCATACCCCATAGTTCTCGTTTGATCTGTGGATATTTTCGTTGTGTTTCATGTAGAATTTTGGCACCAAACCTAATTGCATATCTATTCCCTTCACTATCATCTTGACTTATGACCCAACCTATACCAATAGGACTAGTATCAACAGTCAATATAATAGGTTTGTTAGCAGAATAGTCTACACGCTTAAGGATGGGAGCTCCAAGCAATAATTTCTTCAATTTACGCATAGCTTGAGTATGTTTGTCAATCCAAATAAATTTTCGTTTCTTCCTCAACAAGTCATAAAGACAATCAGCAACATGAGCAAAGTGTGGGATCCAAATAACATAAAAGATACAAGCACCAAGAAATCTACGTACCTCACTCACATTGTTACATGTTTCAGAAATCTTGCTAATGGCATCAACTTTTTGTGGGTATGGCTTTCGACCATAATGGCCACATAAATGTCCAACAATAAGCACCTCGTTGACACCAAAAACAGATTTCTCTATGGAAAATGTGAGACCTACCTCTTCAAATCGTTGAAATATTCTTTCACAATCAGAGATATGGTCAAGAACAAATTTACGACATCCAGATGAATCTAAAGTAATGTCCTTTACACGTTCCTCACTCCCTTTAATTGGAATATCATCAATGAATGGCATAGTTATATGAGGGATAAAATCATGTAAGACCATATTCATAGCACTCATCATATGAGCCACAGAATTAGTCGCTCCTTGAGGTAAAGTACACATTCGCACTAAGCCTAAAGGAGTTCTCATTGTGGTTATGTCACGACTATCAATTGCTAATTGGAATTGGTCATATCCAGAATATAGATCACCCATTGAATAGATAGAATGTCCTGAAAATGATTCAGCAAACTCATCTACAATGGGTCCTGTTCCTACATTCCTTATGGTGACTTTATTGACGGGTTGGAGATCTTGAATAAAACGTAGTTTCCCATTCTTTTTAGGCACAGTGAACCATCTATTTGAGTAAGGTGCAAAAGATGGCTCTAAAATTCTCATGTTTATCTTCTCCTTAAGTAGTTTCATTAGCTCAGGTAAGTGAGCCTTTGGAACTGGTATAGGGCGAAGATTCCATGGAATATGTGGAATAGTAAAGATTATCATGGGTGGAACTAGCTTAGGATCTACACAACCAATCTCATGAGGATACATAGTAAAGGCTTTTCCATGGCTCCGTATAACTCTCTCAAATTTATCTCTCTCTGCTGGCAAAAGAAAGTCATCATCTCTACCAATTTTCACCTGTTTGATTGTCTCATCCGTGAATGTATGTCCTATGTTTTTCTTATCCCGAAGAATTGGATCATTTTTCACATCAATAATTTTTTCATTACTTCCTTGAGGTAATGGTTGAGCTATGGGTTTGATTTTTTTGTCTACAGTTTTGTACTTTGTTTCAACTAAGGCATCATGTGTTTGGTTAAATTTTGAGCACTTGTCAACATTGAGAGCATACTCTTGGATTAGAGCATACTCATCAAGGGAAGAAATAAGAATAATATGGGAATTAGAATTTTGTTGAAGACATAACTCTAACTCCTCAAGAGTAGAGAAACAATGAGATGTCTCAATCACATGCTCAATGTTCTCATCATGTTCCATGATTTTGTTGTTTTTATAATTTTCTTGGCTTTTTTGGATAAAAGACTTGGACAATTGACTCTTATGAAGAAAATCTAATCTAGAATGTGGAAAACAAAGTGACAAACTATTGTACATGTTGGTTGGATGCGAGATGTCAAACCAATATCCACTGTTGTCCCGCTCAACAATGGATTCTATCCGAAATTTTGATCATATGTAGCTCCAAACATGAATCGAGGTGCACAATCACTACAAGCATGCTCATGACCCTGAGTAACAATAGGTTTCTTTCTAATTGACAATCGATTCCTAGGATGATTCACTCCTACTGTCATGACTTGAAGTGATTGCATTCCATCCTTAGACTTAAATCTAGCATAGGTAGACCCATCGTCCATGGCTTTAGTTTCCATACGACTCTCACAAATAAAGGGTTGACCTAAGAGAACTTCATAGGAGCAATTATCTTGAATAAAAAAGTGAAACTCTTCTGTGATTCCTCCTATGGATATGGGCACACTAGCACAAGCTCCATACAGGGTACCTACACCATTATCTGCAGTTCTCATACGCCATCCACAATCTTTATCTATGGGCCATCGAAACTTATCATAGACTTCTCTTGAAATCACATTGATTTCGGAGCCGGAATCTACTAATGCATTTACAATGATAGTGTTCTTATCATTTCCTATTTTAACATGCATCTCTGATGTACCTCTAGACCAAAATGTTCTTTTAAAGTGGCTTTCAGGATTGTTTTCATGATTTTCATGGTCAGGTTGAATAGGTCCTAAGAAATTTTTATTAACATTTACTTCATCATCATCAAAGTCCTCTTCATCATATTCATCAAAGTTTAAGGCTTCATTCATAGCTTGATCTTGATCTAGAAAATCTTGCATCTCAGTATCTAGATTAAGCGGAAACCTCTTCCTTTTAATTAGGCCGATAAAGTTATCTTTAAAAACAGGCTTTGCAATAGAGAAAACTTGTTCTAAAGACATAGTCACTTGACTCTTAAGCAAAATGTCATCTAAAATCTCCATAGGATCTATTTTTCTCTCAATTTCTGAAATCAAGATGGCTTTAG
This sequence comes from Ceratopteris richardii, assembly GCA_020310875.1. Classification (NCBI taxonomy): domain Eukaryota; kingdom Viridiplantae; phylum Streptophyta; class Polypodiopsida; order Polypodiales; family Pteridaceae; genus Ceratopteris; species Ceratopteris richardii. Next base: position 71,538,971 of record CM035418.1, on the reverse strand, counting down.
GTTTTCTCTTTGGTTTCTTTTGTTTTTGCTCAGGGTCTTGTTTTTGTTCATGTTCTCGTGTTTGGTCTTCAGTTTGTTTTGATTGTTCTTGTTTATCTAAAGGCTTTGGTTCTGTTTTTCTTTGCTTTGTCTTCTTCCCTTTTTGTTTCTCCTCTTGTTTTTGTTCATTGGGTTGTGATTCTTGTTGTTTATCTTTGGATTGTGATGTTTCTCCCTGCTCTATGATTGTTTCTATTCCCTCTGAGGTTTGTTTTCGAGTCACTCTTCTTTCACTAGGCTCAGCTTCATCTCTTTTTCGTTTTTCTTCTACATTGGATATGTGAGAAATAAGAGATTGATCTTCTATCGGTGACTCCCAAGCCGTTATTCTCCTAATCTCATCCCGTGCTCTTACTAAAGCCTCTATGGAAAAATCACCTTCCTTTGTGGGTTTACTTGATTCTACTTGTTGTTCATCAAGAGCTTCTAGTTTCACTCCTCTAGTTCCTACGTCCATTATGGTTATATTTTCATAATGTTTTTTCATTCCTCCCTTACCATAATTTCCTTGCAAAGGTAGCCTAGATCGATAGTCACAGATTTTCTTGTCTATGTCTATTACTAGTCGTTGCTCTTTAGCAGCCTTCAATAATTCACAATCTCTCAAAATGAATCACACCAAGGACACCTACGAGGGCCACGCACAAAACCATTTTGATTTTGAGGATTTTGATTAACTTGTGGTGGGAAATTTTGAAATTGAGGATTTTGTTGATAAGGTATTGCTTGAACAGGATCATTAGGATTTTGATAAGGCAATTGATGTATTTGAGGAGCTTGGGGAGCAACATGTGGTAGTTGAGGTGCAAGAGGAGCTTCCATATTATACGGTTGATGATTTTGAAAATTTTGATTTTGAGGTTTTTGAAAAGCTATTTGAGAAGCTTGAGGATACATGTTTTGATACATTTGAGGATTTTGCACATGAGGATGAGGATTTTGCATTGAAGGATTATGCATTGGAGGAACTTGATATGCTTGAGTAGGAGCTATTTGTGGATTTTGATTGGTAGCTATAACATGTTGATTAGGCTCTTGAAAAGTCATTGGGTTCATTTGATTTTGGAAAGTTTTGGTGTAACTAGATTGTAAAGCATCTATAGTCTTGGCCAAATTGGATTGTGTAGCAATAAGACTTTCCATTTGCTTAGTGAGAATATCCACTTGAGAATGTTCAACTACACTTTTATTTGGCTCTACTTTAAAACCTTGAGTAGGCTCCATCATTTGAGGAATAGGAGTAGAGTCAAAAAGCATAGCATGAGATTGTTCTCTAACTTGCTCCTTAGTTTGTGGAAGGCTAGCTTGAGGAAGACTAGTTTGCTCATAAAGCATGGATTGTCTTTGATGTCTATGGGCTACAGCCTCTACTACTTTACGCACTTTTTGCCAATTGTCAGTAAGACCATAGCGCTTATCTGGTTCTTCTAATCGCCGTTCAACTTCCCTACGAGTTTCAGGATGAAGAAGCTTAAGAAAATTGATCACAAGATCAGGTTCCAAAGTTATCTTATCCTCATTAGGAAGTTGTTCATAGCGTCTAATATACTCATTTTGTAAGTGAGTAATAGAGCTACTAGGCTTTGGAGAATTGACCCATCGTAAGAATCCATCTCGATTATGTTGGCTATAATCTTCAAGATAGAATTCTTTGAGCATCTCCTTTCTAAAATCACTCCAAGGAAGACTATCATATTGAGTGACACGGTTTATGATAGAGCTATCAACAATTCGTTCAAAGAATGATATCAAAAGATCTTCGGGAAGACCAAAAATCATAGATTGCTCTTCAAACAAATCTAAGTAGCTTGTGATGTTGATGCCATTGAATTTTCCCTTCTCTCTCAACATAGAAGAGACTATTCTTTGGCCTTGTTTCTCAACAATAAGGGATTTGAATCCTTCCTCCATCTTATGTGAATAAGCAAGTGATGCACGATGCTCTAGATCTCTCACAAATGCGTTTACTTCACGACGAAGATGTGCACGATACTGTGAGAAATCCAGTGCAACACTCAAGACTGATGATGATGATATGATGAGGATGAAAAATATGAAACAAAGGATATGGATCACAACCTCCCAACAAGATCAGAAGCAAATGCCACGAAGCGTTTCACGTCGGGTTCAAATGTGGAGGTGATCGCAATCCGGGTGGATCCGGTCCGGTCGTGGCACACACAGGGTGTATGAAGCTAATGAATGTTGGAAGGTTTAAAGATGTGAAGGTGAAATTAATGTTGAACTAACTATGGGAATAGGAATGTAGGTGTGCAAGTTAGATTGATGACATGAATGATAAGAATGAAAGAGAACCATACACACGAATCAAATTTGGAAGGAAGAATGGTCCATTGGAGGAGCTTCTTAAACACTTCCTAATTCTAATCCATATGTATAGCCTTCTTTGGATGATATGTATGCATGATGAGAATAGATGGAATCCTTACACATAAATCAGTTTCGAAAGGAAGAATGGTCCAATATTGGAGCTTCTTATACACTTTCAGAAACTAATAAATATGTATGGATTTGTATGGATTATATGCATGCAAGTGAATTATGATGATGGATTTTACTCACAAGCTCAAAGAAACATCCTCACTGGTTCAACGCAATACTGCGGAGCCTTCTCACACATAGAAGAAATAGAAGACATGTAAAAATACTTAAGAGACTGAGAGAGGTGACAAGAGACAAGTGACAAGTGACATGAATTAAAAGAATTTGAATTAAGTTACATGTAAAAGATCGTCGTGGTACGTCATGCTAAGCAGTCTACTGATCAAAGGTGGTTCTGACCCTCAAACCATGACAGTTCAACCGAATGTCACACGTAAGAAGGTGAGTTCCACTTCAGTGACCCTATGTCTGTCTAGGCTCGTAACGTCTAACTAAAGAAGTCTAAGACTCATTAAAATCAGCTCTAACTCACTCACACGCTCCACCGAGGGTGAGTCAAGATAGAGATGCTGGTTTCAAGAGCCTATCCTAGATTGGAGTTCTAACTTAAATTTGAAACTAGGTTCTATACTCATACTAGCTCACCTTGGATCCTCACTCGCTCAACCGAGGGTGATCGTCTCAAGGAAACCGTAAGCTAGCATGAGCCCTATGGATGCCTAACAATGATGCTCTAGGAGTTTGGAGGGGGGTTTATATAGTTTTTTGAATGAATTTGGGCCCTTGGATCTAGAGAAATCAACTCTCAACTCTAGGATCACTACTTTCGATTACAACCATTTGATTAATCAAATCAATGGCTTGGAATTGTTCTTTCTATCAAATCTAGTGTAAAGGAGTGAAATTTAGGCGCCCTCATTCTCCACCATTGGATCTGGGGATGATCTGGACCGTCGGATTAGTGCTGACATCAATTCGGATAAGATAAGCCACTATTTTTGGAGAAATGCTGCATTATTGATCTTTGATTGTAAAAAAGGTCTTCTTTTATGGAAAAAATTCGTGGATCCTCCTTCCTTTATGCTTTAGTGCATCTCCACCCTTGAATATGAGCTCATCTTGACCGTACAGCATGGTTCAATCATATTTTGACATGTGGCAGACATTCAAGCCTTCAATTTTCTTAAACTAGAAAACTGCGGTGATCCTGAAAACTGGACTTTGTACTCTTTGACCCTCCAAATAGGCTTTGATGAAGATGAAACATTGTAGGACTATGTTTCCAAAGATCTCCTTCAGGAATATGCAGAAAAAACTCCCATCTGAATCTAACTTGTACAAGTTTGACTACATTTGGAAGCTTGCAAGGTGGCATTAAGGTGTCTAGGAAGCTCAGATAGCCTTGAAACTTTATACAAATATGTAGCCACATATGGTCTTTATACATGCCAAACCATATGGCTAACATAATTTTCTATACAAGAATTTGTAGGGTCAAACTAGAAAAATTACATTTTTACAAAATGAACATAGCATATCAATGTGCTACAAAATCCATTTTCTGCTGAAATTTGGGCTATAGACTGCCTTTTACAATCTTTACAAGTATATGGATTTTCATCTAATTTGGTGACAATGAAATTTTTGCCCTAATTTCCCAACTTTGACCAGCTTTGACCAGCTTTGACCGCTACCATGGACTTTCTTGATTTCTTTGAAACTTTGTATGTGACCTTCCTTTGACATCCTTGATGCATCCTGGACTTCTCGGGGAATTCCGGCTACCTTCACCAAATATGTTTTTTGTAGGCCTTCACAAGTGAGAGAGGAGAGCAAATCTCGACGACAACGGCTGGAGTGCATAATCTAACTCCCGAGGAGGTTTATTCCGGTAAGAAGCCTGACCTTACACATCTCAAAGTTTTTGGATGTGTGTGTTATGTTCACATCCCTCAAGAACTAAGGACAAAGATGGAGGCAAAGTCCGAAAAATGTATTTTTATTGGATATTCATCGGAGCAAAAGGGATATAGGTGCTACAATCCGGTGACAAAGGAGCTACGAGTCTCACGAGATGTGGTATTTGATGAGCTAAGACCATGGTTTGGAGACAAAGGGAAAGAGAAGACTCTTGAAGAAGATTGCGAAGATGATGAAGGTGCTGTCCAAGAAGAATTTTAGCAAACAAGCACTCAAATGTCAGGTGCAGAAGCTTCTACATCACTTGGAGAAAGCTCAACATGGAAGGGGAGGCTAAGGAGTCATTCCTCATCACCAACATCAGCTTATGAAAGATCTAAAGCCGAAAGTGCTGCCCAAAATAGTGATTCAAATACAAGTGGAGAAGAGTATGAAGAGGTGATCACACCGAAGGTAAAGTTGAGCCGATTGAAGAAGCAATGTTCAAAAGGAAATGAAAGGAGGTCTTCAAGAGCAAGGTATCCAATTGAAAGGCTGAGCTATGATAGTTTTATTGCAAAACATTTTGCATATATGACACAGGTGGTCAAAGATAAAGAACCGGATGCATATGAAGAAGCATGTACACAAAAAGAATGGCAAGAAGCTATGCAAGAAGAGATGAAAGCTCTCAAGGACAATCACACATGGGAGCTAGTTCCAAAGGCTGAAGGTATGAAGATTGTTCCAAATAAATGGGTGTTTAAAATAAAGAGAAATGCTGACGGCTCTCTAGCAAGGCATAAAGCTAGACTAGTAGCAAAAGGATTCAAGCAAACTCACGGCATCGATTATGAAGAGACTTTCAGCCCGGTTGCAAAGATGGGAACAATTAGAACCTTGATTGGAGTGAGTGCAGCAAGGAGATGGCCATTGTACCAACTCGACATAAAAAATGCTTTTCTCAATGGTGAACTTCAAGAAGAGGTATACATGAGTCAACCGATTGGATTTGAAGACAAAAAGCATCCAAATTTTGTTTGTAGATTGAAGAAAGCTTTGTATGGGCTGAAGCAAGCACCACGTGCTTGGAATCAAAGATTGGTCGAGTACCTCACAAGGTGTGGGTATAGTCCAAGTAATGCAGATCCCTCTCTCTACATGAAGAAAGAAGAAGGCAAGCAGGTATATATTTGCATATACGTTGATGATCTCATCATAACAGGAAGTAATGTTACAGGAATACAAGAGATCAAAAGGAAACTCGGTAAGGAGTTTAAAATTTCAGATCTTGGTGAGCTGAAATACTTTTTAGGCATTGAGATAGTCTATGGGAAAGATGGCATTTACTTAATGCAAAGAAAGTACCTATTGGATGTTCTTTTCAGATTTGGAATGAGTGAATGCAAACCACTCACTCAACCTATGGACACAAATGTGAAGCTATGCTCAAATGATGGAGAGAAGTTACATGATGTAACTACATACAGGAGTATTATAGGTTCATTGATCTATGCTACGATCACAAGACTAGATTTGTGTTATATTGTTGGAGTTCTTTCTCAATTTATGCAAGCTCCAACAAGTGAACATTTAAATTCAGCCAAACGAGTGCTAAGATATGTGAAGCACACTGTCAATCATGCATTGTTTTATAGATATGATGAAGAATTGCAGGTAAAGGGCTTCAGTGATGCTGATTGGGCTGGTTCCAAGGAGGATAGAAGATCCACTTCAGGTTATGTGTTCATGATAGGTAGCAAACCTATCACATGGAGCTCAAAGAAGCAACCTACTGTTGCACTATCATCTACAGAAGCTGAATATAGAGGTTTAGCCTTTGCAACTTGTGAAGCTATGTGGATTAAGAAGCTCTTGGCTGATCTTGATGTGCAGGTGGAGACCATTCCAATTTATGGTGACAACATGTCAAGCATTCACTTGACAAACAATCCAATGTTTCATGCACGAAGCAAGCACATAGAAGTGCATTATCATTATGTTCGAGAAAAAGTTTTGAGCAAGGATGTGGATATAAAGTTCATTGAAACTAATGACCAGGTTGCAGACATGCTTACAAAGTCCCTCGATGCTTCTAAGCTCAAGAGGTTCAAGGACGACATCAACTTACAAGATATGGTTGAAGGTGCAAGCTCACATGTGAGCTTGAGGGGGAGTGTTAAAAATAAAGAAGTAAGCTCGTATATATTTTTGCAAAAAAGGATTTTCTTCAATTAGAAGGAAAATACAAAAATGAAAAATAAAAGCATTTACTTCAGCAAGTAGTGGAGGCCAAAAGAGAATCATTCAAAAGAGAATCAAATCCAAAATCTGAATTGTAAGAGGAGTGGCTGTCCAAAGTAGTGGAGAAATGATGGAGAAGAGCTTTCAAACTCATCATGAGAGTTTTTGGTCACTTGGCTATAAAAGAAGCAAGGGAGGACACTCAATGTGAGAGCAAGAAGGCGTGGAAGCCCCCTTGTATCTACTTCATTTGGTTTGAGTCATTTCGTTCAGTTCACTCTCATAGAGTGTGTCCAGCCGCACACCCATTTTTGGGTAGTCTACTTGTGAGAGTCATATCTCTCAACATATGTATCCAAATTTAGTGTTTAAACATTCGTTGGAAAGCTTATCTTGAGTACTTCCTCTGTCTAGAACAGTTTTATGAAAGTCTTTATGCTCTCTGAGTTATTCAGGTTTTAGTGAAGTCTAGTTTTCAGCTGTGTCCAGCCGCACACCCATTTTTGGGTAGTCTACTTGTGAGAGTCATATCTCTCAACATATGTATCCAAATTTAGTGTTTAAACATTCGTTGGAAAGCTTATCTTGAGTACTTCCTCTGTCTAGAACAGTTTTATGAAATTCTTTATGCTCACTGAGTTATTCAGGTTTTAGTGAAGTCCAGTTTTCAGCCTAACTGAGTGGACAGGTAGTCTGTTTTGAATCAAATAGTTGACAACTCAAATCTACTCCAAATTGAGTGTTTGATATCTCATTTGAAAGCTCTAGGTGTCTAGTTTGAGTGACAAAAGTTTCAAGTTCATTGGATATTTCAATTGGTACCAGTTTTCATTTGAAGGTTCTGCTGTTGGCAAGAGTCTTCATCCTGAGAAGGTCTTCTACACTTTCAGCTGCGATTAGGAGAGGAATTATCCAACAGAAGATAATCATTTACAACCATGTAAATAATGCTCCTAGCTTGAGCATCCTTCTTCATCCAGTATTGAGATCTACAAGCTCTTCCCTAGTTGGAACACTACTTCAAACTTAGGATTTTCTTCTTCTCTTGTAATGAATGACATGAAATCTTTGCTCATGCGGTGTGCCTCCATCCTCATGGACCAAGTTGGATAGTTCTCCCTATCTAGCTTATCAATCTGCAAGCTTTCTCCCATCTTTGATCTTTCTCTTCTGTAAATATTAGGATGAATGAATATACTTTGTACCTTTAATGTAAACCCTCAGTCTTTCAGATCCTTTCGAGTTCAATCTTCACACTTCTTTAGATTGTCTTCAAAACTTTGATCTTGTCCACCTTCAATTTGAAGAGACTCCAATGTCTGCAACAGTCATGACTTCAAATGCTCTTTCTTTCACTTTATATTGCAACTTTTGCTCTGATACCACTGTTGGAGACCTCTAAATCTCAAAGGCTTGATAATACTGATTTAAGAACACCTCTATATCACTTATAGACCAAAATTTACACAAATATTACCTTGATTTATCAAATCATTCACTATCACTTCTCTGAGTAAAATTTCTTCTTCTTCAAGAAGTCTGCTTCAGAATTTAACTTTGTTACCTGCACATAACTTCAAATCTCTTCAATCTAATGATGAACATATTTCCACACTACCTTTGCGCAATCATACCAACCATTAGACCTTCAAAAGAATCATTAACACTCTAATTTGATCATTAAGATCAAAGATATGTTACAAATTGTCTTCTTGAATAAGCGACTTTGACATAGTCAACTTCTAAGGACGATTTCTCACAGCACAAGTCCCATTTTGCTAAATGCTTTTAGCCATAGCTTCCTTACCTTTTAACTTAGATTTTGAATGCTCACTCATAAAAAACTTTACAAAGTACACTGAGATCCAAGCAAAACATTGTCACGAAAAAATGTGTGACTCTAAAAGGTCTACCTGTAGACTTTACATATATATGTTCCTATTGATCATACACACAACATGAAAGGAATTAGACCATGAAACTTTGAAGATAGCTTGATTAGCTTCTAGACTAGATGTGTACAAAATATTTCTTGATCCACATGATCAGGCTGAGAGAAATCAGAGAAAGACTCGATGCTAACTCATGAGATAACTCTCTACACATGTATCTCATGGACATTTTTCTTCTAATGACTCTCTCACTAATTTCTTTACATTATTGACTTATATACATATAATTCTACACTCATCCCACGTCTATTACATTACACCTTATCATTCTAATGATCATCTACACTCATAGTACAAGAATTTTCATGTGTAATGTACATATGCATACAAGCTACATTTATGAGATTTCTTCACTTTCATCAATGACTTCTTTGGCTTACTATGCTTTTAATATTTTTGTAGAACTTGTCAAGCATCAATGTATAATATTGAATTTCTTCATTTTCAAATAGGCCTTAAGGCTCTAGCCTTTGGAAATAAAGAGAATTCAAAATCATAACTTTGATCATTTCCATTATTGATAGCTGTGCATCAAAACATGTTGAATGACTGTTTCCTAGTTCTTCAATTTTTTTCTGCCATTTAGATTGATTCATTTTGAATATGATTGTTCTTCAAGAGTAATTCTTTCACGATAGCACGTAGTGCTTTATATCCATCTTCAAATATGGGTTGCATGAATTGGAACAACTTCTTCAGGATTTGGTAGGTCAAGTGTTCATGATGGTCTTTCTTTTGACAAGTGTATGCAAGTTCATATGCTTGCACCTAGGTCGTAAGCTCTGTTACTTCAGTTTATAGTTTATATATCTCAGTGAATAGCTCTCTTAGTGTTTTGATGATTGTGATTATCTCTATGGGTCTTTTTGTAAATGGTAATGCATTCAAGTCCTTTGTGAAGGCATCATGTGATTCTTGTAAGTTCATGTAATGCATTTGCCTTCACATGACATCTTGAAAGTTGGAGGGACAAGTGGATCATCACAAGTGTGACCTAGCATGGTCTATACATTCTCCACCTTTTAATTTTGTTATCATGTATTTTTTGCTTTTTGGATTGACAAGTGCCTCTTCAAAAGGCTCATGTTGTAGGAAATCTTGGTGTTTGTCTCCATGTTGATGCAGAGTTAGTCTGCTAAGGCCTTGATCTCATTGTGATGTCTACTATCAAGTTGTTTCTCGAAAATCCTTTGGGCCTCCTTCAACATGTTTTAGATATGATTCAATAGTATATTTTCTATTGATAATGAATTGTTGTGTCATTGAATCATGTTTAATTATTCATGTATCTTGTTATTTAGATTTTTTGGAGTAGCATACTCTTCTCCAAATCCATGCATACAAATGAAAATTCGGGTGAAAGCTATATTCATAACCGATGATGCATAAACAAGGTTGTTGCGCATGAATGTAGACATGTGGGATGGGTTGAGAAAAGGGTAAGGAAATGGAGGTGGAGATGGAAGGAACTTCTATGGTGGTAGGTAGAGTGGGTAAGATAGGGGAAGTTAGGACTTGGAAAGTCAAAGTGTGTGAGTTATGTGATAGATTCTATAGTGGTGGGTTGTAAGGTGGTAACTATGAGTATCTTCCGCTGTCGGAAAGTTTTGCACCTTCCAGTTGACGTACATGAAAATTAAAAGATGTTTATTGGATAACTCTAAACCCTCTATTACACTATTGATTAAATGGTTTACTTGGAACTTATCTCTCTATAAGTGTTTTTAGGTTCAAATTGATGAAGAAAACATATGTTCATATTAGGGTTTACCCTAATTTGTTTATTTTATGTGTGGTTGAGCCATTTAGTTATGGGTATAAATCCCTAGGTTTATATTAATTTATGTGTATTTAAGTTAAGAACAATCTTTCTTGATTAATGTTAGGGTTAAAGCTAGGTTTCAAAAGGGTCTCAATGGGTTAATGAATGGGTTTCAAAAGGATTTTAAGGGTGAAAACAATTGAAATTTAATTAAATTAATCTATAAATTGAACATTTATTTATTTAAAATTAAATTATAGTTTAATTAGTTAATTTAATAGTGTGTATAACTATAAATACTAAGGTATTAATTAATTAAAATCTTAAGGTAAACTTAAATTAAAGGACTTATTTAATTATGAGAAATTAGGGAAATTAAATTAAAATAATAAATCAAGTGGATAAATAGCTAGTGGTGTGTGTGAGTGCTAGATAAAAGAATGGTATGTGAGCAATATGTAACTAAAGTGTTTTAAAGAGTGGTAATAGTAAATGATGCACTTAAACTAGTTTAAAGTCAAAATTTAAATGAAAGGTATGTGTGGAAAGAAGATAAAAGAGTGTTGTGAGTGAGTTGTGTGGTTAAAGTAGTTAAAGTAGAAATAAAAGTGTGTTGAATGAAAGTGAGGAAAAGAGTGGCTGAGGAATTAAAGAAGGATAAAAAAGAGTGGTATAGAGAAGATTTCTATGAGTATATATATGTGTATTATACTCCAATTCTCCTTAATGTTTCTTTGCAGGTACTTGAATTCTTGCTCCCTTCATCTTATTTTTTTCTTTCACTATAGCTAGAGAGAGTGAACTGGGGTTTTGTTCTTGCATCCTTCTCTCCTCTCTGTGAGTTCTAACAAAACATACGTAGATAGGAGATGAAAGAGAGTGGAGGACTTTATAGAACTAGAAAGAGGTGATAGCTGCACACATAGGATTTCCTAGCGGCGATAGGGTCACACTCACACGCATAGAGACTGAGAGATAGTCAATCAATGAGGTTTTAGTTTTCTTAAAATTAAAGTATCTTCCTCTCTCCTTCCCTGACGGTGACTATAGCACAGAGCGTGCGTCCAGAGAGAAAGAGAGAGTTAATTGTTTCTTTTCCAGAAGATTTTTTTTATTGAAGATTGGGTGATGGTCTGGGTCAAATGCAGAGCACGGAGGTAGAGAGTGAGGATGATTCTTTCGGATGCTATGCACACTCGATGGCGCAGAAGAGAGAGAAAAATGAGAGAGCTAGAGTGAATATTGGCCTACAGAGCGCACCACGTAGAGAGAATGATTTCGGTGGCTGTTACAGCTGATCGCATGTAGTGAGAGAGTGATAGAGAGGTTATGAGTGGAAATTCCCTCTGTCCCTTCCTCCTGGCAACGCTCAGGCAGGCAATGTGCGCATTCAGAGTGACAGTCGGAGAGAGAGATTGATAGTTAGAGAGAGAGAAGAGTGAGTTCCTATGGTGGAGCTGGCTGTAGACACAGAGAGAAAGAGAGAGTAAGAGTAAAAGTGATTTATTAAGTTATGTTAATTAATTATTTCTGATTTTATTTCTCATTAATTAATTTTATTTATAATTAATGTATTAAAAATTTATGCATAATCTTATAGTATAGAAATGCATGCATAAAAATGCAAGTTCAAATATTGACGCATGATTAAGTTGTATATATGCATATATGTGATAATGAAAAAGCTTGAAAACTGCATAAAACTCATATAAATAGGGATTAAAGAGTATGCATTTAATGAATCCATTAGAATATATGTATGCATATGTAATGCTAGAATGAGTGAATGTCTATTATTGCATATGCATATTAGAAGCATCCATGTATAATATGAGCATTAAAAGTGATTACAAGCATGTATCTGCATGTGTATGTGCATAATGCATGAGCATAAATAAATATGCATAGGTGTATGTCTACATAAATGCATGAATGTATTGAAGTGAGTTAGTGTGCATATATGTGTGAAACATGTACCTACATGAGAGTGCATGTGCATTCAAGAAGAGTGTGCATGCGTGTGCATAAGTGTGAGCATGCATGTGTGTGCATGAGTGTATGTATGCATGTGTATGCATAACTAATGGAATGAATATGAATGTATGGTATGTGATGCATATATTATGTGATGAATGCATGAGCATGATAAGTGCATGTGTATGCATGACTGATATAGAATTAGCATGTGTGCATGTGTATGTATGATTGAGTGTATGTTATGTATGTGCATGAACATAAATGAGTATTTTATGCATGATTGTGTGCTTGCATGTATACATGTGTATGCATGTAATGCACAAATGCATAAGCATGTAAGCTAGGATGTGCATGTGCATATTAGAAAATATGCATTTTAGTATATATGCACATGTGCATTAGTGTATGCATGATAAGCATGTGTATGTGCATAATGCATGAGCATAAATGAATATGCATAGGTGTATGTATACATAAGTGCATGAATGAATGTTTGTATACATCTATGCATGATTTTAGCATAGTATATGAGCATGTATTTCAAAATGCATGAATGCTTCAATATGTGAGTATATGTGCATGTTTATAAATTCAAAATATGTTATCATATTTAAGAGCTATGTACGCATAAGACATATGTATGGATATGGTGCTAGCATAGGTTAGCATATATGTTTGAATGAAAATTATGAACATGTTTAAAACTTTATAAAGTATACTTATGTTACTAAGATTTTATCATTTAGAAAGATTTATCTATAGCACTATTAAAACCTATTCTTGTTATTATCATTAATTCATTTCCTATTTCCATTGATCTTCATTGCTCATGTCCACAGAGCATTTAGTTGAATCTAAAAGTAATACAACTATAGAAGTTGAAGTAGAAGTCATTAAGGACAAAATTACGCAAGAATCTTTAATCTCCATATCTTATGATCGTTGTCTTACTAGGTTTTTAACATTATTTTCCATTGCATCTCCTCAATCTCAAGATAGTGAAGATTCATTTCCACCACCTCTAAATAGACGTACGCAACCACAACATATTGAAAACCAAGAAGAAGAATTTATTAAAGAACACATAACTGAGGAATCCTTAATTTTACCTTCATCTCAAGAAGCTATTGCTAGGTATAGGGCAGCTCAACCATACGGTCCTTAGAAGTATAAAGTGCTAAGCATTACCTATTAGATATTTCTTAGATTTTTCTTCGTTTTAGAATTATTTGAAACTTCATTTATCCTAGTCATAAAGAAAAATATACTTAATTTACCTGAGCTGTCTCAAACACCCTACGTGTGTCAAAGGATTTAGCAGTTGACTTGATCCACCAGCCGTGTGTTCACAACTTCCGGACATTTGGTGAACCTGACGTCAAGGCTCGGCATGGCGTCTCAAGTACAAAGGTATATTTTTATTTATGTTCTGCATATGCATATAGGAAATTTGGCGATTGAAGTAGAAGCGTCGACATCCCTGGTAGCTAAAGCTGACTCTAAAACCTTGTAATCTCGTGGCTGTTGAGGGGTGGTCATTGTGCCCTGAGCGCCTCCACGAAGATCTACAAGTAGAAGGATCCTCCTCACGCTTCCTTTTTCACTCAACTTTTTTGAAAGCAACGATTGCACATGCATAACTAGAATTGATGTATTAGATTAATTTGATCAACCTAAATGTAAAGACTTTGATCAAAGCACAATCACAAAGAACCTCTTCATCGAGTTTAATTAGGTATATCTCTTTACTTTTGTTTGCAAAGTATCTTTTACCACGGCATCGCAACAAGAACAAGAAATAGACGTACTACTACGTGAACGACATACATATATTTCATTTCTATCAGTAAATTTAGATTTATATAATATGGCTAATCAATTTGAAGAGCAACTTATTTGGAAAATAATCGATTCTATTAAAATGGATAGGGGTGAATTTAATGGGACAAATGCTACTACATACCTTAGGTATTATGAACAACTTACTGAATAATATGGGCTACCTGAGGATCATAAAAAGGACACATTCATACATATTTCTCATGGTTTTACTAGAGAAAGAATTCAACTTACAGTAGTTCAACCTAATATGACTTGGGAAAACTTTAAAACTCAACTTCTTACTAAATTTTCACATTAAGATTATAGTATGAATAATAGGGCTACATTTATGAGATGGGTAGGAATTACGAAACTAGATCAACATATAACTCAAGGGTTAACTGAATTTGATATTAAATTTAACCAAATGCATCAAAGAGACGGAACACCTCTAAAGCTGGATAAATTAGGAAGTTTCCTAAGCATGTTAGACCCCTTTCTTAGACATGAGCTTGAACCTATGCTTGAGGAAGGAGCGACAGCTAGTGGGTTAACTCGAAATTGGGAGAATGTACGAGCGGATGGCATAGGCTAGCTCAAAGACAGGGGTGCAATCAAATGCAAACCCCTAGGATAAATGACAGAGATGTGCCAGATAAGGGAGAAAATGATCACACTTCTCATAACCCTAGTAACGATGAATAAAAAATTACTATGTTGAAAAGTACAGTAGAATCAATAGCCAAACATATGGAGACTTTAGCAACTGAAATGGCAACCATAAGAAGTATGCAAGAGATTAGATTAAGAGATCAGGGGAAAGTGAGAGAGCTAGAGCAAAATCCTAGGATTCAAATGCCAACTAGGAGAACATTTAACCAAGTCCAGAGATGTCTTTGGTGTGATGATGTAGACCACCCACACTGGACATGTAACCTATTTAAAGAGGTCAAGGAGAAGAATTGGGTCACGAAGGTTGATCGAAAGATCTTTGATTATGTGACAAAAGACCTTTGGCATCAAATTATGGGAAAGGAGGTATGAAAAGTTTCTTTGAAGCCTCTAGAAGTCAAAATACATATGCTTGTAGGCTTGAAAGTGATGACTCTAATTGTGACTTTTGGAATCAAGTTTATGATATTGCTAGTAGGGGGAAATTAACAGTTGAGACCTTATATGCTACGAGCTCTGATATCAGAGCAAAAACATCTTGGAATGAGCTAGGAGATATGTTCTCTGTCTATGTTCATGAAATTAATGTAGATGAGAAAAGGAAACGTGATGAAGAGGGGCAGTCTAAACGAACAACTAGGGCTAGAAAATGTGACGAGAGATGGTGGATGCAATCCAAAGATGAGTAGGTGCCGCTACAACCAGCTTCACACCAGCCAACTGAGACTTCAGAGTTGATTAGTAGACCCTTTGAGCTTCCTAAATCCACCAAAATATCAGCCAAGTACTTTGGAACATGTATCCCAAAAGTTTAAGTCAAGACAGACTAGTTGAAAAATGACTAGCTCCCAAAACTTGCTATTTTTGGACATACACCTGCTGGAAAAAATGAACAGTGCTCTCAACCTGGAAAGAATTAGATAAATTCCTTTTGGGCATAGCAAATAGACTTAAAAAGCTTGCTATTCCAAGTTAAAACACTTCAAATGATGGACTGAGCACTGAGAACAAGTTTTAACAATTTCTGGAACCTCCCCACAATTCTCGGGGCTCTGCAGAGATAGACCAATGAGCAGTAAAATGCAGATATCTCCAAAAGTATAAATTGAATGACCTTGAAACTTTATAAGTAGAAACTAGACAGCGAGAGATATTCAATGCATATTAAAACACTGAAAAACATTCAGTAAAACTCGAGATATGACCTTCTGAATGTACTGCTCTGAGTGAGTATAGCAGAGAACAAAACAGAGAAGTAGATGATGATAAATGTATAGATTCACAAACGATTACAACCACATTGGCAATGAATCTTTGCAAAATGGGAGTAGAATGATAGAGCTATGGAGTAAGCTCTTCAATCTCTACAAAATGACATGAAGTGGTCACGTACAAGGCTTGCTAATCGCCTCTTCCTTCTTGCTCCTTTTATAGCTATTCTTGGAGGGAGTTTTGAATCGAATTCGAATGGCTCCACCTAAAAGTGATCCCCAAAGTTAAGAGAGATTCCCTCAGCTCTAAATTTCGTGGTTTTAGGTAGTTAGAGCCACGAATTTGCTTTTACATAATGGATGAGGTAAGCCATCCTTTTCCTTTTTTCTTTTTCCATTTACAAGAGATAAAATGTACTCTTTTACAAGAGGTGTTCACATGACTACTCATGTGACTTACAAATGAGGATGATATCAAATATATCAAGCATGTAGGCTTGGGTAAAATGCACCAACAGCTCCCCCTCAAGCCTAACATGCTTGGCCTTCAAATAAGTCTTCAATTGTCCTTGATTTCCTGCAAACCAATCATCAACCTGAATCTACTTAATTTTGTACCATCAAGAGCTTTAGTCAACATGTCGGCACATTGCATATCTGTAGAGACATAGGATAGTTGAATATCCTTGCTCATTAGCTTCTCCCTTACGTAATGGTAGTGGACTTCAATATGCTTGGTTCTAGCATGGTATACCGGATTAGCTGCTAGATGTAGTGAGCTTGTGTTGTCACCAAAAATGTGAGGTGTTGAAGAATGAAGTCCAAGATCTGTGTACAAAGACTTTAACCACATGATTTCTTGAGTTGCATTAGCCAAACCTCTATATTCGGCTTCGGTAGAAGATAATGCCACGGTTGGTTGCTTCTTCGATGACCAAGAAATGATTTTTGAACCTGCAAATGATATATATCCTGATGTGCTTCTTCTATCATCTTTAGATCCGGCCCAATCTGCATCTGAATAGACCTTTAGCTCAATATCTGAAGTAAATGAATAAAACAAACCTTCATTCATGGTCCCCTTTAGGTACTTGAGGACTCTCTTGCCTGCTTCCATATGTGGTCTTCTCGGCTTATGCATAAACTGACTCAATATGCTAACACTATAGCATATATCCACCCTTATGAGTGTTGCATAGTTCAAACTTCCAACCAAGCTTTGATAGCTTGTGATGTCTTCAATTGGCTCTCCTTCATAAGCACTAAGCTTATGGTTTTGCTCCATAGGTGTACCTGCACACTTGGTATTTTCCATCTTGAACTTGACGAGCATGTCATGGACATACTTCCTTTGTGTGATGTATATACCTAAATCTGTGTAGATCAACTCCAATCCAAGAAAATAAGTGAGTGGTCCGAGGTCACTTATTTTGAACTCCTCCTTCATTTGACTCTTTACCTGTTTGATTCCTTCAAGATCATTGCCTGTGATAATAATATCATCAACATACACACATAAATAGATCACTTCAGATCCATTCCTCTTTATGAACAAAGAGGTATCCGCCTTGCTAGCTTTGAATCCTTGGTCCTGCAAATAAGTCACCAATCTGAAATTCCAAGCTCTTGGAGCTTGCTTCAATCCATACAAAGCTTTCTTTAGTTTGCATACATAGTTAGGATGATGTGCATCCTCATATCCAGGAGGTTGTGCCATATACACTTCCTTAGAAATCCATCCATTCAAGAAAGCATTCTTTACATCAAGTTGATAAAGATTCCAATTTCTAGATGCAGCAAGACTAATGAGAACCCTAATTGTAGGCATTTTTGCAACAGGAGAGAAAGTCTCCTCATAATCAATACCATGGGTTTGAGCAAACCCTTTAGCAACTAACCTTGCTTTGTGTCTATTTATACTTCCATCTGGATTCCTCTTGATTTTGTATATCCATCAGATCCGATTATCTTCATAGATGGCTTGTTAGGTACAAGCTCCCAAGTGTCATTCTCCTTCAAGCCTTCCATTTCTTCATCCATTGCATCTCTCCAAGCTTTCTTGCTTTGTGCTTCTTCGAATGTGGTAGGCTCTTCATTGGTTGAATCTTTTGCAATGTAGATTGAGTGCTTTGTGACCAAAGAAGTATCATAACCAAACCTCTCAGGTTTCTTCTTCTCCCTTGAAGATCTTCTAAGTGGTTGATGTGAGCTCTCCGGTCCATATGTAGCATCCTGCATCTTTGCTTTACCTTTGTTCTTCCATAGCTTTAGTCTTTCCAAGTCTTCTAGGTCAATCTCCGAATCACTTTCTTCAATCTGCTTTGGCTCCTTTGGTTGAAGTGATGGAAAATCTTCATCCAAGTCATATGGCAGCTTCACTTTCCTGTCATCATCAAACCATGATTTGTTTTCATCAAAAATTACATCTCTACTCACAGAAAATCCTTTATTGGTTGGATTGTACAATCTATATCCTTTTTGGTTTTGGTCATAACCAATAAATACGCACTTCTCTGCCTTGGGATCCAATTTCCCTCTTACTTGAGAAGGAATGTGAGCATAGGCTAAGCATCCAAAGATTTTACAATGCTCTAGACTAGGTCTTCTTCCATTCCACACTTCATATGGAGTGGTTCCATCTAGTGACTTAGATGGAAGTCTATTTATGAGATATGTGGCTGTAGACACAGCCTCTGCCCATAGGTAGTTCGGCAATCCCTTTTCGTTGAGCATGGACCTTGCTGCTTCGACAATAGCTCTGCTCCTCCTCTCTGCTACACCGTTGAGTTCGGGTGATACCTTGTAGTGACTTCCCTTTTAATGCCTCTTTCATGCAAGAAGGCATCAAATTCAGAAGAGAAGTATTCTCCTCCACCATCTGATCTGAGTCGTTTCAAAGTCCTACCTGTTTGGTTTTCAACAAAAGCAATATACTTCTTAAAGCAATTAAACACTTCATCCTTGTGCTTCATTGAAAACAGAATGGTCCACCTGCTACAATCATCTATGAAAGACACATAATATCTTGAGCCTGATATAGATGGCTCCTTACTTGGACCCCACACATCCGTGTGCACTAGATCCAAAGGATTTTGATACATATATCCTTTCTTATTGAAAGGTTGTCTATGAGCCTTGCCGAGTTGACAAGCTTCACACTTATAAATCATGTGTTGCCTTGTGATATTAGGCAAACCAAGTACACTTTGGTCCCTGCAAATTTGTTTGAGTGTCCTCTCACCAATGTGAGCAAGCCTTTTGTGCCATATCTCCAACTCTGTAACATTTTGAGATCCATAGCTAAACAAAGCTATGCTCTTTGTATCTTCCACTTCAAAAGTGAAAAGCCTTCCTGTCTTTTCTCCTTTGGCAATCCTTCGAAAGCCTTGCCTTGGGTCTTCAACATATGCTCCAAATCGATTGAATCTAACCTGCAATCCTTTTTCAACAATCTGTCCAACACTTATTAAATTTTTGGTAATTGTAGGGACATACAAGACTTTTCTTAAGAGGTTCATATTCCCATCTGATGTCTTCACATTACCTATCTTCTTCACTGAGTGCTTTGTGTCATCTCCTGTCTGCACTTCATGCTTGTTATGAGGATCTTCCAAATCAGAAAGTAAAGCCACATTTCCTGCTACATGGTTCGAGCATCCTGAATCAATGTAAAATATGTGATCATCATCCTTACCCTTCTTCGCTGATAGATTCATAATCAATAATGAATCTTCTTGACTTTGGTCCTCTGCATAGTTATTGTAATCTCTTCTTCCTCTATGGCCACTTTGATAGTTGTTGTTGTTGTAATTGTTGTTGTAGTAGTTGTTGTTGTTGTAGCCTCCATTGTATCTGCCTCTATTTGATCCATAGCCACCTCTATTGAATCCTCTTCCTCTTGAGTTCCTCGGGTTCCTGAAACATTCTTCAGTAGTATGATTAGATAGGCCACATATATTGCAAGGTTGAGATGATTGGAATCTCCCCCTGCCTTGCTTTCCACCTCTGCCTCTTCCTCTAGCTCTTCCTCTACCTGCAAAGTTTGCTTGGAAAGAGCTTCCTTCATCTTCATTCTTCCTATTCTTTGACTTGTCCTTGACCTTAGCTTTATCAGAATATAAGGCAGAAGTTTGATTACCTCTTGAGGACTCACCACCTTTGCTAATCTTTGCTTCATGAGTGAAGAGTTGGCCCATGAGTGTGTTGAGGTCGGGTACATGCATATCCATGTATAAATCCATGGCTGTTGTGAATGACTCCCACTTGTCATCTGCTTTGATTCCATTCATGATTTGTCTTATGATTTGCTCCTCTTCAATTACCTCTCCAATGCTTCCAAGTTGGTCGGACATCTCCTTCATCTTTGTGACATAATCAGTCACATTTTGCTTCGGGCTTTTCTTCATTGTTGTGAACTCCATCCACAATTGGTTCTTCCTTGCTCGAGTGTTGGAAGAGAAGAAAGAAGCAAGTGCATTCCACGTCTCTCTTGATGTCTTGCATCCCTTGACATGAGGTAAAAGAAAATCAGAGATTGAGTTTAGAATATAGGACCTTGCAAGTGCATCCTTCGAACACCAATTCGAAAGTCCTTCCACTTCTTCATGTGATGGTTGCCCTTTGTTCCTCATGGTTGGCATTGCTTCATCTCCGGATATGAATCCATATAGATTCCTCCCTTGAAGGTAAGCCTCCATCCTTAGAGACCATGCCGGGTAGTTGTTTCGATCCAATTTGTCAATTGTTGATGGAAATCCATCTCCCATGTTGCTTGACTATGCTCCGATACCATTGTGAAGAGAGATGGTGGATGCAATCCAAAGATGAGTAGGTGCCGCTACAACCAGCTTCACACCAGCC
This sequence comes from Ceratopteris richardii, assembly GCA_020310875.1. Taxonomy (NCBI): domain Eukaryota; kingdom Viridiplantae; phylum Streptophyta; class Polypodiopsida; order Polypodiales; family Pteridaceae; genus Ceratopteris; species Ceratopteris richardii. The sequence goes on along the minus strand of CM035418.1, from coordinate 71,518,131 downwards.
AACTAAGACTTCAGAGTTGATTAGTAGACCCTTTGAGCTTCCTAAATCCACCAAAATATCAGCCAAGTACTTTGGAACATGTATCCCAAAAGTTTAAGTCAAGACAAACTAGTTGCGAAATGACTAGCTCCCAAAACTTGCTATTTTTGGACATACACCTGCTGGAAACAATGAACAGTGCTCTCAACCTGGAAAGAATTAGATACATTCCTTTTAGGCATAGCAAATAGACTTAACAAGCTTGCTATTCCAAGTTAAAACACTTCAAATGATGGACTGAGCACTGAGAACAAGTTTTAACAATTTCTGGAACCTCCCCACAATTCCCGGGGCTCTGCAGAGATAGACCAGTGAGCAGTAAAATGCAGATATCTCCAAAAGTATAAATTCAATGACCTTGACAATTTATAGGTAGAAACTAGAAAGTGAGAGCTATCCAACGCATTTTAAAAAACTGAAAAAGGTTCAGTAAAACTCGAGATATGACCTTCTGAAGGTACTGCTCTGAGTGAGTATAGCAGAGAACAAAACAAAGAAGTAGATGATGATAAATGTATAGATTCACATATGATTACAACCACATTGGCAATGAATCTTTGCACAATGGGAGTAGAATGATAGAGCTATGGAGTAAGCTCTTCAATCTCTACAAAATGACATGAAGTGGTCACGTACAAGGCTTGCTAATCGCCTCTTCCTTCTTGCTCCTTTTATAGCTATTCTTGGAGGGAGTTTTGAATCGAATTCGAATGGCTCCACCTAAAAGTGATCCCCAAAGTTAGGAGAGATTCCCTCAGCTCTAAATGTCGTGGTTTTAGGTAGTTAGAGCCACGAATTTGCTTTTACATCATGGATGAGGTAAGCCATCCTTTTCCTTTTTTCTTTTTCCATTTACAAGAGATAAAATGTACTCTTTTACAAGAGGTGTTCACATGACTACTCATGTGACTTACAAATGAGGATGATATCAAATATATCAAGCATGTAGGCTTGGGTAAAATGCACCAACAGAAAAGAGAGTGAGACTAATGAGTGAATTAATGAACCACCTAGAACGGAGCCTAGTCAAGAAATTAAACAACAGGAACAAGATAAGAAACCTTAGAATAAGGAAAAAGTAAAGAAAGTGGTAGAAAATTTAGAAAAGGAAACAAAAAATGAAGATAGAAGTCAGGATAAACCCAATGAAACTCAACCCATACATGAAGAAGGTGTTAAGGAAGCAAAACCAAAAAAGAAACCGCCTGCTTTTCGATTGATCTCTCAAATAGAGAAACAAATAGACATTCGGAAGGTTATGGATGAGAAAATTATGAAAGCAGAGGTAACCATGACATTAGAAGAATGGTTAGCATTTTCACGAACAGTTGTTAAAGAAGATTTTATGAGTATTATCAAAAGAGGAAGAGAACCTATAGAATATAAAACTGAGGATATAGAAATGGAAGAAAGAAAAGAACATGATGAACCTAAAGTTAGTATTGTTCAAATTAATGAATCTGAATACTGTGATTTTTTTGAACATAGAAATTATTTGGGCCCCATCATTGGTTATTTAGAAAAAGGAAATGGTGACCCAAATAGTGATTATACTTAGAAACATTGGGCTAGGAGAACTACTGAAACTATGGTTAAGATAGGAAATAATAATAAACCGCAAATAGCCTTAATAGATTCAGGATCCGAAATTAATGTAGTGTCAATGGAGTTGTATGATGAGGGAAAATGGCCTATAGATAGAGACCATGGGTGGAAAATGAAAGTAGCCAATAATGCTTCTGGATATTTACTTGGAGCTTGTGCAAATGTTCCGATTACTATTGGAGATATTTGAGAGGAATATAATTTCTTTGTTCATGATGATTGCTCTTACCCAATTATTTTGGGACAGCCATTCATTTGTGAACAAAGAATGGAGACCAAAGTACTTGAGGATGATAGTGCTTTTGCAAGAATTTGTTCTCATGACGGCCTAAAATCTCTCCAACTTATGATGCTTTGTATTAACCATCCTCGTAATCGTAGGTCCTTAAGAAAAACTCCTTTAAGACACTTAGATCAGGATTTTGAGTGATTGAAGAATGTGATGAATGAATTTTTAATTAATAGAAATGATATATAAATTTTCTTTTAAATGTGTTTTTACTTTTATATGTATGAAGAAAAAAATTTATTTATGAAAACTAAATTTACTTGCGAGTTTAGATGTTGTTGATTGTTAGCAGGAGTTGAAGATGCTTTTTAAGCAAATAAATTAAAGATTGTTTTATGATAAGGCTGAAGAAGAAGAGAAAGCGATACGTTCGAGTTAGACGAAGAATTCCTGGAGGATGAAGATAAAGACGAAGAATAACCAGGTGACTTAATTCTAATTATTGGTATTATTTATTTTTCTGTTCATGCATTTCATAAATAGGATTTTATTTATTTTTGATATAAAGAGGGAATTTAATAAAATTACGTAAATGATGAACGAGAAATTAAAGTAGGAAAATGTATACAGGTGAAAATCTCATTTAGAGAATTTTCAATGCGTTGTGAAGATAGGAGAGCGGAAAACTTGAACTGCGATCCCTAGTAAAAGAGAAATTTACTTTATACTAGTAGAATTCTTTACTTTCTGAACCGTCTAGCAAATGACATCCTAATTCTCACTGTAGCAAATTTCTAGATCCTCTGCTCTGATTAGGGGTTAACCCTTTCCCCTTAATGTCATATTACCAATGTACACCCTTTTGGGTGAGGTGGCATTGATTGCCACATGGCATTAAATGATGCATCTTTCATATATAAGGGTAGAAGAGATTATGTATGAGATAGACTCATTATGAGCAGCTCGGGCGATGGCTGGGAGGAACGAACAAACTAAGAAGCCTCTGTGTGTGTTCGCGTATGCGGATCGAAGCAAGGCGAAGCAAAAAGAACTTTCATTACACTGGTATCAGAGCGTTCCGATCTTGGAAAGAAGCAATAATGGCCAACGCAACTCGTACATGCAGGCGAAGGGGGTCGAACCCTGGTCCCCTATATGCAAGGCTCTTGGGGTATCCAAGGCTCCTATACACGTTGACCGTGGAGAGAAGGCGGCAGTTCAGATAGTCGAGCCTCCCTTGAACCTTCAGAAGAGAGCGGCAACCTGGATGGACCGACATGAACAGGAATGAGTGACGTTGTAAGGCGAAGTGGTAAGGCGGGCGCCATTGAACTCCCATGGTGGGAGATCGATCCCTATTGCAAAAGGATGGCCTTCTATGTGAATGCCACGGATGCCCTCATGTCAACGAAGGAAGCACACATACCAAGGAACCTCATGACCAAAGATGGGATCTACCGAATCTATTTTCTACATCCATAATATGAAGATGAAGATAAGAAGATTGCTCTTCAAAACCTTCCTCGATATTTGAGCAAGGAGGAGGAGTATGGATTCAAGATCCAGGTTTGAGTATTTTTTTTTTTAATTCCTGTAAGAATTTTCATTTTTGAAAATGATGATGAAGCATTAGGGGGGGCCACTTTTTGGAGGGAAATCACATATATGGAGAGTATGACATATGTACTCTCACCTAGAGTCAAGGATTCCCTCAATTTAGAACAAAGGGTAAGTTTTAGGCACCTCCAAAGTAGCCTATCTCTATGATTTTTATACAAGTTTCAGGAGCTATTTTGGATAAATAGCCATTTCGGGAAGGGGAAAAGAGAAGGTATTTTTCATAGATTTATGGAAAAAACCATGTACACTTCTAGTCTAGTGTATTGACTTCCATGCAAGATCAAAAAATCCAAAAGATACCTCAGTTTGATGGGAGTTTGAAGCTCCACAAAACCCCCTTCCAGCACAGTTTGAGAAAAATTTCAGCACCTCAATCTAAGAAATTCTCATTTTGGAAGAGGGAAAAAGAGGTGCAATTGTTATGGATGGATGGGAAAAAGTATATTTATTGAGAGTATGGTGCATGGACTTCTTAGGCGAATCATTAGATTCATCAAAATGTTAAGTTAAGGAGGGATTTTAGTTCCTCAAAGACACCCTTCCCGCACTTTTTGGAAAATTTCAGAAATTAATCTTTTGCCAAACTCCACTTCTTGGAGTAAGAAAAAGATCACTTAGAGGCTTTCCATGGATTATTGTGCATAATCCAAGAGAAATCCACACTTAGAGTGGATTAAAAGCTTGCTAAGAGCTCCCATTCAAGTTTTTGTATAAAAGCAAAAATCTTGATTTAGGCCTCTTTTGGGGAGTGAATTGGCATGCACGAAGGGAGGATTTGGAAAGGTGAAACTAGGCCTAAGCATCTTCATATACCACTCTCTGAGATTATGGAGAGAGTTTTAGCATTTGCATGATGGAAGAATGCTTTTGGGCACCCCAAAAATGATATTTTTACACTTTTTCCAACCCCTCCAACAGTCCACTAGTTTGACATGTCCCACTTGGAATGGCCATATCTTGGGCTAGGAAACTCCAAATTGGACGTGCTATGGCTCGTTTCGAAGAGCACAAGGTCTAATTTCAGTTTATGAAATAAAATTTTGGAAAGTAAAAATTTTTGCAGGTCTGAACAGCTCTGCAAAGTCTGAACAGTTTTTGGCCACTACCTTCCGGGAGCCATATCTTTCAAACCGGGAAGGCGATTTGAGTAATTTCACTTCGACCTATTTGCACATGCTTTATATTTCAGTTTATGAACATTTGCAGGTCCTAAAGTGGTTTTTGCAGGTCTAAAGAAGGATTACTAATGCATTTTTGAGCTAAATTTGCATTATTTTTGTAATCACCTGACCATGCTTTATGTTTTGGGGAGTGTTCCGATGTTTTCGGACACTTCAAAGTGTATGTTAGGACCTGAGGAGGAAGGTGCAGAGGTCTCGAGGCTTGTCGAGAGCGATTGGATGCATGCAATTCCAAAATCAGACTACTCAGGGACGTATACTTTATGCTTTTTGGCATTTTATTTATGTTATGGCATGTTCTGTATTTACATGCATGAATGGGATTGCATACATCAAGTGTTGATCATTGTTTAAGCTCTTAAAAGTATGGATCAACATGCAGGGAGTATACCTTTTGATTGTTTGCAGGAAAGAAGATTACAGAAACCATATGGCTATGCAACACCGGGAATGGTTGCTAGCAAATACTTTTGTGTTTTTGCAGGTCATGGAATCCATATTTGAGTTTATGGCGTGCATGCCATGGGCTTGTCAAGCCCTATGTTTTTGGGTGGCCTGAGTGCCACTGAGTTATGGTTTAAATTTTTTGGGGATTCCATTTCCTGGGGAAATGCTGTCGAAATTTTTCCTACCGCATGGCGTTATATACGCACTTGCCTTTAGGTAGGAATGTTATGGCATCGTAGCATGCCCTTTCTGCAAGCATCAATAAGTTTTAGGCATGCTTATAAGCATGTATTTGATGGACTTAGGACCATCAGAGTATTATATATAAGGCAACTTCGGTAGTAGCAGGATCCCTATATATAATCCTTATGGATTTAGACCATAGGATTGCTAACGGAAGGAGCTACATCTTCACCATTAGTAATGTGCACAAGCAATCCTATAGGTTCAGCAAGTTGCATTCAGGCACGGGAGATGCATTTTTTTTTAATAATCTCCAAAGTAGTGAAGATTTATTTATCTTCACAAGAGTCTCACAGTAGAATTAGGAGACTATGGGGTATCATGATGAATACCCAAAGAGTGACTAGTTTCACTCAGGTACATCACTTGACTAAGTAGTGAAGCATTTTTTGCTACACTACTAAGGAAACCAAATGAATGGGATCATAAAGATGGGTTTCATGAGACAGCATCGACGGGTGCTAGGTGATTCGAGTGATGGTTAGGAAGGCCATAGGCATGGCACTAGCTCTATGGTATAGAGCATAGATCCCTTAGTCAGGAATAGTTGGGGTACCCAATACATACATATGTATCTTGGGATCTACAGAGAGGTACCTAGGCTTAGTCTTCGTACCTAGGAACAAGTTGGTTTGGAACAAAAGAGGATATCCATTGTCACATTGTTGATTAGAACCAAACTAACTAGTTCAAGGACATGGGACTCATTTCAGTCCACTGATATGATTTCAGTATATGGGATTCATTGGAGTCCACCTACATATTCCATTATATGGAATAGATATTCGGTTTAGTGTAGGTATGACACCGTGAATTGGAAGAAGTTTTCACTGGTATGGGACGGTGGAAACGACTTCCCTTTGAGCACTCTTCTTCTATGGCCAGGAAGAAAAGGACTCATCATTCATGGCATCATGTCTCACTAGATCAGAGGAGAACTCTTAGTAGACATCTCCTACTAGGATTGGGAGTTATCCTTCACAGTATGGGAAGACTTGTTCTTCCAGTAGAGAATGTGGTAGGTGATTTTATCACCATGGATATCACATACTCATGTTGTGCTTTCAGGAAGGATAATTCCATTAAGTTATTGGATCCTATAGATCCATGCACAGAGTATGGTTAGCAGAGATAGTTCTTCACTATGGATACACATATGTTTACGGTATCATGTTACATCATTGCTAACCATTTCACTAGAGGGCTTTCACCCTTATTAGGAATTTATTTTCTCCACTCTTCACTACATACACCTTCATCAGTTACGGGAGATCTGTTCTCCATCTGTGTAATGAGGGAGTATGCACCAGATATGGAAGAGAGGACTAAATAAATTCATGAGTTTCTCTTTTAAGGAAAGGAGAAAGTGGGAATCAGTTCAGAGATTCATGAGAGGTCTCACTTTAGCTCCTATTCTTTGAAAGAGAAAGAAGGAAAGGAAAACATAATTTCTTCATAGCAGAAGAATACAGTAGGTTTTCCTTTATAGAGAAGAGGTGTTTGAAAAACATCTCTTAGTCTTTATTTCAAAAGGAATTCAATTACTCTACTTTCCAGTATAATTTTCCTTCACATGGGAATTTCTTTCTCCACTATTTTAGAAGGAAAAAACATGGAGAACTTATGTGCATGTTCTCACTTATGGATGAGTATAGTAATTGGATTCAAAGGAACCTCTTCCAAAGGGAAAGGGAAAGTGGAATAGATTCCACTATCAGACCTCTTTTCCTTAGAAGAGATTACAGAGAGAGACATGGAGAGAGTTTCACTTTCTCATTTAGATTGTCTAGATAGGAGTGGCACTCTTCTATTAAAGACAAGAGGGAGATCAGTTAATCATGATGGTTAGATTGAGTCTCATTTGTAAACTCTAGAGACAAACAGTTATGCTATTTTTCAGTGATGGTCTTTGACTAGATGAGATAATCTAGTTATTGACATTAGTTAGACTGAGAGTAGATTGAGGATATTTCTCTTTTGAGTTTCCAGGAGATAGGGATACATCTAACCTATTAGGGTACCAAACTCTTAGTTGATGTTACATCATGAGTATGATGAGTAAACATCAGTTAGGAGGATGGGTACTTAGGGATTATCTGAATCTCAAAGGGAATGCTTTCGCATTCATATGGCAAACTACAGGGAAGAGAAATATTAAAGTTTGCACTAGTGCCAATAGATGCTCTTCCAATAGAACCTAGTCCAATGGTAAAGGATGACAAACCACAGATTTCTCGGTTGGAGAAATGTAGAGATTGCATTTTACTACCAAGAAATTCTTATGTATGAGCTAGATGATGGATTTGCATAGTTCACAAGGTAGTTTAGACAAAACTACTACTTGTGATTACACTCAAGGATAGGAAGACCTAGAGTGGTATGAGGGCAATCTATCATTTAGTTTTACATGGGTTTGGAGTCACTTGTTATGGGACTTTGTTCTATACTTCAGAGGATTTTATGGTTTATTATCTCCATTATGGTATGGTCAAGCTTATGAGCTTGGCACTTTGCACTTGCTTTTCATATTATTACTCCATAGAGGATACATCATATGGACTGAGGTCATTCTTATGATATTATATGTTATGGGAGTAATAGTTGGAAAGTGAAGTCTATATGGGAGATAGTACACACCACTCAGATGGTTTCCCACCTTTGAGATGATCTCATATGAGGCTTCTTAAGGGGAAGGATATGGGGAAACAACACACAGAGATGACCATGTACATAGAGTACATGGGGTTCAGGGGAGTCCGAGCACTTTCTTCTACCATTACGGACATTTCATTTATATTTTCGAGGACGAAAATGTTTTCAAGGGGAAGGAAATGTCATATTACCAATGTACACCCTTTTGGGTGAGGTGGCATTGATTGCCACATGGCATTAAATGATGCATCTTTCATATATAAGGGTAGAAGAGATTATGTATGAGATAGACTCATTATGAGCAGCTCGGGCGATGGCTGGGAGGAACGAACAAACTAAGAAGCCTCTGTGTGTGTTCGCGTATGCGGATCGAAGCAAGGCGAAGCAAAAAGAACTTTCATTACACTTAAACAAAAAGTTGCGAAGAAAAATTAAGAAAAGAGAAGAATGAGAACATCAAGCAGTATATTAATGGCTACTGCAAGATAAGAGAAAAAAAAAAGAATACAAAAGAAAAGAAAAAGAAAAATATGATTCAGTTGTGGTCTCGAGATCACTTCTTAAATATTATCCGGGCTATATAAGGTGGAGGTTTGCTGCAGAAGAGTTAGTTAGATATATCTTATGGCAGACGTCTAAGAAATAAAAGAAAACATACTTATATAGATTAGATTTTACTTAAGAACATGGTTAATGGAATGGTAAGTACCTCAATTATCTAAATACCTTTATAGGATTTTCTAAATTGGTATTTTTAACTATATGCATTGACCGAAATAATTTCTAATTCATATTTATCTGATTTTAGGAATTTTCTTTATTATCAAAAACATAATAAAAAATTGAAAATAATATTTATAATATTATTTATAGTTAAATTATAGAAGAATTTGATACTGCTTTCTATTGAACTACAGATTGGCCCATCGGGACGATGTGCAGGTTTGGTGGGGGCGAATGTCGAAAAGTTTTCCATCTTCTAGTTGACGTCCAGGAACATTAAAACATGTTTATTGGATAACTCTAAACCCTCTATTACACTATTGATTCAATGCTTTACTTGGAACTTAAGCCAGAAAGCAATCTATAGATATTATCTGGTGAGATAATATCTATTCTTTAAAAATACTGACTCTTTCGCTTTGTGATTTATCAACTCCAACAAGTCAACTTCCAAGGAAGCATCAGCTTTGTCTCTCTGTTACGGTCCTAACTATTTCTGTTTTCAAGAACATAGAAAGTCCTTGTATGTAATTAAGTGATAGATAGGATATGGTTGAATGACACCCTGGACAGATAGGAGATGGTTGAACTACACCCCAAGAGAGAGGATTAGGAAGTAATCCTCAACCATGGCTTTTGGGGGCAAGTGGTTAGCCCATCACATTTCTAACCAAGAGGTTGTGAGTTCAATAAGGAGTCATAAAGATTGAATATAGGCATGAACTTAGTCTCAAGTGAAGCATTGTTTGAGGAAAAACCTCATCAATAGAATGACAGTGGATCGACATACTCATGTTGGATACCACACTATTATCTTATGGTTGGATGATGTTTAGATTTACTCTATGAGTCTTTTTGAGAATCAAGTTCCTTTCTCATAAAGAAAGAATAATCAATGCTCTAGTACCTTGTTGAAATACATCATTAAGAAGTTGAAGTCTTGGGTCATTAAGTACTTCACTCATAGCAATTTTATATCTTAGAAGGTTGAATTAGTTATACAAAGTTTTAGTTATTTCTTTCCCCTTTCCAAATCTTTTGGAATTGACTCACATAGAGTATCTGATTCCTTTTGCAAAAGTCTAGGGTTAGCTAAGTGGAAGTAGATAACTAAATTAAACATCCTAGATAGATGTGTATAAACACTAATTCAATCTTCAAAAGATAGACATTCCAAGATTGACTTATTCATTTGAGTTTGCCTCCAGTTACTAGCATAAATCTCATGATTTTCTAGAGTTGAGTATACTCTACAATAGAGAAGTTAGGAATTTCTCATTAGCTTGAGAATTCCCAAGAACTTTTAACTAAAGTCTTTGAGAAAAGTGTCCTAAGTTGGATGGTTTTCATTTTGAATTTGACTTGGTGAAGATATAGTAAGATTGATCCAAGGTAAATGGAAAACTTTCTCCTACAGTTGACATAGGATTTTTTCAAGCCCTTAGGACAAAGTAGTCCTCAAGTGGGGTGAAAAAATCAAGTAACTACTGGTTGGGAGTTAACCATTGCACAAACATCCAAGTCAGATGTTTGGATCAACCAAACTTCAAGTTTTCCAAATCAAATTCAAGTGAATCAAGAGTTCTCAAAAGTCTTGATTGGGATACAAATCCCATCCTAGTTACTAAAGTCCATGCACCAATCATGCTCAGAAATGGACTAGTAATTAGAATCCATCCATTTCATATGTTTGTGCCCAAATCCCACATCGAGACATAGTGAAGTGGCTAGGGATGTTTTTAGATCCACCCTTATTATTCATTCACTACTTTGTACTTTGACCAGTTTATCAAAGTGCAAAGTCGGACAATGTTTTGAATCATTTGGGCAGGGGTCCCACCATAGAGATGAGACATGTTCTTCTAGTTTTAGAATATGACCATGTTCTTCCGGTTTAAGAAAATGAGGCTCGGGGGTTGCCTATGGTTACTTATATATAGCTTTATTTTTTAGGAAGAAAATCTTTTCCAAGGGGAGAAGAATTTAATAAAGTAAGTCTATGGTCTAGGGATCCGACTGCTTCAGATAGATCTGAAATCGGACACCGTTTGGTCACTCAATTGTAGGACCAAAAATCTCAAGACTAGACTCAAGCATAAGTTCATGTGCTATCATATTCCAGTAATCCACTTAGGCTAGTGGTTAAGTCTCATGGTTGTGATGGAAGAGGTCTTGGGCTAAATCCCCATGGGGAGCATGGGGAGAGAGTTTTTCCCAAGAAGCTCTAGAGCCCTTTAACTCAAGTTAACGTGAGTTAACTTGAGTCTTCAGAGACTTATCTCAAGTGGCAAGTACAGCTACCACTAGTGGACTATAGTGGAAGGTACTAAAGCAGTAGACAAGATCACTCCAGATACTAGTAGACTCTAGTGGAAGATATGAAAGAAGTGGAGGAGATTGCACATGCACTTGTGGACTGTAGTTACATTTGTGGTCCTTATTGACTCGAGCAGCTATATACACAGGCATAAGGTTGGGAGGAGAGTCATCTCTCTAGCATGTGGTGGTCATAATCCTTAGTTTGTTATATTGGTATCAGAGCAAAAGAAGTAGGCTTGCAAAAGGTGGATTGACCTAATGGCCTCTAAAAAGGGTGTTTGGCCATCCTCTATATGAAATGGTACAAAGTAGTGCAAGGCGCTTGCACAAGTTAGCCTAACAAAAATTGAGGTCTATCTTTCAATTCATAGGTCGGATTGAGGCGTGTAGGATATTGTTGGAAAGCTCTCAGAACGAACTCTACAAATCTAGTGAGATAGCTAGAAAGTGCAAAGCCCTTGGGAAACCATGGGTGGCACTTGATTAAAGGTTGAAGATACCAAACATGGGTGAGAACAAGGTTCAAGGCTGAGGTTGAGAACAAGGGCCCAAGACATCAAGGTTGTGAACAAGAAGGTTCAAGACATGAAGATTGAGACCAAGGATTCAAGATACCAAGGTTACAAACAAGATTCAAGAAACTGTGCGAGGTTGAGGACATCAATTGAAGGGTACCTAGGGAGTTGAAGGGGTTGATCACCGAGGCTAGAGGGATACAAGAGAAGATCATTGAGGACAATGATTGAACAAGGGGGGAAGAATGTAATAAAGTGATAGATAGGATATGGTTGGACCAAAGGAGATGGTTGAACTACACCCTAAGAGAGTGGATTAGGAAGTAATCCTCAACCATGGCTTTTGGGACAAGTGGTTAGCCCATCACATTCCTAACCAAGAGGTTGTGAGTTCAATTCTTTACATTGTATTTCTTTAGTTCTATCTATTACGGATGGTAAGATCGAGGCTCAACTGCATCTACAAAGGCTATAGTTGATTAATTGCATTGACATTATGGTTTACGATTTGGTATTTTGTTTAATCTTCACAAATCTCATTGATGAGCTAGTATAATGCTTTCTTCGACAGAAGCCCTTGATACTTTATCCAAATCAAAACTAAATAACTTGATGGGCAACAACTCACAACAACATGCTTTCTTTCCATGTGACACCACATACATGAAAAGAAAGCATGTTGTTGTGAGTCTCTTATGCAAGAAAGTCTCTTGGTACTATGAGACTTGGTGACTCTTACGAGTGTGACATTGTCAGATTGGAGGTGTGGTTGTATAGTTCATTGATGGTTCATAATTTATTATGCATAATGTATGCCATGTACCTCAATAATCATGCAATTCGATGTGAATTGGTCAACTTGATGACCTTGGTTATAAGGTGGTCTTCTATGCTCCATCCTCTTGCATATCAAAGGGCAACATGATTACTTCAAAAGGAAGCAATGTTGGCTCCCTTTACCCTTTATTTTTAGCATAGAAAGAACACTTGTAAGTTGTTACCAAACAACCCATGGATTGTATTTGGCATGGGCTGTTTTGGCCATATATTTCATAGTGGAATGGAAAATTGTTCTCGTTCTACCTACTCACATGTGTTATCTTTAACAAATTTTTCATTTTGAGAGCATTTTCAATATGGAAAGCAAACTAGGAACGTGCACAAGATGCACATTGACTCTTCAATTCAGCCTTTAGATGTCATTCATAGAGATGTGTGTGGTCCTATGCCCACAAGGTCATTAGGTGGTCCTCTTTATGTTGTCACTTTCATAGATGTTGCGGTAAGAAAATAATAGGATAGTGGAATAGACGTGTAGACAGAGTTGAGAGAAAAACACAGACAAAGATAGATGCAAACCAAGAAATAGAGAACTCAATTTCTTAGATTGCCGAGCATAATGTATTTACAATGATGATGTTGTCCACCCGTGCACTCCCAATGTGAAGCTTAGATGGTGATCTAGACAGAATCTAGATGAGTGGCTTACTAGTGCACAATGCTATGTACAACTCAACTTGGGCCATGCTTATATAGATTTTACAAGGGGAGTCGGAATAGATAAATGCAAATGTGAGATACATAATACTCGGCAAAATATTCAATCCAAGAATATCTCCACGACCAAAAAACCTACCATGTCGGCCCTACGCACTCCCCCATTGACCATTGTGCCCACCATCCTTGCATCTTGTGCATAAAATTCATACCTAAGTTTTTGTTCATCCTTCAATACCATAAAAAGAGTCCCTATATTTCTGTACTTATATCTATTACGGATGGTAAGATGGAGGCTCAACTGCATCTACAAAGGCCATAATCGATGAATTGCAATGACATTATGTTACACGATTTGGTATTGTTTTAATCTTCAAAAGTCTCGCTGATGAGTAGTACAATGCTTTCTTCGACAAAACATATATAAAGTCTATCGTTGCAATAAGATGGGAAATATATATGTGTGTACTATTTGTAGGCATTGCCCGCTATATCTTGCTATATTTGCAATACAAAGATGTAAAACCTATTAAAAAAATAGGCGTCATTGTTGCACAAGATGCCCATTGACTCTTAAATTCAGCCTTTAGTTCTCATTCATACAAATGTATGTGGTCCTATGCCCACAAGGTTGTTAGGTGGTTCTCTTTACTTTGTCACTTTCATAGATGATGCTCTAAGAAAATAACAGTGCAATGGAATAGACTAGTAGAAAGATTTGGGAGAAAAACACATACAAAGATAGATGCAAACCAAGAGATAGAGAACTCAAATTCTCAGTTTGCCGAGCCTAATTCAATTACAACAATGGGTTTATCCACTCGTGCACTCCCAATGTGGAGCTTAGATGGCGATCTAGAAAGACTCTAGATAAATGTCTTACTAGTGTGCAATGCTATGTAAAGCTCAACCTAGGCCATGTTTATATAGCTTTTACAAGGGGAGTCGATATAGATAAACCTAGTCGTGAGATACACAATAGTCAGAAAAATATACAATGTGGCAATATCTCCACAGCTAGAAGTCCTACCATCTCCGGCCTTTTATTGTCACCTTGAATGGCAAGGCAATTGCGTAGATGTTTATGCCCTCCTTAACCTAATGGCTATGCTCACATAGATCATCTATAACCATCAATGTTCATACATAGACCTCATCTATCTTAGAAGTTAGGGTTCCACAAATGGCTCGGCTCTCACAATGGCTTCTCCTCATAATGGGGGCATTACAATTTAGAGCACTATGGATCATGTGTGGTCACTTGAGGGTTGAGTATTGAGCATATCTAACATCCCCCCTCAATGTGATCCTAAAGAAAAGCAATATCCAAAAACATTTCTGGTATCAATATCTCCTGCCCAATTTGTGTTAGAGTATATGACCAAAGGTGATCCTTCTTCATAAAGAACACGATAATTAGTGGTTCCTTTCACATACGTGAGTATCTACATGCTTGCCTTCCAATTACTTTGGCAAGGATTATTAGAGAACCTGCTTACTACTCCAACATCATAAGAGATATCTTGTTTGCTATTGCAAAAGTAGATGTGAATTCCAACTAATTTCCTGTATCTTCGAATATCCACTAGAGGAGAAGTATTTTCAATAGATAGTTTTGTGTTTACCTCCATAGGTGTAGAAATTTCCTTGCAATCCTCGATGTCAAATGCCTTCAATATCTATCTTGCATGTTTTTGTAACATATATAAATTCTTTTAGCATCTTTGCAATAACATGGGAAATATATATGGGTGTACTATTTGTACGCATTGCTTGCTACATCTATAATAGTGAGATGTAAAACATGTTGAAAGAAACTTAAAAATTATTAAAAAGCCACATTGTTGATAAACATCTAAGCTAGGGCATTGAAATCAGCATAGAGTTGAATTTCATTGCTTGAAACAATTGCAATTTGATTTTTCAATGAGACCATGGGTAACTATGTCGCACTTGTCGGTTTTTGGGATCCTAGTTCTATTTAATGTCCATCTCTGGGAAAAATGTGAAATTAGGCCTTTTATTGGATATAAAAGGGACATGAAAGTAGAGGAATTGAAGCAGTGAGTATAGTCATTTAGTTGCACTCACATAATGGTATGAGATTGGATACTGCTTTTAACCTTGAAGTAGGATAGAAATAGGTGGATAGAATCACGCAGGTTCAAGCAATGGCCATAGTCGTTTAGTTGCACTGATAATCTTGTTTTAGTCTTCCAAAATCCTATTGATGAGTTAATAAAATACTTTGTTTTAATCTATTAGCATGTTTGTAATAACATGGGAAATATATATGTATGTACTAATTGTAGGCATTGCCTGCTATATCTTCAAAACAGAGATGTAAAACCTATTGGAAAAACATGCATGATTGTTGATAAAAGTTTGAGCAAGGGCATTGAAATCATCGTAGAGTTGAATTTTATTGTTTGATCACTAAGTTGGATGATCCTATTATTCTTTTGGGGGACTTCAACATGGTTACCTCCCTTAAGGATAGACTCAAAAACAAAAAAGCCAACTCTATTCATGGTCAAGAATGGCAAGCTTGGCTTAGGTTGGTGTCTACTCATGACGAGTGACATTTCTTACCTTTCAGGTTTTACTTGGAATAACAAACATCTTGGAGAGAATCACCTGGCTGCTAGGATTGACATGTGCTACATATCCATCCCGTATTTTCAACAAATGTTTGGATGCCAAAGTATCCAACCACAAGACTATATTCCCTTGTCTATCACTTTGAAATACAATTGTCCATCTTTTAAGGCTAGTTGACCTCATCTTGACTAATCCCTTTTGCATCTTCCCTCTGTCATAGAAAAAACTAATGCCATCTTTACTCACCATTTTAGAAGTCACAGTAGCTGTCTCTTGCTTGGTCCAAATCCATTAGAGACGTTTAGGTCTGTTTTACCTATTACAAGAATTCTAAAAAGAGTATTAAGGCTCAAAGGAGACAATGCATTCTGAGGGAAATCGAGCACATCCTTGCTTCTCAAGGTTCCCACAAAATGGATAGAATCTTGTTTCTTCAGGATAGATTGAAAGATGAGGAGTACATTGAAAGTAGTAGTATTCTCTCTTTTTCAAGAGAATTTTGGGCTGGGAATGTGGATAGACCTACTAATTGTATGTTCTCTATGCTCAAAAAGAGAAAAAGTAAGGAATTCATTCTGTCGTTGATGAAAATGTCTTGTAGTTTTGCTATCAATGTTGAGATGAATTTGCAGGAGGCTACTCGCTTCTTTGCTGATGTTTTCTCTAGTTCTTCCAAGTGGGGGGAGGATATCCATGATGCTAGAGCCTCTATTGTTCTTAAAAGGAAAAAAAGAAAACTATTCCTATCGGCCTCGGCATTGTGTTGGACCTGCCCCTCACTACCGGTGAGACTAAAGAAACCATAGGTAAACTGAAACCCTACAAAACTCCTGGCCTTAATGGCCTTCCCAATGAGTTTTTCATAGCACTTGATGACTTCGTGAATCCCTTCATTCTCTTGATTTGGAGAGAATTTGTTGGTAAAGGCATTCTTCCTATTGAGATCAACAGTGGAGTTATAAAATTGATCCATAACAAGGGACCTAAAGAAGATCTTAGCAATTGGAGACCTATTACCTATCTGACCACCATCTACAAGATTTTTGCTTCCTCTCTTGCTAGGAGACTCACTCCTCGCATGAAAGAAATCATCCTTCCTTAACAAAAAGGCTTTATTAAGGGTAGATTCACGTTAGATGTTATCATCTTCTTGTGGGAAGTGATTGACCATGCTCAAAAATATAATTAACCTTATTATTTCTTCAAAATAGATTTTGACAAAGCCTATGATAGAATAGAATGGGACTTTGTTCTTCAGTCTCTTCATGTCATAGGAGCTACGAAAAACTTCATTAGATTTGTTAGCACCCTTTTTGGCAATGCTCACTCATAAATCTCCATTAATGGCTCATGATCTCATCACTTTAGGCTTAGAAGATCTATTCGTCAAGGGTGCCCCCTTGCCCCCCCCCCCTCCTCTTTGCTATTGCTAGTGATGCCCTTGGGCGGCTGATCAAAGATGCCTTGAATAATAGACTCCTTGAAGGTATTCATTGTTGGGAATGATGGATGAATACTTCAGGAGAATGAGTAGGTACTGCCAAATCCTGCTTTGTACCAGCCTTTTGTTGCTTTAGAGTTGATAAGTAGACCTTCTTAGCTTTCCAATGAAATAAAAAAATGGCCTATGTACTTTGGAAATGATGTATGAAACAAATGAATCAAAACAGATAACTTTGAACTTCAAGTCTTCAAGAAAACCTTCTATTTTTTACTAGACCCCACCTGTATCTTTTGCTCAGTATGACGAGCAGAGTAGGAATTCGAAAAATTCCTTTTTTTAGGGGTATTTAATTAGCTTAGCAAGCTAACTATTCCAAGTGATATCACTCAAAAAGATTAACTATGCTCAGAGAAACCAATTTAGCAAGTAAACCTTTACCCCCGATATTTTAGGACTCTTGCAGACTTTGACCAGTGATCACCTCGATGAGCTTTTCTCTGAAATGGCTAAATAGAAATCCTTCAAACTTTGTTAGCATGTAGAGGACTTTGAGATGGTTCCAATAAGCTATAGATATTTGAATTCGGTTGAGAAGTGAGTGAGATATACTCTTCACACATTGACAGAATTTCAGACAATGTGATAGAGAACTCAAAAATGAACAATGTAGATATATGTATTAATCAACACTTGTGTACAATGCCATAGCCATGAATATTATTGCGTAATGGTGTAGATAGGTGTGGGCTAGAGTATAGGCTTAACAAACACTCAGAGTTGATAATGAGAAGCTCGGAAAGCAACACTTCTACCCATGACTTTTTAACGATCAGTTTTATAGTAGTTGAATCCAAAGTTTGAATTTGAATTCAAACTTTTGGCTCTCTATAATCATGCTCCTACATCGTAGGATATATTCCATCAATCAAAGCTAACTTTTCTACGAGTTCCTTTTGGTAGGTGTTTACAAAGATTCCAAGTCAAATGTGACTTTTACAAAAGAGTAAAGTGGTAATTAACCACTAGCATTGGTTTCTATGCTTCTCTGTATGTGTATGAATTACAAGCCAAATGTGTAGGCTTTTGACTTGCACCAACAACTCCCCCTCAAGCCAAACATTTTGGCTTGGTCTTCATTCTTCAATCTTCATGTATATCATGCAATCCAATCATTGATTTGAACCTACAAGGTTTGGTTCCATCCAAAGCTTTAGTTAACAAATCTGCACACTCCACATTGTGGGAGCGATAAGCAACGGTCGGTGGATCAAGTCAACCATTGGAATTATGGTGCACGCCGGGTGCTTTCAGCAAGCTCAGGTGAAGAGTGAACTCAGAAAAATAAATATCAACTTAGGAAAAGAATGAAAACCCAATATCTATTCAATGATTAGAGTTTAATTTCTTCACAAGAATTCCTCAAATAAAAAAAACCTGAAATTTTATAAGACTATGTGAGTTCAATCCTTAGAGCACAAATCAAAATGATTGTGGAACCAACAATGAGTTTGTTCTTTAGCTTAGCTTGGTGAGAGACATGCCAAGGCCGATAAAGATTCTTAAGATCATAGGTTTGTAGATTTATTTGGTTTCTTCACTCTTCCTTTTACATAACTCCTCATACCCCTTTATGTTCAGCCTTTAGAGTAGCACACCACCCTGAAGAGTTACTAAGAACAATCAAACATAAAGTTCTTATGGTTTTTTTTTTACTCAAGACAAATAAGTTTTGTACCAGATTTAAACTTTAACATCAAACTCACGTATAGTAGATCCAATGGCTTTCTAAATAACATACAACCTACACATAGTGAAAGGAGATTCACAAAGGATAGTTTCAACTCTCTCAAGTCAAGCTTTTACTTCATTAACACATATTCCTACTTCTCTCTGTGATGATTCTCATGGAAACTGATCAAATCATGTGTTTTAGGTAAAGCTATAATCAAATTGCGAATGTCAAAACAATATATTGGATAGATATCTGAAAGCTAGAAGTTACTTTTGTAGTTCTTACGCAAAATATGGTTTGATAATTATGTAAATGAGAGTGAGCTGTCCAGCAAAATGTTTACAAATAAACAATTACTTGTTTGATTCATGATTCAAGTAATAGTATCAATATCTGTTTATAATCACGTTGAAAAGCTTTGTATTATTCTTCTATGATAAGATCCGGTCTTGTAAATCAAAACCCCTCATACCAATAATGTTGCACCTCTATATACGTTATAGACAAAACTTTACACAAATGTTACCTTAATTTATCAAGTCTTTCACTATCACTTCATTGAGTGAAAAGTTTTCTTCTTCAAGAAGTCTGCCATTCAAAGATTGACTTCATTACCTGCACATATCTTCACATTTCTTCAATCTAATGATATAAATACCTCCATGCTACTTTTTTGCAATCATATCAATCATTAGTCCCTCAAAAGAATCATTAAAACTTTGATTTGATCATTAAGATCAAAAGTATGTTAGAAACTGTCTTCTTGAACAAGCGACGTTGACATAGTCAACTTGTAAGGTTGATTTCTCACAGCACAAGTCCCATTTTGCTAAATTCTTCACAGTCTAACTTAGATTTTGAATGCTGACCCATCAAAAACTTTACACTGTGCACTGAGATCCAAGCAAAATATTCACATGAAAAAATGTGCGACTTTGAGAGGTCTATCTAGAGACTTTACATATACATGTTCATATTGATCATACTCACAGATTGAAAGGAATTAGACTATGAAACTTTGAATGTAGCTTCATTAGCTTCTAGATTAGATGTGTACAAAATATTTTGTGATCCACATGATAAGGCTGAGAGAAATCAGAGAAAGACACGATGCTAACTTCTAAAGATGACTCTCTACACATCTATCGCATGGACACTTGTCTAATAATGACTCTCTCATGTATTTCTTTACATCATTGAATTATATATATATATTATTCTAGACTCATCCCACGTCTATTACATATTCCTTATCAGCCTAAGAATCATCTATATCCATTTTACACGGCTTCTCAACTAATAATGTACATATGTGTACAAACTATATTTTTGAGATCTCTTCACTATCTCCAATGACTTCTTTGAATTCATTCTGATCCTTGAATTTATTCAAGATCTTTATAATCATCAATTTGGGATTGCTTTGTTCCAACAACTACTTGGATTGTTTTATCCCAAGGGGGGATCACTATTACCAACTTTGCATGCTTTTTCTGACAATGATTGGGCTGGTTGCTATGACACTAGTGTGTCCACCAGTGGTTTTTGCTTCATGCTTGGTAGCTCATGTATATCTTCGTTGAGCAAGAAGCAGCCTACTATGGCCACTTCGAGTTGTGAGGCTGAGTATAGGGTAGCTTTCACAACAATTGTGTCTTAGAGTCCTTATGGTTGATTTGAGTGTGATAAGGATGTAGGTATAAAAGAAATTAAGGCAAATCTTGGGAAGGAATTCAAGATATCAGATCTTGGAATCCTCAAATACTTATTGGGCATTCAACTTATGTACAAAAATGATGGTCTCTACTTGATGCAAAGAAAATATTTGTTGGATGTATTGTATAGGTTTGGAATGAGTGGATGCAAAACACTAAAGCAACCAATGGATGTAAACACCAAACTTAGCTCCACCCAAGGAGAAGAACTTGAGGACATTCATACCTATAGGAGCCTTTTAGGATCACTTATATATGGAGCCATAACTAGACCTGATTTGGCATTTAGTGTAGGAGTTTTTTATCAATATATGCATGCTCCTACTAATGATCATTTGAATACAGCAAAGAGGATACTCAGGTACATCAAAGGTACAATAAATCAAGCACTTCTCTATGCTTATGGAGGATCATTAGAGCTCAAAGGATATGCAGATGCTGATTGGCAGCTCCAAAGATGATAGAAGAAGCAGCACAGGTTATGTGACCATGCTAGGAAACAATTGTGTATCATGGAGTTCAAAGAAGCAACCCACGGTTGCTTTATCTTCAACCGAAGCTGAATATAGAGCCTTGGCCCAAGCTACTTGTGAGATAATGTGGATGAAAAAGCTAATGAAAGACTTAAATGTGCAGGTTGGATCAGTTCCTTGCATGAAAAAATCCTATGTTTCATGCAAGGAGCAAACACATCGAAGTCCACTATCATTTCATAAGGGAGAAGGTGCTTGAAAAGGAAGTGGATATTCATCATGTAAGGAGGTAGCTGATCTACTAACAAAGTTCTTGGATGCTGGAGAACTTGCTAAGCTGAAGTAAGCCATACAACTATAGGAACCAACTTCAAACGCAAAAGAAACTTGAGCTTGAGGGGGAGTGTTAAAAGATATGCATTTCTAGGGCAAGCTCAAGTTTTGTTTTTCATAAAATAACTCCATTTGAAGGCTTTTGAACCTTAGGAAAGTCAAAGAATAATGTTGAAGGTGTAACCTTATCCAAAAGGAGGCATTGGACCACCAAAAGCCACTCCAATGAAGACACAAATTCACAAGGCAAGTGAAGAGACAAGGAGGGCATGTGAAGAGACATGGAGGACATATGAAGAGTCATAGAAGGCTCTCATGGCTATATAAAGACCATCCAAGCTCATTCAAGGTGTGTGTGGAAGCTAGGAAGTCCGGATGATGCATATATATATGCCATTGATCCATAGGCTCTCATAGATACTCATATTCTCTTGTATATCTCTCCTACCCCTTCCAAAGGGTGCTCCATTTCTGTAGTAGCTTGTTAGGACTTCAATCGCTCTTTGTAGGAAGCTCTCTTCTGAGAGTTCTTGTAGTTGCTGAAAATCTTATAAAGCAAGGGCTCGAGTCCAAAAATATTTTTGGCAAAACTCTTCTTGTACTGTGAGATATTGCTATTTCTTTGTCTGGTGTTCTATCTCGAAACCTGTTAGGAAAACTGGGCTGTCTTGTTTGACTCAGTTGATAGGACTATGGTCCAAATCTAGTGATTGATAGCTCATTGAAAATACCTTACTGTCTAGTTTTTTGGGATAAAAAAGGTTTTCTTGAGTGGATTCGGCAATTTTGAGATATATTCATTTTAGTGAGTACTGGTATGAGGATAGATAGGTCTTGGGAAGGGTCCAAGCTTCTTCTTGTGCATTTGGAGGAGAAATCTTCCAACATTTTTGACCATGAAGTCTTCTTTTGCATGCAATAACTGGGAAACAAGTGTTTTAGTAGGAGAATGTAATTCATGAAATGATTC
>CM035418.1:71345793-71485793 GCA_020310875.1 Ceratopteris richardii | reverse complement strand
TATTCTAGAAGTAGGGATAATGCTTGTCATCATCATAAGATTAGGAGTTTACATCTCCACATATGATCGCTCATGGATTCATGCACATGTACCTATTGCAGAATGTCTAACATATCATGATAGAGTTAGGAATATAACAAACTGAATGTTTTAAACAAGATTGATCCATTTCATGCATTTCATTGATATTTTTATGCAAAGGACTTGCTCATCGAGTGAGAGTCATATAGATTGCTATATAATGTTCTATGGTTAATGTTCTAAGGAAGAAAGGATTCATCTTGTTAAAGGTTTCAAAACTCTAATATGTTTTCCTTTGAAGAATCGCTTTTGGGTGTGATTTTATGAATGTGTTATTATTATAAAATAGCTACATGTTCCTTTCACACTTATTCATGAAAATTTTCATTGGAGCTTTGGATTGCGGTCATGCTATACAAGGTTTTGCCCTTATATTATGGTCCTAATAAACTTGACATTAATTAGCGTATGTATTTGATAACAGGGAAAAATATACCGTGTGTGCATCGCCCTTCTAAACATACCATAGTTCGAACTACTTCACCCAACTCGACACCTTCAGGATAGCATAATGCCTATTTGCCAACATTTGTGCGTAAAATGATTGAAATTCGTATGTCTAAAATGGTTGTCTACTCATTGATGATGATAGGGTTCTTTTCCCGCTTTTGGGTGATGATGGGGATGTGCCCCATGGAGTATTCCATTTCGTTCCCCATCCATTTGGCATACACCAAAGAAGAAGCCCCAAAAGTTATGAGATCAGATCGCAATCTTATGTTTGTCTCCATGAGATTGCCATCCGTACTACTCAGATAGCAATTCTAAGAGACAAGAATGACTTTGGGATTCACCTTCCAACCTATTTAGAGTCCTCACATAGTGACCGGCTAGAACCCATTTTCAAATATCTCTCTATTCATCTACCTCTCATGAGTTTGGCTTTGGCTATTTCTGAACACAGAACTTCTAATCTCTCCAAGCACACATGTATCTGAAATATAACATAAAGCAAGCCTTTGAGCTCTTTTCTTTCCTAGTATGTATTAGGCATTCCATCCGTGCTTATATGGGATTAGCGGGGGGGGGGGGGGGGGGGGGGGCACAGGAATTGTGCCCTTCACATTGCAACCATTCATTTCATTAAAGCTATTAAGAAGATTAGAAAGAAATATCAAACTTCCTTTGAGCAAAGAATGCACCAATCAATAACTCTGAGCAAACAACAGTTTTCATATCTTTGTATTACATATAAAGCAATCTATGACTACAAATAATGCACATATATATTTCCCATCTCATTGAGAAGATGGCAAAAGAATATAGATCACATTTTGTTTCGAGGAGAGTATTGTTAACTCACGAACAAGATACTTCAAGGTTAAACATAGTATCAAATCTCATACCATAAAGTCAGTGCAACTAACGGCCTATCCTCGTCGCTTCAAGTCGCCTACTTTTATCTCCTTTTATATCCAGTGAAAGGCCTGATTTCACATTTGGCCCACATACGGACATTAACTAGGAGTAGGATCCCGGAAACCGATGAGTGCGACATAGTTACCCATTGCCTCATTGAAAAATCAAATTGCAATTGTTTCAAGCAATAAAATTCAACTCAATGCTCAGACGTTTATCGAGGCCTGTTTACAATCTAGCTAAAACTTAGATGCCTGAGAGTATTTCAAATATCCATTTTATTTTAGTATTTTCTATGCCAGGGAGATCATAGCTACGAGGTTAGCAGGAAGAGGAGAGGGTCTTGACGGGGTACGAGGCAACGGTGTTGATGCCGCACTTTCCTTCTCGCTCGACATGCTTCTCTATTAAAGAAACGGATTCCCCCACGTTGGAGGCTACAACTTTCTGTTGTTTCTTGAAGCTACCCGCATTAGGAGCCTCAACCTCCAAGGGATTATCCCTAATTGGCCGAACTCAGCACCTTCATGATTCTCCCTAATTCTCCCAGGGATTCTCCCTAATTGGCCCATTTCGAAAGATTAGTACGTAAAATAAATGACAATCTTACCACCAGAATGGTTGTGTACTCCTTGACGATGACAGGGTTCTTTTCCAGCTTTCATGTGATGATGGGGAGGTGCCCAATGATTATTTCTATCTATGCTTATTTCAGGGATGTCCATGATGAAAATCTATCTATGCCTGGTTTGACATACACCAAAGATGAAGCCCAAAAGGTTATTAGCACCCGTAAATTTCCGGAAAAAGATTATTTTACATGAGCTTGAAATGTGTACAGCTCTCCATGTGTTTCTCCATCTCCTCAAGACTCCCTAGTGCTCAGATAGCAAATGTAAGAGACAAGAACGACAGCCCTGGAAGTCACTTCAACCTGTTTACAATCCTCACTAAGTCACCGTCTAGAACCCTCTTTTCAAGAGCTCTCTATTCAATAAGTTATTCAATGTAGAGCTCTCAGGATTTTTACTTCGGCTATCTTTGACCACGGAACTTCTAATTTCTCCAAGCACACATGTATCTGAAATATAGCATTAATCCAGCCTTTGAGCTATTTCCTTTCCTGGCATGTATTGGGCATTCTATCCGTGCTTGTGTGGGATATCATTGCACACTGCACATTAAATCTATCAAGAAGATTAGATTGAAATATCAATCTTCCTTTGAGCAAACAATGCGGCTTGTTTACAGTCATGAACCTTTTATAAACAGTTTTCATATCTTTGTATTACATATATAGCAATCAATAACTCCAAATAATGCCCATATATATTTCCCATCGTATTGCGAAGATGCTAACAGAATATATATATGAAATTTTCTTTCGAAGATGCTAACAGAATATATATATATATATATATAACAGAATATATTGCGAAGATGCTAACAGAATATATATATGAAATTTTCTTTCGAAGAAAGTATTGTATTAACTCACCAACAAGATACTTCAAGGTTAAAAATAGTATTAAATCTCGTACCATAATGCCAGTGCAACTAATTTACTATGCTCATCACTTAAATCCGCCTGCTTTTATCTCCGTTTACATCAGTAAAGGGCCTAATTTCACATTTGGCCGAGAGACAGACATTAACTAGGAGTAGGATCCGAAAAACCTATAAGTGCGACATAGTCACACATTGCCTCACTGAAAAATCAATTTGCGATTGTTTCAAACCTATGCTGATTTCAACGCCCATGGTCAGACTTTTATCAACAATGACGCTTGGTTTTTCAACAGGTCGTGCAGATATAGCAGACAATGCCTACAAATGGTACACACATATAGATTTCTCATGTTATTGCGAAGACAAACTTTTTATATGTTCTGTCGAAGAAAGCATTGTACTACTCATCAGGGAGATTTTTGAAGATTGAACCAACACCAAATCGTGTAACATAATGTCAATGCAATTACTCGACTATGGCTTTTGTAGACGCAGTTGAGCCTCGATCTTATCATCCGTAATAGATATATGTACAGAAATACATACTCTTTTTATGGTCTTGAAGGATGAACAAAAACTTCGGTATGAATTTTATGCACAGGATGCAAGGATGGTGGGCACAACGGACCTTAATGGGGGAGTGCGTAGGGTGGAGATGGTAGGACTTCTGGTCGTCGAGATATTGTCAGATTGTATATTTTTCCTACTATTGGGTATCTCACGATTGCAATTTATCTCTTGGTCTGCATCTATCTTTGTCGATGTTTTTCTCCCAACTCTATCTACAAGTCTATTCCAGTATCGTATCATTTTCTTACAGCAACATCTATGAAAGTGACAAAGTAAAGAGAACCATCTAATGACCTTGTGGGCATAGGACCACACACATCTGTATGAATGACATCTAAAGGCTGAATTGAAGAGTCAATCTGCATCTTGTGCACATTCCTAGTTTGCATTCCATATTCAAAATGCTCTCAAAATGAAAAATTTGTGAATAATAACACAGGTAAGTAGCAAGAATGAGAACAATTTTCCGTTCCACTATGAGATATATGGTCAAAACAGCCCATGCCAAATACAAGCCATAGGTTGTTTGGTAACAACTAACAAGTGTTCTTTCTGTGATAAAAATAAAGGGTAAAGTGAGCGAGCATTGCTTCCTTTTGCAATAACCATGTTGCCCTTTGATATGCAAATAGGATGGAGCATAGAAGACCACCTTATAACCAAGGTCATCAACTTGACCAATTCACATCAAACTGCATGATAATTGAGGTACATGGCATACATTATGCATAATAAATTATGAACCATCAATGCACTATACAACCACACCTCCAATCCGACAATGTGACACTGGTAAGAGTCACCAAGTCTCATAGTAACAAGAGACTTTGCTGCATAAGAACAAAACCATTCTCTATGTGGTGTCACATGGAAAGAAAGCATATTGTTGTGAGTTGTTGCCCTTCAAGTTATTTAGTTTTGATTTGGATAAAGTATCAACGGGTTCTGTCGAAGAAAGCATTGTACTAGCTCATCAATGTGATTTTTGAAGATTAAACCAAATACCAAATCATATACCATAATGTCATTGCAATTAATCGACTATGGCCTTTGTAGACGTAGTTGAGCCTCAATCTTACCATCCGTAATAGATAGAACTAAAGAAATACAATGTAAGGAATTGAACTCACAACCTCTTGGTTAGGAATGTGATGGGCTAACCACTTGCCCCAAAAGCCATGGTTGAGGAATACTTCCTAATCCTCTCTTTTGGAGTGTAGTTCAACCATCTCCTATTTGTCAAGGGTGTGGTGTAACCATATCCTATCTATCACTTTATTACATTCTTTCCCCCTTTGTCAATCATTGTCCTCAATGATCTTCTCTTGTATCCCTTTAGACTCGGTGATGAGCCCCTTGAACTCCCTAGGTACCCTTGAATTGAAGTTCTCCAGCTCGCACACTTTCTTGAACCTTTTTCACAACCTTGGTATCTTGAACCCTTGATCTCAACCTTGGTGTCTTGAACCTTCTTGTTCACAACCTTGGTGTCGTAGGCCCTTGTTCTCAACCTCAGCCTTGAACCTTGTTCTCATCCATGTTTGGTATCATGAACCCATGGTTTCCCCAGGGCTTTGCACTTTCTAGCTATCTCATTAGATTTGTAGAGTGCGTTCCGAGAGCTTTCCAACGATACCTTACATGGCTCAATCCGACATATGGATTGAAAGATGCATCTCAATCTTTGTTAGGCTAACTTGTGAAAGTGACGTGCGCTACTTTGTACCATTTCATATTGAGGATGGCCAAGTGCCTTTTTTTAGAGGCCATTAGGTCAATCCACCTTTCTCAAGCCTACTTCCTAAGCTCTTACACCAATGTAACAACCTAAGGATTACGACCATCACGTTGTAGGCATGAAAGCAATGGCTGGTGGATCAAGCCAACTGCTAGAATTACGACGTATGTCGGGTGTTAGGAGCAAGCTCAGATGTAGTGGAAACTCAAAAGATTATCATTCGATCAATTGCAAAATCATACCCAATCATCATGAATACTACGAAACAATTTACCAAATTCATTCAAGCAATTCTATTAGCAAAGTTCACACATTCTAATCGTTTTTATAAAAAAAAAATTATATGAAATGATCCTTGAATTCGATTATATGTTTATTTCATAAGACTCCTTTAAAGATAGTTGCAATGAGATCGTCAATTAAGTTTCAATTTGATCTAATCAAACAACAAATAAATATTTCAATAGTGGTTAATAAGTCATGGAGGCCAAGTTTTAATAATACAGTCCAAGCATAAGATTCGAACTACTTTCACCGTCGTTACAGGCCTTCAAGGGTATGTTTTACTACCATGAGATTTTGATGATATGTGTCTTTTCTCGATTTACTTTATCACAGTCTCATTGCATACTTTTCAGCCCATAGTATTGTCATAATAGATTAACCATATTTGAAATCAGAAACATGTATTGAAATCCATGTTGAAAACTTACAAGTTTAGAGCGATAGAAAAAAATCCGCAATCATCATCATGCTAATTTAATAGGAGAAATACGTGTTTAATACCTTAGTGATAGAATCTTCTTCACAACTGCGCCAAATTTTGCAAAAGTAAGTATGTCCTTCTGAAAAAATAATAATAACTTTCTTGGTTTGATTGGAATTAAGGCATCATCTCGACAAAACAAGAACATCCTTCGCCAACAACGAAGAAGAGGACATGAAGGCAATGAAAATCAATTCACATCATCTATAATTACAAAGTTGTCCTCTATTGTGTGAATTCAGGAAGTATCTCAGATAATCTTTCTCATATTAAACACCTGCACCTTTGAATAATGTTCTCTACAATGCACAACTCAGAGTTCTAGTCCATTACAAACTAAAACACTTTGTAAGAAATTTCATGCAATATCAATTTAAAATTTTAGAGTTTAATAAATAACTTTCCTCGAGGTTCATCATGTTCGGTACATTCCATCTGATCATCGTCATCATCAACAAAAGTTTAGTTTTACATACTATTTGTTTATCATAAAATAGTACTCAGAATCAATTAGCACAATTGTGCGTGAGTGAATCATTTTGATCATAATCTATTTCGGAGTATAAGCGCATACCATACTCGGCGACTCATCTCAAAAACATATGCACTTAGACTCAGATGGCACATCATCAAGAGTAATCACGTCCTCATACCTCCTTAGATTAGATGTCACAAAAACCTCCATCATACAAAGCTCAAATTCGAATCATGTTACCTGTAAACTTCAGTATACTCCAATATAGTTTCTTTTTGGATCTTCATGCGCTCTGTCTCAAACTACTAAGGTAATAAATTGTTGACCTGTATATTTTCTGTTAGCATACATGATCAAAATCAATATAGTACCTGAAGTCAAAAAGAAAATCTAGCATAACAGATCTTACAAAACTCAATGGTTTATCAGCCGTCCTTCTGTACTTCTATATATCCTCCAAGAGCATGCGTCATGGCCCTGGTCAGAAGGTCCATCGAGGCTCCAACCAACTGAACAAGCTTTAGAAGCAAGCCTAGTTTGCCATTCCTATTAGCAGTGCCAATCTCAGTGTATGACTTGAGGATTTGCTGCTCTAGAACTTTAGGTGCACTTTGTACCCGCACTTCTACAACTCATGGATTCACTTCCAATGTCTAATGATGGATCGACTCTGGATTGCCAAGCTTATTCGGGCCGCTATGGAGAACCTCCATGGAACAAAGGGTGCCAACGTATCATACTCAGAACTTACGTGCCAGAGAATTGCCTCAATTGCTTCCCATATGTCCTGCTACCTCTCTCTCCTCCAAAACTATCTGTCCGCCTCAAGAATTCTTCTCTTCTGTTTGCGATCCCCTTAATCAGAAGCCCCCTCGCTTTTCATGCCAAATCCATCGTTTTCGCTTTTCGTTCCTACGTATGCCACCACTCTCCTTTCTGCATGCACCACTTTTTAACTCTAACTTTGCTAAATTTAGCACTTGCTCTTTGTTCATGCAATCCGTACACATGAAAAAGGATTCCAATAAAACCCTTTGACTGTCAACCTTCATACATCTAGTTTTAAAACTTCAGCTTTTAGAAAACAAAGGGTTCAACCGTGTTTTCAATGCATAATTCTTATGGTGCAAGACTGAGATGGCAAGGAATGTTTGCCCTATTCTGGGAGCATGTTCTAGAATACAACCATGATGGTCATTCACAATATTATCTTCAAGAAAATTAAAACCTTCAACCTGATGCTTGTGCATCTCTATCTTATGTAAAGGACACATAGTCAACTGTGTTGGAACGTCAAAATACTCGACAAAAGAACTGGTGCTTTCGGTAGAGTTGTTGAAAAAGTCGTGGCTAATAAATTTAGAAACATAACTCTATTGTTAATAGAATTATAAGAGCACTACTTTGTGTTATTGGTGAGTGAGCCTCATCTTTTTGTTGCCTCTACTCCACCACGCATATTTCTTCTTGCTTCTACTCGTGAGTATGTACCTAAAAAGAATGTATTCTAGATCACTAACATATCCTTCTACATATCCTTTAACAAGTATGTCGGCTTCCATTGCATGCGCTTGAGTCACAGTTGCCAATGCGCAAATGAATTAGCAATAGACCGAAGAAATATGAATCATCCTCTATTGATTGAAAAGAGAGAAATTTCTTCGACATTCACCCCCACCAAACCTGTGCTTCCTCCCGATGTACCAACCTGAGAATAAACCTGCCTTCTTCATAACTTCAAATTTGTTTTCATGTCATTTTTTACAAAGTCCTACAAGTGCATGGGTTAAAAACAAACAAGTGCCTGTGCATGGCCATGTAATAGGCCCTATGCAGGTGTGAAAGCAACAACTGGTGGATCAAGCCAACCACTGGAATTACGATGCATGCTCCGGTGTAGTGGAAACTCAAAAGATTATCATTCAATCAATCGCAAAATCATACCCAATCATCATGAACGCTAGGAAACAACTTACCAAATTTGCTCAAGCAATTTTATTAGCAAAGTTCGCACATTCTAATAGTTTTTATAAAAAAAAACGAACAATTATATGAAATGATCCTTGAATTCGATGATCTGTTTATTTCATAAGACTCCTTTAAAGATAATTGCAATGAGATTGTCAATTAAGTTTCAATTTGATCTAATCAAACGACAAAGAAATATTTCAATAGTGGTTAATAAGTCATGGAGGCCAAGTTTTAATAACACAGTCCAAGCATAAGATTCGCACTACTTTCACTGTCGTTACAGGCCTTCGAGGGAATGTTTTACTAGCATGAGATTTTGATAATATGTGTCTTTTCTCGATTTATTTTATCACAGTCTCATTGCATACTTTTCAGCCCATAGTATTATCATAATAGATTAAGCATATTTGAAATCAAAAACATGTAATGAAATCCATGTTGGAATACTTACAAGGTTAGAGCGATAGAAAAAAATCCGGAATGATGATCATCCTAATTTAATAGCAGAAATACGACGTGTTTAATACCTTAGTGATAGAATCTTCTTCACTAATGCGCCAAATTTTTCAAAAGTAAGTATGCCCTTCTCAAACAATAATAACAACTTTCTTGGCTTGATTGGAATTAAGGCATCATCTCGACAAAACAAGAATATCCTCCACCAACAACGAAGAAGAGGACATGACGGCGATGACAATCAATTCACATCATCTATAATTACAAAGTTGTCGTCTGCTGCATGAATTCAGGTAGTATCTCAGATAATCTTTGGCATACTAAACACCTGCACCTTTGAATAATGTTCTCTACAACGCACAACTTAGAGTTCTGGTCCATTACAAACTAAAACACTTTGTAAGAAATTTCGTGCACGATCAATTCAAAATTTCAGATTTTAATAAAACTTTCCTCCAGGTTCATCACGTTCGGTACATCCCATCTGGTCATCGTCATCATCAACAAACGTTTAGTTTTACATACTATTTGTTTATCACAAAACAGTACTCAGAATCAATTAGCACAATTGTGCACGAGTGAATCATTTTGATCGGAGTCTATTTTGGAGTATAAGTGCATACCACACTGGGAGAATCAAAAACATTTTCACTTAGACTCAGATGGCACATCATCAAGAGCAATCACGTACTCATACCTCTTCATATTAGATGTGTCAAAAACTTCCATCATATGTAGCTCAAATTCAAATCATGTTACCTATAAACCCATTATACTCCAATATATTTTTATTTTTGGACCTTCACACTCTCTATCTCAAATTACTAAGGTAATAAATCGTTGACCTATACATATTAGAGAAAGCATCTTTTCGAAAGACTATGTATATTTTCTATTAGCATATGTGATCAAAATCAATATAGTAGCTCAAATAAAAAGAAAATGTAGCACAATAGATCTTATAAAACTCAGTTGTTTATCAGCCATCCTCCTATACTTCTATATATCCTCCAAGAGCATGCATCATGGCCCTGGTCAGAACAAGCTTTAGAAGCAAGCCCAGTTTGCTATTCCTATTAGTAGTGCCAATATCAGTGTATGACTTGAGGATTTGCTGCTCTAGAACTTTAGGCACACTTCGTACCCTCACTTCTGCAACTCATGGATCGACTTTCGATGTCTGATGATGAATCGACTCCAGATTGCCAAGCTTATTTGGGCCGCTATGGAGAACCTTCATGGAACAAAGGGTGCCAACATATCATACTCAGAACTTGTGTGACGGAGAATTTCCTCAATTGCTTCCCATATGTAGTGCTAACTCTCTCTCCTCCAAAACTATTTGTCCGCCTCAAGAGACCTTTTCTTCTATTTGCAATGCCCTTAATGAGAAGCCCCCCCTACTTTTCATGCCAAATCCATCGTTTCCCTTTTCCGTTCCTGCTTACCTCACCAATCTCCTTTCTGCATGCACCACTTTTTAACTTTAACTTTGCTAAACTTAGCACTTGCTCTTTGTTCATGCGATCCATACACACGAAAAAGGATTCCAATAAAACCCTTTGATTGTCAACCTTCATACAACTAGTTTTAAAACTTCAGGTTTTAGAAAACAAAGGGTTCAACCATGTTTCCAATGCACAATTCTTATGGTGCAAGAATGAGATGGCAAGGAATGTTCACCCTCTTCTGGGAGCATGTTCTAGAATACAACCATGATGGTCATTCATTCACAATATTATCTTCAAGAAATTGAAATCCTCTACCTGATTCTTATGTATATTTACCTTATGTAAAGGACACATAGTCAAGTATGTTGGAACGTTAAAATACTCGACAAAAGAACTGGTGCTTTCGGAAGATTTGTTGAAAAATTCGTGGCTAATAACTTTACAAATAAAAATCTATTGTTAATGGAATTGAAGGAGCACTACTTTGTGTTATCGGTGAGTGAGCTTTATCTTTTTGTTGCCTCTGCTCCACCATGCATATTTCTTCTCGCTTCTTCTCGTGACTATGTACCTAACAAGAATGTATTATAGATCATAAACATATCCTTCTCCATATCCTGTAACAAGTATGTCGGCTTCCATGGCATGCGCTGGAGTCACATAGGAGTTGCCAATGTGCAAATGAATTAGCAATAGACCGAAGAAATACGAATCATCCTCTGTTGATTGAAGAGAGAGAAATCTCTCTAACATTCAATCCCACCAAACCTGTGCTTCCTCTAGATGCACCAACCTGAGAATAAACCTGCCTTCTTCATAACATCAAATTTGTTTTCATGTCATTTTTTACAAAATCCTACAAGTGCATGGGTAAAAATAGTAAACTGCCTTATACACATCCATGTATTGGTCCCTAATAAATGCATATGTCTGGAGTGCATGGGTAACAAAATGATGCCAAATGGTTTTGGATCACAAGGCCGGTGCTCTCAACATACATTTCATTGTACATTTTTATCACACTTCACAATCACTCATCATGCATGGAAAAACTCAAATCGTGCCTCAGTGAACGGTCACGTAATATGACCCTATCATGCAATCTTGGAAATGCATTAAAACTCAATATGGTGCCTTGGAAAGATAATAGGCTTTGATGGCGAGGTTTCTCCTCTTCAACTGAATCCTGTTATAGAAGATATCACATGCATTTACATTTTTGATATGTGTCATTGGAGGTGCATCTAGGGGTATAAACTCATGTGCACTTTACATATTCAATGCATTCTTTGAAATGCAAATCAATCAAAATGATGCAAAATGCATCAATGCATTTGATTAAGGATTTCTAAACTCAAATATGTAGAGGATTTCCCTTGCAAAGAGAATTCTTTCACAATATACCTATTGTAGGGCAAACATAGATATGAGTAACATGAAAACATCTTTTTACATATACCCTCACTACATGGCCACTCAAAATCCTAGAGGAACTAAGTTATTCATATTTATATAGTTCTTCTCCATAGCTATTCTTCATCTTCTACATTAGCCAACTTTTCATGGAGTTCAAAATTCATTTATAATTCTCTTACCCTCATCTTCAGTTGTTGTAGGTTGCTAAATATTTGTATCCAAATAGAACATAAAAAATCCATTCACATATACATATCTATGCTTCCATATCTTCATAGTTGTGCCATCACATTCATACATTCACATACATTCAAAAGATATCATATTTGGGCGTACATTCTCTCATTTCTAGCCATCATACTTTGCACATGATCATTGTCAAAATTCCATGTATATACTCATCATTCATATTTACTCATAAACACATACACATACATACTCTCATGTATACATGCCAATTACAAAACCATGCACATAAACATGCCCTTATGCACATGCATGTGAATGCATGCAGTTTCATAAATGCAATCATACATTTCATGCATTTAATCAGTTCATCTCATAGTTAACTCAAGAGTTCATCTCATAGCTACGTACATGCATACACACACTTTCATGCATACACATATATTTATAAACTTATTTCAACATTCAATTCAAAATTTATTTAAAAATCATGACAAATTCATATCAAAATTCATTTCCAAGCTTCATTTCCAAGATTCATTTCAAATTCATATCAAAACCATTTCAATATCATTTCAAAATCAAGTCCTCTTTCGTGCAAAAAACCTATTACAAAGTTCACAATAAAGTTAGTCAAATAACATATTCAAACTTTCCTAACTTTCTTTTTTGATGAGGGAGAAAATAAAAACTCCTGTTCATAACTTATTTCTATGACGAGGGAGAAAATAAAAACTCTTGTTCATAACTTATTTTTTTCATGAGGGAGAAAATAAAAACTCCCGTTAATGCTTCAAGATTATCCTATGAGCTTTTGTTCAAGTACCTATATTTCAACAATTATCCACATTGACTATCTCAAAATAAATCAGCATTCATTATCATTTTTATCCTTGCTCTTGCATCTTCATAATAGTTTCTTACCATTAGAAAACATTACCTCAAACTGCATTAGAATTTTAACTTGATGGAAGATTCAAGGTGCATTCATACAAGTATCACTCTTCAATTTGTCATTACAGAGAGAATAAATCATTAAAACTCTTTCTATTGATAAGTATAAGAGAGCATTCTTTATATTCACTTACTCAAGAAAATATCACAAAAATTCAAACATTCATTCACACTTGCAAAACATAGAAACATATAGATTCATATCCGTATGCCGGAAAAAAAACCTCAAATAGCCAGGAACTACATGGATACAAATGCTCATGCAAATACGTTAACTCTTATGTTCACACATTCATACATATAAGATCAAGTATAAAAACCATTTACATATGCATAAAGAGGCATATATGGATAAGTAACTTTGGGAAATCATACCAATGCATTCAAATAGCTTGAAATATTTTGACAATAAAATTCAATTCTAAACACCCTCACCAATCCTTTGCACTAAAGTTCGAGCAAATTCAATTTAGGAAACCTTATAGTTAACTAGATTCATATGATTCCCTAACGTTTTTCTCAATTTGCTGAATAGCTTCATTTATCCAATAACTTTTAATATACTCATCCTTATTCCCAAGGTTAAGGCATTGATTTTTATCTAATTGTTTTGGAATTTTATTTAAGCTTTGCATTGACAGTTCACCATTTGTGTTGTCTAAAACTTGATTATATCGTATCCAATTATCTTCTGGAGTGATCTCATCCATTGCTTTAGTACCTTCCACTAGAGTCCACTAGTGGTAGTTGTACTCGCCACTTGAGTTAAGTCTCTCAAGCCTCAAGTAAACTCAAGTTAACTTGAGTTAGAAGGCTCTAGAGCTTCTTGGACAAAACTCTCTCCCCATGCTCCCCATGGGGATTGAACCCAAGACCTCACCCGTCACAACCATGAGACTTAACCACTAGGCTAAGTGGATTACTTGAATATGAGAGCACATGAACTTATGCTTGAGTCTATTCTTGAGATTTTTGGTCCTACAATTGAGTGACCAAATGGTGTCCGATTTTAGATCTGTTTGAAGCATTCGGATCCCTAGACCATACTTACTTTATTACACTCTTCTCCCCTTGGAAAAGATTTTCTTCCTAAAAAATAAAGCTATATATATAACCATAGGCAACCCCCGAGCCTCATGTTCTTAAATCATAAGAACATGTTCATGTTCTAAAACTTGAAGAACATGTCTCATCTCTGTGGTGGGATCCCTGCCCAAATGATTCAAAACACTGTCCGACTTTGCACTTTGATAAACTGGTTAAAGTACAAAGTAGTGAATGAATAACAAGGGTGGATCTAAAAACATCCCTAGCCACTTCACTATGTGTCGATGTGGGATTTGGGCACAAACGTATGAAATGGGTGGATTCTAATTACTAGTCCATTTCTTAGCATGACTCGTGCATGGACTTTAGTAACTAGGATGGGATTTGTATCCCAATCAAGACTTTGAGTACTCTTGATTCACTTGAATTTGATTTGGAAAACTTGAAGTTTGGTTGATCCAAATATCTCACTTAGATGTTTGTACAATGGTTAACTCCCAACCAGCACTTACTTGATTTTTCCACCCCACTTGAGGACTACTTTGTCCTAAGGGCTTGAAAAATCCTATGTAAACTGTAGGAGAAAGTTTTCCATTTACCTTGGATCAATCTTACTATATCATGACCAAGTCAAATTCAAAATGAAAACCATCCAACTTAGGACACTTTACTCAAAGACTTTAGTTAAAAGTTCTTGCGAATTCTCAAGCTAATGAGCAATTCCTAACTTCTCTATTGTAGAGTATAATGGACTCTAGAAAATCATGAGATTTATGCTAGTAACTAGAAGCAAACTCAAATGAATAAGTCAATCTTGGACTTATTTTTTGAAGATTCAACAAGTTTTTATACAGAACATCTATCTAGGATGTTTAATTTAGTTATCTAGTTCCGCTCAGGAAACCCTAGACTTTTGCGAAAGGAATCAGATACTCTATCTGAGTCAACTCCAAAGATTTGGAAAGTGGAAAGAAATAACTAAAACTCTATATAACTAATTCAAACTTCTAAGACATAAAATTGCTATGAGTCAAGTTCTTAATGACCCAAGACTTTAACTTCTTAATGATCTGTTTCAACAAGGTGTTGGAGCATTAACTATTTTATCTTTATGAGAAAGGAACTCGATTCTCAAAAAGACTCATAGAGTAAATCTAAACATCATCCAACCACAAGATACTAGTGTGGTATCCAACATGAGTATGTCGACCCACTGACATTCTACTAATGAGTTTTTTACTCAAACAATGCTTCACTTGAGACTTAGTTCATGCTTATATTCAATCTTTATGACTCCTTATTGAACTCACAACCTCTTAGTTGGGAATGTGATGGGCTAACCACTTGCACCAAAATCCATGGTTGAGGATTACTTTCTAATCCTCTCTCTTAGGGTGTGTTCAACCATCTCCTATCTTTCAAGGGTGTGGTTCAACCATATCCTATCTATCACTTTATTACATACAAGGACTTTTTATGGTCTTGAAAACAGAAATAGTTAGGAAATTGAGCTGAAGGATGAACAAAAACTTCGGTATGAATTTTGTCCACAGGTACAAAGACCATAACAGAGAGGCAAAGTTCACGCTTCCTTGGAAGTTGACTTGTTGGAGTTAATAAATCACGAAGCAAAAGAGTCGCTATTTTAAAAGAACAGATATTATCTCACCAGATAATATCTATAGAGTGCTTCCTTGCTCCTTACGCATGTCAACATCCTTGCTGAATGCTGCACTCGTGAATATCGAGAAATAGTATGTTCCAGAAAATATAAGAGAGCGATCCATACGATTCTATATGTCGACATTGGAATTATGCATCACTTCTCTATTGTCACGAAACATAAAATACCATTTGGCCTCATTTTATTAATGATGCATCTATAATAATTCCCTTTGACCGGCAATAACATATCCACCGAAATCAAATTCCATGCTCATCGAGCGTCACATCAGAGCATTCAGAGTAATTTTATTAAATGAGCAAATATTTTTCAAACAGAAGCAATGATGTCTCAAATCCTATTAGCTATCTTATCCACCCCTACACTATTCCGCACAAGAACATGTTTAATTTCTAAGTTGGTTTTCTCGTTTATATAATAGGTGAAGATAACACTAACCTCAATTGAGGATTCCTTTCCTTTGGCACTTTCATTGGTGTTCGTGAAGCAGAACTTCGAATATTTTCAACACCCTTTTTACAAGTACCTGCTCAAGTTCTATTAGTTCAAATTAGGATGCATTTCTACAAACGTGTAAATATCACGTATCGAAGATATGAAACCCCTTGATATCCTGCATAGAGTCCTGTAGAATCTATAAATTTTATGTCTACATGTTCAGCTAGCCTTCTGAATATTATACATGTCAAGCATGAACACAGATCTGATTTAGTTTTGTCAACATGCATCAGTTCCTAAGGATCATATTTCCCTTTGTTTCTAACAATCAGTATGTCTATTATACATCTACAAGTTGCTATAGTTTCACGGTAAGGCCAAAAATAAAAATCTTACTTTAGATTACCTATGTTACATCTCATTATGTTTTCCCAGTAAAGGAGACTCTTTAAGATCACAAGTATCTTTTCTAAAAGCTTCACACATAATAGGACCTTGCATTTATCAAACGCTTTGTACTCAAGTCTCTTGACCCTACAAATACTCTCATTTTCAACTTTCCTAATCCAATAGATTGGGAACAAAATAAAATCATTCTAATCTTATGTCTATCACCCACTTCCAATCATTAGTTATATAGCAATTCAACTTGGTTTGATTCCAAGGAATCCAAAACAAGGAAACCATACTCCAACCTTTGCAAATCTCTATAATGAAGAAAAAAGGAGAGTGATGATATCTTGGTTGTTTCATCTAGGGCACTTGAAAGGGATACGTTATGATTGTTTCTAAAGACGAGCTTCAAAAAAGACTTGTTTTTATTGGTCCATGCCTTAATCATCCACCTTGCTGCAAGTTTATCATCGAAAGCCTTGATGTTCAGAGTTCACAAGCCCCCCGAATCCCTAGGACTCATAAAAATATCCCACTTGATTGTGGAAAGCCCTCTTCCATTTATGTCGCTTTGCTAGAGAATTTTCTTGCATGATCTTTCCATCTTTAATTAATCCTTATCCTTAGGTCTCCAAAAAGAAAGGAAGTATATGATGGATAAGATAAACGAGAAGCAAACAATAACTCCAAATAATTCACATATTTATTTCCCATCTTATTGCAAATATTTTAAGAGAATATATATGACATTTTCTTTTGAAGAAAGTATTGTATTAACTCACCAACAAGATACTTCAAAGTTAAAAATAGTATTAAGTCTCGTACCATAATGCTTTTGCAACTAATTTACTATGCTCATCACTTAAATCCACCTGATTTTATCTCCCTTTGGATCAATAAAGGGCCTAATTTCACATTTGGCCGACAAACAGACATGTACTAGGAGTAGGATGCAAGAAACCTATAAGTGCGACATAGTCACCCATTGCCTCACTAAAAAATCAATTAGCGATTGTTTCGAACAATAAAATTCAACTCTATGCTGATTTCAACACCCTTGGGTAGACTTTTATCAACAATGATGCCTGTCAATTGCACATTCATCTCTGGTACGGTACGATTCCATTGAAGCTCCTTTCACACCACTCTTCAACAAGCTCTAATACCAATGAAGGGATTTGGTGGCCTGAGCAAGAGGAGAAAGCACAAGGTGAAGGAAGAGAGAGGACAGGATAGATGCACAAACATGTATGGGAGCCTCCAAAACCACATAATGAATTTCTTGAGGTAATTCTCTATAAATGATACATTTTTATGAATATTGGGGTAAGGTTAGAAGAACCTTACATCAACCCAACAACAATCACAATGATATCAATTTTGAGGAAGAAGTCTATATAGGTATGATTGACAAGGTATCGGTTCATGCTATTTTGATAATGAATAGCAAAACTTCTTCGTAAATCAATCACAACTATGACTATGAGGTGATTATTTTGAGCAATGAGCCTTAAAAAATTTAAAATAATTGGGTGTATATTGGCCTTCAATGGACATGGATGCGTATCTGCTATTAACAGAGTTTCGTGTATGTTTCACAACATTCTCCATGGAGCATGCAGCTCTCTATCATCTTTGTTTGGAATCTACATGGAAAACTCCATTTGTGGATTACTTAAGATACAGAAATCCCCCACCCCCTAATGATAGGCAAGAAGGCAACGAGGTCTCATGCAAGAATCTTGAGACTATGCATTGAATGGTGCGACTATGCCTACATGAGAATGATTACTTGAAACTCCTAGAGACCACAAATTGTGGTACTATAGGTCAACACTTTTGGCCACATTGTGTGATTGAGACTATGTGATTCTCACGTCTTTGGTGGCCGACACCACACATGGCTCCACATACCTTTGTGAAACATTCTCCCACTAACTAGAGATCACAATACCCTTCGTCACATGATGACATGCCCTTAAGAAGGATTAAAGGATGAAATGCTTTCTCTAAATGGGGTCTTGATCTCATAAGACCCATCAAACCCCCCACAAGAGGTCCACATGTAGAATGCATCATTAAGTACATGGATTATTTAACCAAGTGAGAAGAAGTATGTTCTACATGTGCGAATGATGCTCAAATGATACAAAAGTCTTAATAAGAAATGTATTCACTAAATATAGATTGCCCATTGAGCTAGTAAGTAATTCAGGCACTCATGTTCTAAACAAATTCATTGAATATCTACTACAAGAGTTCATTACCATACACAAGAAATGGATGGCATATCATCCACATGCAACAAACAAGCTAAGAATAAGAATAAGGTAGTATACAATGAATTGAAGTCATTCAACATGGAGGATTGCAAGGAAATTTCTACACCTATGGAGCTACTGACTTCATTAACAAATTCAAACCATTTTTCTATGGACTCATAAACATAGGTACTTGAACACGGTCAGATGAATTTAATGTGCGGTGATTCAAATCAAATTATACATGCATATATATGATTTTCTTGAAATAGTTTCATCATATCACCGATGTAGTCGTTCATGTCATGATTTCCCAAACCAATTTTTGCATAAGGTGACACCCATAAGGCTTGATGCTACGGGCACAAATACATAAGTACCCATAATTATTGAAGATGTAGGTGTTAGCGCATGCACTAAACGACCTTAGATTTAAGGCAACAGCAATGGTTATGTATAGAATAAACAAAGACATGGGGCCTTATTAAAATATCCATGATTGCCTTACCAAAAGTGAACAGGGGACGACAAGAATAGGAAATCCATATGAAGAGGCACTAGGGTATGCGAAGAGTGGTATAAGCATCTTTTGGGCTCTAACACACTGAATATTTGATTACATAGATAGTAAAACATAGGATGACATAGGATGACTTTCTAGCCTTCGAGAGATATTTCTTTTTTTTGATGTATGCAAGGATTTTCCTTTTATTTTTTCCGCGAAAAATAAAGATGTCTAGCTAGTGATGTTTCCTCATAAAGATAAGTTCTTTTTTGCTTCGCATGTGCCCAACTTGTAATAAGCTTTGATCGTGGTATTATGAAATGCACATACCATAAGAGAGATGTAATTGACACCTCCAACCATCCAATATATAGCCTCTATTTTGAGGGATCACTTCTAGGAATGTATGCACATGTGTTCCATGTGCCATAGTTCTCTAGATTCCTTTGTGTGCTAAGTCAGACATGCATCTCAATCTACTCTCACTGACTAAAGTTCAATCTCTTCTAGAACATCTAGATGTCTCATAAAATTAATTAAACTTTCGAAGCTACTACGAAAGTTAGGACCAGGATGTAGAGGCATCTCGAGAGAGGATCCTACCTTGAGAGGGGCTCTTCCATCGAATCTCCAATAGTTGCTTCCTGCAAAGAAATTAACCTATGTAAATGAGCTTCATATCGCTAAACTTAAGAGGATTGTCTCACCCCTCAAGAGCGGCTATAATTGGCCAATGGATTCAGGATAATAGCCTAAACCCAGACTTCATCTGTATTCTAGAGACCAAAATTGATGGAGAGGACCTACAAAAAAGACTAAAATGTATTTCTTCGACTCATGTCTAGATTTCCACCACTCGCCCTAGGCCGTGTTGAGGGGTCTGATTGGAGACCAACAGGCGGATCATAACTGAATTTGCTATGGCCTCACTATTTGACTACACATCGGGTGTTTTTTTAGTGTGTAAGTCTTTAACTATTTTCTAATGGCCTAATCTATACTATATCCATATGGTTTTCCAGCTTGATATGCAACTCCAATCTCTCGATCTCAACTGCTCGTAAATGCTCGCCAATGCTCCCTATAAAGAAAAACATTAGGAAAATATAAGTTCTTTGTATGAAAAATAAAGTACTTTTAAATTACTTTCAATCTTAAATTATATATATATATATATATATCCATTCAATTTTCCATGCATACATCCATGCTTTTTCATTAATACATATACATGTACACACTCTTCATGCATATGCATACATGCAAACATGCATTCTTGCATTCATCTCATTCATTCATGCTTTTGGTTCATACATGCACTTGCATCTTTATTCATTCTCATGCATATATGCCTATATCACCTATATTCATGCTCATGCACATTCTCATATGCATACACACTCACATATATGCACATGTCTTTAACATCATGCATATTCATGCATCTTCATTATGCAATCTCACGCACACATGCATCTAACATGCATATGCATTCTCACATCTTGTCATGTATACATGCATCTGATATCATGCATACACATGCATACATGCACCTAATATCATGCGTACATGCATCTAATGCATATGCATCCTCACTCACATGCATGCTAACACATACATTAACACATTTTCACTTTCACTAATGCGCATGCATGCTCACACTCGTACATGCATATACATTCTCACATGCATGCTAACACACACTCACATGCATGATAACACACACTCACATGCATGATAACACATAGATTAATACATCGTTCACTTTCAATTATGCACATTCATGCTCACACTCATACATGCATAAACATTCTCACATGCTTGCTAACACAAACTCACATGCATGCTAACACACACTCACATGCATGCTAACACACTTTCATATGCATGCTAATACACATATACACTCACATCCATACATACGCATACAATTACCTCCTATACACATGCAAATGCATTCATACTTTAGTCATTCATGCATACTTATGCACATGCATTTATGCATTTAATAAAAATGTACATGCATTCCTATATGCTCCTAAACATGCATACAATCATATGTATATGCATCTAACCTACACACTCTCATATGCATGCACTTGCACCCTCACATCCATGCTAACACACACTCACATGCATGCTAACACACTTTCATATGCATATACCACATATGTAG
Organism: Ceratopteris richardii; assembly: GCA_020310875.1. Lineage (NCBI taxonomy): Eukaryota > Viridiplantae > Streptophyta > Polypodiopsida > Polypodiales > Pteridaceae > Ceratopteris > Ceratopteris richardii. The sequence goes on along the minus strand of CM035418.1, from coordinate 71,464,357 downwards.
ATGCATGCAACCATACCTACATTCACTACTATATGGATAAGATATTTTATATTAAGATGAGTAATTAGACTTTATAATGATTATTCTAACTATATCTTAAGAAAACAAAAGGAAACTAAAAAAACTTACAAGATAACTCTTATTCCATATTTTCTCCCCTCTCTCTCTCTCTCCCAATCTCTCTCTCTCTCTCTCTCTCTCTCTCTCTCTCTCTCTGTACAGTGTGCAAGCAGCCAATGTTGACTCTCTCTCTCTCTCTCTCTCTCTCTCTCTCTCTCTCTCTCTCTCTCTCTCTCTCTCTCTCTCTCTCTCTCTCCCCCCTCTCTCTCCCTCACTCTCTCCATCTCTCTCTCCCTATATCTGTTCATATTCCCTCTCACCATCGTCAGACCTATCTCTAAGGTTGTGTTCATGCTTTTTCCTCCTAGACCTATCTCTTTCAGTATCACTAGAACGATGGGCTTTACTGCTACTACGACAATCTATGCTGTCTTCTACATCTTTGTTTAGTCTCCCTTTCTCAGAATTCCTGAAGTTAGGTTCGCACCCATTAGATCCCTTCTCCATGTCTGAAGGTTGCATAGTTTTCTCCAGATACTTGTATTCATCGAGATCCATAAGTGTTCATATGTTATTAAACTCATTTAATGCTATTGCAAGAGTACTTGTATTCATCGAGATCCATAAGTGTTCATATGTTATTAAACTCATTTAATGCTATTGCAAGAGGCTCTGTTTGATCTATGGCATTCTCTCTCTCTCTCTCTCTCTCTCTCTCTCTCTCTCTCTCTCTCTCTCTCTCTCTCTCTCTCTCTCTCTCTGTCTCTGTTCACGTTTCCTGTCATCGTCATCCGACATGTCTCTAAGGCTGTGTTCATGCTTTTTCATCTTAGACCTATCTCTTTTAGTATCACGAGAATCATGGCCTTTACTCTGACTACGACTATCTATGCCATCTTCCACATCTTTCCTTAGTCTCCCTTTCTAAGAATCATGGAAGTTAGGTACAGACGCATTAGATCCCTTATCCATGTCTAAAGGCTGCATAGTTTTCTCCAGATACTCGTATTCATTGAAATCCATAAGTGTTCAGACACTATTAAGCTCATGCAATGCTATTGCAAGAGGCTCTGTTCGATCTATGGCTGCAAGGGGATGAAAATTCTCTCTCTCTCTCTCTCTCTTTGTGTCTCTCTCTCTCTACGATACTATCTGTGCATTCCTCTTCTACGTCTCTACCACTACTCTCTCTCTCTCTCTCTCTCTCTCTCTCTCTCTCTCTCTCCCCCTATCCCTGTCGTGCAATAGTCTGCAACCATGAGAGGGGAAGAACCTATACTCTCTTTGAATATTATGCAACTGAGAGAAGGAGAGGAAAAAGGAAAGAGAAAAACCTGCAAAGAAAATCATTAGAAAATAGGAGGGAATGCACACACACACACACAAACACACACACACACACACACACATATATATATATATATATATACACATACACACTATATGCACGCTTTCTAAATTTACAGCACAATATACTTTTTCTCACACACCATACTTTAATCATACAACTCTCACACTCCACACTTTAGCACACACTCACACACACCATACTTTAATCACACGCACATATACACCACACTTTAATTACACGCACATATACACCACATGTTAATCACACACACATATACACCACATTTTAATTGCATGTCTTTTTCTTTTTATTCTATTTCATTTGTTCTTATTTTTTTATAACTCCTTGATACTCCTTCATTTAAGCTTACATTGAAGTATAATGTAATTAAATAATTTAATACTCACGTACGCACACATATTATGATAGATAGTTAAATCATAATATAAGATATATTAACTAAATGTATAAGATACAAGATATATTAACTAACTATAATCATATTTTTTATTAAATCAATTCTTCACATATATGTAAATGGTCACATGTATGTAAAGGCTCACATGAAACACATATTAATTTATAGTCATTAATAGTTTATAGAATATATATGAGTACACATATGAGCATTTATGCTTACACACATATCTACATATACTTTTACACACCTTTACATGCATATACACACTCAAACCCTCAAACACATTCACATAGCACAAACATACTTACTTAAATACTCATATATATAGATAGACACATAGGTTTATACCCATACCCTCACATATACACTAAGAAGAACATCTATCAATATACTTATAAGGTGCCTCATAGGATAATCATAACCAATCATACCTACTATTAGAAACGCTCACCTATGTATACACACATATACATGGTAACAAATACAAATAGTTACCATACCTACAATAACAGAAATACTTAGAGATTTATGGTAAAACCTAATCCATGTATGCACAGGTAGGGTATATAGATGGTCTCATGTAATTAATTAGTCATGCACTTTTACACACATAGGTATATAGACACTCTTATCCATATTCATAAACATAAAAATTTATATGATGATGTCTAATCAATTTACATCTTCATAATTTTGTTGCGTGTAGGTACTACAGAGAGATTAGTCAAAATAAAAAAATCTCATCAAAGGTGTTTGAGAGAGTTTAAAGATAACCAATCAAAATTTTTTTAATTTTCTTGTATGTGAAGCCAAAGGATGAAATCGCTCCAACATTTACCCCTACCAAACCTCCACATTGTCTTGATGGGCCAACCTGTAGATCATGGGAAGTAATATCAAATTCTTTTGCAAAAATTGATTAACTGACTTTAAATTATATGGAAAAAATTCTTCTAAATGCCAATAAATATTCTAATAGCAAAGAAAATCTTTAAAATTATGCAAATTTGAACTGAAAACCATTTCATTCAATGCATGAAGTTGAAAGACAAGGTTTAGATAATCCTATAATAGTCATACAGATAGTCGTGGTAGTTACCATTCTATTATCTATGTTCAAAGTAATATTCATTTTATATAAGTGTTCCATCCTTTATCTATTAGCCATTTGCCACAAAATACATCTAACTAATTCTTCTATAACAGAACTCCGCCTCATATAACCTATAAATACATTTCAGGAGTGGTTTCAAGACCACAACTCATTCATGATAACTTTTCCTTATTCTTTTTTCTTTGTTTTTCTTTTTCCTTTTCTTTTGTTTCCTCATTTTTCTTTTTATCATGTCATAGAAAATAAAAATGTACTGCTTTATGTATTTATCTTTTCTCTTTTTCTTCGTACCTTTTTTGTTAGAGGGAAAAGGCTTAACCCCTATTCAGAGGTGAGGTTCTAGAGGCATGCTATAGTCAGAACTAGGATCTTATTAGCTAAATGTTTCAAAAAGTAAGGAGGCCTACTTGTATAAAATAAATTAAGTTTTCCCTTCTCCTATCCTCATAACAATCATAAGTTCCTTAACACTTACCTTTCACTCACATACACATCCCTACTTTGATTTCTAATTCTTTACTTACATAATTTTAACAATTTTCTTCTTATACCAAAAACAAGTAACTTCCTAACTATGAAATGCATGAAAAAGAAATTTTATATTAAAAATAGAAAAATTAGAATTGTTTCACTTGATTAACATCATGCTTCTTTATAATCTTTGCCCTTAAGAAGTCTTCATCTAAATCATAATCGTTACTTCATCTTCATTTGAATAGTTCAATCCTTTTACCAACAATCACATTTCTTAAGGGAGTTTCGTTAAGTTCTCATTAAGTATATGTACCTCTATCAAATATAGAAACAACAATATATGGACCAAACCATCGTTTAGTTAATTTTAGTCGTGCATCGTATTGAATTTCAAAAGTAATATCATAAACGAGTACCCAATCCCCACTATCTACTGATCGTGGCCTAAGTCAATGTTTTTTATCAAAGTAAATTGTATTCTTTAAATGTGATCCTTTTAATTTTTTAGTAGCCTCTTTTAAATTCTCATTACCTTGTTTTAATTGTTTAATTCTTAATGCCAATAAATCTTCTCGTGCTAAATTATCTTCCTATTTCAAACTTATCCAATTTATTATCTGAACGTGTATAGGAAAAATCAATTTTTGATAATACATGAGTTCAGTCGGCATAAAACCAGTTGTTCTCGTGTATGTCATCCTATCAACCCATAAAGAAAATGGTAGATATTTTGGCCATTTCCAAATATCTCCATGGCATGCGTTCGAGATCGCCTTTACAATGGAGAGATGTCCTCATTCAATCTTTCCATTTGCTTCTCGTTGTAGGCTATCGTAAGAGACAAAGGAATCCCATACTCATCAAAGAACTCTCTTGCCTCTCGAGCATCAAGCTTACCTCGATCTACTACTATTTTCTCAACATATTCAAATTTGGATAACACTTCTTCTAATAGAAATAAGCATACATTATAGGTAGTAATAGATCGAAGTGCTCGACCTTCAACATGATTAGTTACATCTTCACATGCAAGTACTATATAGCTCATACCACTACTGCTTTTAGGCATAGTCACAAGGTCGAGTACCCACTTGTAATGAATACAAGGTGGATAGGTGGAATATAAAGGGTCTCTATGGTTGCCTGAGGAATCTAACTAACACATAGTACATGTGCTCACAAAATCTTTTGCAATTATAAACATCCTCAGCCACCAATAACTTTCCCGAACCTTTTCATACATTGCTATAAAACCCTTATGACCAGCCCATAGGCTTTCATGCATATCGCTCATAACTTGCACTTGTAAGTTTCTTAATCCTCACACTCTTTGTGGATTTCTCACCTTCCTTTTAGCCTGTCACCAAAGATATCCATCTTTCAAAAAGAAGTTAAAAGACTTCTCCCTGATGTTCGAGAATTGACTTGTTGACCAGCTTGGAATATGTGGAAATGTACTCAGATAATAACATATATCTTTCCATTCTCCCTCATAGTCTTCATCTTTTATTCACTCATACATAAACATAGATGACTCATAACTAATCATGTTTATTTCTCTATCCATTGCTTCATTATCATCATCAAATTTTGCACGTGAGAGCATATCAGCAACAGTTTTATGCTTTCTAGGAATATGGACAAAAGTTGGATTAATAAACTTCATAAAAGAAATCCATCGTTACATTGCATATATCAAGAGATGAACAGTTAGCAATCAATCCTATTAATGGAAGACAATTAGTTTCAACAATTACATTGGCTCTAATAAAATATTATTTATCTATTTTTAAAGCAGTGACTAATACCCATAGCTCTCTTTTAATATGAGGGTTATTTCTCTGTGAGTCATGAAAATTTTTTTCTTCAAAGTGAATTGCATATCTTTGCTCTTTCGCATCATCCTGTAGAATGATCCAACCTATACAAATAGGACTAGTATCAACGGTTAGGATTACATGCTTATTTCCTGAATAATCAATGTGTTCAAGATTGAAGCATTGATAAGCAATTGCTTTAGTCTTCTCAAAGTTTTACTATGTTCTTTGGTCCAGAGAAATTTCTTTTTCTTTTGTAACAGATCATATAAGAGGTTTGGGACATGAGAAAAGTGAGGAGTCCAAATGACATAGAAAACACATGCACCTAAGAATCTCCTCACTTCACTAAGATTGTGAAACACCTTAGAAATTCTACTAATAGCATCAACTTTCTTTGGGTAGGGCCTATGAACATAATGCCCACATAAATGGGCAACAATCAAAACTTCATTTACACCAAAAGTTGATTTCTCTAAAGAGAAAGTCAGTCCAACCTCCTCAAACCTGTGAAAGAATCTTTCACAATCACAAATGTGGTCAGAGACAAACTCTCTACATCCGGATGAATCTAAAGTCTCATCTATTTTTCTTTTCCACACATCGTTTTATCGGAATATCATCAATAAAAGGCATAGTCACTTTGGGGATGAAGTCATGTAAGACAAGGTTCATAGTGTTCATCATGTGTGCTAGAGAACTTGTTGCCTCTTGTGGTAAAGTACACATACACACTAGACCCAAAGGAGTTTTCATCGTGCTTACATCTCATTACTAATTGAAACTGAATCATATCCTGGGTAGAAATCTCCCATTGAATAGATGGAGGGTCTAGCAAATGTCTTAGCAAACTCATCTACAATAGGATCTGTTCCTACATTTCTAATAGTGACTTTGTTAACAAGTTGAACATCGTATATAAAGTGCAACTTTTCGTTCTTTTTATGTACTATGAATCACCTCTTTGAGTAATGTGCTCATGATAACTCGAAAATTTTCAGAGTAATCTTCTCCTTTAGCAATCTCATTAGCTCAGATAGATGAGCCTTTGGGATTGATATTGGTCAAAGATTCCATGGAATATGTAGTATGATCAATATAATCATTGGAGCTACAAGGTTTGGATCAACGCATCCTATTTTATGTGGAAATAAAGAAAATTCCTTTCCATGTACTTAATATTAATTTTAACTTCATATTCTAAATGGAAAATAGTAATCTACTCATAATTCACTAATTGTGTAATCTTTGATGTGGATTAAATAAATTTTTTTTCTTGTTGATCCTGATCATGAATGTAAACCGCTTGAGTAAAATAATTGTTGGGGGATTATTGGACAAGAAGGGATCTAAGTGTTTGTAGGAGAAAAGGGAAAGAGAATAAGAAAGATACACAATGGAAGCCTCTATCAATTGATTATAAGAAGACAAATACAATGGTGATGCACAATACAATCCAATGCTTCTCTACAAAATCCCACAGAAGGCTCAATCACAAAATACGAAATACCCAAGCTTCTTGTTGCTGCCAGCCTTCTCTCCACTAGACCTCCACATTCTCCAAGCTTGCACTGGTGCACACCTTGCACCAAGTTTCCAATAAGGAGGAGGGATGGACACCTTATGTTGGCAAGCACACAACTTCAATGAGACCTTGGGATCCTTGGGGCGAATAGCTTAACACTTCTCTGCACACTTCCTAGTCACTCTTCATGCAGACCGTGCACTTCACTTCTCTGCATCGCACACTGTGTGTCTCTTGCACTTCTCTCTCTTGCCTTACTTAGACTTTGCTCCCCTTGCTTACACTTGCTTAGTCCAAGAATAGTCCTTGCCTTGATTTGAGTGTGGATTCACGTATGCTCCTAACTACAAGAGTATCTTGGTGCTCACTTTGATGTCCCAAGATTGTCTCCACAAGTGGAAGCCAACAAATCCTTGTTTTGTCGTCTACTCACTTTAGACTAAAACAAAATTTTTAATTGGGGGCCATACTTCACTTCTGCGTACGCTACTGCTTCACATACTTTTCACATTTTGCCTTTTCACATACCTTCATATTTTGCCTTTTAATTCTTCACTTGTACTTCTAAGAGAGGGTTCACATGAACCTTCCAAACACTTTTAAAAAACACTTTAAACCTTTAGGAAATTACAGAAATACCTCTCCAATCTACAACCAACTTTCTCCAATTTACCCTTTGTGGACAATTAATTGTGCACTACCTATGCACTTTGACACCTAAACTTTGAACACTTTGCCTTCACCTATGTTGACATTTGACCTTGAACTTGTTGACTTTGATCAGTTTGACTTTGACCTTTTGACTTTGACTATAGTTGACTTTGACTATAGTTGACTTTGACTATAGTTGACTTTGACCAATATGACTTTTATGGGCTCAACAGTTGCCCACCACCTAATGTGCTCTCCCTCCCGGAGAGCTACAACCAAAACTTTGAGCAGATAGGACACCATGATACTTGTGCATCAAAATATGCAAAAGGACACCTGAGCAGCTACCAATTCCACCAGAAGCAGGATAGAACAAGCACCATAGAAGAACCCAAAAGTCGAATTCTCTCATGTAAAAGCAAAGGAGGGCAATGGGAGGGTAGAAAGGAGGCGGAAGGGAGGGCTCAAGGGCTGAGATGGATAGGGTAGGGAGGGGAAGGATGTGGCTGGGCAGAAGGGTAAAGGGAGGGTGAGGTAGTAGGATTATGGGGTCTGGAGAGGGCCGGAATGATCATACAGTAGAGCTATAAAGGGTGCCTATGGGAAATTGTGAAACATAAGGTAACCCAAAGTGAGAATAGATCATGTGAACCATGTGGAAGAATAAAAAAATGGGATAAATGTGCGCAAAGCTTGTGGTTTTTTACCAAAAGTCAGCGAAAAGGTGGGATTTTAGAAAAATAAAGCCAAAAATTGAATCTAGAGGTGGCAAAAGACATGAAAAGGACCCAAGTTTGAAAACAATGGCCATCCGAAGCACAATCAAGAGCCAAAATCATTGGACCAAGAAAAAGAAAAAAAATTAAAAAAATAAAAAAACAAAAAATAATATATATATATATATATATATATATATATATATATATATATATATATATATATATAAATATATATATATATATATATATATATATATATATATATATATATATATATAGGAAATATGAAAAGAATAAAGAAAATAAGAATTCCCTTTTCTTTTTGAACGCACCAACTAGGGCATAAAAATCAAAATAAAGAAAAAATAAAAAATAAGAAATGAAAAATAATAAATAAAAATAAAATAATAAGAATAAGAAAATAAAAATCAAAACAATAAAATGAATAAAAATAATAATATGTAAAAATGAAAAAAATCCGTGGGGGGGGTAGGAGGGGCGAGGGGGAGCAAGGGGGGGGGGGGGCGAGAGAGAGAGAGAGAGTTTTTTTCCGAAAAAAAATCCCTAAGGTATTTTTTTTGAAAAAAATCGCAAGGGGGGCCTCTTATTTTTTTTGAAAATATCCAAGAAATAGAGAAAATTACAGAAAAAAATCCAAAAAAAAATGCAAAAGAAATTAAAAAAGTTTTGAAACAAATCTCAAAAAATTGCCTAGAGGTCTAGGCCAATTTCCTATCTCAAAACCACATAGATCTAGGGGGGGCGGGGGGGGGGGGGGGGGGGGGGGGGGGGAGGAGTGAGAGAGAGAGAGAGAGGGTTTCTTTTCAAAAAAAACTCCCTAGGGTATTTTTTGCAAAAAAAGTCGTCAGGGGGGGCCTCTTTTTTTTTTTAAATATCCAAGAAATAGAGAAAATTACAGAAAAAATCCAAAAAAGATCCATAAAAATTTTTGAAAAACTTCTCAGAAAATTCCCCATCTAATTGCCTATCGAGGCCAATTTCCTATCTCAAAACCACATAGAGCTTGCTTTATTCCTCCAATTTGGCAAGAAAATGACATGGGAAAAGGATCAAAAAAGCTAGAAAATTTCTAAAAATGCTTGAAAAAATCTCAAAAATTCCTAAAAATTGTATTTATGTCAAGGACTATGAAAGGGTTGCTAAAGTTTCTAAAATCGCAAAGAACAAGCATGAAAAAAAATAAAAACTACTAAAAATTGAGCAAAATGAAATAAGAGGGCTATGTACAACCTGGACAAATGTTGCAGGTTCCAAGTGATCCATAAATCTTCAGTTGGCTTGGTGATAGGCCTTGAGCGATGATTATGATATGTTGACTCCAAGAAACTCCTCCATAATCTCCAATTGTACTGCACTTCATTTGTTTTGTCTTTATTTTGGGCATACTGACCATTTGATAGGGCCACCCAAATTCCTTCAGTAAAATATTATCTCCTCCATAATGCATCTTTTGTATCTCTATTTTAGCAACTTTACTTTAATATGCAAAATTCCATTTTTACTATTTCAACTTCTTTATCTAATGGAACCCTCTGTTTCAAAAACTTGTAGGTACTCCTTCCATAGCCTTGTAAATCCCTGAACTTACTATCATAAAATTTGACATAACAGATGATATCCATACCAGTATCCATGACAAACTAGCCCATGATATAGGATTTGAAGTAGCTTCATCACTACTACACTTAAGGGCTTCTCTTTTCTTTTCTCTTTTATGGTCTTTGACTGAGACCGTCTCACTCGAGTTAGTAACTAGAATGATGTCCTCTTGTTCTTCATATGCTTCCTCTCCACTTGAGTTTGGAAAAATTCCATAGCAGGAAGATGGGTCTTCTACATGGAGCCAAGCCAACATGCTTTCATCTTCATATAAATTTGCTCCTTCAAATAGATTTGCTTCCGGGTTGTCGAACAATTCTTCTTCCATAAAAATACCAATTGTCTACATCATGCTCGTATTTCTCTGATTGTCTGGTCCTTCTTCTAAAATTATCTATTGCAACTCTTTTCCCTCTTGCTTTACCCACGTTGTGTCCTTGCCCCAGTCATGCAGCACATTGGCATGCCTTAACCAAGGTCCCCCAATTAACAGGCGGAAACTTCCTTCTACCTGTGGCAAACTTAAAACAACAAAGTCCAAGTTAAAGATGGTACCTTGTATCTTGAGTGGGAGTCCAGGGACCACTTCCATAGGCTTAACTATGCTTTCGTCTGCTAGTGTTACAATCACGTTGGCAAGCCTATAAGGGTATAGTCCAATCTTTTTCATGGTATATTCAGGCATCAAGTTAATGCCAGAACCACCATCAACAATAACTCCTTGAAACTTATGACATTTCATAGAGAATGTTAGCCGAGGACTCTTATAATCTGTAAGGGGTGCTTCACCTACAATTTTACCTTTATGCATAACAATAGTCTTTGCCACTAAACTTGTAGTGGAAGCCTCATCAATTATCTGAAGGAGTTCTCATCTGAATTTCCCATCCATTTTTATTAAATAAAAAATATTAACCTAGCTTTTCATGGACTTGAGTAGTTTTGAAGCCTCTGATTCCTTAAGAGCATGGGCTCGAATTGACTTATCAAACTCCTCATGAGCCCTGTTGAATGCATGCCCAATGGCATCACTATCACATATGAGATCTCCTTTTGGCCTTGTCTCTACACATGTGGCTTTGTCTTTAGATGTCTCTTTGTCATCCATTAATTCTTGATTCTTGACCTACTTCTACTTGAGCCTTCCCCTTGCTTCTTGTCTTCACTGTAAAAGATTCAATTTCTTCTAACTGCACCACCCTAGTAGATGGTGATGGCCCATTGGTTTGATCTAACATTTCTTCTTTGTGCACAGAAATCATTTGAATGTGGGGCCCAGATTAAGAGGCTTGATTCTTAGGACAATAATTTGTATAGTGGTCTCTGGCCTCTCACCAGTTCCTGTGAGGAGGGGCATTTTCTAGTAGAGTGCACCTACTTTGATTGTGCCCACATTATCCACATCTAAAACAAATGATTGGCCTCCTAGGCCCATTTCCAAAGTTATTTCTCTATCTAGGGTTGTAATTGTTACCTTGATTGGGTGTAGCTCCCATCACATTTGCTGGTGGTAGGGGTCCTCCTTGGGTCCAATATGTTTTTGCAGGCATTCCTCTTGATTGGCATTCCTGGGCTTCATGACCAGCTTTTTCGCATAGTTGGCAAGTCACACTTAACAAAGGACATTCACTTACTATATGACCTTGCTTGCTGCACATGGTACACCAAAGTCCATTCTTGATGTCACCCCATTTGAATTCCTATAACTCATGTCGCAGCTAAGCCAATTCCTCTGCTTGGGCTTCCTCCTCTTTTTGGAGCTTTAATGCCTCAATCTCCCTCCTCAATTGAGTAACGACATTCTCCTCCTCTTTGTGGGGCTTATTTCTTTTTAAGCCCTCCAGCTCTTTCCTTAGCTAGATTACTGGATCCTCCATCTTTGTAGAATAGGTTAGTTGAGAAGAAATTGATCCATACTGTTGCCTTATCTGCTCCAATGTGTAGCTCTGTTGATGAACTCCTCTATGGAGGCTGTGGGCAACACGAACTCCTTGATTTTACATTGGGTGCTCACTAGAAGTGGCTTAGCTAATCATTTTTTAACAAAAAAATCATGTGGAGGATGAGGCAGCTTAGCCATTAGTGCTTTGGCTCTAGTTACAAACTCTAGAAAATTTTCACCTAGACCTAGTCTCACATTTTCTAATTCCTCTATGATGATTTCTATAGTATTTCCATGTTGGAATTGAGTTTTGAGTGCATCTTTCATTAAGTCCCAAGTTCTAAAATGGTTCTCAACAAACTAGCTGAACCATTTATCAGCTAATCCTTCTAATGTGGCAGGGAAGAGTATCAAAAAGGCATCCTCCCTTCCCATTAAGCCTCTAGTTTTGCATAGTGCTAAAAACCTTCTAATATGCTCGTCCGGATCTTCTTGAGCTAGGCCTTTGAAAGAAGGAAATTTTATATTTAATCTTGATAGTAAGGTTTCCAAGTCTACCTGACCTGCCATGCTCTTTACTGATGAGGTTGATGAAAGTGGAGTAGAGGATCTTCTAACAACCTTCCTTCTTGTTTGCTTGCACGTAACCCTCAATGTTTGGGACCGGGTTGCGGTCATGGGCTGTTCATAGTCTTCTTAGTATGAGATAATTGATAAGAATATTTACCTCTTAGCTCAATGAAGTAGCACTGTAGTACTATCCACACTTGAGCTCTTCCACACTCTGCACTTGGATTCTCCTATGCTCAAATCTCCTTGGACTCCCACCAGGCATGCCAAAGTTTTTTGGGGGATTCTTGGACAAGAAGGGATTCGAGTGTTTGTAGGAGAAAAGGGAAAGACAATAAGAAAGATACACACTGGAAGCCTCTGTGGATTGATTATAAGAAGACAAATACAATGGTGATGCACAATACAATCCAATGCTTCTGTGCAAAATCCCACAGAATGCTCAATCACAAAATACCAAATACCCAAGGGTCTTGTTGCTGCCAGCCTTCTCTACACTAGACCTCCACCTTCTCCAAGCCTGCACTGGTGCACACCTTGCAGCAAGCTTCCAATAAGGGGGAGCGATGGACATAGCGTCAATGAGACCTTGGGATCCTTGGGGTGAATAGCTTAACCATTCTCTGCAAACTTCCTAGTCACTCTTCATGCACACCTTGCACTTCATTTCTCTGCCTCGCACACTCTATTTCTCTTGCACTTCTCTCTCTTGCCTTAGACTATGCTCCCCTTGCTTACACTTTCTTAGTCCAAGAATAGTCCTTGCCTTGATTTGAGTGTTGATTCATGTACGCTCTTAACTACAAGAGTATCTTGGTGTTCACTTTGATCTCCCAAGATTTTCTCCACAAGTGGTAGCCAATGAATCCCTGTTTTGTCTTGTAGTGACTTTAGACTAAAACAAAATTTTTAATTGGGGGGCCATACTTCACTTCTGCGTACGATGCCACTTCACCTACTTTTCACATTTTGCCTTCTCACATACCTTCACATTTTGCCTTTTAATTCTTCACTTGTGCACCTAAGGGAGGGTTCATGTGAACCTTCCGAACACTTTGAAAAAACACTTTAAACCTTAGGGAAATTACACAAATACCTCTGCAACCTACAACCAACTTTCTCCAATTTACTCTTTATGGACAATTAATTGTGCACTACATGTGCAGTTTGACACCTCAACTTTGAACACTTTGACTTTGCCTATGTTGACCTTTGACCTTGAACTTGTTGACTTTGACTGCTTTAACTTTGACCTTTTCACTTTGACTGTAATTGGCTTCGACTACAGTTCACTTTGATCAATATGACTTTTATGGGCTCAACAATAACCTTATACAAGTATAAGTAAGAATGTTAGGATAATTCTTCAAAATCCTAATACAAGATTAAGCTAAAAGAAATTGATAACAAAAAAGTGGAAGAAGTAGTGTGTATGCAACTCCAATCTCCCGATCTCAATTGCTTGTAAATGCTCGTTAATCCTCTCTCCAAAGAAATCATTAGAAAAACATAATTTCTTTGTATGAAAAATAAAGTACTTTTAAATTACTTTCAATATTTATTATATATATATCCATTCAATTTTCCATGCATACATCTAGGCTTTTTCATTCATACATATACATGTACACACTCTTGATGCTTATGCATGCATGCAAACATGCATTCTTGCATTAAACTCATTCATTCATGCTTCTAATTCATACATGCACATGCATCCTCACTCATTATCATACATATATGCATATATCACCTGAACCACTCTTATCTCGCCTCCCTATTGCGTTTCTTGCAAAGGTGACTACTTTGAACCATTCCACATCAAAAAGAAAGTAATCAAACTTTTTGAAGAATAGCTTCAAGATATCTTGGAGCACTCTAGAGTATTTGAGCTGGCCTTCTTGAGCATTGTCATCTCTTACACTAGCTCTACTTTTTTGGAAAAATTTCACCATCACCCTACTATCAAATGTATATTTGTTTTTATCATTTCGTGCATTCCAAAAGTGTCGTCCATGAAACCATAGTGCACTGTATGAAGAATACTCCCAATCACATCCCTTTGCAAATTCCTCCGCTTCTTGAGATATCTTCACCCGCTACCTTTGCTTCTGAAACCATAGTATCTAGCCATCTACTTGTGGGGAAGGGTGGAAGAGGTCAAAGAGTTCTCGGAAGAGGCAAAAAACAAGTGCAATGATTCTTTCAAAATTGCACTCTTTCCTTGGCGTTTTTCTCCTTGGAAAGCTCATACCTCTCTAAACACTTCTATATAGGCTTTGAGTTAATGATGCAAAACTTCATTGCCTTTTGTCTGAAAGCCGCACCCACTTTTCTTTGCATCCCTTTACCTTGAGTCTCATTAGCTATGGGATGTACATCTTCATCATGCTTCCATAAGTGAGGCATTTCTAGGTCCGACAATATGCATAGAAACTATGTTATGAGTATAAGAGTTTCTTGTGTGAGCCATCCCTCTCTCATGCTCCCCTATGGATATACTCTATGTTGAACAAATCTTTTTATGTCTTCATGAAGTGATCTAAGAAGAACATCCATCGACTATGGATAGTTCCTGCTATTGCAACTTCATCAACCACATGAACTAGTAAATGAAGTTGAATTGTGAGAATACTTGTGAGAAAGTATTTCTCCACCATATAGATAGCCTCTATAGCATTGAGTTTTGCACTTCCTATGCTATCTCTCTTTATCTCTTTAGAAGAGATCCATTGTACTAAGGAACTAAGCACTACGAGTGATGCATAAAGTATAGAGATCTTTGCCCTAGTATACAATGGTAAATAGGTAATCTTCACACATTCTCATATTCTTCATCCGCTTCTTATCATGGAAATTGTGCCATGTCCATGGAACCTATGACATCTTCTCCACCATTGTGATCCTCATCCATCTTATAAAACAATTTGAGCATTTCTTCCATATGTTCATTCTGTGTAATGCCACAAGTACTTTGCATTTCTACCTCCCTCTTTGTTCTCCTCTGTCCACAAGAGGTTACTGGTGCAATGTCATTTGGGTCCACTAATTGCTCACCAGCGGGACCGTGCGAATGGTAGCATAGGTTTTGTAATCAATTTTTATCAAAGGATCCATATTCTCTTATATGTGCAATACAAATCCATCATTTTCAATAAATTTATACTTGCACTAAGTGCAAGGACATGCCATTCTCTCCTCTAGATCCAAAGAGGTCATCTTATACCATGTAGACATGTTAAAACATTTAATTCTAAAAATCTAATTTTTCTTATTAAACCTAAAAACCCTAATCCTAAAGATGTAGACTTAAAACATGTATATGTATATATGTGCATTTCTTATTAAACCTATAAACCCGAATCCTAAAGATCTACACTTCAAACATGTATATTTAGTTTAATTAAAAAACCCTAAAACCCTAAAAATTCTAAAGAGCTATTTTTTACATATTTAAGTATATGTATTTACTTTTATTGTATGTATATAACAAACCTAAAAGTCTAGTTCTGAAGACCTAGACCTAAAATATGTATATATGTGTATGTATGTGTATATACATCTGTATGTGTATATGTATTATGTGTGTATATAATATATGTGTGTATACATATGTAAAAAGCATTAAGACCCTAATCCTATTTTCTATATATATTTGATTATATAATACTTTTTCCATAATATCTATAAAAATATGATTAAAATTAACCTAAAACTCTAGTTTTTATCTATTTAATTATATATATTTAATTGAATATATTTAATTATATATATTTAATACACTAGATCTTTGCATATTTATTTATCTATATTAAACTCCAATATTTCATAGATATTTACTTATATATTCAATTTTTTTAGTTTTTTAATTTTTTTCTTATATATATTTAATTTAATTAAAAAACCCTAAAACTCTACTTTTTATATATATATATATATATATATATATATACATATATATATATATATGTGTGTGTGTGTGTGTGTATGTGTGTATGTGTGTGTAAAAAACCTAAAACCTATTTACTTTATATATTAAAAAACACTATATCTTTTCATATTTATTTATCTATACTAAAATCATAATTCTTTTTGTATTTTTTCTTAATTTTTTTCTAAAATATACTTACTTTAATTAAAAACCATAAAAACTCTATCTTTTTTTATATATCTGATTATATGTATGTAAAAAACCTAAAATCTTAATCCTAAAGACCTAGTCCTAAAACATGTATATGTCTATATGCATGTGTAAAGACATATGTGTATGTATATGTATGCATGTGTGTATATGTGTATATATATGTATGCATGTGTAAAAACCCTAAAAGCCTAATCCTACTGACGTAGACCTAAAACATGTATATGTATGTATGCATGTGTATAAACATGTGTATGTGTATATGTATTATGTGTGTATATGTGTATATGCATGTATGCATGTGTAAATTGCCTAAAACCCTTATCCTATGTGTATATGTGTATATATGTGTATGCATGTGTAAAAACCCTAAAACCGTAATCCTAAAGTCCTAGACCTAAAACATGTATATTTCTATATGCATGTGTATATATATGTGTATGTGTATATGTATTATGTGTGTATATGTATATATGCATGTGTAAACAGCGTAAAAACCCTAACCCTAAAGACCTAAACCCTAATCCTATGTGTATATGTGTGTATGCATGTGTAAACATCCTAATTTTTCCTAATTTTTGTAAATATATTAATGTTAAACATAGACCTCTAGTTTTTAAATATTTAATTCAATAAAAACCCTAAAATCCTATTTTTTTTATATTTAATTATATTTTTTTAATTTATATATTTAAAACACTAGATCTTTTCATATTTATTTAGCTATACTAAAGTCCTATTTTCTATATAGAGTTTCTTATAAATTTACACTTTTCTTCTTATTTTTCTCTTAAATATGTTTAATTTAATTAAAAAACCTAAACCCTATGTTTTATTTAGTTGATTACATATATGTAAGAAAACCTAAAAATCCTAGAAACTTATATATATATATATATATATATATATATATAATTTTATAGTCTATATGTAAAAACTTAAAAGCCTGATCCTAAAGACCTAGACCTAAAACATGTATATGTGTATTTGCATGAATGTGAGTGTGTGTCTATAGGTCTGAGTGTGTACGTATATATGTGAGTGTGTGTATATGTATGTGAGTGTGTGTGTGTCAGTATGCATATGTTTGTTTATGTATGTGTATATTTGTGTATGTACATGTGTATGTATGTGTGTGAATATATGTTTGTATATGTATTATGTGTGTATATGCGTATATGTGTATAAGTATGTATATGTGTGTGTACATGTATGTATATATATGTGCATATGCATATGTGTGTGTATGTATATATGCATATGCATGTGTGTATGCCTATGTGTGTGTATGTATATGCGTGTGTGTATGTAATATGTATGTGAGTGTGTGTGTGTATACGTATGAATGTGTATGTATATATGTATATGTGTGTATGTATATGTGTGTATGCATGTATGCATGTATGCATATACATGAATATGCATCTCTATAGGTAATATGTAATTGCGTATATAACATGCATGTGTGTATGTAATATATGCATGAGTTTATGTAATATTCTATGTTTATGTATGTGTGTGTATATGTATGTGTGTGTATGTATGTGTGTGTATGTATGTGTGTGAATGTGTGTGTATGTGTGTGTACATATGTGTGTGAATGTGTGTGTATGTGTGTGAATGTGTGTGAATGTGTGTGTATCTGTGTCTCTATGTATGTGTGTCTATGTATGTGTGTGTATGTATGTGTGTGTGTATGGTGAGTCTTAGCTTTTTATTTACAAAAGTCATGTTCTACAATGATCCTTATCCCAACCACTATTTTTAGTTATTTCAACAAAAAAAACCTCTATGTGGGTCTTTTATCTATAAACTATGTGGAAAGTATAATCTCTCTATTTATTTATAGATGCACTCAAATAATTCCATGCCCTCACAAACATTCACATGCTTGATCAAAAAATAAAGCACACTACAATCTCAGTAAAATAAACTCCAATAATTTAACATTCCATAAGCAATCATATGCCCCTTGGTTGAAGAGGAAACTGACCTTCATTTGATGCAATAAAAAAAATAGACACATATGGAAATTCATATGTCCCATCACTAAACAATAATAGGAATGCTCCATGTACAAACACCTGCATGGAAACGTATGTTTAAAGATTTAGTATATTATGATAATGAATGATATGCAAAAACTAAGTGATCACTATGGATATCCAATGAGTCCTTATGGATCCACTTGTACTTGCATCATGATCAATTATTTTATCAATTATTAAGATTTTTTATTATTCTTCAAGCAAATGAGGATCTTCAAGAATGTTAGTGAGTGGTAGAGTGCATTTAAATGGCATTAATAAAATAATATGAAAAGATTTATGTACATTAAAATTAGATTATATGTGAAATCTAAAAGATTTTTCATTGATCTTTTGAATAATGTGAAATGGATCATAATGAGGTGGTGCAATCTTAATTTTCGGATCTTGTAGAATGAAATCATAGATTTGCTTTGTTAACCTACAAAAACAATCATCTTTAATCTTATCTTCAAACCCTAATCGTTGGTCCATGTGGACCACATTCTCTAGGTCTCCATTTATGAAAGCATTTATCACATCAAGTTTGGTATATCTTCCAATGCTTGTAAGCTCCAATTGCAATGATTGTTCTAATGGTAGTTGCCTTTGCTACAAGATTAAATGTCTCTTCATAGTATAGTTCATATGTGTGAGCAAACTCTTTAGCTACAAACTTTTTTTATACCTAGGAATCGTACCATCTAAGTGCTTATTTATCTTATACACCCACTTGTCTTTTATAACCTTCATGCCCTTCTTCTCGGGAACCAATGTCCAGCTATTGGTGTCCTCCAAAGCTTTCATATTCTCTTTCATAGCCTCTTGCCACATCTATTACTTGATATGGTTCCACGATAAGGCCAAAAATAAAAATCTTACTTTAGAGGACCTATAATTCATGTCATTATCTTTTTTCAAATAAAGGAGACTCTTTTGGATCATAAGTATATTTTCTAAATGCTTCACAGGTAACAATGTTGTGAAATTATTATCAACTAAACCATGTAAATAAGTCTAATAATTTATCTTTTCCGTTAAATTTCGATGATAAAAACTATTGAAATGTTTTCTTGCAATTACGTAACGTGTCTAAAATCATTTATAAATGGGCCCAAACGTGCAGTCCAGTTTAGTATACGTTTTCTGTATGTAAATGGAACTATAAAAGGCTGCATTTGTCAAGTCTAACTGATATTGCAGCCCATGGAAATAGTGATCTGTGACTTATTCTCAAGCTAATGTCTAAGAAAGAGCTAAGAAAGACTTAATTGACGAGTCTAAGACAGTCAACCCTTTCACTAGTTGTTATAGTTTCAACATTAGGCCTTGCACACGAGGTGACATCATGTGACTGAAAAATTTTTACATGAGTTCGTGAAGTGGTTCTGCGGATTACGTGGCCTGCTCACTATGCTTTCTAGCCCTTGAAAGAGATTCCTTCTTTTTGATGCATGAAAGGATTTTCCTTATATTTTTGCTCATACAAGAAAAATGTCCATCTTTTGAGGTTCGTCATAAAGCTAAGTATTTTGCTTCGCATTTTTCCAAGTTGTAATAAGCTTTGATGGTAGTATTATGTCATGCATATACCATCACGAAGATGTAATTGACACCTTCAAAACATCTAGTATATAGCCTCTATCATGAGGTGTCTCTTCTAAGCATGTATGCACATGTGTTCCATATGTCCTAGTTCTTGAGAATCGTTTATGTGGTAAGTGAGACATGCGTCTCAATCTACTCTTACTCACTAAACTCAAATCACTTCTAGGAGGATCTATATGTCTCATAAAAATAAATAAACTATACAAGCTACTCATGCAGGTTAGGACCATGGCCGACTCCTTCTCATCGCATTGACTTAAAACACTAGTCTAAGATTCCTATTTGCCTTGGATATATAGAGTCGTATTGTTAACTTGACCAAAGCTTATCTTTATAGTAACCTTCCACTCCTAGATGTGCTTCCTTGCATTAAGGTACATGTATAGATATTTGATTAACACATATATTCAATTATATAAATCCACTTCAAAGTGGTTATAAGCCACAATTTCAAACCACATATAGAGATATTTCTAAAAATTCTAAGTAAGTTATCTACATCTATTCTTTTGGATATATTCTTAAATGTAGTAAGTTCTAATACATGGTTGAATTTATAAACCCCTTTTTTACTGATGAGAGAATAATCTAAATGTAAAAACTTTAGAATGATCTAAAATGTATAAAGTTTAGGGTTCACAAGTTAGGGGTTAGGGTATAAGGTTTAGAGTCAAGGGTTTATGGTTTGGGGTTTTAGGGTTTAAATTTTAGGATTTTGCATTTTAGGACCTAAGCTTTAGAATTTACGATTTAGGATTGATGGTCTAGGGCTTAGGATTTAGGATTGAAGGTCAAGGGTTTCGGTTCTAGGGTTTAGCATTTATGGGTTAGCATTTGGGTTTTATGGTTTGGTGTTAGGCTTTGGGTTTAGGGTTTAGGGTCTAGGTGTTAGGGTATAGGATTTGAAATTTGAAATTTTGGATTTAGGATTTAGGTTATGGCTCCTAGGGTTCACGATTTATGGTATAGGAGTGTAGGGTTCAGGGTTTTGGGGTTTTTTGGTTTGTCACTACATATGTTAACTTTTGAAATAGAGATCATCACTACATGTTAAATCCATACCATCACTAGATATATGATGATAACACTACTAGCTAAAGAAACAACTATATAATAATAACAAAATCTTTCAGTTTGAAACCATAGTAAAAGAAATGTTTGAGGAGCATATATAATCAATTACACTAATCCACCTCAAATTTGTTGTAAA
Source organism: Ceratopteris richardii (assembly GCA_020310875.1). Taxonomy (NCBI): domain Eukaryota; kingdom Viridiplantae; phylum Streptophyta; class Polypodiopsida; order Polypodiales; family Pteridaceae; genus Ceratopteris; species Ceratopteris richardii. The sequence continues at coordinate 71,443,167 of CM035418.1, read as the reverse complement.
CCATTGCTCCTTGATACTTTTAAACTATACCTAGAGATATTTGTAAAAAATCTAAGTAAGTTATGTAGAATTCGTCTTTTGGTTATATTATTGTATGTAGTAAATTATTATAGGTATTTGATTTTATAAGCCCTAGTTTTATCGATGAGAGAATCATCTATAGCTTATGGTTTAGGGTTGATAATTAAATGGTATAGATTTAGGGATTATGGTTTAGGATTTAGGTTTTTGGGTTTAGAGTTTAGGGTTTGATGATTTAATAGGAGACCATTGAATAAACCTTGTTATGTAGATCAGCAATTAGTTTGAATAAAGATGAGTGTGTTGTCATAACATTATCTATGTACTTACTAAGTATACCCAATTGCAGTTATAATGAAGTCCTACACGTGGATGTAAAATTAGTAGTTGCTATTATTGTAACTCACATTGCAGTCCTTTATTTACATGTCCCTATCTTGAAATGATTTCTAAATTCTCCTAACTTTTAAGCCTTTTCCCCTTGAATAAAGTTTTTAAAGGTCTTAGCGTTGTTTAAAACTTTAGAACTTAGTCGAATTAATGTAACTAGCAATGGTTTTAGTAGATGTAACGTTAACAATGTACTCATGGTTCTCTATTTTCTTATGCCAATGGAATGATGGCACAATCATAAAAAGCAATAATTATTTTTTAGAGATTGTTTTATGCACGTCGCAACTATAAAGAAAAGTTAACCTTCCCTTGGCTCGAAGAAAAAGATTAAAATAGCGTGTGATATGTGCGAAAAGCTTTACATCTATCATCAACCAATGACTTAAATACAATGTAAATATAAGAAATTGAATGTTTGAGCCACTTGATTTGATGGATCAGGAGTATTAAGGAGGTTTTATGAGCTACCATGGATCTTGTTGGAGGTGCTCTAGTGCCTATGGACTATTCCTTGATGACCATGAGATATGGTTGAATGACCAACAACAACCCTTTGATTCAACTAGAAAAATTCTTCAGCATTATAACTCTCCAAGATTTCAACTTTGTAGTTCTTCAACTCTTGCAATCCATAAAGTATATTTTATAAATCCTAAACCTAAACAAAACATACTACATTTCATGCTAGGTTCTTGTTAGTTAGAAGGTATATGATCATCTAAAAGGTATATGGTTCAGGGTTTAGGAGTTAGGGTTTACATTGTAGGGTTTAAAGTTAAAGGTTTAGGGTCTCTGTTTTTAGGGTTTATACCTTAGGTTTTAGCATTCTAGGATCTAAGGTTTTCGGTTAAGGTTTTAGGATTGATGGTTTAGGGATTAGGGTTTAGGATTTAAGGTTAAGGATTTAGGTTTCAAGGTTTAGGGTTTTGGGTTTATCCTTAAGATTTTATGTTTTAGGGTTTAGTGATTGGGTTTTTGGTTTAGGGTTTAGGATCTAGGGCTAAAGCTTTAAGGTCTAGGTTTTGGGATTTAAGGTTTAGGATATAAGGGTTATGGATTTGGATCTTAGGGTTTATGATTTATGGTATAGGGGTCTAGGGATTAGGAATTGAGGGTTTATGGTTTATGATTTTTCACTGCATATGTGAACTTTTGAATTCCACAACATCACTACATGTCAAATCCACCCTAGCAGTGCACATAGGATGATAACACTTAAAGTTTAAAGAAACAAATATATAATATTAACATAGCATTTTAATTTGAAACCATACTAAATCAAATTATATCAGTCCACTTCAATTTGGTCCTTAACCATCACTATGAGATAAATTTAAACCATACCTAGAGATATTTCTGAAAACTCGAAGCAACTTATGTACAACGTTTTTTGTTATATCCTTATATGTAGTTAATTCTTATATGTACTTGAATTTTAAAACCCCAATTCTATTGATAGGGGAATCATGTGAATGTACAAACTTATGTAGCTGGAAAATAAGTGGTACAATGGGATATGCTTCTTCTACTTTCTTATATGGTGGAGGACGTGTTGAACTATACTCTTGCATAATGGGTTTCTCATTAATGGTTTAGGGTATAGAATTTTAGGTTTAGGATGTAGGATTTAGAATTTAAGGTTCAAGTTTTAGGATTAAGAATTTAGGCTTAAGGGTCTAGGTTTTAAGATTTAAGATTAAGGTTTTAGGGTTTAGGAAAGAGATTTTACCCTTTAAAATTTAAAGTAAAGGGCTTAGGCTTTTGCATTCAGACTTAAGGTTCTAGGGCTTAGTGTTCAAGGTTTTTGATAAAGCGATTAGGGTTTATTGTTTAGGATCTTGGGCTTAGGGTTAAGGATTTATGGGTTAAGGTTTAGGACTTAAGGTTTACGGCTTAGATTTTAGGGTATAGAATTTGAGTTTTCGGTTAAGGGTTTAGGGTATATAATTTGAGGTTTAGGATGTAGGGTTTACCATTTAAGGTTCAAGTTTTAGGATTAAGAATTTTGGCTTAAGCATTCTAGGTTTTAAGATTTAGGATGAAGGCTTTAGGGTTCAGGAAATAGAGTTTACCGTTTAGAATTTAAGGTTAAGTGCTTAGGTTTTAGCATTTAGACTTAAGTTGGAGGGCTTAGTGTTCAAGATTTATGCTTTAACGATTAGGGTTCCTTGTTTAGGATCTTGAACTTAGGGTTTAGGATTTATGGGTTAAGTTTTAGGATTTAGGGTTAAAGATTTAGAGATTAGGGTCAATGATCTAGGTTTTAGGATTTAGGGTTTAGGGTTAAGGATTCAGGGTTTAGGGTACTAAAGTTTAGGGTCTAGGGTTAAGGATTTAGGGTTTAGAGCTTATAGTTTAGAGCTTAGGGTTGAGATTTACGATTATGGACTTAGTGTTGAAGGTTAAGGGTTAAAGGTTAAGGGTTTAGGTTTTGAGATTTAGGGTTTAGGGTTTTGTGTTTAGTCCTTAGGGTTAAGTGTTTAGGGTGTTGGGTTTGGGGTTTAGGGCTAAAGGATAAGGGTTTAGGGTTTATGATTTAGAATCAAGGGTTTAGAACTTAGGGTTCAAGGTTTAGGGATTAGGGTTTAGGCTTCCTAGTTTAGCATTTAGGGCTACTGCTTGGGTCCTGAACACCATAGAATAAACCTTGTTATGTAGATTAGATATTTCCTTGAATAAAGAACCTTGTGTTTTCATAACATAATGGATCTATTTAATAAGTATATCCAACTGTAGCTCTTGGGGAGTCCTACAAGTGGATGTAATATTAGTAGTTTCTATTGTTGCATTCACATTCAAATCCTTAATTTATAGGTCCCTAGCTTGAAATGATGATGGTAGGTCATAAAAAAATGATTGAAATTTCTTGATTTAAGCAACCATCTTGACAATGTGTCCTAAACCTTAAAGCTTAAATGCTAAACATGGAGTGCTAGATCCTCAACCCTAAACCACAATCGTAAGTTTTAAACCCTAAAGGATAAACCCTAAACCATAAACACTAAACTTGAACACCATAAATGCTAAACTTTAGCAACCTAAACCCTTAATCATATACCCTAGATGTTGGTGCAGGGCAATCAACAATTGATGTTTTAATGAAGAATTGAAGTCAAGGACAAAAGAAAAAGGTTAAAGTTGTGAAGCATGAAGGAAGAATACATCCAAAAGATCAAGAGGTGTACACATATGTACATTAATACAGAGATAGTTCACTTATACTTTTGTATAGTCATGAACTTGTAAATATTTGCCTATATATATAAAGGAAATGTCGGGGCAAATATGAGTGAGTGTAGAATACAAGAATAGAAGGTTAGACACTTGAGAAGTATGAAGATTAGCTCTCTCATCCAGTTGTAAAATTCCTTCAGGAATGAAAGAAAATTGTGCCCGATGTTTCCGTGCATTCTCCTTCTGTGCTTGATCTTTTCAAGAATCCTTTTGTAGACATCTAACTCCATACTTAATGAGTCTATGGTTAAAGTTTGAGAGCCTATTTGTAAACATGTTGTGAGAAGTATGAGTAGGAACATTCATATTTGAAGAAGTGTTCACTGTTTCCTGAAACAGGCACAATCTCGATGGTCAATGATTTGATCATTTCTCAGTGCACAGGTTAAAGTTTTGCATGATTAAGGAGTCAAAATTTAAGTTAGAAGGTAAGACATCTATGGCTAAACGCATTTGTATAAATGAATTCTAGATTGAGAGAACCAAGTGTTAGAAGTTACAGGTGTCTAAATCGACTTTTCAAAAGAGCAGGTTTAGACATAGGTAACTTGTTGAGATCATTTCTCAAGAACTACTAAATCTTTTGGAGTGATTCAACTTGCAAAAGGTGTGCAAACTGTAGGGGACACCTTTTGCAAAGTTTCATAAAAAACTTTACACAATTGATAAGTTAATGAGAGAGATATGTGCAGCAGACTTTGTGTGTAGTCATCTCCTTCACAGAGTTTTCAAAATCTTCATAATTGATCATTGATCCTCTAAACTTGGTTAAGGTTTGAGTTAATCTTGTTATAGAGGTGCTCTAACTACAAGAGTAGCTTGTTCTTTTGGAGATTAAAACTCTCCATCAGTGGTATCAGAGCAAGAAGTATCAAAATTGAAGGAAGGAGGATCCTGACTGCTGCAGCTGCAAAGAATTCAATATCTGAAGGTTCAAAAGGTGAAAGCTTGAGGGCAAAGCTTGAGAAGGAGTTCATATGACATCAAGGAATACAAAAGGATTATCATTCGAAGTAAAGGTACATCTATTAATCATAAAGTTTGAAGAATTCAATACACAGGTAAAGAAAGGATGGGAGATTCTCTTCAAATAGAGAAGTTGGATAGAGAGAACTATCCAGCATGGTCAATGAGGATGGAAGCTCATCTTATGATCAAAGACTTTATACCTTATATTAGAGGTGAAGAAGAAAAGCCTTAGTTCAGAGATCCTAGTGTTCCAACTAGGGAGGAATTATGAGATTTGAAGAATTGGATGAAGAGAGATGCTCAAGCTAGGAGCATTATCTATATGGCAGTCAAAGACTACTTGCTACCTCACATTAGAGGTCTTGAAAGTGCAAGTGATATATGGAATGCTTTGGAGGAGCATTTCCAAAACACTACAAAGTCAAGGAAGGCATCCTTATGGGCATAATTTACCACTTTCAAGAAGAAGGCCTCTCAATCCATCTGAGAATATGTAACAAGGATGAAGGACATTGCAGATGCATTAGGAGAAGTTGATGAGGACATTGAGGAGGATAAATTGGTAAGGCAAATCCTCACAGGGTTAAGAGGTGATGAAAAATGGAAGCCATTCATTTTGTCTACTGAATTATCACTTGATCATTTTACTCCTGAGTTAAATCAGTTGCTAGGACATATGTTAACCTTTGAGTAGGATGTCAAAGGTGAAGGTGACAAGAGTACAGATCATGCAATGTATTCAAAGGATAGGAAGAAGAATATCAAAGGAAAGCAACAAACAAATGAGGATGAAGGTACAACTAGCCAAGCTAACTTCCTAAGAGGAAGAGGAGCTGGCAAAGGTAGAGGAAGAGGTAGGAGTAATAAAGATGGAGTCAAAGCTTGTTGGATTTGTGGTAAGACAAATCACTTAGCTAATGATTGTTGGCATAATACTCAGAGTAATGGTGGATATAATCAGAATTTTAATTCAAGAGGAAGAGGTGGCAGAAATCAAAGAGGTAATTTTTAGAGGTAGAGGTAGTAGAGGTTACTTGGGAAGAAATGCAGGTAGAGGATTCCAAAGTCAACAATACAACAATACCTACTATGCTTTAGATCAGAAGGAGGATTCAACATTGATAATGAATGCAACTTGTGAGAAGCAAAATGAAGACCAAAGATTTTTTTACATTGAATCAGGGTGTAGCAATCACCTGAGTGGCAACATAGCTTTGATGACTGATTTGGAAAATAAGGCAACTAATCATGTAGTTCAAATAGGTGACAATACAAAGCACAATGTGAAGTCAATTGGATCAGTGAAGGCCAAGGATGGTAGCACCCTCTTGAGTAAGGTCTTGTATGTTCCCACAATTCCTAAGAATCTGATAAGTGTAGGACAAATTGTTGAAAAAGTTTATGAAGTTAGATTCACTAATGAAGGAGTGTTTGTGGAAGACCCTAGCAATGGGTATAAATAGATTGTTTCACGGAAGAAAGAAGGAAGATTGTTCACATTGAAGATCCAAGGTAATGTAGGTCATGCCTTGTTCACCTATGGAGGACATAAGATCTTTGAGTTAGATCTTTGGCACAAAAGGCTTGAACATTGAGTTATCAAAGATATGATTAACAATGGTTCAGTGCTTGGATTGTCTAATGTTGCAGGTCAACATATGACATACAGATGTGAGGCATATCAATTAGGTAAGGCTCATAAGCAATCTTATTCCAAGCATGGTTTTATGTATTCAGAGAAGCTTGAATTGGTACACACAGATGTGTGGGGACCATCAAAGGATTTCAGTATGAATGGTTCAAGGTATGATGTGATTTATGTTGATGATGCTACCAGATGGATCACTATCTATGTGATCAAAGATAAGTCAGAGGTGTTCAATACATTTAAACATTATCATGTGTATGCAGAGAGAATTACGGGTCATAAATTGAAGAGACTAAGGTCAGATGGAGGGGGAGAGTATTTCTCTAATGAGTTCAGTGATTACTTGTGGAATGCAGGTATAAAAAGAGAAACTACTTGCAGGTACTCTCCTCAACAAAATGGTTTAGCAGAAAGGAGAAATAGAACTCTTGTTGAGTTTGCAAGATCCATGATGAAGGAGAAAAATTGCCCAAATTACTTGTGGGCTGAGGCTGTAAACACAGCTACTTATTTGGTCAATAGGCTACCATGTAAAGCTTTGCAGGGTATGACACCATATGAGGCATGATGGGGTAAGAGACCTACTCTAGATCATTGCAAAGTATTTGGATGTTTGGCATATGCATATGTGCCATCCCAATTAAGAAACAAATTGGAACGTGAAGCTGAAAAGTATGTATTCATTGGTTATGATGATAAGCAGATGGGATATAGGTTGTGGAGTCCATCCACAAAACAATTCCTTGTATCAAAGGATGTTACATTTGATGAGCAAGGTACTTCGTATGTAGGTACAATAAATATTAATGTAGGTGATGAAGAAGTTGTGAATCAAAAGAAAGGTAAATCAAAGGTTCAGATATTTGATGAAGAGGAGAATAATGAAGTACAGGTTGAAGTTGAAGAAATGCCAAGATTTGATCCTGAGTGTGATGAACTAGAAACCTCAAGGAGTGGAGAACGTAGAAGGTCATCAAGACACAAGTGGCAACCTACAAGGTATAGCTATGACACTTCTTTTTTGGCTACCAAAGATTATGCTTATATGATAAAGGCAGATGAAGACCCTTCTACATATGAAGAGGCAAAAGGTAAGGAAAATTGGGAGAAAGCTATGCAAGAAGAGTATGATGCATTGATAGAAAATCAGACATGGGATTTGGTTCCTAAACCAAATAGTCAGAAGATCATTGGATGCAAATGGGTCTAGAAAACAAAGAGGTATGCAAATGGAAGTGTGTCTAGGTATAAAGCTAGACTTGTTGTGAAGGGTTTTGCTCAGACATATGGTATAGATTACGATGAGACCTATAGTCTTGTGGCAAAGATGACAACCATCAGGACACTCATAGCCATTCCTGCATGTAAAGGTTGGAAACTATGTCAATTAGATGTGAAGAATGCTTTTTTAAATGGTTATATTTCAGATGATGTTTTCATGGAGCAGCTACAAGGATTCAGAGATGGAAGGTATCCAAATAATGTATGTAAGCTCAAGAGAGCTTTGTATGGTTTGAAGCAGGCCCCAAGGGCATGGAACTATAGACTTGTAAAGTTCTTGAAAGAACTTGGATTCCAAGTATCTAAAGCAGATAGTAGCTTGCTTGTCAAAGCAAGTGATGATGGGTTCATATACATGTGCATATATGTTGATAATATAATTCTTACAGGTACAGATGAGAAAGGCATTCAAAGCCTAAAGAAGTAAATGGAGAAAGAGTTCAAAATCATGATTTGGGAGACTTGTCATATTTCTTGGGCATGGAGATCTCATACACTCAACATGGAGTGTATGTAACTCAAGAAAGGTATTTGAGAAACTTATTGATCAAGTTTAAGATGAATGATTGCAGGGTAGCACCTACTCCAATGGAGGTGAATCACAAATTGAGCAGATATGGAGGAGAAGAGTTCAAGGACATGAAACTATATCAGAGTTTGGTTGGTAGTCGGATTTATGCTACATTAACTAGGCCCGACTTGTCATATGCAGTTGGAGTTTTGTCTCAATTCATACATTGTCCTAGGAAAGAACATTGGATTGCAGGTCAAAGAGTGTTGAGGTACATTAAGGGTACACTCAAAGAAGGTTTGTATTATGGTTTTACATCAGATACAAACATCAAGATTTATAGTGATACAGATTGGGTAGGTTATCCTGATGATAGGAGATCAAGTTATGGATACTTGTGCTATGTGGGAGATACGTTAATTTCTTGGTGTTCAAAGAAGCAACACACAGTTGCTTTATAATCTACAGAGGCTGAGTACAAAGGTATGGTTGAAGCTGCAAAGGAAGTAATATGGCTTAAGGCTCTCATGAAGAGTTTTGACATCATACAGAGTACACCAACCATTCATGGAGATAACACGAGTTCATTGTATTTAGCTGCTTATCTTGTTTTTCATGCCAAGACTAAACACATTGAGATTTAGTATCACTTTCTAAGAGAGAAGGTGATGGATAAAGAGATTGAAGTAATACATACTTCAACAAAAGGTCAGATAGCTGATATGCTAACCAAAAGCTTGGATGGACCAAAGCTATAGAGATTCAAAGACATGGCATGTATAAAGAAGATAGAGAAAACCTTAATTGATGATTGAGGGGGAGCTGTTGGTGCACGGCAATCAACAATTGATGTTTTAATGAACAATTGAAGTCAAGGACTGAAGAAAAAGGTTCACGTTGTGAAGCATGAAGGAAGAATACATCCAGAAGATGAAGAGGTGTACACATATCTACATTAATACAAAGATAGTTCACTTATACTTTTGTATAGTCATGAACTTGTAAATATTTGCCTATATATATATATATATATATAAAGGAAATGTCAGGGAAAATATGAGTGAGTGTAGAATACAAGAATTGGAGAGAATTAGAAGGTTTTAGACACTTGAGAAGTATGAAGATTAGCTCTCTCATCCAGTTGTAAAATTCCTTCAGGAATGAAAGAAAATTGCGCCCGATGTTTCTGTGCATTCTCCTTCTGTGCTTGATCCTTTCAAGAATCCTTTTGTAGACATCTAAGTCCATAGTTATTGAGTCTATGGTTAAATTTTGAGAGCCTAATCATAAACAGGCTGTGAGATTTATGAGTAGGACATTCATATGTGAAGAAGTGTTCACTGTTTCCTGAAACAAGCGCAATCTCGATGATCAATGATTTGATCATTTCTCAGTGCAGAGGTTAAAGTTTTGCATGAGTAAGGAGTCAAAATTTAAGTTAGAAGTAGAAGTTACAGGTGTCTGAATCGACTTTTCAGGAGAGCAGTTTTAGACATAGGTAACTTGTTGAGATCATTTCTCAAGAAGTACAGAATCTTTTGGAGTGATTCAACTTGGAGAAGGTGCAAAAACCATAGGCCACACCTTGTGCAAAGTTTCATAAAAAACTTTACACAATTGATAAGTTAATGAGAGAGATATCCAACAGACTTTCTGCGTAGTCATCTCCTTCACAGATTTTTCAAAATCTTCATAATTGATCATTGATCCTCTAAAATTGGTGAAGGTTTGAGTTACTCTTGTTATAGAGGTGCTCTAACTACAAGAGTAGATTTTTCTTTTGGAGATTAACACTCTCCATCAGTAGACCCTAATCATCAACCCAAAGCTCCATACCCTAAACCCTAAACTATAGACCCTAGAGCCTAAACACATACCCCAATTCATCATTTGAATAATGTGAAATAGTTCACAATGTAGTGGTGCAAGATTATCTTTAGGATCTTCTAGAATATTTTAATTGATTTCCTTGCTTAAACTAAAAAGATAATCATATGTGGTTTTATCTTCAAGCCCTAATGGTTCATCCATGAGGACCACCTTTTCTAGGTCTCCATTTATGAAGCTAGTCTTCACAAGAAGTTGGTATATATTCTAATGATTGTAAGCTTCATTTGTAATGATGGTTCTGATGGTTGCCATCTTTTCTATAGGACTAAAGGTACTTTCATAGTACAAATCATATGTGTGAGCAAACCCTTTACGCAAAAGTCTTGCTTTATACCTAGAAATAATATAATCTAAGTTTTTCTTTACATTACACACCCACTTGTGTTTTATAGCCTTCACTCCCTTTTCCTTGGGCACTAATGTCCAAGTACCAGTGGTGTTCCCTTCATGTAATTGCTTCTTCAAGTACTATATAGTGTTAACACAATATTTAGATTTAAGGCCATCATAAAACAAGATGTTAGATTAACGTATATATTCAATTATATCAATCCACTTGAAGATTTTCGTAAGCAATCACCCTTGGATATTTTTAAACCACATATGTATATTTTTTCTTCAAATTCTAAGTAATTTATCTACATCTAAACTTTTGGTTAAATTTTTATATGTAGTAACTTCTTATACATGGTTGAATTTATTAACCTCATTTTTATTGATGAGAGAATCATCTAAATGAAGAAACTTGAGAATAATCTAAAAGTCATAGGGTTTAGGATTTAGGATTTAGGGTATAGGATTCAGGGTTTAGAGTAGAGGATTTAGAGTCAAGGGCTTATGGTTTGGGGTTTCAGGGTGTAAACTTTAGAGTCAGTCATTTTGGGATATAAGGTTTAGGGTTTAGGCCTTAGGATCTAGGATGTAAGGTCAAGGGTTTAGGTTTTAGGGTTTACCATGTACGATTTAGAATTTAGGTTTTATGGTTTGGATTTTATGCTTTGGGTTAGGCTTTGGGTTTAGGGTTTAGGGTCTAGGTCTTAGGGTTTAGTGTATAGGATTTGAAGTTTCACATTTAGGATTTAGGGTTTAGGATTTGGGTCTTAGGGTTTAGGATTTAATAAATAGAAGTGAAGGGTTTAGGGTTTTTGGGTTTGTGGGTTATCACTCCATATGTTAACTTTTGAAGTCCACATCATTAGTACATGTTAAGTCCACATTATCACTACATATATGATGATAACACTTGAAGTTAAATAAACAACTATATAATATTAACAAAACATTTCAATTTGAAACCATATTAAAATTAATGTTTGAGGGGCTTGTGTATTCAATTACATCAATCCACTTCAAATTTGTCTTAAACCAATGCTATTAGATAATTTCAAACCATACCTAGACATATTTCTAAAAAAATCTAAGTAACTTACACATAACTATCGTTTTGGTTGTATTATTATATGTATTGAATTCGTATAGGTACTTGGATTCATGAACCCTAGTCTCATCAATGAGAAAATCATTTAAATGTACAAACTTCAATCATTGCAAAATAAATGTCACAATCGAGTAGCTTCTGGTATTGTGCGTATGTTGGGGGACATGTTGAGATACACTCTTGAATGAGAGATTTAGGATTAAGCTTTTAAGGTTTGGGAATAAGAGTTTATCCTTTAGAATTTAATGTTAAGGGTTTAGGTTTTAGCATTTAGACTTAAGGGTCTAGGGCATGGGGTTCATGGTTTATGTTTTAGTGATTAGGGTTTATTGTTTAGGATCTTGAACTTAGTTCTTCGTATGTATGGGTTAAGGTTTAGGGTTTAGGGTTTAGGATTTAGGTAGATTGATTAATGTTTAGTGTTAAGGTATTAAGGTTGAGGATTTAGGGTTTAGGGGTAAGGTAGATAAACTAGGGTTTATGGTTTAGGGATTTTGTTTAGGGTTTAGGGTTCTGGGTTTAGGGTTTAGTGTATAGAGCTTAGGGTATAGAGCTTAGGGTTGATGATTTAGGGTCTAGAGTTTAGGATCTATTGTTTAGGGTTAAGGCTTTAGGGTGCTAAAGTTTAGCATTTAGGGTTTAGGGTTTACTATTTAGGCTTTAGAACTTAGTTTTGTGTTTTAGGGTTCAGGATTCAGCATTCGTAGTTTAGGGTTTAAGGTTTCAATTTTAGGGTTTGAGATTTAGGGTTTATGATTTAGTCTTTAGGACTTAAGGTTTAAGTTTTTGGGTTTTGGAATCAGGGTTAAATGATAATAGTTTATGGTTTAGGATTTAGGTTCAAGGGTTTAGAACTTAAGTTTTAGGTCTTAGGGTGAAGGGTTTTGGAGTTAGGCTCTAGGGTTTAAAGTTCGGGGTTTAGGGTTTAGAATTTAGGAGATATATGAAACATAAAGAAGCATTTGATGTCGTTTTATTAATAACATTGAGTCATAACATTCTCTTCTATTTGGACCTAAACATCATGAAATCAAGCAAAACATGCTTCCATTTCACAACCTTTTGTGAAAATCACTTGCCTCTTGCTCATGAACAGAAGCAAGATGGCTTGATTTTATAACCTAAGAAGTATGAATTATATAGAATAATTCTCTTGGGGCTAAGAAAAGCCACTTCAAGATCAAGTACCCCACATCATAACTTTCAACTCTAGAAAACAAAATTTAGGAAAAATAATAATAAGTGAAACCTCTTCGTTTACTTTTTAAATCTCTAGAGGATTAATGCTAAGAGTCTAAATGCTATTCAAAATTTGCATTAAATGAGATGTGCAAGGAATCGAACTCACAACCTCTTGGTTAGGAATGTGATGGGCTAACCACTTGCCCCAAAAGCCATGGTTGAGAATTACTTCCTAATCATCTCTCTTAGAGCGTAGTTCAACCATCTCCTACTAGGATTATGTTACATTCTTCCCCCCTTGAACTCCCTAGGGGATGTACCCTGACCAGCTAGGGGACTAGCAGGATGTACCGTAGATGTACCCTGACCAGCTATGGGACTGGCAGGATGTACCCTGGCACTGTGTACCCTGGCACCGTGTACCCTGCGACATGCCTCGCCACCTTGCCCAAGCCTACTTCCTAGGCTCTGATACGAATGCAAGAGAGCAAGGATTACGACCACCACATACTAGAGAGATGACTCTCCTCCCAACCTTATGCCTGTATATATAGCCACTTGAACTAATGAGGACCACAAATGTAACTAGAGTCCACAAGTGCATGTGCAATCTCCTCCACTCTTTTCATATCCACCACTAGAGTCTATTAGTGGCTAGAGTGATCTCGACCACTACTTTAGTACCTTCCACTAGAGTCCACTAGTGGTTGTACTCACCTCTTGAGTTAAGTCCACTGGACTTAAGTTAACTCACGTTGACTTGAATTAGAAGGCTCTAGAGCTCTTTGGGCAAAACTCTCTCCCCATGCTCCCATGGGAGTTGAACCCGAGACCTCTCCTTCACAACCATGAGACTTAACCACTAGGCTAAGTGGATTACTTGAATATGAGAGCACATGACTTATGCTTGAGTCTACTCTTGAGATCTTTGGTCCTACAGACGAGTGACCAAACGGTATCCGATTTCAGATCTGTCTGAAGCCATCGGATCCCTAGATCATAGACTTACTTTATTACATTCTTCCCCCCTTGGAAAAGATTTTCGTCCTCGAAAATAAAGCTATATATATAACTCTAGGCAACCCCCGAGCCTCATGTTCTAAAACTCGAAGAACATGGTCATGTTCTAAAACTCGAAGAACATGTCTCATCTCTGTGGTGGCATCCTTGCCCAAATGATTCAAAACACTATCTGGTTTTGCACTTTGATGAACAAGACAAAGTACAAACTAATGAAGAATAATGAGGGTGGATCTAAATACATCCCTCACTAATTCACAGTTTCTGGATGTGCGATCTAGGCACAAACATGTAAACTAGGTGGATTCAAATTACTAGTCCATTTCTAGGCATAATTGATGCATGAACTTAGTAATGAAGGTAGGATTCTTCTCCCTTGCAAGACTTTAAGAATTCTTGATTCACTTGAATTTGTTTTGGAGAACTTGAAGTTTGGTTGTCCCAAACATCTAACTTAGATGTTTGTACAATGGTTTACTTTGATCCAACAGTTACGTGATTTTTTTCGCCCAACTGGAGGACTACTTTGTCCTAATGAGTTTTAAAAATCCTTTGTAAACTGTAGAAGAAAGTTTATCATTTCGGTGGAGTCAACCATACCAACTTGACCAATATAACACCAAAATGAAAATTGTCCAACTTAGGATATTTTCTCAAAGACTTGAGCTAAACGTTCTTGGGAATTGTCCTCTTGAGCAATTCCCAACTTGTCTATTCTAGAGTCTATTGGACTCTAAGAAATCAAACTCAAATAAATAAGTCCACTTAGACTTATTGTCTTTTGAAGATTGAAAAGGTTCTTGTACATAACATCTATCTAGGATGTTCAAGTTAGTTATCTAATTCTAACCTGCTAACCCTGGTCTTTTGCAAAAGGAATGAGATACCATGTTTGAGCCAATTCCAAAAGATTTGGAAAGCGGAAAGAAATAACTAAAACTCTGTACAACCAATTCATACTTTGAAGATATGTAAATTTTTTATGAGTCAAAGGCTAGATGACTCAGGATTTTAACTTTTCAAAGATCTATTTCAATAGGGTATTGAAGCATTGTCTTTATCTTTAAGAGAAATAAGCTGGATTCTCGAAAAGATTCAAAACAAATAAAAAATATCAATGCAAGGAATTGAACTCACAACCTCTTGGTTAGGAATGTGATGGGCTAACCACTTGCCCCAAAAGCCATGGTTGAGGATTACTTGCTAATCCTCTCTCTTAGAGCATAGTTCAACCATCTCCTACTAGGATTATGTTACATGATGCAACAAAACGTTAATGTTTTTCATAGGGCAATTCAAATAATAGTCATGTCATTGTCTAGTACACACATTGAGAGTAGGTTTTCCACATACCACATTGAATACCACAAAGCATTTTCTAACTAATTTTTACAAAACTAAAAAGCTTCTACAATAGAAGTTGATCATGTGGTTTCTTAGGTTCATGCATAATATCATCTTCTAGAGCTTTAGAACTCGTATACTATTTTTCTTGCTGCAAGATTGGCTCTTCAAGGTCAACCAACTCTCCAGAATCATTTGCTAGTGGTGGAATAGGCTCCCTTGAAGCACATTCAAATCTTTCAGTATGTGCAATGTGCTTCCTTCTGCTTATTGGTCCTCATCTCGGCATTCATTCAACCCATTAATCCTCAATCTTATGGAGCTCACTTGAGCTTCATCTTTCTCTATAGGTATGCAATGCGTACACATCTTTAATGAACAAGTAAGAGTCATTCCTAAAAAGGAAGCAAAGCAATCATAGGCACATCAAGAAACATGGTCAATGAGAACCATTACAACTACAATTACCTATGCGAGAGAAAAGGTCGAGGACCCAATCATCATCATTGGAAACCAACTGAGTTAATCATAGAATTAGTTTTTGTGGCTTCTAATATGGATTAAACAATGTCTTGTCCCGAGTCACATGACAAAGTTCCTTTGTTAATGTAGGGAACATGAGTACATTGGATACTCCATTCTCATTGCAATGTTCCCTAACTCTTCATTTGCTTAGTTCATCATAATAATCGACTCTAATGCATTCAGTTGAACTCACAAACCTATGCAAAGGATATGATTCACATGTGTCTCCACCCTACCAAAGAAAAGCATAAGTAAAATAGAGTTCATCATGCCTAAATCAGAGCCAAAAAGAAGATAGATTACCGTGTAAAGCATTCCATAGCATGACATCTTGGCTTCAAAGCAGTTGATATAGAAAAGGATTGGTCCCTGCTATGCAAAACCACTATCCTACATAAAGGTGAGATAATGAATTTTTGAAAATCTATAACCATCTTGCGAATCTATGGTTCCTTGAATGGCTTCTCATTGTTAAGAAAGCACATCATTCTAAAACCATAGGGTATATCTACCATAACAAGGGAGTAATGTTTGCTAAGTACAACACTACATATATTATTCACATCATTGCAATATATATTGTAATATAAATGTCTAAGGGGGTCTAGTGGGTTTGAAAAACACTTCAAATCTAACTCATCATCAAAAAAAAAATTCCTTAGATTTCAACCTAGAATTCTCCTACCTTGCCCTTTGAATGTAAGTCAGGAATGGAGGTGGACAATCATCATTTGCCTCAGCAAAATTTGACTTTTTTGGCTTCCACAAAAGCAAGAGAGGAGGAGTGATTATTGGCACTCATATGATGGCCTTACGTAAATGCCTGGCATCAACCTATGGCAAGAAGTGAATCCTAGTCATCAACTTTTAGTAGAGAATTGATGCTTGGCATCAACTTCTGTCAATAAGTCCATTCTTGGCATCAATTCTCTACTCAAAGTCGATGGTTGGCATGGATTTTGTGTTCATAAGTTGATGTTGGGCATCACATCTCTACTAAAAATTCGATGCCTAGCATCGACTTCTTGCAGTGTAATCTATTTAGCAGATTTGCTTCTTCAACTATGTTTATGAATATTCTGTGAGGAAAGATGCTAGAGAGTACATCGTAATCTGAGGAAGCAATGTCTTATTGAGGTTGGGATTATTGTTGATGAGAATCTGAAATCAGATGCCTTGCAAAAATTTGACCGTTGTCTCCACTAGGAACATAAGGTTGTTTGAATCTTCATCCTCATAATCCACTTTGAACACCAGGCCATATTGAAAAGCTTGTGTTGTCTTGAGCTTTGCCCTCCCATAGGCTCCTAGAAACACCAAAAGAGTAGATTTTTTCTCTTTAATGTATTGAAGAAACCATTCTAGATCTATCATGTCACGAAGTGGTCAATCTTTCTTATTAACATCACTTTCCTATCACCTCTACTTCCTCATTGAGCACCAGATGAAATGGCAATTGGGTTTCTTACCCTCTTAGAGGATAATGAAGCCATGATTTTCTTTCCTTTCATGGGGTGAGACATGCTCTTATCATGAGGTTGTTCTCCTATGTTGACACTCACCTTAAGGCTCTTGATAGCCTTTTCCACTCTTCCCTCATTTTTCGTGAAATGTGTAGAAATGTTGGTTCTATCTCTGTGAATGTCGTGGATCAGGTGGAAGTGGATGCTAGGCATCAATTTTAAGGTGCAAGTCGATGCCAAGCATCCGCTTACACCTTAACATTGATGCCTGGCATCGACATGCACCTCAAAGTCAATGCAAGGCATCCACTTGCACCTCAAAGTCGATGCCTGCGATCGACTTGTATCTCAAAGGCGATGCCTGGCATCCACTTTTAGCTCGCTAGATAGCTCATGCATATCAATGGCAAGTCGATGACACGCATCGATCTGCACTTGAAAGTCAATGACACACATTGATTTGCACTTGCAAGTCGATGTCAGGCATCGATTTGCACTTGCAAGTTGATGTGATGCATCAACTTGGTAGTGTAGGTCAATGCGAGTTAGCGACTTTAATAGACAAGTCAATGCCAAGAATCGATTTGCACCTCCAAATAGATACCAGACAATCACTTGCACCTCCAAGTCAAGGCCAAGCATCGATTTGCACCTCTAGGTTGATGGCTTGCATCAACTTGCACATAAAAAAATGGAAAATTTTCATGTAATAAAAATTCTGAGCCAGAAAATATGAGAGTAAAAGGGAATATTTTTGTAATATTTTTTGAAGCAAGAACTTTGGGTAATCTCTAAGTATTCTTGGGGGCACTCTTCTTCTCCACTTTCTTGTCTTTGCTTGTTTGCTAGGCTCTGTGCTCTTTAGCTCTCAACTCTCTGTTGCTCTCTTGGGCTCATGAATTTTAGAAATGAGAATGATGTCCTCCTCTACTATTTATGGGCACTTGCATGGATTGAACTAGAAACTAACTAGATTAAGTAGGCCGTAACCAGATTAACAAACTGGACTGTGTAGTTGAACCAAGAACCAATAGGTATGCCAATTTTAGGTCTAATAAGAGAGGTTATTCCAATTTAGGAAGCAATAGGTATACCAATTTAGGGTCTGATAAGAGATTTAGTCCAACTTTTGTTTTTTATTGTCTTTTTCCTTTGAAATTGGGAGTCTTGTAACTGTTAGAAGGAATAAAAGAATCAAAGCTTATGACTTTTGACAAGAAAAAGTGAAAGAAATATGTAGAGCTACAATATATTTCATAGCTTGTTGAAATTAATCACAAAAATAAATGAGAAAGAGTTTCAAATCCACAATTGGCTATGATAAATAATCAATAATCCACAAATTGACTAAGAAAGAGTTTCAAATCCACCCGTGGACAATCAATAAACCAACAGCTAAATGAATATTAGTAATCCCACAGCTAAATGAATATGAACCTAGATGAAAAACATCACAAAATATTTTTTGTGTGCCAAGTAAAACATTTCAAATGTTACTTTGTTAACAACTCAAACATCTTGAGTAGATAGTACGCCATTTTGAAGGCTTTCTTTCTAATTCATCATTGTTAGCAAGAAAGCATGGTGTAAAAAAAATATGATGAAATACATTAAATAGTGTATGCAACAACATTTGAGGCCCACAAGAAATAAAGGCACAAAATAAATAAAAAAGTTAGTTGTGTCTCTCAAGGAATTTAATTCATCACTTTGTCACCAAATATTTTCTTTGTGCTCACCAATTTTAAGACCATCAACAAAATTGGATAGGGGAGGACTAGGCTCTCTTTTCTCCACATTCTTGTTTCCTTTCTTCTTTTGGGAGATCAACATACCATAATTTATTATGTATTTTAAAACTTTATTTTGTATCTGAAAACTTTATTATGTGTCTCAAAACTTCTTAAGTTCAAACTTGATCAAAATAAATCACATAGTCAATGATGCTTGATTAGATTATAATTTCTCTTAATCTTCATATCTACCCATAATAATTTGTGCAATTTTTCATATCTACTTGATGTGACAGTTTCACTTGATGTTACACTTCCACCGTTTAAAAAGGTATCCCATCTTCATTTCTCTTTGAAGTAACTGAAAATGAGATCAATTACTTCAAAAGATGCCTAGGCATCAACTCCCTCTAGTCACCTGGATAGAAGTCAAAACTCATTGTTTTCAATTGATCCTTTCCTCACGATTCATGTCCATAGATTAGAATGTGTTGATTCTATGCTTTTTGGTTGAGTCATTTAAGTTAGATTCTCAATGCAATGTTGCTCAACTAAATGCACCTCTTGATCTCCCTTCTTAGCCACTCATTGATCTCCATTCTCATTCAAGTGCATGTTGTGCAAAAGATGTTATCAAAGAGAAAGAAAAACAAAGCATGCTCCATCTACATTTTAAGAGAAGGCCTCATGAAGTAAGTAAAAAAGAATTCAATTTCTTACTTCAGATAAAAAAATTGCATTGGATATTGTGAAGAATTGGTGTGGTTTGGAATGTTTGTATAAATTAGGAATGAAGAAACTAAAGCACCTAAGAGAGGAATTCCTCCACTTAGATAGTGAAAGGTAGGATATATACCTTGTTTCTCACATGCAAATGATTGAGGATAACATGTCAATAATGCATGTTCCTTTTGAATATTCCTTTAGCCAAGGGATGCGGTGTTGTAAGGATTCATTTAAAATTTCAATGGGTGTGGGAAATTTTAGAATACATAAGATTCAACAGGGGCTTATTAATGGAGATCTCGTTTTGGATACAGATCATGTTTGGACCAAAGGATCTATTGAACTTCATGCAATGAATTGGATGATGAACTATTTTAGCTTGCATTGTGAGGTTATGCATACAACGGGAAGGTTACACTTGTGAGATAACTTTAGTTATCAATAAGTATTTCAAGTATATAAAGAAGAAATGGAAAGTAGAAATAAGAAGTATGTCTTGTATCATCACTTTATTTGATTATTGAAGGACGAGTTTAATAATGTGACTATTCCTCGTAAAGTTAGAATGGGTGAGTGTTCAGTTTGCACTGCTTTGAAGGACATGGCAAAAGGGGCTCCAACACCACAAGAAAAAGATTATTTTCAATTCCTTCTTAGGAACCATTGTGAGAGTCAAGCTCTAAAAAGAAAGAAATTGATTCATCATCGAAGTCAAGCACTCAAAAATCTAGAGCGTTATATGTGTTTGTTGATTGATAGTATGCTAAAAAAAAAACATGTTTGCCCCTTTTTTTATCGCATCCCTAAGGACATTAGAGATGAAATCCTTGTGCAAATTCATTTGGTTGGGGCTTTGGTATACAATGGAACTTTAAAGTCCAAGATTTTCTTCACATATCCGAATGTGCATAATGATCCAAACCTTACATTTACTATCATTCATGGTTTTGCAATCATGGAAGCGTCGTTTGCCACCAACTCCATATTTGCAGCTTGATAATACTACAAGAGGGAATAAAAATTCTATAGTTTTTGTATATTAATGCATGCTTGTTGATAGACAAGTGTTTCAGAAGGTTAAGGTAAATTTCCTTTTGGTTGGGCACACTCATGATCACATTGATCAAATGTTCAGCACGTTCTCTAAGAGGTTGGCACATAATAATGTTTTTACTCTTCCAATATTATTTGAGTTGATTTCAAAAGCATATACTCCAAAGCCTGAAGTTCAACACCTTACATAGATTTATGACTTTAAGGACTTTTTCTCAGTAGGCCTTGATAACAGTGCTAAGGTTTTGGGTCCATTGCACAATATTAGTTTCAACCATGTATTCTTGATGAGGAAGGTTGATGACATAACCTTTTTATTTGCAAAGTAGTATTCATGTTCTCTAGGGTGGGAGCCTAGAGATGGATGCAGATTCTGGTTGCAAGTGCCTAATTTCTGTATGTATGGTGCAGAACAAACACGATTTGAAGATAAAAACAATATGGAAAGATGTGGAAATGTGGCTGATCAAAGTAAAAGGTGGATGCATGTATTTATTGAAAAGAGGAGACATATTCAACGTGCAAAAAATATGTTGGAGATCAAGATGTATCTTGGTGGGATGACTATTTCAATCATCAAGAAGAGATTATAAAGAATACGATTGCAGGTCGTTGTTCAATTGATGTTCCATTCACATGGAGTATTTATGTAGGCCCAAGGATGAAAAAATAGGTTGAAGCAAGACGGCAAGGAAATTTAAAAGAAATAAATGTTTGAACACTTAATGCAATCGTTGCTGATGGTGATGAGGCTACGAGACCATCTAGGATTGCGAAAGTTTTAGAGGTTAGTAAAGACATTGATCAAAGAAGAATAGAGGCTTTGATATTGCATTGGTATTACACTAAAACTAGTAATGCATTCACATGTAAACATAACTTAGAAATGATATGTGACACCAAAAAACAGGCTCAAGAAAGAAAAAGAATATTTGAAGCACATCCACTCTTAAAATGGATGATGTAGATATTCTTGTTTATGATTTTGCCTTGACAAAAACAAGGCACTTGAGGAAAGTAACAATCAATATGATAAAGCAAAAGCTTTGAGATGTATGTGGTACAACTAATCATAGGCAAACAAGAAGATTTGTGCATGATCCTGTAGAATTCCGTATGTATTTGGATGAAGATAGAGCTCTTGTGGATATAGAAGAAGAAGAAGAGATTATGGAGCTCTCACACAGAGTCAAGTGCATCAGATGATAGGGGTATAGACATAGATCAAGAAAGTTGTGAACTAAGTTGAAATTCTATAGCATTTTTAGTGCTTATATAAAGGCTCCGAAGAATTCTGCTTAACAAAACCATGTTCTTAAGCAAATTTTAAATAACTATCTGATATCAACCATTGGAAACATGTTCAATTTTTAATTTTTATACAAGCTTTTTTATCACTTTTATATTGTTCATGTAGATTTTGGATATGTGAATGTTAAATTGAGTGAAAATTTGGCCACATTTTGAGCTTTTTTTTAGGAAATGACAAAAACATGTCAAAAAATCGCATGTTTCCACTTGATTTTTGAAATATGTGTATACTGGTATAAAGGGTTTTCAAACATAATATGCAATTTGCTTGATTTTTGACGAGGGTTTTCTCTTTTTATGACATAGTTCTCGTTTGTTACGACTCGTGGTTTAATGATGTATATATAACAATTCTGGCAATAACATATCAAGCAAAATCGAATTGCATGGTGATCCAGCGTCACATCAAAGCATACAGAGTAATTTTACTAAATAAGAAAATAATTTTCGAAGAGAAGCAATGATGTCTCAAGTCCAATTAGCTACCTTATTGGCCACTACACTATTCAGCACAAGAACACGTTTAATTCCTAAGTCGGATTTGTTGTTAATGTAATCGCGAAAATAAGACTAATATCACATCAAACGAGGATTCCTTTTCTTTCGCACTTTGATTGGTACTCTTGACCTAAAACTGCGAATATTTTCAACACCCCTTTCCTACAAATACGTGTAAATATCATGTATCTTAGATTCAGTCCTTTTCAATGGTTTTCTACTCCTTGACGATGACAGGGTTCTTTTCCCGCTTTCACGTGAGGATGGGGATGTGTCCTATGAGGTATTTTATTTCTTCACACTTATTTCAAGGATGTCCATGATGAAAATCTATCTATGCTTAGTTTTAGGATTAAGCATTTAGGCTCTAGGTTTTAAGACTTAGGATTAGGGTTCTAGGGTTTAGGAATTATACTTTACTCTTTAGAATTTAAGGTTAAGAGTATAGATTTTAGCAATTAGACTCAAGGGTCTAAGGATAAGGCTTTAAGGTTTATGCTTTAACGATTACGGTTTTTTTTTAGTTTGAAATACACCAAAGATGGAGATCTACCTATGCTTAGTTTGACATCCACCAAAGATGAAGCCCGAAAAGTTATGAGCGCCAATAAATTTCCAAAAAAAAAAAAAGATTATTTTACATGAGG
Organism: Ceratopteris richardii; assembly: GCA_020310875.1. Lineage (NCBI taxonomy): Eukaryota > Viridiplantae > Streptophyta > Polypodiopsida > Polypodiales > Pteridaceae > Ceratopteris > Ceratopteris richardii. The sequence continues at coordinate 71,420,280 of CM035418.1, read as the reverse complement.
TTGCCATCTGTTTAGCTCTAAATGTTTATCTCCATTCGCTCAAGACTCTCTAGTGCTCAGATAGCAATTGTAGGAGACAAGAATGAAACCCGTGGGACTCACCTTCCAACCTATTAACAATCCTCACATAGTCGCCATCAAGAATTAAGTCACTGTTACAATCCTCACATAGTTGCCGTCTAGAATTTAGTCATTGTTTACAATCCCCACATAGTCATTGCTTACAATCCTCACATAGAAATCGATTTTTTCCATATGATTGCATAAGTAACTACCAACTCCACATATCGAAATCTTTGTTTTACATGCATCTGTTCTCAACGTTAATCTTTGTCTAGCCATTTTTTTACGTTCTCTACACGAGGTGACATCATGTGAGTGAAAACGTTTACATGAGATTTAAAACCATAATAGACATGTCCGCGATAGAGTGCATTTACATGGTTTTAATAGAATAATAATACATTGAAAAGAGTTATATACATATGTGAAATCTAACAGATTTTTCATTGATCTTTTGAATAATGAGAAATGATTCATAATGAGTGCTGCAAGCTTAATTTCACGACCTTGTAGAATGAGACCATAGATTTCCTTAACCTACAAAAATAATAATCTTCAATTTTATCATCAAGTCCATGTGGACCACCTTCTCTAGGTCTCCATTAATGAAAGCATTTATCACAGCAAGTTGGCATATCTTCCACTGCTTGTAACCTCGAATTGCAATGATTGTTCTAATGTTAGCCGTCTTTACTGAATATGCACATCGATGAATTTAAACATATATTTAACGTCATAGCAAAATATCTTATATCAACGTGAAATTCGGTTACAAAGAGAAAAACGTTTATGAAAGCATTAATCTATGGTTGCGTTTTCAAAGTGCTCCACGATCTCATAGTCTTGCACATACAAAAACAATACAAAATGTGTAACATAATGAAAGAGAGATGCATAATAGAAAAAAATAGTACGTAGTATTGAGTAGAATCTCCCCCTCCACACTCTATTAAATGAGTCTCTAGAGCGCATGTGCTTATACATTTCTAGTATGTCAAAATATATACGTTACAATGAAGGTGTGTGCTTCAAAAGGCACGCATGTGAGTAAAACTTTGAACAATGTATGGTGAGCCTTAGCTTTTTATTTACAAAATTCATGTTCTATAACAATCCTTATCTCAACCAAAATTTTTAATTTTTTTTGAAAAACGCCTCTATCCAAGTCTTTAATCTACAAACTATATGCAAATTATAATCTCTCCATTTATGTAGAGATGCATTCAAATAATTCCATTCCCTCACAAACATTCACATGCAAAATAAGAACACAAAGCACATTACAATTGTAGTAAAACAAACTCCAATAAATCAACATTCCATAAGCGATAACATGCCCCTTAGTTGAAGAGGCAATTGACCTCACTTGATGCAATAGAAAATAGACACATATGGTGATTCATATGGCCCATCACCGAACAATAATAAGAATGTTTCATGTAAATACACATGCATGGAAACCTATGTTTAAAGAGTTAGTATATTGTGATTGTGAGGGATATGCAAAAATTAAGTGATCATTATGGGTATCCAATGCATCCTTATGGATTCACTAATATACTTTAAGATAATGACTTTTATATTTCACCAAATATCTATTATAATAAGTACTTGTACGTGTAGTACTTGCATCATGATCAATTATTTTCTCAATAATTAAGATTTCACACTACTCTTCAGGCAAAGGAGGATCTTAAAGAATGTGACTCTGTGCATTCAAATGGTTTTAAAAGAATAATATATTTATTAACACTAAAATTAGATTATATGTGAAATCTAAAAGAGTTTTTATGATCTTTTGAATAATGTGAAATGGTTCATAATGAGGCGGTGCAAGCTTAATTTTGAGGTCTTCTAGAATGAGTTTATAGATATTTTGGTCCTTTTATAATCACATCAAAAAACAATCATCTTCGATTTTATCTTCAAGCCGTAATGGTTGGTTTATGTGGACCACCTTCTCTAGGTCTCCATTTGTGAAAGCATTTATCATAGAAAATTAGCATATCTTCGAGTTCTTGTTTGCTCCAATTGCAATGACTGGTGTACTCTTCATATTACAATTCATATGTGTGAGCAAACCCTTTAGTTACAAGCCTTGCTTTATACCTAGCAATCTTACCATCTAAGGGATTGTTTACCTTATACACCCACTTGTTTTTTATAAACTTCATGCCCTTCTTCTAGGGAACCAACGTTCAAGTAGTGGTGCTCTCCAAAGCTTTCATATTCACTTTCATAGCCCCTTGCCATTCCCTATATATAGTTTCTTCTTCAAGTACTACTTAATATTACCACTATATTTAGATTTAAAACCATACTAGACAAATATGTGTGATTAACATAAATATTTGATTATATCAATCCACTTCATTATAGTCATACACCAACACTCTTGGATAATGTTAAACAACATCTAAGGATATTTCATAACAATTCTAAGTAAGCTATCTACATCTACTATTATGGTTATATTCTTATATGTAGTAAGTTATGAACCTCATTTTTTTTAATGGGGGAATCATCTAAATGTAGAATCTTGAGAATCATATAAATGGTAACATGTTTAGGGTTTAAGAATTAGGCTTTAGGGTATAGGGTTTAAAGTTAAGGGTCTTCATTTTTTGGGTTTAGATGGTTTAGGGTTAAGGGTTGAGGGTTGATGGTTTAGGGAAAAGGGTTTAGGATCCAAGACTAAAGGTTTAGGTTTTAGGGTTCAAGGTGTAGATTTATCATTTAGGGTTTAGGATCTAGGGCTAAAGCTTTAAGCTCTAGTATTTGAGATCTAAGGTTAAGGATTCAAAGTTAAGGATTTGGGTCCTAGGGTTTAGGATTTATTGTATAGGGGTGTAGGGATTAGGAATTTAGGGTTTATGGTTTATGTTTTATCACTCCGTATGTTAACATTTGAATTCCACATCATTGTTACATGTTAAATTCAGACTATCACTACATGTGGGATGATAACACTTCAACTTAAAGAGAAAACTATATAATATTAACACAACATTTCAATTTGAAACCATAGTAAATCCAATCACATCAATGCATTTCAAATTGGTCCTACATAGTCACTAGTAACTTATGTACAGCTAGTATTTTTGTTATATTCTTATATGTACTTGAATCTACAAAGCCTAGTTAGATTGATAGGAGACTCATCCAAAAGTACAAACATCCGTAATTGGAAAATAAGTGGCACAATAACATATGCTTCTTGTGTTTCAATGTATGGTGGGGGACATGTTGAAATACCGTCTTGCACAACGGGTTTCTAGTTAAGGGTTTAGGGTATAGAATTTGAAGTTCAGAATGTAAGATTTAGCATTAAGGTTCAAGTTTTAGGATTAAGCATTTAGGCTCAAGGATCTAGGTTTTAAGACTTAAGATTAAGGTTTAAGGGTATAGATATTATACTTTTCTCTTAAGAATTCAACGTTCAGGGTCTAGATTTTATCATTTAGACTTAAGGGTCTAGGGCTTAGGTTTTTGAGGTGTATTTAATTTCACATACACCAAAGATGAAGCCCCAAAAGTTATGTGCGCCCATAAATTTCCGAAAAAAGATTATTTTACACGAGGTTGCCATCTATAGAGCTCTCCATGTTTATCTCCATCTGCTCAAGACTCTCTAGTGCTCAGATAGCAATTGTAAGAGACAAGAATGATGCCCTTGTGACTCACCTTCCAACCTATTTACAATCCTCACATAGTCACCATCCACAACCCTCTTAGCAAGATCTCTCTATTCGTCTGGCCATCAAAACAAGTAATTGAATGTATAGCTTTCATGATTTTGGCTTTGGCTATCTCCGAGCACGGAGCTTCTAATTTCTCCAAGCACACTTGCATCTTAGTATAACATTAAGCAAGCCTTTGAGCTCTTTTCTTTCCTAGTATGTGTTAGGTATTCTATCTATGCTTGTGTGGGATAGCGGGGGTCGCACTTGGCGTGCCCTTCACATTGCACATTCATTTCATTAAGTCTATCAAGAAGATTAGACTAAAAGATCAAACTTCCTTTGAGCAAACAATGCGGCATGTTTACATTCATTAACCTTTTAACACCAGTTTTCATATCTTTGTATTACATATATAGCAATCAGTACGTACAAATAATGCACAGATATACTTCCCATCCTATTGCGAAGATGCTAACAGAATATATATGAAATTTTCTTTCGAAGAAAGTATTGTATTAACTCACCAACAAGATACTTCAAGGTTAAAAATAGTATCAAATCTCATAATGTCAGCGCAACTAATTGAGTTTAATCGTCGCTTGAATCCGCCTACTTTTGTCTTTTTTTTTTTATATCCAGTAGAGGGCCTAATCTCACATTTGGACCGGAAACGGACATTAACTAGGAGTACGATCTGGGAAACGGATAAGTGCGACATAGTCACCCATTGCCCTATGCTGATTTCAACTCTATGCTCAGACTTTTATCAACAATGAGGCCTGTTCACAATCGTCAAGGTTTTGTCGACAGGTTTTAGATCTCCGTTCACACATATATATTTCATGCTAACAGGCTGTATATATCTTCGGTCGAAGAAAGTATTGTATTAACTCATGAACGAGATTTTTGAATTGTAAAAGTCATTTCTTTTGACTTGAGAATAGTTGTAACTACCTACCAAAAGTCGTGGACTTGATTAGCTGGAAAGTAACAACCACATTGGGAGAATATCCCCTAGAATAAAGGTTCACTTTTAGAGAGAGCCAAAATTTGAATTCAAATTCAAATTTGGATGAAACACTTATATATACGCTCTTGTAAAAGTCGGAGGTGTGAGTGATCAATTCCAGAGATCTCTATTGCCATTCTGTATGAATGTAAGGCACACATTGTAGCCTACACCATTCTTCATCATAAGGCTATGATTACCAAGCCTATGACATTGTACAGCATTGTTCATTAATACATTATACTTACATTGTTCATCTATGACATCTCTGTTATAGTTATTCTCTACTGTCAACGTGGGCTACTCATATTTCACTCATTTTTGCACCAAATTCAATGCTCTATAGCTTGTTGGAATCAGCTCCAACTTATCTATATGCTGACAAAGTTTGAATGCAAATCCATCCAGCCAATTGAGAGAAATCTATGTGGAAGCACTCACTAGTCAATACCTGTAGAGGTCCTAAAAAATTGGGGGTAATGATTAATTTGCTAAATTGATTTCTCTCTGTGTGGTTGATAATTTCAAGTGATTCCACTTGTCAATATCACTAATCGACTATGGCCTTTGCAGTTGAGCCTCGATCTTACCAACCGTCATAGATATAACTACGAGAAATGCAAGGACTCTTTTTATGGTCTTGAAAATAGAAATAGTTAAGATATTCAAATGAAGGATGAACAAAAACTTGGATATAAATTTTATCCAAAGGATGCAAGGTGGTGGATAAGCTTATGTATAGAGGTAAGAGGATTTGTTACTTTTTTTTGTGTCTCTAACCATTCTTTACGAGCTTTTATTCATATGTGAAAGTCTCCCCATGCGTATGTTGAAGTCAAACACTTGCATATCCATGTGGAGATCCATGATTGTGGTGAAGGCCTCCCATTTTGAATTAGCTTTGATGCCATTAATAAATTGTCTCAAAATTTTCTCTTTGTCAATGGTCTCTCCAATGCTCCAAAGCTGGTATGAAATATAATTCATCTTGGTCAAAAGGGCAATTAAACGTTTCTTGCATATCTTTTCAGTTTTATAAACTCCATCCATATCTAATTCTCCCTAGCTTTGGTACTTGAGGAGAAGAACGCCTCCAATTCATTCCGTCTCTTGAGAGGTATTAGAGTTCCTAATATGAGGGAGCAAAAACTAATAGATAGAGTTGACAATGTATGACCTTTCCAAAGCATCCTTTGAACACCATGCATTCAACCTTTCATGCTCCTCTTGAGTTGGATGGCTCATGCTTCTAAGTATCAGCATCATCTTATCTCTTGAGATATATCCATAAAACCTCCTTTCTTGTAGATAAACCTCCATTCTCAAATCAAGTAATGAGTGATTACTTCAATCTGGCTTTTCATTAGATGAGGGCAATCCATCCCCCATAATTTCTCCTCTTTGACTATGCTCTAATAGCATTGTGAGGGGTTGATGGGTATAGTGCAAAGATGAGATTATCTTGGTGAAAACATGCTCAAGAATTTCCGTTATAACTTCAAAGACACTTAGTAACCTTCCTAAGATTCAAATATATGCATTACCGCCTAATCCCTTTGGATAATAACTAGAAACCGCTATGTCAAACCAAATGAGTTAAGAGGTCAAAATAACTTGAGAAAGTCTCTACTTATAGAAGATAGCTCTCATTGTTTTTTTGAATGCTCATATACTAGAAGAAATGGTCTAGAGATCTTTTGCACACCTTCATTTGAAGTTTCATGAAAGCTATAGACACTGATTCCATGAATTTATGATGCACATGCAGTGAGCAATGTATCTACGTAGTGAGGCAGTAAACTCAACTTTTCAAGTAGAAGGAGATACAAGAACCTTCTAACTTACAATCACTCATATCTCAAGATCTATGCATCAACTTTTCAAGTAGAAGGAGATACAAGAACCTTGTAACTTATAATCAGTCATATCTCAAGATCTATGCATCAACTTTTCAAGTAGAAGGAGATACAAGAACCTTGTAACTTATAATCACTCATATCTCAAGATCTATGCATCCAGTGATGATGAAAACTTTATAGACATGCTTATTAGCATCTAACGCATGAACTTGATGGATTGGACAATGAGTATGTTGTCATCGGGTCCTTGGAAAGGAGGTTGCAAGAAAAGGGGCAACTTGAGAGATCTTGTTATATTGTGCATCATTTAAACGCGACACTTTAGCATATAAGCTTTGACAAGTATAGCACGTTAAGTTTAAAACTTATGTTGGGTTTTTGCGAGTCTAGGGATAACACAGTCGATCTTTAGATGATCTTACTCCCTATTCGTTGAAAACTCAAGATCATTGAAAACTCAAGATCATTGAAAACTCAAGATCATTGAAAACTGTTTGGTTCAAGTTCATAATGTCATAAACTAATCATGATTGAGCAATTACACTTACTTCCGTTGGTTATTGCAAGGAGATTTAGAGATTTCACATTTCATGATTCTCACATTTTCAATCTTATCATTGCGTTCTTGGAATGCTTATCCATTCTTCATCTAATTGAATTAAACAAGAAGTTAGCAGTTCACCTGATGTGCTATATAAAAGAAATTGCACATAATAGTTCATCATGAATGCTTCTCATCCGAAGTTTTTTCTTTATTGTAGCCATAGTGCATATTTAGACGTCAAACATCTTGTGTCTCAAATGCGATGACATTTATATTTATCAAATCAAATGTTTCTATTAGTACATTTTCCATCCTAAACAGTCATATTGTTTACAATGTCAAACAGTAGAAATTTGCGATTTGTCATATATCATACAAAAGGGAACTGATATCTAGTACACGCTATACACAAGTCATGTCAAAAAAACGAGAAGCACTAGGAGATATGTTTCCATGGTAAATTAAATTAAATTTTTTGGGTAGTGAAAAAGGATCGCTTGTCTAGTGAAGATCCTTTGGTTAAGGTTGTGATAGAAGAAATCAATCCATCTTGTAGAAATGGCACCATAAATCAACCTTTTTTAGTTTTCTCAACTCCTAGCACAATCAAAGACTTCAAGCTTTCCACTATAATAAACTTCCAAATTGACACAATTGCATCACACCTTAAGTAGAAAAGAATTATGCATCAACCTAATAGAACTACACAACAACATTATTAATTCATACATTAAGGGAAGATTTTCATCAAAAACTTCTTTTCACAACAGTTGATGAACTCATGATATATTACGAGTATGGTTTTGGTTTGAGAAAAAAATAATGAAATATGAAAGTAAAGTTTCATTTGTCTAGAGAAAACACTCAAGAAACTTTTCAACGCTCTTCTCAATTAAAGAAAAACATTTTTAACAATGCTGACATGTATCAGAGATAAAATATCATAAATAGATGCAAATCTTTTGATTTGTTTAAAGTCATACCAACCGAGCTTTGTTGCTCCTTGTTCACAATTTTCCTGTAGAGTCTGATAATATCATTTGCGTAATAGAATAGAACACAAATATACTCGAATTATGATAGAGTGGTACTTGATGCATAATTGTCCCCGCTCTACCATTCCCTTTGGTTATCGCCTCTCTTGACTAAGACATACACCTCCTCTATCATTTGTGAAAACGGGTTTTTAGCAATTCAAGACATGTTTTAGACATGCTCTTAGTTTTTCATGCCATGCCAGACAAATATTCTTTGGCTCAATCACTCCCAAATTTTCTGAGCCTGCCTCATCACCTTTTATTTGCTAGTTGGTCATGGGATAGCAATGACAACAGGACTTGGCTACGATATTTGCTCATCCACAACCCCACGTTCACTTGTAAACTAAGCGAATGCCATGTGTCGATGATGATCACACCATAGAACAAGGAAGAAAAATGAGGGCGAGGAAAACCTATAGAGCTTCCTCACTGCATAGCTCTCCCTGATGATCCCCCCTTCTCTTTCTTTTGCTGCTCGTTTCTTCAGTTGTCCCCGTCGCAATCACCTACAACTAGTAAAAGTTCCCCAACATTCCACATACCTTTTTCCTTTACAATGAAAAAAAAAAACATTCATACATTTACATGCGTATTGGTTCCGTTAGAACACATTAAGGCATAAATACATTTATACATGCACCTACATATATACAATCGAATTTTGCAGTGGCACACATGCACAAACACAGATACATAGGAAAGTTTGCACATATTCTCCCACACAAATGCTTTGTAAGATGTATGCACATATATTGCTAATGCGTACAAATACACACACTAGCAAAGATCTCATGTATGCTCATACACATATTTATCACATTTGTTAGTGTGTCACACATCAATACACATGGAAGCACTCACATTGACGCTCACACATTTATCCTCACACACGCATATGCATTCAAAGACTTCAAATCCCTCATGCATCACATTCTTTATATTCATACACATACATTGATTCTCATTGTATGTTCCAAGGCTTTTGAACTGAAGGAAAACTGTGAACAATGCAAAAATACCACAACATGGATACATAATCAATCAGACATATGTTTAAGCATAGAATTCACCTACTTTAATGAATTCCTTTATAAGTTCAGCATCATAGAATATCCGTATGTTTGGTTATGTTAGTTCTTGACTCTTCTACCTTATCAACCTAGAAAATCAACAAACATATGCTCTTCCCTTCTAAATTACACTTACCTTCTATTGTCTTTTGCTCATAGTTTTTGTTTTGGTTCTAGGCTTGACTTGCATTCAAGACCACAACCACCCCTCTGATCATGTGCATCCTCCATATGCGCCAACCTACCCTTCTATTGTATTTTGCTCATAATTTTTGTTTGCTTCTAGGCTTGACTTGAATTCAAGACCACATCCACCCCTCTAATCATGTGCATCCTCTAGGTGTGCCAACCTACACACACAATATCAAACACGAAAAAGAATCAAGCAGCCACAGGTGGGTGTAAATCAACTTGAAGAGAAATTTCAAACCAAACACATGCATACTTCATGAAAATATATTGAACTTGGCACAAACTTAGAGAATAAAGTAGATGCAAGTATCACATACAACCTACCATGTAACAGCGAATACAATCAAACTAGAAATCATATGAATGAATTGTAAACATCTTAGCTCTTCCATTTAGTCAACCTATTCAGATCCAATAGCTTAGCCCAAGTGCATGCATATACTAGTCCCTAATAGCTTGCTTTATGCGACTACAATTTGTTTCCTTTGTTGTTCTCTCACCATTCGAACACCTATCACATCTTTTTCTTATTTTTCTTTGGTTTTTTAGTTTATATTTTTTCTTTGAACTTCATCCTAGCTCTCCCTCTTTGCTCTTTTTTTTTTTATTCTTTTATTTATATAGGTTCTCCTATGCCAAAATTGGGTGTGACTTACGAACCTATCCATCCTTGCAAGTTTACCCCACTTATTTGTTGACCTAACATAGCGCAGGATCCATAGCACTAGCTGCATATGAAATGGATGTCAGCTTGAGGCTCTAACCACCTAGCCACAGTGGCTCCACCTGCCTATCGACCCATATAGGTGCATGACGGTATACAATTCAAGCTATACAATGAGCCTCACATCAATTTGTAGCTGTTGTCACCCAACCAGGGTCGCTCCACCCACCTACTAGCCCATCATAGTGCACTAACAACACATACTTGTACATATATAATTGGATGGTATATGAAGACTTATCTAAATCAGTGCATCTCTTCATCTCTTCATCTACTCAAATACTCATAGACATGGGAAACAAATAAGTGGAAACAAAAATATGAATCAGAGACTGATCTCCAAGTATATTCCTAGTTTAATTGAAAACTATTCTAGAAGATACTTCTACTTCAGTATAAGAAATTTCCTCCATGATTACACAAGCCAACTATAGCTCTCTCTCTCTCTCTCTCTCTCTCTCTCTCTCTCTACAACCGTACGTGTAATTAAAGAAACATTATACATTAAACACACATATGACATTTATATATATATACACCAAAATGCATACATGCACACACACTTACTTTATTCAACATACTTACTCACACTTTTGCACATGCCCATTATTTGATATTTGATCATTCTTTTTATACATCACAATTCCCATTATTGGACATATCAAAATTGACCTCTTTATCATTATCATTTATATAGATTTATCAATATATACATACATACATATACAAATTGTTTATTCTCAAGTTCCATTCACATTTATTCTTCATCTTGATCCTCTTCAATAATATCCTCAACTTCTTCACCTTCTTCTTTTTCTTCATCTATCAACATTTCATAATTTTCATTTTCTCTTCTTTTAAAAAGTGTGAGTATTTTTCCAATAATCAAGTCCTTTAGCTCTGTTCCATCTAAATCTCTAAGTGAGTGTGTAAGATTGTTAAACACTTTACAAACCACACAACGTTCGAACCATCTCTTAATTAATTCAGGAGGTGCTTCAGATTGCACGTCTAGTTAACTATCATACACAAGCACCCAATCACCTTCGTTTATCTCTTTGGCCCTCAATCTATGGGACTTGCCAAATTTAGTAAAAGTCCCCCAACACTCCACATTCCTTTTTCCTTTATGATGGAAAAGAAAACATTCATACATTTACATGTGTGTTTGTTGTGCTAGAACACATTTACACATATACATCTATAAATATATGTATGCACATGTTAACACATAAATACATTTATTCATATAAAAACATGCACCTACAAATATACAATCAAATATTTGCATTGGCACACATGCACGAACGCAAATACATGTGAAAATATGCACATAGTCTCCCACACAAATGCTTTGTAAGATGTATACACATATATTGCTAATGCGTACAACACACACACTAGCTCAGAGCTCACATATGCTCATACACATATTTATCACATTTGTTAGTGTGTGCACACAAAAATACACATGGAAGCACTCACATTGACGGTCACACATGTATACTTACACACACATGCACTCAAAGACATCAAATCACACATGCATCACATTCTTTATAATCATACACACACATTGATTCTCCTTCAAGCATGTTCCAATGCTTCCAAACTCAGCTTAACATGTGAACAATGCAAAAATTGTTTAGATATTAAGCTCAACTTGTGATGATCCAGGATGACATATATCACTTTTTCATTTCTGTCACATGTATATTGGTCATGCTAGTATGTTATGGATACTTCATCGAGCTTTACTAGATTTGTCTACTGAGAGTGATGAAAATCTTCTTCCTAGAGTATAATATTCATCCATGTGTCCTTCCAAGTGTACATCTAGACACTTTTCAAAAGTAATTCACATGACTTCTATTTCATTTGAAGCTTTCCCTTCAAGTACGAGTCAAGGTGTCACTTAGGAGAAGCTTCTCCCAAAACTAAGGTTCCTTTACCTTAGAAAATTTATTTCTAAGGTAAAAGCCATTCAATTCAGACTTCAATTGAAATAAATTACCAAGGGTTAAAACATAGAACATAGGTTCTTACTTCAAAGGTCTAACCCATTAAATTAAACAAAGGGTTTCCAAACATAAATACCAATATCTGAGGGTCGAGCCGAAGGTTTATACAACATTATACCTATGATATGGATATCATGTTATTTTTCCATGCACACTGGGCATGCTCTAAAGATGATGGGATATGCACATCTACGTACCTCACCTTTGGAGGTACAAAATTAACTTCACGGTCCTCAAAGAAGCAACCTACTATAGCACTCACAAAAAATTTGATGAATATAGAGAACATACAAAATTGAACTTAGGAGGCAATATGGATTAAGAACTTGTACTCTGATTTAGGTCTTTAATCATCAACTCCTCATATCTTTGGGGATAATAATAGTTAATTACATCTTGTTTCTAACCCAATCTATCCCACTTGGACTTAACACATAGAAGTACATTACAATTATGTGAGGGAAAAGATTACTAGCAAGGAGAATCAATTATAATATGTATCAACTCATCAACAATGTGTAGATATGATGAGAAAGGAATTGGATAGATTCAAGACAAAGAGGCTCAAACCAATGATTGGATTGCATGATATTTTGAAGGATTGAATGCTCAAGCTTGCTAGCCCTCAAAGGGAGCTATTGGTACAAGAAAAGAAAACTAAGATCTATGCTTTAGCTCATGAACTACTCTAATAATAAATCTCACATAGATGTACTTATTTTGGTCAATCGTAAGAAATCATAAGTGGAAGGGATCTCATGGAAAAAGGGAGGTAAAATCCACAAATTTTTATTTTGGATTCAAAATCAAATCAAGCTTAAAGTTTAGCTCCACTTTTAGGTGGATGAGTTACCATATTTAAATTAAAAAATATGTATAAATAGACCACCTCTTAGTCACATGATGTACATCCTGTTCTAAGATTTTTAGAACTGAATTTACGAGCTTACATTGTGCTCACTTCAAGTGAGAATAGTCCTTGATGTCTCCCTTGTAACATATGTGCAATATCACTACACATTATGATTCATATACCTTAATTATTCATTGTCTATGTGCTAGTATAGTACCTTGAGGTACACAATCAACTTGTGTGGTTCATTTATTTGTGTGTCATTGTGTGAATCCATTTCCTAGACTTGCACTTGGATACATTAGTTAGGCATGTTTTGGAGGTGATTGTGTATGCACTTCATCTTGTTCGTAAAAATTCAGGATGACTCCCCACACTTGTTGCACTTATTGTTAAGTCTATAGTCTAGATAAATTCACCAAACAATTTCCTTTAAGTATATAGAAACTTCAAAAAAAGTGTGAAAAATCTCTCTGGTGAATTCATACTAGGTTGTGAGCATTTTACTATGAGTTTCACTTCCCAAAATAAAAGTTTTAGTCAAATCCTCTAAAGTACGAACTTATTTGGGATGAAAACATTTGGTAATGATTCTAGAAAGAACTTCGTTATTATTAAGAAATATTTTGAAAGATAAGGAAGTACATTAGACAATAATGAAGCTTTACTAGCTAGTGTAGAGTAGGTTTTGGAAAACCCACTCTCATCTTTATCTATATCCCATCACCTACCATATGATGAGTACAATGTCCATTGATGTTTCAAAACCCAAAGATCATTTTTGGTATCTTTATTGAGGTTTTTCAAATGATATGACTAGCCTTGTGAACCAAGTAAGTAGTTTGCATGAATTGCCAGTTCTTGGATTGTTGAACTAAGTGATGATTGCATTAGGGGAAAAAATGAACCCTGCATGGGCCTTGTAAGGATCCCTAATTTTTAGGAATTAAGCTTAATTCTGTTCTTTTTTAAGGGGACAAAGTGCATTTAGTAGGGCACTTTTTAGTAGGCTGGAGTAGGATTTTTTTAAGGCTTCAATAGGCCTCTCTCTCTCTTATTCTAGAGAGAGAGAAAGAGAATCTACTTTCCACATCATCAAACTCGTATATGTATTTGAATAAAAAAATGAATTTTTTTAAAAGTCTCATTTTGAGTGTATATTAACTCAAAAGGGCCTATTTTTTAATATATATGTCAGAAGTCACTTTTTGGGCCCATTTTTTGAAGTTCCTTTTAGAAAAAAGTATAAGTTTCAAACTCCCTCCAAAAGTAAGTGCCACATCATCAAATCTGTGACTATGCTTCCCCCAAAAAATGACTTTTTTCAAATTTCATCATTTTCAGCCATACACAGTGGAAAAATACACTTTAACCCATACACATACAAAAAAAACACATTTTTGAGCAAAACATATGCTTTAGAGTCCCTTCCAACCAGTTTTTCATCTTTGTTTTTGATATTGTTGGTCATTAGCAAAGATGGTGTTGACATGTATCACAAACTTCACAGTAGAACATCCTCATGCTCCTACATCAATAAGTATCCATGTTCGTGTGCCTAGAGAGTTTGCTCCAAATACACGATGCAACAATGATGCCAATTCTCAAAATGAACGTTGTGCAGCGGGAGAAAAAAGTATTGATCTTTGGGCTCATGGTTCACTATATCCTCTTGATCCAATATCTTCTTACAATCCAACATTCCATAACCTCTCAACTTTACTTTAGTTCATTGGTGCAGGTGAAGTTGGACTATTAGGTTACTGCAAGCGATTATCTACACATTCACTTGCTACTGCTAAGTATTGGTTCCAACAATATCACATTCATCATATGAGGCTGGTCACTTTAGAAAGCACAATCATATCTTTACAAAAACAACTTGCAGATTTGGAACAGGATATTGAAGCAAATCAAAGCACAATTTCAAAGTTAACTACCAATCTCTAGCAGCTGAAAGAGACTCCACTTGGTATGAGACATAGGAAAAGAGCATTGTCATCCTTTGAAGCTCTTTCAAAAAGTGGTGGAGCTTGCAAATGACATATATATGCAACAAGGTGAGTGTTTGATTTACTTTTATATGTTTTAATGAAGACTTGTAATGGAATCTCTCATTGTGTAGGTCGTTTATTCAAGACATAACTGCTTCATCAACAACACAAGACCAATTCAAGCTCATGAATAGCTGTATAAACACCAAAGAAATCACTTCTGCTTTAGACTCATGCATAGGAAAGTGTATTAGAGTTGTTGTTGAAGCTGAGTTTTCAACGAAGTTAAAAAACCTTATCATAGTGCAAGATGTGCAAGCAATATGTGACGAAGCGGGCATCAGTAGAAATGGGTATACTGCAATGTACACCCTTGTCAGGCAAGCCTTACAATCACAAGGTATTTCTCAAAGTATAGTTCCATGCCCATATAAAGTGTCTATCAATAAAGAAACTTCAAATGAGGATGTGACTTGTACTATTGGACAATATTTATTCATAGAAGAAACTATGCCTGCCTCTGTTTATCATCCAAATATTCCCAAGAAGCAATCAAAAATCCTATCTACACAAGGATTTACTTACACTAAATTCAAAAATATATTTGTGGATCTTCAGAAGCTTCAACAAGCAATGGTTCACTTTTATAGTTCAACAATCGAAGGTACCCCTACTACATTTTATTTAGTGTTGAAGTTTTATTGCATTCAAGTGTCATATTAAGATAATGTTTTCTCTTTTGTGCAGACTATAATGTTAAGTTAAAGTTCATATTAAAGCTTGATGAGTGTCAAATCATAAATGGTTGGCGACTAGAAAGGTTGAGTGTGACACTAATGAACGAAATTATGGACCATGCAATGAGTGATGAAACTTTAGGAGGGAGGGACCATTTGACTTACTATGTGCAATCACAGAGAGATATCTGGTGGTTAGGTGCTATAGAAGTTCCCAAAGAAACAAATAATGTTATTACATGGATTTTTAGTAGGCCTCGGTGGATTACGGAAGTAATCTCTTCTCAAATACATGGGCAAAAGATTTTTGTAGATGACATAGGTGATTTTGAGGTAGAATGGCGTTTGGATGGAGACCTTAAGAGTATAAAATGCATGTTAGGTTATAAACAAGGAGAATCTTCTCTCTATCCTTGCCCATATTGTACACAAGGTTACAAAGGATCTAAGAGATTGTCTAAACTTGCAAGGGCATTGATGAGAGTTGATGACTCTGAAGAAATTGATGAAACAGACTCATCGAATCACAAGGAATGGGAGATATCACTTTTGAGGTGTCCAATGTTTCAAGAACCGACTCGTGATAAAATAAGCAATGATTGGAACCCCATTATCCCATTTCCATTAGTCAATGTTCACTTTTGTACTTTGCATGCATTCATGAGGATCTTTGATAGGCTTTTGAAGCTCCATGTTGAATATGCATTTGCAATGAAACCACTAGAGAGGTCTGCAATAGCAATCCAAAAAATAGAAGATCTTTTGAATTTCAAGAGATTCTACAACAAGTTTGAATGACTAGGAAGAAGGCAAGACGTTTCTTTAAAAGATATGTGAATAGTCAAGATGATGGGAAATGGGAGCTTTGGAAGGACCTCTATTCAATTACAACAGACAATGATAGTCAGGTTGATCTCATTAACAAGCGAAAGAAGGTTTGGTCATTGTTCGATCAATTGTTACATTTGATGTGTTTGGTTTCCACTAATGCTTCACAACAAGAATTATTCCAAGTGACTTTGACGGATTTTACACAGTCATTCATCTTATCTTGGGGAGAAAGCAACACTACACATTACATAGTAAGTTTCGCCTACATTTTTTTATTTGGTCTTAAACACTATGTGTATATCTTATTGACGAGATCAGAGCATATTCTTTTTGCACATGGAGCATATTTTATGAATCGATATGGGTCACTAGAAATTTTTAGTACATAAGGAATGGAGATGTCACATTACAAGGCTAGAGGTGTTTACTTTTAAAACACTCGTCATGGGGGTGGTCTACTCCAATCAAACTATTTAGAAGAAATGTTCAATTGGTTTTTTCGTGTGACATTCGCTAGAAAATATGTAATGGAATGAGCATGTGAGTCACGAATAGCAAAGATTACACGAAAGCTACAACATGATATTGCAAGAGAGAAGTGGATGTCATCGTCAGGACCCGTACATCGTGCCCAATGGCGTGCACAAAGAGTCCGCGAGGGTTCTGCTTGGAAATAGTTTCCAAACTCTTAAAATGCATTATTCTTTTCAAGGTTTTTATAACCCCTTTCACTTCAAATAAAATTTTACTATTTTTGTGAATATACTTTTAATGTCTTAAAACTAATTTTTATCCATTTAAATGTGAACAAGACAATTCTTAAGTGAAAGCCTATAAATAGAGGTGTCCTTCCTCATTTTACCACTTTACAACCTAAGAGAATGGCACACACAAAGCAGACTGCTAGGAAGGATCATGTCGTCTACCCTAGCCATGTGCAAGGTACTCAGCTCCCTTGGTTGGCATGGCTCAAAATCCCTTCACACACAAATGCAATGTGTCCGTAACTGAATCACCAGGTGGAATTGTTGCCTTTTCGCTAATTTCAAAAGTGTTGTCCATGTGAACATCCGAGGTTGAGCAAAAAATACTAAGGCATTCGTCGAGGCATAGACCGAATGCCTTCTCAATATCATGCAGGAACAAAAATCCCTCTCCATCGACAAGTACAACTGAAAACATTTCCATCTCTACCTCTGGTAGAGTGGGTTCCATGGGGTCTAAGTTGGAGGGTGGACTCTTTTGTGTACTGGCTTCCTTTAATTTGTCCACTACTCCTTGAGGAAATTCTCTCGAAATTTTTTGACTGTCTTCTAATAAGTTGAGAGCTTCTGTCAAGGGTTCCTTCTCGTCATCTACAAAACCCCCACTAACAAGATGGGGTAGGTCCATGGGTGAAGGTTTGGGCTCCTCATTGACAAAAAAAGATGGTTGTTGCTATGTAGGAAAGATATTTTCTTCCCATTTTCCTTTTGATTAATTAAGGGCACTCTGTCATCTAACAGGTGCCCTGAAGCCTCAGCAATAGCCATATAACGCTTTAAGTGCTTCGCAAACGCCTCATCTCCTTTATGAATGTAAAAAAGCAGGTCACAAGGGACCCATTTACACTCATATGCTAGAATAACTATGGCATATCTTAATACATAGAATTCCGTAAAATTTTTTATCTGATCCATCACATCGGAGTTCATGGCTATTGTCCCTTCAAGATTAGGGACTCTACAAACTAGGTCATACAAATCCGTATGACCATTCTAGTCTATAGTATCCAAAAACTCCATGAATAGATCTCGAGGAGATTTCATGGGAGTAGAAGTGCTAGCAGCCATTGCTTGCATGCGAGAATTCTAGAGGCTTGTAGTCTGTGATTTCTAGCTCTTTGAGAGTGCAAATTTGAGAAATGAGCACATAGAACCATTTTTATAGCAGTTTCCAATTTTTAAACTAACTGGGCCCACTTTTAAAAGTATAGAATAAAGAAGTGCAATTTCAAAAAATGTGTTTCTGATGACAAAATAATGCAAAAAAAAAAAAACATGAGCAACCACATTTCAAAGTAGTGAATAGACTTTTTGACATTCCAAAAGTTTTGAAATTACCATTGCAGAGAAGAAGGTATATACAATATCTAACATGAATCAATTGTCCTACCTTTTACAAGGTTCTTGAAAGTGCAAAAACCATGAGATACAATGACTAGGGCCGAGGAAGTGACATTATTAGGTTGCAAAAGAACTATGACAATGAGAGTTCTATTCCATCTTTTTTCCAATCTACAGGGACTTTCATTTTGTATTCCATTCTTCTGCCCACGTGTAATCAATTTGTAAGAAATTGAACTCATTAAAGTAAAATAAACAATAATGAAAAGATTACTTTAACAAAATCATGAAACATTTCTCACCTTATGTCCTTGAATTTTGAATTTGGATTGAGTTAGTCCTTCAAACCCCATAATCATCAAGTGTTCTCTCAGATTAGCCAAGGTCCAATGATTATTCACTAAAATAGTTTCTGTTTCATTGTTGGGCAATCTAAGCTTTATTTCAAATGAATGCAAAGATCCCTCTGAACTTTGAAATGGTAGATATCTCATACTACTAGAGTTTTCAAGTTTCATAGTTGCCATTGTAAAAACATGTTGTACAATAGCAACCATCCCATTCTCTTTGTGCTTCTTGAAGCCAAGTAACTTTCCCTTCCAATGAAGATCTAAGTTTCCACGATCTCTAACTCGATGAGGCCCAACTCTAGAGGGTTGCATGTACACCCATGCACCTTAGGAGTACTCATGTGATAGCCATTGTCCATCTGTGGCTTTGATATTGTGACATCTTAATGTGAGGATTTCATCTTTCGGTCACCTAGAAGCTTTAGATGTTGCCATTGAAGCTAAAGGTCTTCAAGCTACAACAATAATTCGAGATAGGAGATGCAGTCAAATGTAGTGAAATTACTTCCATCCTATGGACAAGATGATATCATAGGACAGGAGGATATCATTCAAGGTCTCCATTCATATGCTATGGATATTGCTTGGGGTGGGCAGAAATGCAGGTCCTGACTTTATCTCTTCCACATATATAGTTCTTTCATTCAACCACTATTCCGTATCAAGCCCTTTAGAGCATGTGATGTGTGGATTGCGTGGATAGCTGAGCATGTTCTATCATCCAAGGAATTGAGTCCATAACCAATATGGAGAGTTTCTTCATGCATGGAAGAAAAACTTTCCTTTTTCTACTTTCCTCGTTCTACAAGGCATATAGTAAGGAGGGTGCCTTGAAGTGTTTAAGAAATATAGTAGATAATGGCAGGAATCCCTAAAGTATATGTGGATTAAACCCTATGTGTTTGCCTACTTGCGAATTCAAGAAACCCCTAATGTGTTGTGTAAGTTTCACCCTAAGTGCTTGCTTGCATGTAAATATAAGAACCCCTAGTGTATGTGATATGTGGGATTAACCCTGAGTGTGTACCCATGCAATTTTATGTATAAGCATGTGAATGTGATCATCTCTTCTTATATAACCATATGTATGGGTATGGGGTGTTTTAACCTTTATAGAATCATCATATAAATATTAAAGTATATGGATCCATAAGGATATATGATATCCTACCCTATGAATGTACACTATAAGTATAAATTTTTGTATGTTTTAACCTCAATAATAGATCAGCATATGTGGATATTTCTATATATCTATATACATGTGTCAAATATAAGAAATAATTTAATTAATAATTAATGGATTGATTTAATATATATTAGTAACATTATATGATAGGTAATATGATTTGATTAATAATAAATGTATCTCATTACTATATATTAGTTACATTATATATTAGGTAATAGATATTTTAACTAGTACCTAATGTATTTAATGTAATATATATGAGTTTATATGAATACTTAGTTAGTCTAAAATTAATAACTAGATAACAAAAAAAAATATATACATGAGTATATTGAAGTGTAAGTTAGTACCAGTCTAACTCTAAGTGTGTATTAGTTAGTATTAGTATCCATGTGTTAGTGTTTGATGTGTGGGAGTTTATTCAACACGCGTGTGTGCATATTTGTATGTGCATTTATGTATATAAATGAATGTCTAAAGGTGTTCTGGCTAATGATCTTAATGCAGGTGCCTACGTCAAGACAGAGAGAGAGAGGGGAGAGAGAGAGAGAGAGGGAGAGAGAGAGAGAGGCTAGTATTGAAGAGATCAGTAGAGGACACTTGTGTAGAGATATGCATGCGCACAAATATGTAGAGAGAGAGAGGCGATGGCGCAGAGTTGGCGGCATGAGTGGGCACTAGATACTGCAGATACACAGAGAGAGTCTCTACAATTTGTGGTTTGTTGGCTATGTACCATGATTCACAAGGAGAGAGATTATTGACGGCATGAGTGGGCACTAGATACTATGGATACACAGAGAGAGTCTCTACAATTTGTGGTTTGTTGGCTATGTATCATGATATACATGATTCATGATGTTATTGACGGCTCAATGCTAGAGGTAAAATCTTGTATTACGTTTTTTATCTATGGATTTGTATAGGAGTATCTTAGTACTTTTCTCAAAGTACTTGTATAGAATTATTTTTCTTCTAAAGTCTTAGCATTATTACTAAACAGTTCAATTATCAATTGAAACGTTATACACTATATTTCTCATGTCTGCAAACAATGCATCTTCAAGTGTATCTTCTACTGAAAAGAATAACATACATACCTCTTTTATTTTAGAGACTCTTTTACCTACTCCTATTGAGAATACTACTACACAATTCAACAAAAATGAAACCTGTGAAGAATTAGAAGTAGAAGAAGTAGTTAAAGACCATATTGTTAATGACACTTCACTATCTCCATTATATGCTTACTATTTACCTAGATTTTTAGACTTCTGTTCAATTGCATCAGTAGAACCTGAGAATAGGGAGATTGTGTTCCCTCCACCTCTAAATAGAAATACTCAACCTAATCAAACAGAAAACGACATGGCTGAATTATCAAAGACAGGATAACTGATGAAGAATTAATCTTGCAATCATATCAAGATCCTCTTTCTAGTTATAGAGCTGCACTTCCTTACAGACCTTTATAGGCTAAACTTAAATATAGTATTAAACTATAGCTAATAACTCTTCGCATACTAAAAACACATCCTAATTCCTAAAGTACGCAACGGAACACCTAGCCCTTAGTCACATAGTGAGGCTAACACAAGTCAGTTCTCTTGAGTGGCTGCCTCCTTTCACACCCCTTGACAGATTTGGTGAACCTGCCATGAAACACGATGCTAGTGTGCTTAGGCTTTTTTATTGTGTTTTAAGTCTTAATTAAAAACGTTAACCTTCATATTCTTCTTGTTTGTAGATGAGTGGAGGAGGAAGTTGTAATGACGAGTGAAGATCCTGCTGCTACCTACTCTTTTACTTGGTTTTTGAGGGTTGCTCTATAGGGAATTGAGCACCTTCATGGGACAAAGTGTACTCAAGACGGAGGATCCTCTACACTTCATCCCCCCTATCAACATACAAGAAGACCAGGAATACATGATCAATTTTAGTTTGTACTTAGGATTGATATATTAAAAAAGTCTATAAAGAATTATCACAGTGTACATTAGAACCTTCTGCATCGAACAACTTAAGCTAAAGAATTTTTCAAGTTCTTTCAATTTATTTAAAACATATATTACGATTATATCACTTTTGCTTTTTCATTGTTTGCATAAGAAGAAAAACACAAAAGGATTATTATCACTCGCATAAAAATATCAAAAGATTTTGTTTATTTGCATATCTACATCAACTCTTTGTAGTGCTAGTTTAACCAGATTAAAAACCTGAGTAATGGGAATTGAGCAACATAAAAATATGAAAACTATAAATCAAAGTGAAAGTAATGAATCTTACACCAATGAGTTGCAAGAGAAAATTACAAAGGGTGTTGAAGTGTATGTGAATGCATTGATTGATGAAAATCTGAAAACATGGAAAGAGAAATTTGTCAAAATGGAGAGTAAGTCTAATGAATAAATACAACATAAATTTAGAATTGTTTTGACTTCAGATGATACCATAATTGCTATGTTAGAAACTCTCCGATTATTAGGAGTTGGCCTAAGAACATGAAAAGAAGAAATTAATGTTGAAATTGTAGAAATGAGCCAAAAATATGATTTGTTGTCCAAACAAATACAAGAATTAGAGCTAAGCATGAAAATGAGAGAAAATACCAAGGTATACCCTTGTTTGAAAATCCATTTAGATGATTTTTGAAGATCCACTCCTAAACTTCCACCAGGAATGCCAAATAGGATTCAAAAACAACCTTTGCAATCTTTTTGGTGTGATAAGTATGGACACACATTTTGGGTTTGTAGGTCATATGAAGATGCACGAAGACAAAAATTAGTAATTGAAAATGAGCAAAGAAATTAGAATTATTAGAATTTATTAGCTTTACAATTAAATCTAGGAAGAGATGGAATGAAGGAATTCATATAACAGACCTAGACTAAACAAAATCCAACAAATCTATATGAAGAGAATCAAAAATTATCCAAACCTAACATATATGTGAACATCAATGAAAATGAACAAATAAGTGAGAGTACATTTGCAACAGAACATGAATTAATGAAAGAAATCAACAACAATAAAACCAAAGAGGAAAATCAAAATTTCGAACCCATTTGGGAAGAACATTTGCATATAAAGCAAAGTGAATGCGATCATGAAATAGAACTTGGATCAAGGAAAGCTGAAAATTTCGAGGATTCATTTGATCCAATGCTCCTTGCCAATGAGAAGTTTTTTTATCACGAAAAAGTTAAGAAATTAACAAACATGACAAACAAGAAGTAATTAAGCAAGAAGAGATCAAAGAAAATACTACAAAAAAATGTGTGAAACAAATGAGTGATATAGAAAAACAACTCTTGATAACATTATTAAACAAATTAAAGACACTATGAACATAAATTCAAGAAAAATCAAAACCTCTAAAACTGAACAAGAAAACTAAGAGTTTATCATTGTAGAAATAAGATGTGTTTATCATTGTAAAAAATAGAAGAAATGGTTAAAACACAAATTTGAAGAAGAAAAAAACTACGAAAAATACAAAGAATTGAAGAGTCCTTTGAATATGAAACATTTTGATTAATAAAATTATGAGAAAGCATTTAACTATTAGATTAAACAAAAGGAATTTGTCTTTCTACAAAATACCTAGTATTTTACGAAGCTATTTTATAGATGACAAAGATGAAAAATGATGAGTTTAAAGCCAAGACAAAGGATACAGCTATTTAAAAGAAGAGCAAGCAGTGAATAAGAGTTTGATGAAGATTTCGTGGAAGATGACGATCAAGATGAAGCATAATCAAGTGAAATTATTTCAATTGATCTTCAATTTTTTAAAAATTTTATTTTCATGCATTTTGTAATTAGGGTTTTATATGTTTCTGGTATGAAAGGAAACTTATGAGAATTATGTAGATAATGTAAAAGAAATGAAAGTAGGAATGTTTTTGTAAGTTGAAGGTCCAATCTAGGGAACTTATAATTTGTTATGAGGATAGGAGAGTGGAACACTTGACGTGCGAACCTTAGTAAAGGTAAATTCGTTTTATACAAGTAGGCTTCTTTATTTTTTGAAAACGTTTAGCAAATGAGATCCTCGTCCTGACTCTAGCATGCTTCTAGATCCTCAACTCTGATAAGGGGTTAAGCCTTTTCCCTTAAACAAAAAAGTTGCAAAGAAAAAAGAAAGAAAAATGAATACATAAAGTAGTACATAAGGACTGCTCCAAGATGGAAAAAGAAAAAGAAAAGAAGAAAAAGAAAAAGAAAATACAAAGAAAAAGAAAAAGAAAAAACTTATTATGATTGAGTTGTGGTCTCGAAAATACTCCTGAAATGTATTGCGGGCTATATGAGGCAGAGGTCTGCTACAAAAGAATTAGTTAGATGTATCTTATGGTAGATGACTAAGAGATATAAGATAGCGTACTTACATAAATTAAATATTACTTGACGTCGGAAGGATTTCCACACTCAATATAACATGCAACAAAATAAAAAAAAAAATTTAAGATGGTTAATTTTAACACTCTCAAATCTTTTTTTATCAAATCCTTTGACTTGACTTATCTCTCTTGAGTACCTATAGGCCACAAAGACATGGAAAGCTGGATTAAGTGAAAATTTCAGTACCTTAAATCCTTAAGTTTATGAACTCATATATAGTTAAATTTAATTAAGCCTTATGAATAAGTAGTTTATATGCATGCTTCTAAACCACAATACATAAAAAGGCAAATGAAACAAGCCAAAGAACCCTCAGATATTCAAGGTGATTGATTTCCAAGGATTTATAACAGTATAGATTTTTATCAAGGAAACATTGTATTTTGTCAATCTATAGAAGGCCTATCACCATTCTCCATGTAGAGAGAGAAAATTGTAGGTCTATATGTGTTTATATGTGCACATATATGTGAGTTTTTAGTTATGAGTGCATGAATAGTCACTAATGTGCTCCATAATTTGTAATCATTTATGTGATTCTATACCCTATAAATGTTTAAAGTGTTTAATAAATATAGTAGATAAGGGTAGTGTAGCTCAGTGATGAGTAGCACCTCCTTTAATGTCAATCTGGGAAGACATGAGGATGGTATGAAGACCTCGAACAAGTGATGGCACAAGTGTGTGAGTGAGAAGCACACAAACATGCACACACATACACACACACGTGCACACAAGGGAAGAACAAAGAGAGAGACGATGGAGTTACTAGTACTATAGCTATGTTCAAATTCTCTTCTGTAGCTGGGTACTTCACTAGAATCACATTGGTTGGAGCTGGGGGTTTCTGTGTTAGAACTGGTTGAGGTCTATGCTTCCTTTGATAGGGTGGTTGATAGGGTTGCTGGGGCCTACCATACTGCTATGGTGGGTGTTGGTTCTCGTATGTACCTTGTTGTGGATATGGCTTAGGGTAATTTTTCCTGACCGTTTGTTTATTATAAGGACAGTCTTGTGCAGTCTGGTTGGTGTATCTTTGCTCTATTGTGTAGTATTGGCTACTAGGATTCACTTGGGGTTGAGCCATAATGGGACATATACTCGCCATATGGTCACCTCCACAAGTATAGCACCACCTCACTTGGGTAAATCTGGCTATCTGTTTGCTTAAGACACCTAATTTCTAAGTTACCTTCCATGCGAGTTCCTCAATAGATGTGGATTGTCTGGAAGAGAGGTTGGTAGAGCTATGTGAATCTTTGTAGTTTTTCGGAAGCTCTAGATCCTCTCCTAGATTACCCTCTATGTCTATGCACATGCGTACACATTCTTCTATAGTTCTAGGATCCTTCAGGTACACATATGATCTTAACTTGGTACTCAGCAATCCATCTAAGAATAAAGCCACTTGTTTGGCTGGGGTGGGTAATTTAGGAACAACACATCTCTCTAGGTATTGCCTAAACCTTCTTCCCGCAAGTCTAACCAAAATAAGCCACCACTAAACTTCCTATGGGTCACTCCATACCTTGAGACAGCTCTGATTCTCTAGTTTTAGAGTTAGGGTAGTGAGAATAAGCACTCAACTGTTGGGCCCAAGATCTAACAGTGTGAGTGACACTCGCCTCTAAAGACCTAAGGCTTTGTTTGTCTCTCCCTAGGTGTCATCCTGATCTAAGGCTCATATGCCTGAATGCACAATCCCAATTTGTTACCCAAAGTACAACCTCGTTGCCGATTCTTTCCTATCAACCATTGGATTCTTTTTAGTTTGTTATTGTGTTTTTGATCTTGTCTGATTTTGCGCCGTCAGGAATTACTTGAGTGATTTTTTGCAATTGAAGTTGATCATAATCAAGTTAGTTCTTTCCTTTAAGGTTATCGTCACATGCACAGGTTATCTCTTGACTTGAACTTGATTAATTAGTGAGTCTTCATATTGTCTCATCCCTGTCACCCTTGTAAAGAGAGATGGTGGATGCAATCTAAAGATGAGTAGGTGCTGCTACAACCAGCTTCACACCAGCAAACTGAGACTTCAGAGTTGATTAGTAGACCCTTTGAGCTTCCTAAATCCACCAAAATATCAGCCAAGTACTTTGGAACATGTATCCCAAAAGTTTAAGTCAAGACAGACTAGTTGCGAAATGACTAGCTCCCAAAACTTGCTATTTTTGGACATACACGTACTGGACAAAATGAACAGTGCTCTCAACCTGGTAGGAATTAGAAAAATTCCTTTTGGGAATAGCAAATAGACTTAGCAATCTTCCCAATCCAAGTTAAAACACTGCAAATGATGGATTGAGCACTGAGAACAAATTTTTACAAAGTCTGGAACATGCCCGCCATTCTCGGGGCTCTACAGAGATAGACCAATGAGCAGTAAATTGCAGATATCTTCAAAACTATTAACTAAATGACCATGAAAATGTATAGGCAAAAACTAGACAGTACGATCTATCCAACACCCATTAAAACACTGAAAAAGAATGGGTAGAACTCGAGATATGACCTTCTGAAGGTACTGCTCTGAGTGAGTATAGCAGAGAACAAAACAGATAAGTAAATGATGATAAATGTATAGATTCACATATGATTACAACCACATTGGCAATGAATCTTTTCACAATGAGAGTAGAATGATAGAGCTATGGAGTAAGCTCTTCAATCTCTACAAAATGACATGAATTGGTCATGTACAAAGCTTGCTTATCGCCTCTTCCTTCTTGCTCCTTTTATAGCTATTCTTGGAGGGAGTTTTGAATTCGAATTCGAATGGCTCCACCTAAAAGTGATCCCCAAAGTTAGGAGATATTCCCTCAGCTCAAAAATTCGTGGTTTTAGGTAGTTAGAGCCATGAGTTTGCTTTTACATCATGGATGAGGTAAGCCATCCTTTTCCTTTTTTCTTTTTCCATTTACAAGAGATAAAATGAACTCTTTTACAAGAGGTGTTCACATGACTACTCATGTGACTTACAAATGAGGATCATATCAAGCATATCAAGCATGTAGGCTTGGGCAAAATGCACCAACAGCTCCCCCTCAAGCCTAACATGCTTGGCCTCCAAATAAGTCTTCAATTGTCCTTGATTTCTTGCAGGCCAATCAGCTTGAATCTACTTAACTTTGTACCATCAAGAGCTTTAGTCAACATGTCTGCACATTGCATATCTATAGAGACATAGGATAGTTGAATATCCTTGCTCATTAGCTTCTCCCTTACATAATGGTAGTGGACTTCAATATGCTTGGTTCTAGCATGGTATACCGGATTAGCTGCAAGATGTAGTGAGCTTGTGTTGTCACCAAAAATGTGAGGTGTTGAAGAATGAACTCCAAGATCTGTGTACAAAGATTTTAACCACATGATTTCTTGAGTTGCATTAGCCAAACCTCTATATTCGGCTTTGGTAGAAGATAATGCCACGGCTGGTTGCTTCTTTGATGACCAAGAAATGATTTTTGAAAGTGCAAATGATATATACCCGAATGTGCTTCTTCTATCATCTCTAGATCCGGCCCAATCTGCATCTGAGTAGACCTTTAGCTCAATATCTGAAGTATATGAATAAAACAAACCTTCATTCATGGTCCCCTTTAGGTAGTTGAGGACTCTCTTGGCCGCTTCCCTATGTGGTCTTCTCGGCTTATGCATAAACTGACTCAATATGCTAACTCTATAGCATATATCCACCCTTGTGAGTGTTGCATAGTTCAAACTTCCAACCAAGCTTTGATAGCTTGTGATGTCTTCAATTGGCTCTCCTTCATAAGCACTAAACTTATGATTTTGCTCCATAGGTGTACCTGCACACTTGGTATTTTCCATCTTGAACTTGACGAGCATGTCATGCACATACTTCCTTTGTGTGATGTATATACCTGAATCTGTGTAGATCAACTCCAATCCAAGAAAATAATTGAGTGGTCCGAGGTCACTTATTTTGAACTCCTCCTTCATTTGACTCTTTACGTGTTTGATTCCTTCAAGATCATTGCATGTGATAATAATATCATCAACATAGACACATAAATAGATCACTTCAGATCCATTCCTCTTTATGAACAAAGAGGTATCTGCCTTGCTAGCTTTGAATCCTTGGTCCTGCAAATAAGTCACCAATCTAAAATTCCAAGCTCTTGGATCTTGCTTCAATCCATACAAAGCTTTCTTTAGTTTGCATACATAGTTAGGATGATGTGCATCCTCATATCCAGGAGGTTGTGCCATAAACACTTCCTCAGAAATCCATCCATTCAAGAAAGCATTCTTTACATCAAATTGATAGAGATTCCAATTTCTAGATGCAGCAAGACTAATGAGAACCCTAATTCTAGGCATTTTTGCAACAGGAGGGAAATTCTCCTCATAATCAATACCATGGGTTTGAGCAAACCCTTTAGCAAATAACCTTGCTTTGTGTCTATTTATACTTCCATCTGGATTCCTCTTGATTTTGTATATCCATCGAGATCCAATTATCTTCATAGATGGCTTGTTAGGTACAAGCTCCCAAGTGTCATTCTCCTTCAAGGCGTCCATTTCTTCATCCATTGCATCTCTCCAAGATTTCTTGCTTTGTGCTTCTTCAAATGTGGTAGGCTCTTCATTGGTTGAATCTTTTGCAATGTAGATTGAGTGCTTGGTGACCAAAGAAGTATCATAACCAAACCTCTCTGGTTTCTTCTTCTCCCTTGAAGACCTTCTAAGTGGTTGATGTGAGCTCTCGGGTCCATATGTAGCATCCTGCATCTTTGCTTTACCTTTGTTCTTCCATAGCTTTAGTCTTTCCAAGTCTTCTAGGTCAATCTCCGAGTCACTTTCTTCAAGCTGCTTTGGTTCCTTTGGTTGAAGAGATGGAAAGTCTTCATCCAAGTCATACGGCAGCTTCACTTTCCTGTCATCATCAAACCATGATTTGTTTTCATGAAAAATTACATCTCTACTCACAGAAAATCCTTTATTGGTTAGATTGTACAATCTATATCCTTTTTGGTTTTGGTCATAACCAATAAATACACACTTCTCTGCCTTGGGATCCAATTTCCCTCTTACTTGAGAAGGAATGTGAGCATAGGCTAAGCATCCAAAGATTTTACAATGCTCTAGACTAGGTCTTCTTCCATTCCACACTTCATATGGAGTGGTTCCATCTAGTGACTTAGATGGAAGTCTATTTATGACATATGTGGTTGTAGACACAGCCTCTCCCCATAGGTAGTTTGGCAATCCCTTTTCGTTGAGCATGGACCTTGCAGCTTCGACAATAGCTCTGTTTCTCCTCTCTGCTACACCATTGAGTTCGGGTGTATACCTTGTAGTGACTTCCCTTTTAATGCCTCTTTCATGCAAGAAGGCATCAAATTCAGAAGAGAAGTATTCTCCTCCACCATCTGATCTGAGTCTTTTCAAAGTCCTATCTATTTGGTTTTCAACAAGAGCAATATACTTCTTAAAGCAATTAAATACTTCATCCTTGTGCTTCATGAAAAATAGAATGGTCCACCTGCTACAATCATCTATGAAAGACACATAATATCTTGAGCCTGATATAGATGGCTCCTTACTTGGACCCCACACATCGGTGTGCACTAGATCCAAAGGATTTTGATACATATATCCTTTCTTATTGAAAGGTTGTCTATGAGCCTTGCCGAGTTGACAAGCTTCACACTTATAAATCATGTGTTGCCTTGTGATAGTAGGCAAACCAAGTACACTTTGGTCCCTGCAAATTTGTTTGAGTGTCCTCTCACCAATGTGAGCAAGCCTTTTGTGCCATATCTCCAACTCTGTAAGAGTTTGAGATCCATAGCTAAACAAAGCTATGTTCTTTGTATCTTCCACTTCAAAAGTGAAAAGCCTTCCTGTCTTTTCTCCTTTCGCAATCCTTCTAAAGCCTTGCCTTGGGTCTTCAACATATGCTCCAAATCGGTTGATTCTAACCTACAATCCTTTTTCAACAATCTGTCCAACACTTATTAAATTTTTGGTAATTGTAGGGACATACAAGACTTTGCTTAAGAGGTTCATATTCCCATCTGATGTCTTCACATTACCTATCTTCTCCACTGAGTCCTTTGTGTCATCTCCTGTCTGCACTTCATGCTTGTTATGAGGATCTTCCAAATCAAAAAGTAAAGCCACATTTCGTGCTACATGGTTTGAGCATCCCGAATCAATGTAAAATATGTGATCATCATCCTTACCCTTCTTCACTGATAGATTCATAATCAATAATGAATCTTCTTGACTTTGGTCCTCTGCATAGTTATTGTAGTCTCTTCTTCCTCTATGGCCACTTTGATAGTTGTTTTTGTTGTAATTGTTGTTGTAGGAGTTGTTGTTGTAGCCTCCATTGTACCTGCCTCTATTTGATCCATAGCCACCTCTATTGAATCCTCTTCCTCTTGAGTTCCTTGGATTCGTGAAACATTCTTCAGTAATATGGTTAGATAAGCCACATATGTTGCAAAGTTGAGATGATTGGAATCTCCCCCTGCCTTGCTTTGCACCTCTGCCTCTTCCTCTAACTCTTCCTCTACCTGCAAAGTTTTCTTGGAAAGAGCTACCTTCATCTTCATTCATCCTATTCTTTGACTTTTCCTTGACCTTAGATTTATCAGAATATAAGACAGAAGTTTGATTACCTCTTGAGGACTCACCACGTTTGCTAATCTTTGCTTCATGAGTGAAGAGTTGGCCCATGAGTGTGTTGAGGTCGGGTACATGCATATCCATGTATAAATCCATGGCTCTTGTGAATGACTCCCACTTGTCGTCTGCTTTGATTCCATTTATGATTTGTCTAATGATTTGCTCCTCTTCAATTACCTCTCCAATGCTTCCAAGTTGGTCGGAAATGTCCTTCATCTTTGTGACATAATCAATCACATTTTGCTTCGGGCTTTTCTTCATTGTTGTGAACTCCATCCACAATTGGTTCTTCCTTGCTCGAATGTTGGAAGAGAACAAAGAAGCAAGTGCATTTCAGGTCTCTCTTGATGTCTTGCATCCCTTGACATGAGGTAAAAGAAAATCAGAGATCGAGTTTAGAATATAGGACCTTGCAATTGCATCCTTCGAACACCAATTTGAAAGTCCTTCCACTTCTTCATGTGATGGCTGCCCTTTGTTCCTCATGGTTGGCATTGCTTCATCTCCAGATATGAATCCATATAGATTGCTCCCTTGTAGGTAAGCCTCCATCCTTAGAGACCATGCCTGATAGTTGTTTCGATTCAATTTGTCAATTGTTGATGGAAATCCATCTCCCATGTTGCTTGTCTGTGCTCTGATACCACTGTAAAGAGAGATGGTGGATGCAATCCAAAGATGAGTAGGTGCTGCTACAACCAGCTTCACACCAGCCAACCACTACAAGGAATACGGGCGTATAGTGACGGTTAGGGCGACATAATTTCATCGCTATAAAACTGCAACTTGCATCGTAATTAGCATCGGGCGCAGACCGTCGATTAGACGATGCAAAAAACGACGGTATTTGGGACTTGGATTGTGATGCTCCCGTACAACGTCGCTAAAACGACGCTATTTAAATGCGTCACTTAAGCAACACTTTTTTGCGTCGCATAAGTGACACCGGCAGCCGTCGCATAAGCGACGCTAAAAAATGTCGCTTATACGACGACGAATAGCATCGCTTACATGACGATTTGTTGATGGACAAAAATTAAAACGTTGGAGGCTCTACAATCAACATTTTCACGCATCCGATCAAAGAGCTCTCCAACGTTCGCAATTGCGCTGCGCTTACGAGCTGAAGCAAGTATATGCAGAATTGTTGTTTTGCCTAAGCTCTCTGTTATTATCTCCCTCTGTCTTTGTTTCTCTCTTTCTACATCTTTCTCTCTTTGAATTCTCTCTCTCTCTCTCTAGATCTCTCTCTCTCTCTAGATCTCTCTCTCTCTAGATCTCTCTCTCTCTCTAGATCTCTATCTCTCTCTCTCTCTCTAGATCTCTCTCTCTCTCTCTCTCTCTCTCTCTCTCTCTCTCTCTTTTCTTTCTCTCTTTATTGCAGGTTATTCAAGAAGCTAACCAAGCAAAAACTATGGCTAACAATTGTAAGTACAATTTCTATTATTTGTAGATCATTTGAATTGTGTTATTTTCATTACATACCATACTCACACTTATAGATATGCACTCATACACTTATACATGATGAAGATGCACACACACATGCATATACCCACATATACACATATACATGCACATACACACACATACACATAGAGTTATACATATACACACACATACACAAGAACATGCACATATTGATACATACATATACACTTATACATGCACATGCACATACATACATATACACACACATACACATGCACATACATACATATACACACACATACATATACACTTAGGTACACACATATGAATGAATTATATAATTAAAGTATTAAAACACATATACACATGCACACACATGCACATACCTACATATACACATATACATGCACATACACACACATACACATAGAGTTATACATATACATGCATATACATATACACACACATACACATGCACATGCACATACTCATACACACATATACACTTATACATGCACATGCACATACATACATATACACAAACATACACATGCACATACATACATATACACACACATACATATACACTTAGGTACACACATATGAATGAATTATATAATTAAAGTATCAAAACACATATACACATGCACACACACATGCACATACCTACATATACACATATACATGCACATACACACACATACACATAGAGTTATACATATACATGCATATACATATACACACACATACACATGCACATGCACATACTCATACACACATATACACTTATACATGCACATGCACATACATACATATACACACACATACACATGCACATACATACATATACACACACATACATATACACTTAGGTACACACATATGAATGAATTATATAATTAAAGTATTAAAACACATATACACATGCACACACACATGCACATACCTACATATACACATATACATGCACATACACACACATACACATAGAGTTATACATATACATGCATATACATATACACACACATACACATGCACATGCACATACTCATACACACATATACACTTATACATGCACATGCACATACATACATATACACACACATACACATGCACATACATACATATACACACACATACATATACACTTAGGTACACACATATGAATGAATTATATAATTAAAGTATTAAAACGCATATACACATGCACACACACATGCACATACCTACATATACACATATACATGCACATACACACACATACACATAGAGTTATACATATACATGCATATACATATACACACACCTACACATGCACATGCACATACTCATACACACATATACACTTATACATGCACATGCACATACATACATATACATAGACATACACATGCACATACATACATATACACACACATACATATACACTTAGGTACACACATATGAATGAATGATATAATTAAAGTATCAAAACACATGCTTAATATAAACAATAATAACAATCAATAGAACAAAACTCTTCATTACTTAATACCATACACACAATTCAAAACATAATTGAAATGAAAAATATATAGATAAAATATATATATATATATATCAATGTAAATACATATAATCCAATGTCATAATCAACTAAAATCCTAATCATCATCATCATGATCATCATCATCATCAGCAATATCATGATCATCCTGATCTTCCTCATCCTCATCGTCATGATCACCCTGTGATGATCAGGATCGTCCCTCCTGTGTTTGTCTCTCCACCTCATCCATATTTGTCTCCCCAGAATACTCCTGTATTACATATAACAAACATAAATCAATAAAATAATTAAAACATTCATAACAACAAAATAATTATATAAAATTTAAAAATACTCACAAAGGCATCAGGATGATCTTGTATATACTCGCCCAAACGCCGATATCCAAAATGTGTAGCATACTCGATCTCGTGTTTCATAGGATATCGGCCATAATCCTTTCGCTGCAATGAAACAAATAAAAAACATTAGTTGCTTGCATTTTAACTAAAATAAAAAATATACTCACAATAACACATATACTTACAAACGTAGCTACAAAACCATTATGGCCCATTTGGCCTAAGTGTGATGTGTGGCCCGACTCCACTCTCTTCTTTACAGCAGCCTGTTTATTCAAGAAAAAAAATACATAAATTAAATGTAAAAAATTACTAAAATATTTAAAAATTATAAATATAAACTATTAATTTGTGTACCTTCTGCTGAGGAAATGACTCCTGAAGACGTAGCTGTCTACGAAAAAACTGCCACGACTCAGGTGGTATGTTAGCTCGCCTCTTATTGTTTTCGACCATACAATATCTCCTGTTAATTTAATCTCAAACAGAAAAAAAGTCAGAATACATACACATATATACACACACATACACATACCCACATACACATATACATGCAAACATATGCGCATGCATATATGTATACATACACACATATACATACATATAACATAAACACACATATACATATCCACATATATACGTACACACACATGCATGCATATACACTCATTCATACAAAATACATGCATTTATCCCACAATAATATGTAGTTGTGTATATGTGAATATGTGTGTGTGTAAATGTGTATATGTGAATATGTGTGTATGTGTAAATATGTATATGTGAATTTTTTATTTATGTAGATAATCAAATTATTAATATCAAATACCATTATTTGTAGATTCTGATCAATCAGATGGAACTCCACCACCGTCTCCTCATCGTGCAACGACTTTATACTGTAAGTATATGAAATATTTAATTTTAACTATATTTGATGGATACATAACTTATATTTTTTTTTATGTTTCTTATGATGTGCAGATTCTGATCAATGAGAGGGTACTCCTACCACCTCCTACCCATGCAAAGACTTCACATGTGTCCTCCGATAGGAATTATGATGAATTTTACTATTAAGAGCATATTATATGCTGGTGTAACTCTTGTTATGGCAGGTATCGAAGACCACGATTGGAATGTATTCAACATGAGGGAGAGTATGGTACTTTTGAGCGTGCACCATCACCTAGTCAACGTGATAATGCTTGGGTATGTATTTTCTATATATATTAATGTCATTATTTTATTTAAAAACCATGTATAAAATCAAATTATTATTGATATACAGGAATACTTGCTCGATGATGATGATGATGATGATTTTTCTCATAATGTTAATATACCTCGTACATGTCATGGACTTGCTGTTCATCAATTACAAGCAGAGGTTTCTAGAAATCCTCTACCTCCTGGTTTAGAGAATGAAACGGCTAGAGATTATCCATTGCCAGCTCGTGATCGTTCTTTGGTACAAACATATGATAGAAGAAGATATGGAGGATGGAATAGAGGACCACTTCCTTTAGATGGAGAGGTTTTCAACTTTTGGGGTAATCGCTATATGATTGCTCCATCCACTATTACTAATGTTGGTTGTGGTCTCTTTATTGTAGAGGATTTGTATGTGCCTCCAAACTCTGAAGTCACTCTTATGTCATTTTGTGGTCCTATATATGGATGGGGAGATTGGCATCGACTTTCACGTTATGTTCAAAGCATGAGTACTTATGGAATATGCTTGAACGCAGCATCCCTTACTAGTAGAAGGATTTTACATGCAGAAAATGAAAGATTATATATTGATGGAAGACCTTACACACATGGAAATATAGCAGGTTAAATAAATAGTAGTCGAGGGTTACATAATAGTTCAAGGACTAATTGCACATTTGAGGAGCGTAAAAATAGTCATGAATCACCATACATGAGTAGAGATGTATCAAGATACATAGTTGTCAATGCTATTACTACAGTACATGCTATTACTACATTACTACATTAGTGAATTATGGATGGCGTAGACCTCCAAGAGCACCTTTTAGCTAGAGAGAATAAAAATTTTCTATCCATATTTAATAAGTTATATAGTTAATTTAATATTTGAAGTTTAATTTTTATTCATTTATGGAATACTAATGAGTTTTATTTATATGTGTAGATTCCAACGTATAATGTTGATGATATTCGTCCACAGCATTCACAATTACCAGTAAGACCTCATTTATCAGAAGCTTCCATGAGGAGGCTACGCAAAACTAATCCTGTGCAATATGCAAAGTTGAAAGATCTATATTCAAAAGACGATAAAGTACAAGATTTGTGTGACAATGATGAAGATGATGGCATGGCAGATTTTATTGAGGATTGGTATCAAAATGACAGTGAGAGCATGGATATTTCTAAAAATGAGAAATATCTTCGAGAGGAATGTCTAAAGCATGTATATGAAGGAAGTCGTTTGACACGACTAAATGCGAGCTTACTTATTCTCAACCTTCAAAATCGTTTTGGATGGAGTAATGTATCTGTTTCGACACTATTAAGGTATAAATTTCAATTTTCTATCTATTTATATATATATATATATATATATATATATATATATATATATATATATATATATATATATATATATATATATATATATATATATATATATATATATATATGCATAAATATATATATATAAATACATGCAGGTTTTTATTATTACTTTAATAAGGTAAGAACAAGTGAATTGAATGGAAACTTTTTGTCCGCGCATCTTTTAAAACTATTAATGCATCTTTCCAAATATTCGCAATGGTGACCTGGATGAGTCGCATGCACAGAGATTACTCAAGAGACAGCAATCTGATTATAATGGAGTAGTCCACTTTGTATCCTAAAGTTCAGATGCTCATCATTGACATGGAAGAGGTTTACTGCATACCCGAGAAATCCTGCTCTATCTTGATTAACCTCTGTGCATGCGATTCATCCAGGTCACCATTATATGAACATATGTGTGAATTGACAGGATACGATTGTTTGGATG
This sequence comes from Ceratopteris richardii, assembly GCA_020310875.1. Lineage (NCBI taxonomy): Eukaryota > Viridiplantae > Streptophyta > Polypodiopsida > Polypodiales > Pteridaceae > Ceratopteris > Ceratopteris richardii. Next base: position 71,382,579 of record CM035418.1, on the reverse strand, counting down.
GTAGGATACGATTGTTTGGATGGCGGGATACGATTATTTGTTTTGGAGGATATGAGTGTCTTGTCGATTCACACATATGTTCAGTTTGAAAGTGTGAATCGACAAATCATTCAATGAAGGTACATACTTCATATCATCCAAAACAAACAATCGTATCTTGCCATCCAAATTTTGCGTAAATATTTTGAAAGATGCATTAATAGTTTTAAAAGATGTGCGGACAAAAAGTATCTATTCAATTCAAGTTCTTGTTCTTACCTTATCTAAAGTTAGAATAAAAACCTGCATGTATATATGTATATATATTTATTTACCTTTTTTAATGTATCTTTTTTTGATAAACTTACAGGTTATTATCTGAAAAGTTTTTACCAAGTCAGAATATTCTTCCTACCTCACATGATGAAATGAAGAAGATAATCAACAATCTTGGTATAGATTATCAATGTATACATGCATGTCCTAACGATTGTATTTTATATAGAGGTGAATATGTAGACTCTTTGACATGTCCCAAATGTCAATCTCCTCGATATAAGGGTGAAGAAGGTAAAATCCTGAAAAAGGTATTGAGACATTTTCCATTGGCTCCACGGATTAGACATATGTTTCAAAGCCCCGAATTATCAAAGCTTTTGACTTGGGGACATGATCACAAAAGTACTGATGGAATAATCAGAATTCCTCATGATAGTGTTGCTTTTCAGCATATTCATTCTACATGGCCTGAATTTGCACAAAATCCACAGAATCTAAAGTTAGGAGTTGCATTAGATGGGGTTAATCCATTCTCCATGAAATCTAGTAAATGGTCAACATGGCCAGTGGTAGTCATAAACTACAATCTTCCGCCATATCTTAGCATTAAAAAGGAACATTTAATGCTTTCACTTTTAATCCCAGGCAAAAGACAAGTTAAAGATATGAATGTATATCTTGCTCCTCTCATTGACGATCTTCAAGAGTAATGGAGAGGTATTAATGTCGTTGATGTATCAAAAAGCATCAATGAAAGACATATTACGATTCGTGGTATTGTGGCTTGGACTATTTAAGATTTTCCTGGATATGGCGTTGGTTTAGGTATTGTTGTAATTTTTTTATTCAATATGCATGTAAATAAATATGATTTAATCTAATTATATTTTTTTCATTTTCCATGATGCAGGAATATCTACTAAGGGTTATAAAGCTTGTCCATATTGTGGTGATTGGTTGAGATCAATCTATAGTAAGAAACTCAACAAAAATATTTATCTTCGACATTGACGATTCTTGCCTGATGATCATCCATTAAGATCTAAAAGAGAAGCGATACATTTTAATGGAAAGCTTGAAACAGGCCAGTATCCAAAACCTATGACGCTTATGGATTGGTATAAAAAATGGACAGATGGACCTCTGATAGATCTAGAAGCAGAAATCTTCAGTGATGATTCAGATAATGAGTATGTGAACAGAGGTAAAGGGAAATTGGCACTCGCAGAGAACATATCAATATGGTATTCTTTGGAGTATTGGAAAGAGTTAAAAGTATGTCATCTTCTTGATCATATGCATATATTCAAAAATATTGGTTATTCACTATGGCAGCATCTTCTTGGAATAAAAGATACCACAGCATCAAGGAATGATTTGAAAGATCAAAAATCCAAACCAAAGTTATGGCCAGTTTTTGATAGACATCGACAAGAAACAACTTATGCATCTGCTCCCTGGGTACTTACAACAAAAGAGATACAGACTATCAACAATAGAATTCAATTGATCAAGACTCCTACAGGATATGGAGCATCGTTTCAAAACATGTTTCCTAAGGATGATAAGAGCTTATCTGGGTTAAAGACCCATGACTGGCATAACTTTTTGAAACATATTTTACCTTTGGTTATCGATGGATGTACAACGAAAGGAGTACGAGATGTGATCTATCGTCCTGGATCACTTATAAGGTAATTATGATACTTTTATATTTAATATGTATGAATATTGGATATCTTTTATTTTTAATTAACTTCTTTATAATTGTTTTTATGATTTGTATAGGTGGATTACATCCAAAGAGATCGAAAAAAATTCGATCCCACAAAAAAAACGTGAATGCAAAGAGCTACTATGTTTGATGGAAAAAGAACTTCCTACTTTATTTTTTGATATTCAGGTTCATTTACTAGTCCATCTTGTAGATGAGATAGAGATTGCTAGTGTTGTCAACACTCGATGGATGTTTTGGGTCGAGCGATTTATGGGAATACTAAAAGGTTACGTGCGACAAAGAGCAAAACTAGAAGGATCCATGGCAAAGGGTTGGATGCTTAAAGAGTGCATGTATTACGTTAGTGAGTACCTTGAAAGAGTTCATGAAGAAGCTCCACGTGCATGGACGAACGAGTCTTCTTCAAAAATAACAGATGAGGTATTATCAGGTAAGGGGGTTCCATTCTTATTTACATTTCAAGAAAAAAATGATGTTTCTACTTTTGTAGCATATAATAGCGAATGCATGCAAGCATTCCTTAGCGAGTACGAGGAACTTCAAAATCTCCGAAGTAAAAGGCGAAAAAACAAAAGATCTAGACGTAATCTCGATAATAATGAGATTAAAGATATACCTTCTTTCACGGATTGGTTATATAGTAATTGTTGCTTGTTTCAAGCAACTATCGTGTGCTAGCTCAAAAGACACGAACCTTATAGATAGCGAACTTGGTTACGTAGGAACTATTGTTGGTATCTACGAAAATTCATTTTGTACATTCAAACAGGTAGAAAAAAGTTTATATATATTTTTTAGAGTTAGTTATTTTTTTTAAGCACCTAATAATGGGACGTTTTTGTTGTTATATATTTTGATAGGTCATTTTGAAGGTTGACTGGTATCGAGCGGAGTATAAAGGTAGTAATTCTACAATAAGAAAGGAATTATCTGGGTTTTGGGCAATTGATTCTTCCAAGGTAATGTGATCTACTAAAGAACCATATATTCTTCCTATGCATATTGAACAAGCATTTTTTTATAAGAACCCAGATGCTCATCCTTGGTGGCAAGTCATTCATGTGCAACCTAGAGGTAGGTCATTGTTTGAACAGTTTATTGTTAGAGAGATTGAAGAAAGTCCTCTTGATGATTCAGCATCAGATACTGATACATCAACATCTGGAATAGAAATTAGACTCATTATACGTGATAATGATACTAATCTTTTTGATGAAGAGGATAATTCTCTACATGTCGATTCTACTGATGAGGAAGAGGAATTACCAGAAATAGATATTAATCCACCAATAGATGATGTGATTCATGAGAACATAGATTTCACAATAGAAGAAATAAATGAAATCAATAAGGATAATGAAGATGAGACTATATTGATGTCTTACCAAAATGATGGCAATAATGAAAACATATGAGCAGATTAGATAGTAAATTCTACTCTAGTTATCGATCAATAACTTGAAGCTTCTGAATGGATATCAGATAATAGGTTTTTTTTATTAACTTGAATAACGATGAATCCTACTAGAGAGATGAAATCATGTTCTTCTAAGTTAGAACATGAAGCTCGGGGGTATGCCTAATTATTTTATAGATAGCTTTATCTTCGAGGAGTAAATGTTTATCATGTATGTATGCATATGTGTGTGTATTCATGCGTATTATATGTATACATATGTTAGTATGCATATATATGTATTTAATGTATATGTATGTGTTTGCATGTGTGTGATATATGTATACATGTGTTAAATATGCATATGTGTATATATGCATATGCATTTATGTAAAATAATCATGTATTCATGTACGTAATATATGCAAGTGTTTATAATTGTGTACATGTATATATGTATATGTGTCTATGTGTAAATATGTACATGTAAATATGTATGCATGTATATAGATGTTTATGTGTGCATGTAGGCATGTACATGTATGTGTAAATATGTACATGTAAATATGTTAGTATGTATATATATATTTATGTGTGCATTTAGGCATGTATGTGTGATGCATAATATATCTACTCCATTTTATATTTATGTATCCTATCTACATGATGTGTATATATCGTTACATATATTATGATCCTCGTTGATTCGAGTAGCTATATATAGAGGCATAAGGTTGGGAGGAGAGACATCTCTCTAGTAGGATGTCGGAGGTGTACATACACTTCAAACATATGGCTAAAAGGTTGAATTAGAGTTTTTAAATTAGGGATTTCAAAACCCTAATATCAAGATTAGTGTTCTCTCTCTCTCTCTCTCTCATATACATACATACTGTGCATTGTCGTGACGATGAGCCATAAGTGTCCGCATCTCTTTTAAACACCACTTAAGCAACCACCCTGTCCCAAACTCCGTCTCAAGTGAACTGAGCACGTACTTTTTATCCCTCTCATCATGCTCACTACAAAAAAAAAACATAATATAAATAAAACATAAGATATATATTTCAATTTATATGTAAAACTTTTACTTACTTCCATGGTAAGTGGATAAAGCGAAGGTAAGAGTCGCATAGTGCGCGCATTCTCCTCTTGAACTCCAATCCATTTCCTATGTATACAATGTTCCCCTCTAGCTCTATGTCGCACTCTAGTCCTAACGTGCCTATGCATGTCCTCATAGGCAACATCTCTACTCTGCTATCACGTGTTGGAGGTGGTATAGGTGTCCTGAAAATAGATAGATAGAAATAAATAAAAATATGTGTTATAATATCATTAAAAAACTTTATGAAAAAAAACATACCTATGAGCAGATAGCTCTGTTCCTGGGTGTGGAGCCGCAGAAGAGCCCTCGTCTGATCGCGTAAGCATCTGGATCGTATAATCCAGCTCCTCATCAGACATCTCTGCGTAGTCCCGCATTATGGCCCCTAGAGTATCTGACGGAACTCTTGCTCTCATAAGGCTTTTTATGAGAGTGAGTTTCCCCTTTCTCTCTCTACAGGGATCCATAATACCTAACATATAAAACAAAATGGTTAGAAATCAATATATATACGTGTATGTGTGTGTATGCATGTGTATGTGTGTGTATGCATCATTATGTGTGCAAGTGTCTATGTGTGTTTGTGTGTGTGTATATGTGTGTGTGTGTGTCTATGTGTATGTGTGTGTGTTTATGAGTGTGTATGTGTTTATGTGTATGTATGTATCTATGTGTGTCTATGTGTCTATGTAAGTATGTGTATGCATGTATGTATGCATATGTGTGTGTATGCATGTGTATGTGTGTGTATGCATCATTATGTGTGTATGTGTGTGTGCGCGTCTATGTGTGTGTATGTGTGTGCGCGTCTATGTGTATGTGTGTGTGTCTATGAGTGTGTATGTTTGGATGTGTGTGTGTATGAATGTGTGTCTATGAGTGTGTATGTTTGGATGTGTAAGTGTATATGTGTGTCTATGTGTGTATGCATGTGTATGTGTGTGAATGCATCATTATGTGTGTTTATGAGTGTGTATGTTTGGATGTGTGTGTGTATATGTGTGTCTATGTGTGTATGCATGTGTATGTGTGTGAATGCATCATTATGTGTGTATGTGTCTATATGTGTATGTGTGTGTATGTGTGTGTATATGTGTGTGTATGTGTGTGCGCGTCTATGTGTATGTGTGTGTGTCTATGAGTGTGTATGTGTTTATGTGTGTGTATGTGTCTATGTGTCTCTATGTGTGTATGTGTCTATGTGTGTATGTATGCATATTTGTGTATGTGTGTGTATGCATGATGTATGCATATGTGTGTGTATGCATTATGTATGTGTATGTATGCATATGCATTATGTATGTGTATGTATACATGTGAATTATGCATGTATATGTGTGTGCATGTGTATGCATTATGTGTGCATGTGTGCATGTGTGCATGTGTGTATGTGTATGCATTATGCATTGTGTATGTGTTGTTGGTGTAATTTGCAAGCCCACACACTTGGCTTGGATTTGTTCTTGAAAACTCAACATGTGAGAAGAACCATAGGAACTTATGCTTGTAATTTATTACCACTTTACCCATGTAAAAGTCTAAATGACTTGGAATCTTATGGATACACCTACTTGATAGATTCGTGGAATTAGATGGTGTGAGTTGAGAGAATATCTCCCTACTTTTAGAGGAGTGATTATAGGAAGTCTTAGATTTGAATTTGAAATTCAAATCAACCTCCAACTCATATAAAAGTGAGAAGAAAACTCGCGGGCAATAGTGAGTACATCCGAGCTTCATTTCTCCTAGTATTGAGTGTGTAAGAGTGCTACACCATAGCCTACACATCTCTACCTCATTAGCCAATGCTTGGCATGCCAATGAGTTTGTAAACTAATGTTAATCAATACATATACTTACATTGATCAACTCTGTGTTCTTTGAGTTTTCTACCTCCAAGTCTGTCAACTTCAAAGAGGCATATCTCAGTCCCTACTGCACCCAATCAAGTGATTCAAAGCTTGGTAGATCCAGCTCAAAGCATACTACAAGCATACAAAGTTTGAAGCAATTTGGTTCAGCCAATTTCGAGAAATCGCGGTCGAAGTGCTCATTGGTATTTGTCTGCATACTTCCTAAAAAGTCGGGAGTGTTCCTAACTTTGTTAAAGTGATTTCTCCTAGTATAGTTTATCATTTTGTCTCATTCCTCTTGAAAATGGTAGCTTATTAAGCTAATAGAATACCTCTAGAAGGAATTTCGCCAATTGTAAGTGTACTGGTCATACTGAGTGAAAGACTGAGCAGGTGTCAATACCAAAATAGCAAGTTTTCTTGGATTTGTGAAGTATCAAGTAGTCTGTTTTGATTAGATCACTACACACATCATTTCCAAAGTACATATATGATCTCTTGGTATCATTTGGAAGCTAAGGGTGTCTACTAATCATATCTGGAGTCACTGAGGGCTGGAGCAAAGCAGGATTAGCAGCATCTACTCAATCTCCTAGGAGGATCCATCCATCTTTCCCAACAGTGGTATCAGAGCAAATAAGGTAACATGGGAGATGGTTTTCCTTCATTCATTGACAAATTGGACAGGAACAATTATCAAGCTTGGTCTCTGAGGATGAAGACCTATCTACAAGGAAGAATTTTATTTGGATTCATCTCAGGAGATGAGGAATTGCCCTCATTCAAAGCAAGGGGTCTACCCACCAAGGAAGAACAAGAAAGGCTGAATACATGGTGTGCAAAAGATGCATTGGCAAGGTCTTATCTTCTTAACTCTATATCTGATTTCCTTTTACCTCACATTAGGAATTGTAAGACTTCCCAAGAAACTTGGGAAACCTTGTCATCATACTTTTCATCTAATACAAGGGCCAGGAAGAATCAATTGTGGATTGAATTCACAACCCTTAGAAAGCAACCAAAGCAATGAGTCTCAGAATTTGTGACCAAGATCAAGGATGTGGCAGACCAATTAGCAAGCATTGGAGAGGAGATTGAAGAGGAACAAATAGTAAGGCAAATAACCAATGGACTAAAGGCAGATGATAAGTGGGAAAGCTTCACCACTGCAATGGATCTCTACATGGACATGCATACCCCAGATCTCACAAATCTGATGGGCCAACTATTCACACATGAAGCAAAGTTCACAAAGGTTGGAGATACATCAAAAGGTAACACTCCTTCTGCCCTATATACTGATAGAAAGGTTAAAGACAAAAGTAAAGGTAAAAAGCAAGAGGATGAAGGCTCTACCTCCCAAGCCAACTATGCAGGTAGAGGTAGATCTTCAAGAGGCAGGGGCAGAGGAGGTAAGCAAGGTAGGGGGAGACCCTACAATTCATCACCATGCAATATTTGTGGATTGTCTAACCACACCATAGATGAGTGCTACAGAAACTACAAAAATCAGAGAGGAAGAGGCTATCAAAGAGGTGGATACTCTCAAGGCAGAGGAAGATTCAACCAACACCAAGGCTACAATGGCTACAATAATAACTACAACAACAATTATAACCACAATGGTAACTACCAAGGAGGATTCAGAAATAGGAAAGACTATAACAACTACACAGAGGAGCAAGATGACTCCCTATTGATCATGAATATGACTTCCAAGTCAGGTATCAATGATGATCATCTATTTTATATTGATTCAGGGTGTTCTAATCATGTAGCTGGCAATGTGGCACTACTCTCTGATCTTGAGGAACCCAAGGGCAAACATCAAGTGCAGACAGGTGATGACACTAAGCATTTTGTAGTAAAGATAGGAAATGTAAAAACTTGTGATGGTAACCAGAACCTATTAAGCAGGGTACTTTATGTACCTACCATTGCCAAAAACTTAATGAGTGTTGGTCAGATTGTGGAGAAAGGTTTGCAGGTCAGATTCACTCAACATGGAGCATATGTGGAGGACCCAAGACATGGATTCAAAGGGATAGCCAAGGAAGAAAAATCAGGTAGATTATTTATTTTTGAGCTAGAAGACACCAAAAACATTGCTTTATACAATTACAAGGATCAAACACTTTCAAAATTAGAAATATGGCACAAAAGGTTGGGTCACATAGGTGAAAGGACCTTGAAGCAAATGAGCAGAGATCAATGTGTGCTTGGGATACCTAATGTATCCAAGCAACACATGATTTACAAATGTGGTGCTTGTCAATTTGGTAAGTCTCACAGATTGCCCTACTTAAGGAAAGGTTTTATGCATGAAGACTACCTAGACTTGGTGCACACAGATGTTTGGGGAGCTAGCAAGGATCCCTCCATTTCAGGATCAAGGTACTATGTGTCTTTCATTGATGATTATAGCAGATGGACTGTGTTATACTTTATGAAGCACAAGGATGAAGTGTTTAATTGTTTCAAAAGATATCTTGCACTAGTTGAAAATCAAAGAGGAAGGAACTTGAAGAAGCTAAGGTCAGATGGAGGAGGTGAATACTTCTCCAATGAGTTTGAGGACTTCTTGCAGGAAAGAGGCATCAAAAGGGAGATAACAACAAGGTACTCACCTGAACGAGATGGGGTAGTTGAAAGAAGGAATAGACTTATAGTTGAAACAGCCAGGTCCATGCTTAATGAAAAAAAGTTGCCAAATTATCTTTGGGCAGAGAGTGTATCTACTGCCACCTATCTCATAAACAGGTTGCCATCAAAGTCCCTTGATGGCATGACACCTTATGAAGCTTGGCATGGTAAGAGACCATCATTGGATCATTGCAAAATCTTTGGTTGTGTAGCATATGTGCATATTCCCTCACAGGTAAGGGGAAAGCTAGACCCTAAAGCAGAGAAATGTATTTTCATTGGGTACAGATTCTACAACCCAACCAATAAAGGGTTCAAGGTAAGCAGAGATGTCATCTTTGATGAGAATGACTCATGGTATGAAAATGAATGCAGGAAGGTTAGTCTACCCTATGATTTAGAAGAAGAGGTTCCAAAACTCTCAAAGGAAGAACCAATCCAGAAGGAAGACTCAAGTTCAGAAGATGATGACACAATCAATCTTGAGGAATTCAAGGCATGGAAGTCCAGAGGCAAGATGAAGATGAAGAAGCTTGAAGATATACCAGAATCTTCAACTCAAGCAATAAGGAGATCTTAGAGAGAAAGTAAGAAGCCTATCAGATATGGGTATGATACATCTCTTGTTACTAAGCATTCAATGTATCTTGCAAAGGACTTGTTAAGTGAAGAACCAGGTTCATATGAAGAGGCAATCACCAAACCAGAATGGAAAGGAGCTATGGATGAAGAAATAGAAGCTCTCAAGGAGAGTGACACATGGGACTTGGTACCCAAGAAGGACTCTATGAAGGTGATAGGATCCAGATGGATCTACAAACTAAAGAGGAACTCTGATGGTACAATCAACAGGTACAAAGCTAGGTTGGTAGCCAAGGGTTTTGCACAAACCCTAGGCATTGATTATGAGGAGACATTTTCTCCTGTGGCTAAGATGCCAACAATCAGAGTATTGGTGAGTGTAGCTGCATCCAAAAATTGGAACATGTACCAATTAGATGTCAAGAATGCTTTCTTGAATGGATGGATATCTGAAGAAGTTTACATGTCACAACCACCTGGCTATGAAGATCCCAAGAAGGTAAATTATGTTTGTAAATTGAAGAAGGCTCTATATGGATTGAAGCAGGCACCTAGGGCATGGAACTACAGGTTGACAACATATCTCCAAGATCAAGGGTTTACTATGAGCAAGGCAGATACATCATTGTTTATCAAAAGGAGCAATTCAGAGGTAATCTATCTCTGTGTTTATGTTGATGACATCATCATTACAGGTAATGATGTCCAAGGAATCAAAAGCATCAAAAATCAGATGATGAAGGAGTTCAAGATCAATGATCTTGGATTATTGAAATACTTTCTAGGACTTGAATTGGTTTATACTAATTCAGGCATATATATCACTCAGAAGAAGTATGTGCAGGACATGTTAAAGAAATTTGCTTTGCAGGATGCTAAAGTTTCTAGTACTCCAATGGAAGTCAACCTAAAGCTAAGTGCTCATGAAGGGGATGAAGTCCAAGACATTACAGGATATCAAAGTATGGTAGGTAGTTTGAATTATGCTACCTTGACTAGAATTGACATAGCATATGGAGTTAGTGTGCTAAGTCAATTCATGCACAAACCAAGGGTACCTCATCTTGAGGCTGCAAAGAAGATCTTGAAGTATCTAAAGGGAACTCAGAACCATGGTTTGTACTTTCCTTACACATCAGATATTGATATTAAAGTGTATTCAGATGTAGATTGGGCAGGATGCAAGGATGATAGGAGGAGCACATCAGGATACTTATCTCTTGCAGGTGATAAACCTATTTCTTGGTCAGCAAAGAAACAACCCACAGTGGCATTGTAATCCACTGAAGCAGAGTATAGAGGGCTAGCCAATGCCACTCAGGAAGCTATTTGGTTAAAGCTTTTGTATACAGAGTTAGGCTTATACACTAGGCCTCCAATTATCTTTGGAGACAACACAAGCTCTATTCACCTTGCATCCAATCCAATATATCATGCTAGAACAAAGCACATAGAGGTTCATTACCACTATGTGAGATAGAAGTTTCTTAGCAAGGACATTCAGTTGACTTATGCAAGAGAACAAGGATTACGACCACCACATACTAGAGAGATGACCCTCCTCCCAACCAAATGCCTCTATATATAGCTCTCTCCAGGGGACTGCCTTCTTGGGCAGGTGGATACTAACCATCCAAGTGTCAGCCATGTAACTACATGTGCGCCAAGTGTCCAGTGGATGCTTCTAGAAGGTTCTAGAGCTCTTTGGGCAAAATACTCTCCCCATGTACCCCATGGGGGTTGAACCCAAGACCTCCTCCTTCACATCCTTGAGACTTAACCACTAAGCTAAGTGGATCACTTGTTCACAAGAGTACAAGACCTCCTAGTAAGTCTAAACTCGAGATCTTTGGTCATACACACGGATGACCAAACGGTGTCCGATTTCAGATCTATGTGAACCGGCCAGACCCTTGGATCATAGACTTACTTTATTACATTCTTCCCCCCTTGGAAAAGATTTTCATCCTCGAAAAATAGAGTTATATACATACTGTAGGCAACCCCCGAGCCTCATGTTCTAAAACTGGAAGAACATGGTCATGTTCTAGAACTGGAAGAACATGTCTCATCTCTGTGGTGGCATCCTTGCCCAAATGATTCAAAACACTATCTGGTTTTGCACTTTGATGAACAGGACAAAGTACAAACTAGTGAAGAATAATAAGGGTGGATCTAATGACATCCTTAGCTAATTCACAGTTTCTGGATGTGCGATCTAGGCACAAACATGTGAACTAGGTGGATTCAAATTACTAGTCCATTTCTAGGCATAACTGGTGCATGGGCTTAGTAATGAAGGTGGGATTCTTATCCCTCGCAAGACTTTGAGGATTCTTGATTCACTTGAATTTGTTTTGGAGAACTTGAAGTTTGGTTGTCCCATACATCTAACTTTAGATGTCTGTACAATGGTTTACTTTTATCTAACAGCTACTTGATTTTTTCACCCGACTAGAGGACTACATTGTCCCAATGAGTTTGAAAAAATCCTATGTAAACTGTAGGAGAAAGTTTACCATTTCGGTGGAATCAACCATACTAACTTCACCAATTCAAATTCAAAATGAAAATTGTCCAACTTAGGACACTTTTCTCAAAGACTTTTAACTGAAAGTTCTTGGGAATTGTCAATCTGATGAGCAATTCCTAACTTCCCTATTCTAGAGTATACTGGACTCCAGGAAATCATTTATGCTATAACTTGAAGCAAACTCAAATGAATAAGTCCACTTAGACTTATCATCTTTTGAAGATTGAAAAGGTTCTTGTACATAACATCTATCTAGGATGTTCAAGTTAGTTATTTTATTCTAACCGGCTAACCCTGGTCTTTTGCAAAAGGAATCAGATACTATATCTGAGTCAATTTCAAAAGATTTGGAAAGCGGAAAGAAATAACTAAGACTCTGTACAACCAATTCAAACTTCGAATATACATAAACTTGCTATGAGTCAAAGACTAGATGACTCAGGACTTTTTACTTTTCAAAGATCTATTTCAACAAGATATTGAAGCATTGTCTTTATCTTTCAGAGAAATAAGCTGGATTCTCAGAAAGATACAAAGAAAACCAAAAACATCATCCAACCACAAGATACTAGTGTGGTAACCAACATCAGTGTGTCGACCTACTGAGGTTCTGTTGATGAGTTTTGTATTCAAATAATGCTTCACTTGAGACTAAGTTCAAGTCATATTCAATCTTTTTGACTCCTAATCATGAATGCAATTCTTGTGCACTTCTTTGAGTCAAAAGAGTGAATTTTTTCAAGTTACACTAGGAACTTGATGCTTGACTTAGTCAATTAAATCTTTAGTTGAAAAGATCAACTCAAAATCAAAGTCCAACTTCTTTCAGAAATTTACCAAATATTTCTGATCAATAACACTTAGGCTTGAAGTGTTCTAAGAAGATCTTGGAAGTTACTTACTTCATATCTTCAGTTTCCTTGATCTTGAAGTCGTCTTGAAGTATCTTGAGATTCTTCTTGAATTTCAACTCCCTTCTTTGAAGTTTTAATTCCCTTGAAGATCAAACCTAACTTCAAGATCAAAACGAAGACTCAAAGATAATCATCATCTCACGGTCCGATGTCCCATACCATCTTTCCTACATCAATCTGAGTATAAAATCTGGTGTCCCATACCACCCTATTTTATACTCACATTGACGTGTGAGTGAAATTTATCCTAAAGTCTACAACATCTTTTGATAGAAAACCTTCTAACTTTAATTCTTTGACAAGAACTTCACAGTTTTAGGCACTATCTTTATCTTAATATTCTAGGTTTTAATCCCTTGACATGATCGTTTCATGATCTTGTGCTTAACTTTGGGAACTTGAAAACCTTTAATAGAATATCTCCAATCTTTTTTGCTAGGGTTTTCAAATGATAAACCAATTGAAATGTAAGGAATTGAACTCACAACCTCTTGGTTAGGAATGTGATGGGCTAACCACTTGCCCCAAAAGCCATGGTTGAGGAATACTTCCTAATCCTCTCTCTTAGGGTGTGGTTCAACCATCTCCTACGAGGATTATGTTACATTCTTCCCCCCTTGAACTCCCTCGGGAATGTACCCTGACCAGCTATGGGACTGGTAGGATGTACCCTGGATGTACCCTGGCAGGATGTACCCTGACCAGCTATGGGACTGGTAGGATGTACTCAATCAAGTTCCATCCAAGGATTCCCAAGGAATTCACACATTGCAAGCTAGCTCATTGGGAAGTTCGTTCCAAGAGCTTTCCAACGGTATATTACACGCCTCAATCCGACCTACGGATTGGGAGATACACCCCAATCATTGTAAGGTCCATCATTGAAATCGACGCGCGCCTTCCACAATTCCTACCCTTTCACATGGAGGATGCCCAAGCGCCTTTTTTAGAGGCCATTGGATCATTCCACTTTGCCCAAGCCTACTTCCTAGGCTCTGATACCAATGTAAGGAACAAGGATTACGACCACCACATACTAGAGAGATGACCCTCCTCCCAACCAAATGCCTCTATATATAGCTCTCTCCAGGGGACTGCCTTCTTGGGCAGGTGGATACTAACCATCCAAGTGTCAGCCATGTAACTACATGTGTGCCAAGTGTCCAGTGGATGCTTCTAGAAGGTTCTAGAGCTCTTTGGGCAAAATACTCTCCCCATGTACCCCATGGGGGTTGAACCCAAGACCTCCTCCTTCACATCCTTGAGACTTAACCACTAAGCTAAGTGGATCACTTGTTCACAAGAGTACAAGACCTCCTAGTAAGTCTAAACTCGAGATCTTTGGTCATACACACGGATGACCAAACGGTGTCCGATTTCAGATCTGTCTGAACCGGCCAGACCCTTGGATCATAGACTTACTTTATTACAACTTACGTGTCTACTAATATGCAATGTGCAGATTTACTCACTAAAGCTTTGGATGGAAACAAATTATGCAGATTCAAATCCATGATTGGATTGCAGGATGTGATTGAAGATTGAAGATGAAGACTTAAGCCAAAGTGTTTGGCTTGAGGGGGAGCTGTTAGTGTAGTTTGCAAGCCCACACACTTGGCTTGGATTTGTTCTTGAAAACTCAACATGTGAGAAGAACCATAGGAACTTATGCTTGTAATTTATTACCACTTTACCCATGTAAAAGTCTAAATGACTTGGAATCTTATGGATACACCTACTTGATAGATTCGTGGAATTAGATGGTGTGAGTTGAGAGAATATCTCCCTACTTTTAGAGGAGTGATTATAGGAAGTCTTAGATTTGAATTTGAAATTCAAATCAACCTCCAACTCATATAAAAGTGAGAAGAAAACTCGCGGGCAGTAGTCAGTACATCCGAGCTTCATTGCTGCTAGTATTGAGTGTGTAAGAGTGCTACACCATAGCCTACACATCTCTACCTCATTAGGCAATGCTTGGCATGCCAATGAGTTTGTAAACTAATGTTAATCAATACATATACTTACATTGATCAACTCTGTGTTCTCTGAGTTTTCTACCTCCAAGTCTGTCAACTTCAAAGAGGCATATCTCAGTCCCTACTGCACCAAATCAAGTGATTCAAAGCTTGGTAGATCCAGCTCAAAGCATGCTACAAGCATACAAAGTTTGAAGCAATTTTGCTCAACCAATTTCGAGAAATGGCGGTCGAAGTGCTCAGTGGTGTTTGTCTGCATACTTCCTTAAAAGTCGGGAGTGTTCCTAACTTTGTTAAAGTGATTTCTCGTAGTATAGTTTATCATTTTGTCTCATTCCACTTGCAAATGGTAGCTTATTAAGCTAATAGAATACCTCTAGAAGGAATTTTGCCAATTGTAAGTGTACTGGTCATACTGAGTGAAAGACTGAGCAGGTGTCAATACCAAAATAGCAAGTTTTCTTGGATTTGTGAAGTATCAAGTAGTCTGTTTTGATTAGATCACTACACACATCATTTCCAAAGTACATATATGATCTCTTGGTATCATTTGGAAGCTAAGGGTGCCTACTAATCATATCTGGAGTCACTGAGGGCTGGTGCAAAGCAGGATTAGGAGCATCTACTCAATCTCCTAGGAGGATCCATCCATCTTTCCCAACATGTGTGTATAGGTGTGTGTATTTTTGTGTATGTGTGTGTGTGTCTATGCGTATGTGTGTGTGTGTCTATGCGTGTATATGTGTGTGTACATATGTATGTGTGTGTAAGTGTGTGTGTGTGCGTATACCTGCCAATGGTCTCGCTCTCTCTCTCTCTCTCTCTCTCTCTCTCTCTCTCTCTCTCTCCCTCTCGTGCGTGCTCTTTCTCTCTCTCTCTCTCTCTCTCTCTCTCTCTCTCTCTCTCTCTCTCTCTCTCTCTCTCTCTCTCTCTCTCTCTCTCTCTCTCTCTCTCTCTCTCTCTCTCTCTCTCTCTCGGTCTCTCTGTTCTTGCTTGCATCCAAGTCTCGGCACAAATGCGCCGAGAGAAATCAAAATTTTTTTTTTACATTCCAGAGCGTCGCATATGCGACGCTCTACAGTTTGCTAACATCGTTAAATTTGTCGCTAATCAGCGATGGTGATAGCGATGCTTTTTAAGTAGCATCGCTTATGCGACGCGATCGTCGCTTATGCGATGCGATTATCGCTTATGCGACGAGGGTCGGGCAAAAAAAGAATCCGAAATTCCTACGGTCGCTAATGCGACGACCTCGTCGCATAAGCGACGGTTCCCGTTTTTTTCCCGATTGGGGGGCGTCGCTATGCCCCCCTTTTTCTTGTAGTGAACTGAGACTTCAGAGTTGATTACTAGACCCTTTGAGCTTCCTAAATCCATCAAAATATCATCCAAGTACTTTGGAACATGTATCCCAAAAGTTTAAGTCAAGACAGACTATTTGCGAAACGACTAGCTCCCAAAACTTGCTATTTTTGGACAAACACCTGCTGGAAAAAATGAACAGTGCTCTCAACCTCGTAGGAATTAGAAAAATTCCTTTTGGGCATAGCAAATAGACTTAGCAAGCTTCCCAATCCAAGTTAAAACACTTCAAATGATGGACTCAGCACTGAGAACAAATTTTTACAAAGTCTAGAACATGCCCACCATGCCGGTGTCGTCGAGATTTTCTCTCCTCTCTCACTTGTGAAGGCCTACAAAAAACATATTTGATGAAGGTAGCCGGAATTCCCAGAGAAGTCCAAGATGCATCAAGGATGTCAAAGGAAGCTCACATACAAAGTTTCAAAGAAATCAAGAAAGTCCATGGTAGCCATCAAAGCTGGTCAAAGCTGGTCAAAGTTGGGAAATTAGGGCAAAAATTTCATTGACACCAAATTAGATGAAAATCCATATACTTGTAAAGATTGTCAAAGGCAGTCTATAGCCCAAATTTCAGCAGAAAATGGATTTTGTAGCACATTGATATGCTATGTTCATTTTGTAAAAATGTATTTTTTCTAGTTTGACCCTACAAATTCTTGTATAGAAATTTATGTTAGCCATATGGTTTGGCATGTATAAAGACCATATGTGGCTACATATTTGTATAAAGTTTCAAGGCTATCCGAGCTTCCT
Source organism: Ceratopteris richardii (assembly GCA_020310875.1). Lineage (NCBI taxonomy): Eukaryota > Viridiplantae > Streptophyta > Polypodiopsida > Polypodiales > Pteridaceae > Ceratopteris > Ceratopteris richardii. The sequence goes on along the minus strand of CM035418.1, from coordinate 71,365,457 downwards.
AGACACCTTAATGCCACCTTGCAAGCTTCCAAATGTAGTCAAACTTGTACAAGTTAGATTCAGATGGGAGTTTTTCCTGCATATTCCTGAAGGAGATCTTTGGAAACATAGTCCTACAAAGTTTCATCTTCATCAAAGTCTTTTTGGAGGGTCAAAGAGCACAAAGTCCAATTTTCAAGATCACCGCAGTTTTCTAGAATAAGAAAATTGAAGGCTTGAAGGGCTGCCACATGTCAAAATATGATTGAACCATGGTGTACGGTCAAGATGAGCTCCTATTCAAGGGTGGAGATGCACTAAAGCATAAAGGAAGGATGATCCACGAATTTTTCCATAAAAGAAGACCTTTTTTACAATCAAAGATCAATAATGCAGCATTTCTCCAAAAATAGTGGCTTATCTTATCCGAATTGATGTCAGCACTGATCCGACGGTCCAGATCATCCCCAGATCCAATGGTGGAGAACGAGGGCACCTAAATTTCACTCCTTTACACTAGATTTGATAGAAAGAACAATTCCAAGCCATTGATTTGATTAATCAAATGGTTGTAATCAAAAGTAGTGATCCTAGAGTTGAGAGTTGATTTCTCTAGATCCAAGGGCCCAAATTCATTCAAAAAACTATATAAACCCCCCTCCAAACTCCTAGAGCATCATTGTTAGGCATCCATAGGGCTCATGCTAGCTTACGGTTTCCTTGAGACGATCACCCTCGGTTGAGCGAGTGAGGATCCAAGGTGAGCTAGTATGAGTATAGAACCTAGTTTCAAATTTAAGTTAGAACTCCAATCTAGGATAGGCTCTTGAAACCAGCATCTCTATCTTGACTCACCCTCGGTGGAGCGTGTGAGTGAGTTAGAGCTGATTTTAATGAGTCTTAGACTTCTTTAGTTAGACGTTACGAGCCTAGACAGACATAGGGTCACTGGAGTGGAACTCACCTTCTTACGTGTGACATTCGGTTGAACTGTCATGGTTTGAGGGTCGGAACCACCTTTGATCAGTAGACTGCTTAGCATGACGTACCACTACGATCTTTTACATGTAACTTAATTCAAATTCTTTTAATTCATGTCACTTGTCACTTGTCTCTTGTCACCTCTCTCAGTCTCTTAAGTATTTTTACATGTCTTCTATTTCTTCTATGTGTGAGAAGGCTCCGCAGTATTGCGTTGAACCAGTGAGGATGTTTCTTTGAGCTTGTGAGTAAAATCCATCATCATAATTCACTTGCATGCATATAATCCATACAAATCCATACATATTTATTAGTTTCTGAAAGTGTATAAGAAGCTCCAATATTGGACCATTCTTCCTTTCGAAACTGATTTATGTGTAAGGATTCCATCTATTCTCGTCATGCATACATATCATCCAAAGAAGTCTATACATATGGATTAGAATTAGGAAGTGTTTAAGAAGCTCCTCCAATGGACCATTCTTCCTTCCAAATTTGATTCGTGTGTATGGTTCTCTTTCATTCTTATCATTCATGTCATCAATCTAACTTGCACACCTACATTCCCATTCCCATAATTATTTCAACATCTCTCTCTTCTCCATACTCAACATTAATTTCACCTTCACATCTTTAAACCTTCCAACATTCATTAGCTTCATACACCCTGTGTGTGCCACGACCGGACCTGATCCACCCGGATTGCGATCACCTCCACTTTTGAACCCGACGTGAAACGCTTCGTGGCATTTGCTTCTGAACTTGTTGGGAGGTTGTGATCCATATCCTTTGTTTCATATTTTTCATCCTCATCATATTATCATCATCAGTTTTGAGTGTTGCACTGGATTTCTCACAGTATCGTGCACATCTTCGTCGTGAAGTAAACGCATTTGTGAGAGATCTAGAGCATCGTGCATCACTTGCTTATTCACACAAGATGGAGGAAGGATTCAAATCCCTTATTGTTGAGAAACAAGGCCAAAGAATAGTCTCTTCTATGTTGAGAGAGAAGGGAAAATTCAATGGCATCAACATCACAAGCTACTTAGATTTGTTTGAAGAGCAAGCTATGATTTTTGGTCTTCCCGAAGATCTTTTGATATCATTCTTTGAACGAATTGTTGATAGCTCTATCATAAATCGTGTCACTCAATATGATAGTCTTCCTTGGAGTGATTTTAGAAAGGAGATGCTCAAAGAATTCTATCTTGAAGATTATAGCCAACATAATCGAGATGGATTCTTACGATGGGTCAATTCTCCAAAGCCTAGTAGCTCTATTACTCACTTACAAAATGAGTATATTAGACGCTATGAACAACTTCCTAATGAGGATAAGATAACTTTGGAACCTGATCTTGTGATCAATTTTCTTAAGCTTCTTCATCCTGAAACTCGTAGGGAAGTGAACGGCGATTAGAAGAACCAGATAAGCGCTATGGTCTTACTGACAATTGGCAAAAAGTGCGTAAAGTAGTAGAGGCTGTAGCCCATAGACATCAAAGACAATCCATGCTTTATGAGCAAACTAGTCTTCCTCAAGCTAGCCTTCCACAAACTAAGGAGCAAGTTAGAGAACAATCCCATGCTATGCTTTTTGACTCTACTCCTATTCCTCAAATGATGGAGCCTACTCAAGGTTTTAAAGTAGAGCCAAATAAAAATGTAGTTGAACAATCTCAAGTGATATTCTCACTAAGCAAATGGAAAGTCTTATTGCTACACAATCCAATTTGGCCAAGACTATAGATGCTTTACAATCTAGTTACACCAAAACTTTCCAAAATCAAATGAACCCAATGACTTTTCAAGAGCCTAATCAACATGTTATAGCTACCAATCAAAATCCACAAGTAGCTCCTACTCAAGCATATCAAGTTCCTCCAATGCATAATCCTTCAATGCAAAATCCTCATCCTCATGTGCAAAATCCTCAAATGTATCAAAACCTGTATCCTCAAGCTTCTCAAATAGCTTTTCAAAATCCTCAAAATCTAAATTTTCAAAATCATCAACCGTATAATATGGAAGCTCCTCTTGCACCTCAAGTACCACATGTTGCTCCCCAAGCTCCTCAAATACATCAATTGCATTTTCAAAATCCTAATTATCCTGTTCAAGTAATACCTTATCAACAAAATCCTCAATTTCAAAATTTCCCACCACAAGTTAATCAAAATCCTCAAAATCAAAATGGTTTTGTGCGTGGCCCTCGTAGGTGTCCTTGGTGTGATTCGTTAGAGCACTTTTTGAGAGATTGTGAATTATTGAAGGCTGCTAAGGAGCAACGACTAGTAATAGACATAGACAAGAAACTCTGTGACTATCGATCTAGGCTACCTTTGCAAGGAAATTATGGTAAGGGAGGAATGAAAAAACATTATGAAAATATAACCATAATGGACGTAGGAACTAGAGGAGTGAAACTAGAAGCTCTTGATGAACAACAAGTAGAATCAAGTAAACCCACAACAAAGGAAGGTGATTTTTCCATAGAGGCTTTAGTAAGAGCACGGGATGAGATTAGGAGAATAACGGCTTGGGAGTCACCGATAGAAGATCAATCTCTTATTTCTCACATATCCAATGTAGAAGAAAAACGAAAAAGAGATGAAGCTGAGCCTAGTGAAAGAAGAGTAACTCGAAAACAAACCTCAGAGGGAATAGAAACAATCATAGAGCAAGGAGAAACATCACAATCCAAAGATAAAAAACAAGAATCAGAATCCAATGAACAAAAACAAGAGGAGAAACAAAAAGGGAAGAAGACAAAGCAAAGAAAAACAGAACCAAAGCCTTTAGATAAACAAGAACAATCAAAACAAACTGAAGACCAAACACGAGAACATGAACAAAAACAATACCCTGAGCAAAAACAAAAGAAACCAAAGAGAAAACCTAAAGCCATCTTGATTTCAGAAATTGAGAGAAAAATAGATCCTATGGAGATTTTAGATGACATTTTGCTTAAGAGTCAAGTGACTATGTCTTTAGAACAAGTTTTCTCTATTGCAAAGCCTGTTTTTAAAGATAACTTTATCGGCCTAATTAAAAGGAAGAGGTTTCCGCTTAATCTAGATACTGAGATGCAAGATTCTCTAGATCAAGATCAAGCTATGAATGAAGCCTTAAACTTTGATGAATCTGATGAAGAGGACTTTGATGATGATGAAGTAAATGTTAATAAAAATTTCTTAGGACCTATTCAACCTGACCATGAAAATCATGAAAACAATCCTAAAAGTCACTTTAAAAGAACATTTTGGTCTAGAGGTACATCAGCGATGAATGTTAAAATAGGAAATGATAAGAACACTATCACTGTAAATGCATTAGTAGATTCCGGCTCTGAAATCAATGTGATTTCAAGAGAAGTCTATGATAAGTTTCGATGGCCCATAGATAAAGATTGTGGATGGCGTATGAGAACTGCAGATAATGGTGTAGGTACCCTGTACGGAGCTTGTGCTAGTGTGCCCATATCCATAGGAGGAATCACAGAAGAATTTCACTTTTTTATTCAAGATAATTGCTCCTATGAAGTTCTCTTAGGTCAACCCTTTATTTGTGAGAGTCGTATGGAAACTAAAGCCATGGATGATGGGTCTACCTATGCTAGATTCAAGTCTAAGGATGGAATGCAATCACTTCAAGTCATGACAGTAGGAGTGAATCATCCTAGGAATCGATTGTCAATTAGAAAGAAACCTATTGTTACTCAAGGTCACGAGCATGCTTGTAGTGATTGTGCACCTCGATTCATGTTTGGAGCTACATATGATCAAAATTTTGGATAGAATCCATTGTTGAGCGGGACAACAGTGGATATTGGTTTGACATCTCGCATCCAACCAACATGTACAATAGTTTGTCACTTTGTTTTCCACATTCTAGATTAGATTTTCTTCATAAGAGTCAATTGTCCAAGTCTTTTATCCAAAAAAGCCAAAAAAATTATAAAAACAACAAAATCATGGAACATGATGAGAACATTGAGCATGTGATTGAGACATCTCATTGTTTCTCTACTCTTGAGGAGTTAGAGTTATGTCTTCAACAAAATTCTAATTCCCATATTATTCTTATTTCTTCCCTTGATGAGTATGCTCTAATCCAAGAGTATGCTCTCAATGTTGACAAGTGCTCAAAATTTAACCAAACACATGATGCCTTAGTTGAAACAAAGTACAAAACTGTAGACAAAAAAATCAAACCCATAGCTCAACCGTTACCTCAAGGAAGTAATGAAAAAATTATTGATGTGAAAAATGATCCAATTCTTCGGGATAAGAAAAACATAGGACATACATTCACGGATGAGACAATCAAACATGTGAAAATTGGTAGAGATGATGACTTTCTTTTGCCAGCAGAGAGAGATAAATTTGAGAGAGTTATACGGAGCCATGGAAAAGCCTTTACTATGTATCCTCATGAGATTGGTTGTGTAGATCCTAAGCTAGTTGCACCCATGATAATCTTTACTATTCCACATATTCCATGGAATCTTCGTCCTATACCTGTTCCAAAGGCTCACTTACCTGAGCTAATGAAACTACTTAAGGAGAAGATAAACATGAGAATTTTAGAGCCATCTTTTGCACCTTACTCAAACAGATGGTTCACTGTGCCTAAAAAGAATGGGAAACTACGTTTTATTCAAGATCTCCAACCCGTCAATAAAGTCACCATAAGGAATGTAGGAACAGGACCCATTGTAGATGAGTTTGCTGAATCATTTTCAGGACATTCTATCTATTCAATGGGTGATCTATATTCTGGATATGACCAATTCCAATTAGCAATTGATAGTCGTGACATAACCACAATGAAAACTCCTTTAGGCTTAGTGCGAATGTGTACTTTACCTCAAGGAGCGACTAATTCTGTGGCTCATATGATGAGTGCTATGAATATGGTCTTACATGACTTTATCCCTCATATAACTATGCCATTCATTGATGATATTCCAATTAAAGGGAGTGAGGAACGTGTAAAGGACATTACTTTAGATTCATCGAGATGTCGTAAATTTGTTCTTGACCATATCTCTGATTGTGAAAGAATATTTCAACGATTTGAAGAGGTAGGTCTCACATTTTCCATAGAGAAATCTGTTTTTGGTGTCAACGAGGTGCTTATTGTTGGACATTTATGTGGCCATTATGGTCGAAAGCCATACCCACAAAACGTTGATGCCATTAGCAAGATTTCTGAAACATGTAACAATGTGAGTGAGGTACGTAGATTTCTTGGTGCTTGTATCTTTTATGTTATTTGGATCCCACACTTTGCTCATGTTGCTGATTGTCTTTATGACTTGTTGAGGAAGAAACGAAAATTTATTTGGACTGACAAACATACTCAAGCTATGCGTAAATTGAAGAAATTATTGCTTGAAGCTCCCATCCTTAAGCGTGTAGACTATTCTGCTAACAAACCTATTATATTGACTGTTGATACTAGTCCTATTGGTATAGGTTGGGTCATAAGTCAAGATGATAGTGAAGGGAATAGATATGCAATCAGGTTTGGTGCCAAAATTCTACATGAAACACAACCAAAATATCCACAGATCAAACGAGAACTATGGGGTATGGTAACAGCTTTGAAAACAGACAAAGAATATTTCATTGGTGCAAATGTCAAAGTTGAGACTGATTGTTTGCCTCTCATTGGAATGATAGCCAATTGTTCATCTCCTGATATAGCCATGCTTAGATGGATCTCATATATTAAGTTCATAAATCCTGAGTTAGTTCATATTTCAGGTAAGTCAAACTCAGTTGCTGATATGTTATCGAGAGCTAGATTTGATGATGATCTTGAAAGTGATCTAATAAAGAATGTGAATTTAGTTGACTATGTTCCACATATATATGAGTATGAGAAATTTCATGAGTCTGAGTACGAAAATGAATGGAGAGACATAGGAAAGTATCTTAGTACACTACAACCATTACCTAACTGGACTACAAATAGATTCCGTAACATTAGGAAACGAGCTTATAACTTTTTCCTATGTAATGGTTATCTTTGGATACATGCTAAGGGTAAGGTTAAGAATCCACAACGAGTCCTAGGAAAAAGAGGTCTTCAATTGCAAGTAATGAAGGAAATGCATGAGACATTATGGGCCGGTCATAAAGGATTTTTTGGAACATATGAAAAAATTAGAAGTACCTATTATTGGCCTAGGATGTATGTTGACATTAGTAGCTATGTTTCTACATGTTCTACTTGTCAACTTCATTCATCAGTCAAACATAGAGATCCGTTGCATCCTACTTATCCACCTTGTATTCACTACAAGTGGGTAGTAGATCTTGTAACTATGCCTAAAGGTATCGACAAAATGCGTTACATTGTACTTGCAAGAGAAGACTTAACTAATCATGTAGAGGGACGTGCACTACGATCTAAGACCACTTACAATGTTTGCAAATTCTTGCTTGAAGATGTCATAAGTCGCTTTGGGTACATAGAGAAAGTAGTTGCCGATCGTGGAGAGTTAAATGCGAGAGAAGCTAAAGAGTTCTTTGAGCGTCACGGTATTCGTTTGTCTCTCACTACTGCATATAACCCAGAGGCCAATGGTAAAATAGAGAGAGGGCATCCACCTATTGTGAAAGCCATATCTAAAGCATGTAATGGTGACATCAAACAATGGCCTAAATTCTTACCTTTTGCACTTTGGGCAGATAGAATGACATGCACACGTACTACTGGGTATATGCCTGCTGAACTTATGTACTGTCAAAAACCATTGTTTCCAATTCAATCTCATATTTTTGCATGGTCAAATTTTCCTTGGTCTGAAAACATGTCTACTGATGATTTTTTGAGTTTGCGTATTAAACAGTTAGAACAAGGTAAATTAAGACTTGATGATGCTGTTGAAAAATTAAGAGAATCTAGAATGAAGAACAAGCATTATTTTGATAAAACTCATCGATTGCGTTCTAAGCCAATTGAAGTAGGAGATTGGCTGCTCATTTATGATAGTACATTCGACTCTCAATATGATGCACGCAAAAAGCTCACTCAACGGTGGTTTGGGCCATACATAGTATCAAAAGTCAACAACAATGGTACGTATGCTCTTTGTGAATTAAATGGTGTTGCACTAAAAACTTTGATTGCAGGTAAAAGGATAAAGTTATTCAAGAAGCGTGATAATGACGAGTACATTTTGGATGAGGACATTGAAGAAGATGACAACAATGAGGCCGATTCATAAACAGGAGTATCCATGTTATAAAAAAAAAAAAGAAAGAAAAAAAAAATGAAAAACATCATTAAGTTCATGTTGCTTTGTTTTTTTTCAAGTTCATTCTATTCTTTTTTCCATGCTTGTTTCATGCATGTTTTTTTTCAGTCTTTGCATCACATTGCATATCCACATCACTTGAGTCAAAAAAGGCAAATGATGATTTCTCTAGTGTAAAATTGTATCTTAAGTAGTAACTTATCTACTAAGAAATTGATTATAATCTAGGATTGTGGAAAGATAGGACATGTAGATTTGGAGGTTTATTTTGGTGACAAGACTTTCATATATAAACATGCATATGTATCCTGTATCGAAAGCATAATTGTTGAAATCCTAGCTCCTGCTATTGCATGTTTCTACATCCTTAGTCCATCTCACAGCACTTGTATCGGAGTTTAAACGACTGTTCTCCGTCATCAAAAATGGTTGTACCTTGTATCGGGGTTTAATTTTTCCTCGTAAAAAAAAAAAAAAAAAAAAGCTACATGTTACCAAGAAGTTTACACTTTCTTCCACCCCAAAAAAGTGATCGTAACCATAAAGTTGCCGAATCATCATCATCATCAAAAAAAAAAAAAAAAAAAAAAAAAGAGGCAAGCCAAAGGAGGATAAAGAGGCATAGTAGAATAAATCACGGGCTATATAGGCAGATTTATGCATTAGTGAGTTTAGTTAGATTTCCTTGCATGTTATTAGAGAAAGAGCATATTCATATTTATGTAGGAAAGGAGTTGATCTAAAATAAGCTAAAGATGAAAGATGTCTCTTGAAAATCCTAAATCTTTGTTTATAATCATATTTAAGGTAGATTGCTTTATGAAAAAGGTACAAAATTTTCTTCAAGATGAGAGGAACTGATGCTTAAAACGACTCAATACATCCACTTCCACTTCATATTGATGCTTCTTTTTTTTCTTTCTTGTTGCCAATGTTGCTTGTTCACTTGCATATATGTTGCCTATTTGTTCATGCATATTCATATTGCCTGTTTCAATTCTTTCTTTCATGCAAATTTTGCTTCATGTCACGTTACCTACTGATTCATGCATATAATCAATTTTCCTTCCATGTTTCTTATGTTGCCTATAAAAGAATTTGATGCCTGGAACATTTTGTTTTTCACAGATGCTAGAGTGGCGCTTCCGAAGGAATCGCAGGTTTAGTGGGGGCGAATGTCGTCGAGATTTTCTCTCCTCTCTCACTTGTGAAGGCCTACAAAAAACATATTTGATGAAGGTAGCCGGAATTCCCAGAGAAGTCCAAGATGCATCAAGGATGTCAAAGGAAGCTCACATACAAAGTTTCAAAGAAATCAAGAAAGTCCATGGTAGCCATCAAAGCTGGTCAAAGCTGGTCAAAGTTGGGAAATTAGGGCAAAAATTTCATTGACACCAAATTAGATGAAAATCCATATACTTGTAAAGATTGTCAAAGGCAGTCTATAGCCCAAATTTCAGCAGAAAATGGATTTTGTAGCACATTGATATGCTATGTTCATTTTGTAAAAATGTATTTTTTCTAGTTTGACCCTACAAATTCTTGTATAGAAATTTATGTTAGCCATATGGTTTGGCATGTATGAAGACCATATGTGGCTACATATTTGTATAAAGTTTCAAGGCTATCCGAGCTTCCTAGACACCTTAAAGCCACCTTGCAAGCTTCCAAATGTAGTCAAACTTGTACAAGTTAGATTCAGATGGGAGTTTTTCCTGCATATTCCTGAAGGAGATCTTTGGAAACATAGTCCTACAAAGTTTCATCTTCATCAAAGTCTTTTTGGAGGGTCAAAGAGCACAAAGTCCAATTTTCAAGATCACCGCAGTTTTCTAGAATAAGAAAATTGAAGGCTTGAAGGGCTGCCACATGTCAAAATATGATTGAACCATGGTGTACGGTCAAGATGAGCTCCTATTCAAGGGTGGAGATGCACTAAAGCATAAAGGAAGGAGGATCCACGAATTTTTCCATAAAAGAAGACCTTTTTTACAATCAAAGATCAATAATGCAGCATTTCTCCAAAAATAGTGGCTTATCTTATCCGAATTGATGTCAGCACTGATCCGACGGTCCAGATCATCCCCAGATCCAATGGTGGAGAATGAGGGCGCCTAAATTTCACTCCTTTACACTAGATTTGATAGAAAGAACAATTCCAAGCCATTGATTTGATTAATCAAATGGTTGTAATCAAAAGTAGTGATCCTAGAGTTGAGAGTTGATTTCTCTAGATCCAAGGGCCCAAATTCATTCAAAAAACTATATAAACCCCCCTCCAAACTCCTAGAGCATCATTGTTAGGCATCCATAGGGCTCATGCTAGCTTACGGTTTCCTTGAGACGATCACCCTCGGTTGAGCGAGTGAGGATCCAAGGTGAGCTAGTATGAGTATAGAACCTAGTTTCAAATTTAAGTTAGAACTCCAATCTAGGATAGGCTCTTGAAACCAGCATCTCTATCTTGACTCACCCTCGGTGGAGCGTGTGAGTGAGTTAGAGCTGATTTTAATGAGTCTTAGACTTCTTTAGTTAGACGTTACGAGCCTAGACAGACATAGGGTCACTGGAGTGGAACTCACCTTCTTACGTGTGACATTCGGTTGAACTGTCATGGTTTGAGGGTCGGAACCACCTTTGATCAGTAGACTGCTTAGCATGACGTACCACTACGATCTTTTACATGTAACTTAATTCAAATTCTTTTAATTCATGTCACTTGTCACTTGTCTCTTGTCACCTCTCTCAGTCTCTTAAGTATTTTTACATGTCTTCTATTTCTTCTATGTGTGAGAAGGCTCCGCAGTATTGCGTTGAACCAGTGAGGATGTTTCTTTGAGCTTGTGAGTAAAATCCATCATCATAATTCACTTGCATGCATATAATCCATACAAATCCATACATATTTATTAGTTTCTGAAAGTGTATAAGAAGCTCCAATATTGGACCATTCTTCCTTTCGAAACTGATTTATGTGTAAGGATTCCATCTATTCTCGTCATGCATACATATCATCCAAAGAAGTCTATACATATGGATTAGAATTAGGAAGTGTTTAAGAAGCTCCTCCAATGGACCATTCTTCCTTCCAAATTTGATTCGTGTGTATGGTTCTCTTTCATTCTTATCATTCATGTCATCAATCTAACTTGCACACCTACATTCCCATTCCCATAATTATTTCAACATCTCTCTCTTCTCCATACTCAACATTAATTTCACCTTCACATCTTTAAACCTTCCAACATTCATTAGCTTCATACACCCTGTGTGTGCCACGACCGGACCCGATCCACCCGGATTGCGATCACCTCCACACCGGATAGTTGTTTCGATTCAATTTGTCAATTGTTGATAAAAATCCATCTCCCATGTTGCTTGACTATGCTCTGGTACCACTCTGAAGAGAGATGGTGGATGCAATCCAAAGATGAGTAAGTGCTGCTACAACCAGCTTCACACCAGCCAACTGAGACTTCACAGTTGATTAGTAGACTCTTTGAGCTTCCTAAATCCACCAAAATATCAGCCAAGTACTTTGGAACATGTATCCCAAAAGTTTAAGTCAAGACAGACTAGTTGCGAAATGACTAGCTTCCAAAACTTGCTATTTTTGGACATACACCTGCTGGACAAAATGAACACTGCTCTCAACCTGGTAGGAATTAGAAAACTTACTTTTGGGCATAGCAAAAAGACTTAACAAGCTTCCCAATCCAAGTTAAAACACTTCAAATGATGGACTGATCACTAAGAACAAATTTTTACAAAGTCTGGAACATGCCCGCCATTCTCGGGGCTCTGTAGAGATAGACGAGTAAGCAGTAAATTGCAGATATCTTCAAAACTATTAATCCAATGAGCATGAACATTTATAGGCCAAAACAGGACAGTCCGAGCTATCCAACGCACGTTAGAACACTGAAAAAGGATGAGTAGAACTCGATATATGACCTTCTCAAGGTACTGCTCTAAGTGAGTAGAGCAGAGAACAAAACAGAGAAGTAAATGATGATAAATGTATAGATTCACATATGATTACAATCACATTGGCAATGAATCTTTGCACAATGGGAGTAGAATGATAGAGCTATGGAGTAAGCTCTTCAATCTCTAAAAAATGACATGAAGTGGTCACATACAAGGCTTGCTTATCGCCTCTTCCTTCTTGCTCCTTTTATAGCTATTCTTGGATGGAGTTTTGAATTCGAATTCGAATGGCTCCGCCTTAAACTGATCCCCAAAGTTAGGAAATATTCCCTCAGCTCAAAAATTCATGGTTTTAGGTAGCTAGAGCCACGAGTTTGCTTTTACATCATGGATGAGGTAAGCCATCCTTTTCCTTTTTTCTTTTTCCATTTACAAGAGATAAAATGAACTCTTTTACAAGAGGTGTTCACATGACTACTCATGTGACTTACAAATGAGGATCATATCAAGCATGTAGGCTTGGGAAAAATGCACCAACAATCCTAACTTACTTCCAATGCTATGCGCTCTTAGCGTAAGCTCGTAATTGACTAAGGGAGTTGAGAGAATTTCCAACCTCACTTGCTTATCGCTTGCTCGTTGGTGCTCAAGAACCCCGTTCTCAGGCTTGCAAAATGCTCTTGCTTTGGATGCCCTCTAGTGCTTGCAATGGACCTATAAGAGTCCCAAAGTTAGCTCAAGATTTAAATTCAAATGACATAACAATTCATTTTCAATCATGTACTTCAGAGCCCAAATTTCCCTTGTTTTTATAGCAAACAATCCTAGAGATCCCTCAATTTTCTTCCTCGTGGGTATGGTCAACTTCAAAATACCTTTTCTATAAGTCCCAATATTAGTATGAAGAAACAAGCTTTCCAACAAGACCAAAATCACTAAAAACAAAGTTCGTATGAGGAAGTTATGTCTATTCAGGGCTCTAGGGCTAAAACAAGATCAAAACAGGCAAACAAGAATAGCTCATAGTGTGTTCTAAGGCTTGGTTCTGTTCTAATGATCCTTAATGTTTCCCAGAATTTGGCCAAAAATAGAACAATTATCTTTTGCCCTAAAAAAAAGCTGAATTTTCCCGTCAATTGCGATCGAGTGGTCTATCAATCGCTATTGATGTGTTAGTCATGATTGATGTGTCGAAGCGATTGACGGGTCCATCGTGGCTGTCCATCCTGATTGATGGGTCAATCGCGATTGACACGTGGCCCAAAATTTCAGTTAGTCATGGTCAAACAATGGTTGACTTTGTCGGTCGCGATTGACAGGTCCGTCGGGGCTATCAATCGCGATGATGGATCAATCAGGATTGATGGGTCAATCGCGATTAACATGTGGCACGCAAAAGTTCTGTCAATCATGGTCAATGAATCGTTGACTTTGTCGATCGTGATCGACATGTCGGTTGCGATTGACAGATCCATCGACAGGTGTCTGTCGTCGTTTGTCAATCGCGATTGACGTATCAACTGCGATTAACAGAGAAAATAGACATTTCAAAATTTTAAACACAGTTTTAGGAAGCTCTAGGCCTACACATCATGGTTATGCACTTGGTTTAGCCCAATAGTTGATTTTTTTGTCGATCACGATTGATTGAAGTCAATGCCTCAAGACCTCCAAAGTCAAAAATTTTACCTGCTGGAGCTAGTACAGCTGCTGGAATGCCGGTTCCTGCAAAAAATCTCAAAAACACACAAATGCACAAGCATGCAAACGCTCTCTCACTCTTTGTCACAAGTGAAATGAGGGGAATGGTATGGCAAGGGTGATATGACCAAAAAACTAAAAATATTGCGATGATGGAGATGGAGGTGAGAGATGGTGATGATGATGAGGGTGATGAAGATGGTGAAGAACACAAAAGGAAATAGATAAAAGTGAAGAAAATACCTATGACTCCAACATCTCAACTATACATCTTACCATCACAAGCTCGTCCTCAAAGCTCGATCCTCAACAACGGCGCCAAAACTTTGTGTAGCTCAGTGATGAGTAGCACCTCCTTTAATGTCAATCCAGGAAGACATGAGCACGGTATGAAGACCTCGAACAAGTGATGGCACAAGTATGTGAGTGAGAAGCACACAAACATGCACACACATACACACACGTGCACACAAGGCAAGAACAAAGAGAGAGACAATGGAGTAAATTTTATTGCAAAAGAGTTCTCATACAAGTTCAAATCTACAACAAGCTCACCTCCAAAATGAGCTCTTTAGCTCTTTTTATAATTTTTAACTAGCTTTGGTCCTGTCGAGACCTAGTCTCCGGCCTAGTTAAAAATTAGGTTCTAAGGCTATTTTGGAGGCTCAAACGAGCTCTAAAAATTATGAAAATTGGTACGTAAATACTACTAATAATCCTTAAGCTCGGGGACTCCTCGACTTGAACAAAATGGAGTCCAATCTACCAAAAATGGTATTTACAATGTTCATGAAGTGATGAAAATCACTGTTATAAAGAGGTTAAGTTCAGAAAAAATTGAATAGCCTACTTGCCGGATCTTCATTGACTGCCTTGCCTACTTTTTCCTTCTCTTTGTTCTGACTCCCTTTGTTGGCTCCCCTGTCGTGTAGGTCTCTGAGTGCCTTGACTAGTACCAACACCATATCTCTCTTCTTCCATGTAAGGGTCGTCCATGCACGACGAACATGTCAATGGTATTGAGGAGGAAGAAAAGAATCCTTCACTTTATCTTGGAAAGCCTTCCACGTTGTTGGACGATCGGTACTGTGCCATAGGACATTCCACCAGAGTTGAGCTTTTCCTACTAAATAGTTAGTGGCAAATTTGACTTTTTCACTTTCAGCATAGGTTTCATCACTACAAAAATTATCAAACTGTGAAAGCCATGAAAGGATTAAAGGGCCATCCTTCCAGCCATGAGACCATAAAAATTGGTAATTTTGAACGGCGATCTTGGAATGCGTGTCAGTGGACTAGATAAAGACAATAGCTTTGATCACCCTCATAAGATTGTCTTCATCAGTTTGCATCTTTTTGAGTTGTCACATTGTCGGATCTCATTTTGAGCACCTCGTAATTCATGCCGCAGGAGCTCCAATTGTTGCTTGAGTGTGACCTCATGTAGAGGTGATTCGCCGAAATCCTCCATGTTATTCATAGGCTCCACGAGGATGTAGAGACAAAACCCTCTTGGTAAATATATAAAAACAATTTTTGAGTTTGTTTGAGTTAAAATGTAAAAGGAATGGTTGTTCTTGGGAATTAAAAAAGTAAGAAAGAGATGAAAGCTGTGTCAAATATAAGAAAAGAGAAGTAGAGTGACAACACAAAGAGATAGTGTAGTGGTAAAACACTTCCCTTGTGTGGGTGAGGTTGTGGGTTCAAATCCTCCCACCTTGGTGAATCTAAAAGTCCTTATTGCCACACATACATTAAAATTGGTTCGCACATAGCCAGCACCTGCCAACAGTCAGCAAGGGAGCCTTGGGTGCCAAAGATGCCAAAGTAATGCCTTAGTCAATGCCTTAGTCGACGCCTTGGAGTAAGCCGAAGGAGTAAACGTAGGTTCTGGTTCTCGAACTGGAACAAAAACAGAAACCGAAATCGCAACGACAATGACAACGGCAACGAAAACGGAAACGGAAACAAAAACAAGAATCCAAATCAGAATTGAAATCCGAAACGAAATCAGATCGCAAACAAAGAACAGAGAATAGCGAACGCCGATGTAGGTGTAAACGTAGGTTCTGGTTCTGGAATTGGAACAAAAACAAAAACCGAAACCGCAATGGCAAGGACAACGCCAACGAAAACACAAATGGAAACAAAAACAAGAACAGGAATCAAAATTGGAAATAGGAAACAAGAATTAGAATCGGAATTGGAATCTGAATCGGATCGCGAATAGAGAACAAAGAACAACGAACAGTGAACATTGATCAATCCCCCTAAATGAATAGAAACAGATCCCTTTGTAGTGACATTGTCGGGATGAAACCCCTCAGGAAAGGTTGCATTGGTTTTTTTCAAAGTTCATTTATGTTTTATTATGGAGTGATGTTTTGACTGAAAGAGGGGTATGCTTTTTGCATGATTTGTCCAATTTGATTGATTGTGAGATGTGAAACCATGTTAAATATGAACATTAGACCTGTGTGTTTAAATAGATAACTTCTGATCCTTAAATCCCTAGGTTTGACCCTTGAAACCTCCCAAAAATATGTGATTTACCCATGAAAACTGATCCTAGACCCTTAGAAACCCTAGAAACCCTTGGAGTTTAAGTCCTAAGTGTAAATAAAAACCCTTGAATTGACATGCTTGAGATTAATTCTAGGAAAATCCTAAACTCCCCGATCAAAAACCCTAACTTGAACCCTTAAAATTGGCTTTTTATCCTAAGTCCAAACCCTTAGATTAATTAATCTTGTATATATAGTGTGAAACCAAAAACCTTAGTCACAGAAAAACAAAAAGACAAAAAGAAAAAGAACCAAAAGTAGAGAAACAACAATTGAAAAAATAAAAAGAGAAAAACCAGAAATAGAAATAAGACATGGGATTTTTCCAAAAATAGCAAATGACCATGCAAGAGGATTTTGGAGTTAGAAAGTTTGAGAGGAGGTTAAAAGAATCTAGAAGGATGTTCTCGGGGGAACCTATAAATAGGGGGCCAAGCCTCATTTGTTTCTTCCCGTGGACAATTTTGTGGTTCTTCTTTCCAGGTATGCTCCTTGTCCATTTCTGTTCATTTATGTTTTATATTCTTGCACATACTTTATGATGTTGCAGTAGAGAGAGGGAGGAAGAGAGAAGGAGACCGCGGAGTTCTCACTTTGTCATAGCTTTGGATCAATTTTGGATCTCACGAGAGTACATTGGAATTGAGTTTATCATGATCAACATTATTATCTGTTTGTTTTTGCGTCTATGAGATAGAAGGAGAGAGATAGGTTTTCCTCTGTTATGGTTTGTGCTAGTGAGAGAGACTCGTCTATTTTGGCGGTACAAAGAGAGAAGTGAAGGATTTAAGTCATATTACTTATCTACACTTAGGAACGCCTTGACGACGGGGTTGCTCATCACCCACCAACAGAGAACGATATTATAATAGCTACTGAGTTGCACCTGGGCAATCTCTAGAAAGCTTCATTAGCAAGATCATTGATCATGTCCACCGACTCGTGGATAAAAGTCTGTAACTCCAATACTTAGTCACCTGAAGCTCATCACCTAACAAAGTACTTGAAGAGAGAGAGAGAGACATCCGCGCAACACAGATATGTAGAGAGAGATTGTAGGTGTGCGTGGCTGCCGCTCAGCTTGATTATTATGGGAAGTGATTGTTAATAGGTTGCAACTCGCAGGAAAGTGGCGCATCTTATACATTCTTTTGTCAGCCGTCAAGAAGCTCAAAGGAGACAGCTATGCTTAGCACAATTTTACATATCTAGATTGGAAGAAAGATCATCATACCATACATGTGGATTACCTATGATTGCAAACAGTGCCGAGCAGGTTTTAAGCCATAATCAAATTACAAAAGGTTGTTGACAGAAGACACCGTTCTGTTTGTAAGTATAGATTTTGATGAAGACATGTTATCAGAAATGAGGACAGCTATGCTTAGCACGATTTTGATTCTGCATTGCATAGGTTTATACTACACACACATATACACACATGTATGTATGCATTAAAAATTGAATATGGCAAGAAAATTGATATGATGTTGACTGTTGTATTTGACATTAATGTTAGAAAGGTTTCCATTTCAGAGTACTGTAGTTGTTAAAGTAACAAATTTATAAACCCCTATGTGCGCTCTATGGTTATTGACTCTTTTCCACGACCGTGACATTTCCATTAGCTTCCATCCTAGCTTCTTCCTCCTTTTAGCAAAACCTCGCGACAACGTATTTAAAGTCGGTAAGATAAACTCAGTGGACGATGATTCAAATCACATTATACATGCATATATGTGATTTTCTTTGAATATTCTCATCATAACACTCATGCAGAAGATAACTTGCATTTATTCATGACACCAATTTATCGATAAGGTAACACCCATAAGTACCCACAATCCTAAAGATTTAGGTGTAAGTGCGTGCACCGAAGGACCTTAGATTTAAGGGAAAAAAATGTTTATGTATACAACAAGAGAAAGACGTGCACCCTTACTAAAATATCACTGATTAGATCAACAAAAGTGAAGAGAAGAAGAAAAGAATCGGACATGCATATCAAGAGTCACCAGGGTATGTGAAGAGTGATAAAAGCATCTGTTTGTTCGACAATTCAATATTTGTTTACATAGATAGCAAAACATTGTGAGGCACAGGAAGAAATTGGGCCGCTAGCCGACCCGACCATGTGATCTTGATCTCGTTGGCACTAGCCTTACCATAAGCATGGTTACGTGGGCTACTCGCTATGCTTTCAAGCCTTTGAGAGAGATTCCTTCTATTTTATGCATGAAAGGATTTTCTTTATATTTTTGCTCATGGAAGAAAAATGTTTAGCTATTGATGTTCTTCATAAAGCTGTGTATTTTTCTTCTCATGTGTCCAAGTTGTAATAAGCTTTGATGGTAGTATTATGATATGCATAGACCATCAGGGAGATGTATTTGACACCTTCAAACCATCCACTATATAGCATTTATCATGAGGGGTCTCCTCTAGGCATGTATGCACATGCGTTCCATGTCTCTTAGTTCTCTAGAGTCGTTTATGTGGTAAGTCAAACATGTGTCTCCATCTACTCTCACTGAAGAAAGTTAAATCACTTCTAAAAGGATCTATATGTCTCATAAAATTGAATAAACTATCCGAGATACTGATGCAAATTAGGACCATGCGCGGCTCCTTCTCATCGCATTGACTTAAACACTAGGCTAATAGTCCTTCTTGCCTAGGACATATAGAGTCTTAATCTTAACTTGACCACAGCTTCTCTTTATAGTAACCTTCTACTCCTAGATGTGTTTCTTGCAATAACGCACATATGTTGACTTGAAGAATTGAGATATGTTGCATGATATGATATTTATGTGAAAATGGAGAAGGATTTTTATCTTCATTTTGGTCATGCAACAATAGTTTATCTAGTTTGTGAAGTCCACAATCGGATTCCACTTCGAATAGTTGAACATGCACATAGATGAATTTAAACATATATTCAAAGTCAATTGTTTCTCATGATAGTAACTATGCTACGTTATGAGATTTGAGATTGCAACTTCAAAGAGGTAAGCACTAAAGTGTGTTATGTCAACCTGAAATTCGGTTACAAAGAGGAAAACTTTTATGAAAGCATTAATCTATGGTTGCATTTTCCAAGGTTCCACGATCTTGTAGTCTCCTGGACACAGACACAAAACAAAATGTGTAACAAACTGAAAGAGAGATGCAATAAAATTCAACTCTATGCTGATTTCAATGCCCTTGCTCAGACTTTTATCAAGAATGAGGCC
>CM035418.1:71338293-71340793 GCA_020310875.1 Ceratopteris richardii | reverse complement strand
CCTTTGAGCAAAAAATGCGGCATGTTTAAAATCACTAAACTTATAACAATAGCTTTTATATCTTTGTATTTCATATATATTACACATTTTCTTTCGAGTAAATATATTACTGCAACTTTTATATTCTTTCAAGTAAACTTATAACAACAGCTTTTATATCTCTGTATTTCATATATATATTAGCTCACCAAAAAGATAGTTCAAGGTTAAAAGTAGTATCAAATCTCATATCATAAAGTCAGAGTCAGTGAAACTGATTGATTATACTCATCGCCGCAATTCTCCTACGTTTATCTCCTTTTATATCCAGTAAAAGGCCCATATAATTTCCTTATTGAAAAATGAACTTGCAATTGTTTCAAGCAATAAAATTCATCTCTATGTTGATTTCAACGCCCTAGCTCAGAATTTTACATCTCTGTATTACAGATAAAGCAGGCAATGCCTACAAATAGTACACCCATATATATTCCCATGTTATCTCTGTCGAACAAAGCTCATCAAAAAGATTTTTGAAGATTAAAACGATACCAAATCGTGAGCCATAATGTCAATGCAACTAATCGACTATGGCCTTTGAAGACGCAGTTGAGCCTCGATATAACTACAGAAATACAGGGACTCTTTTTATGGTCTTGAAAACAGAAATTGTTAGGATATTCAGCTGAAGGATGAACAGAAACTTAGGTATAAATTTTATCCACAGGATGCAAGGGTGGTGGGTACAAATACCGTACCAGAGACGCTTCCTTGAAAGTTGACTTGTTAGAGCTAATAAATCACGAAGTGAAAGAGACGGTATTGTAAAAGAACAGATTGCTTTCTTGTGAATATAACAGAGTCATCATATATGTCAACACCCCTCCTTAATGATGCACTCGTGAATATAAGAGATTCATCATGAAACATAAAAAAAGCATTTGATGTCATTTTATTAATAATACATATCAAGCAAAGGCAATCTCCATCTTATCAAGACACCCTCATGCTCAGAGAGCAATTGTCAGAGACAAGAACGATGCCCCTGGGACTCACCTTCCAACCTATTTACAATCCTCACATAGTCTCTCTATTTACTAGGCCATCAGAAATAAATAATTCAACGTAGAGCTCTTATGATTTTGGCTTTGGCTATCTCCGAGCACAAAACTTCTAATTTCACCAAGCACACATGTATTAAAAATATGACATTAACTGAGCCTTTGCTTTTTCATTCATTAAAGTTATCAACAAGATTGACTAAAATACCAAACATCCTTTGAGCAAACAATGCGGCATTTTTAAAATCATTAAACTGTTCAAAACATTTTTCATATCTTTGTATTACATATATAGCAATGAATAAATACACGTAATGCATAGATATATTTCCCATCTTAATGAAGAGATGCTAACAGAATAGAATATAGATTAACTCACCAACAAGATACTTTAAGGTTGAAAGTAGTATCAAATATCATACCATATGTTAGTGCAACTAATTGACTATACTCATGGCTTCAATTCGCCTACTTTTATCTCCTTTTATATCCAATAAAGGGCCTTATTTCACATTTGACCCACAGACCGACACTAGGATCCCGAAAACCGATAAGTGCGACATAGTCACCCATTGCCTCACTAAAAAATCAATTTACAATTGCTTCAAGTAATAAAATTAAACTCTATACTGATTTCAACAATCATTAATTTTTTTATCAACAATCACGCCTATTTACAATCATTAAAGTTTTTTTGATAAGCTTTACATCTTTGTATTACAGATATAGCAGCCAATGCCTACAAGTAGCACACAACATATGTATTTTGTAAGAGAACAAGGATTACGACCACCACATGCTAGAGAGATGATTCTCCTCCCAACCAAATGCCTCTATATATAGCTAACTTACTTTATTACATTCTTCCCCCATTGGAAAAAAATTTCGTCCTCAAAAATAGAGCTATATATCTACTATAGGAAACCCCTGACCCTCATTATCTAAAACTGGAAGAACTTTGTCATGTTCTAGAACTCGAAGAGCATGTCTCATCTCTATGGTGGCATCCCTGCCCAAATGATTCAAAATACTCTCTCGCTTTGCACTTTGATAAACTGCTCAAAGTTCAAAGTAGTGAATGAATAATAAGGGTGAATCTAAAAACATGTGAACCGAGTAGATTCAAATTACTAGTCCATTTCTAGGCATGGGTGGTGCATGGACTTAGTAACGAAGGCAGGATTTCTATCCCTTGCAAAACTTTGAGAACTCTTGATTCACTTTGAATTTGATTTGGAAAACTTGAAGTTTGGTTGTCCCAAACATCTAACTTAGATGTTTGTACAATGGTCTACTCATATCCAATATTTACTTGATTTTTTCACCCGACTAGAGGACTACTTTGTCCTAATGATTTTAAAAATCCTATGTAAACTATAAGAGAAAGTTACCATTTTCTTTGAGTCAACCATACTATAACTTGCCCAATACAAATTCGCAATGAAATTTTTCCAACTTAC
>CM035418.1:71275793-71333293 GCA_020310875.1 Ceratopteris richardii | reverse complement strand
TCTGATACATTTGAGGATTTTGCACATGAGGATGAGGATTTTGCATTGGAGGAGCTTGATATTCTTGAGTAGGAGCTACTTGTGGATTTTGATTGGGAGCTATAACATGTTGATTAGGCTCTTGAAAAATCAATGGTTTCATTTGATTTTGGAAAGTTTTGATGTAATTAGATTGTAAAGCATCTATAGTCTTGGCCAAATTGGATTTTGTAGCAATAAGACTTTCCATTTGCTTAGTGAGAATTTCCACTTGAGATTGTTCAACTACACTTTTCTTTGGCTCTACTATAGAACCTTGACTAGGTTCCATCATTTGAGGAATAGGAGTAGAGTCAAAAAGCATAGCATGGGATTGTTCTCTAACTTCCTCAGTTTGTGAAAGGCTAGCTTGAGGAAGACTAGTTTGCTCATAAAGCATGGATTTTCTTTGATGTCTATGGGCTACAGCCTCTACTACTTTACACACTTTTTGTTGATTGTCTGTAAGACCATAGTGCTTATCCGGCTCTTCTAATCGTGGTTCAACTTCCCTACAAGTTTGGATGAAGAAGCTTAAGAAAATTGATCACAAGATCAGGTTCCAAAGTTATAATATCCTCATTAGGGATTTGTTCATAGTGTCTAATATACTCATTTTGTAAGTGAGTAATAGAGCTACTAGGCTTTGGGGAATTGACCCATCATAAGAATCCATCCCGATTATGTTGGCTATAATCTTCAAGATAGAAATCTTTGAGCATCTCCTTTCTAAAATCAATCCAAGGCAGACTATCATATTGAGTGACACGGTTTATGATAGATCTATCAACAATTCGTTCAAAGAATGATATCAAAAGATCTTCAAGAAGACCAAAAATCATAGTTTGCTCTTCAAACAAATCTAAGTATCTTGTAATGTTGATGCCATTGAATTCTCCCTTCTCTCTCAACATAGAAGATACTATTCTTTGGCCTTTTTTCTCAACAATAAGGGATTTGAATCCTTCCTCCATCTTATGTGAATAAGCAAGTGATGCACAATGTTCTAGATCTCTCACAAATGGTTTTACTTCACGACGAAGATGTGCACGATATTGTGAGAAACCGAGTGCAACACTCAAGAATGATGATAATGATATGATGAGGATGAAAAATATGAAACAAAGGATATGGATCACAACCTCCCAACAAGATCATAAGCAAATTCCATGAAGCATTTCACATCGGGTTCAAATGTGGAGGTGATCGCAATCCGGGTGGATCGGCTCCGATCGTGGCACACGCAGAGTGTATGAAGCTAGTGAGTGCTGGATGGTTTATGTGATACAAAATGTGAAGGTGAAGATGAAGTTGGGTATGGGGAGGAGAGATGTGATGATCTGATTATGAAAGGATAACATATGGATGTATGCATGATGAGAACAAAAAGAAAACCACACACATGAATAAACTTTTGAAAGGAACAATGGTCGACGAATGGAGCTTCTTATACACTTTTGAAAATTAATTCATAAGAATGGGTTCTTGTGGATGTATGCATGATGCGAACAAAAAGAACACCACACACATGAATCAATTTCTAAAAGGAAGAATGGTCCAAGAATGAAGCTTCTTATACACTTTCAAAACCCAGTCATATGCATGGGTTTTTGTGGGTGGTATGAATGCATGTGGATCATGATGTAAAAATTAATGGAAACATTTTCTCTCAACCTCAATGGATCATCCTCACTGGTTCAATGCATGACTACGGAGCCTTCTCACACATAGAAAAACATAGAACACATGTAAAAACATATAAGAGACTAAGAGACAAGAGACATGAATTAGAAGATATTGTTATGACATACATATACATGAATGTTGTGAAACGTAAAGCTAAGCATTCTAGCGGTCAAAGGTGGTCCGCACGACCCTCTCACCATGACAGCTCAAGCCAACGTCACACGTAAGAGGATACATTCCACTTCATTGACCTTATATCTTTCTAGGATTGTAATGTGTTTCTAAAGAATTCTAAGACTCATAAATCCATCTCTAACTCACTCACACGCTCCACTGAGGATGAGCAAAGAAAGAGAAACTGAGTTTAGGAGCCTATGCTAGATTGGAAGTCTAAAAATTGTTTCTACGAACTATGCTCTTACTTGCCTACCTTGGATCCTCACATGCTCAACTGAGGGTGATTGTCTCAAGGAAACCATGCACTAGCAAGGGTCCTATGGATGCGTAACAATGATGTTTTAGGAGATTGGAGCAGGGTTTATATAGTTTTTTGAATGAATTTGGGCCCTTGGATCTAGAGAAATCAACTCTCAACCCTAAGATCAATTGCTTTTCATTACAACCATTGGATTTATCAAATAGATGGCTAAGATTGGTTCTTTACATAATATCTAGGGCAAAGGGGGGAAAAAATAGGTGCCTTCAGTCTACCATTGGATCTAGGACTGATCTGGACCATCGTATCAGTGTTGACATCAATTTGGATAAGATAAGCCACTATTTTTGGAGAAACTTTGCATTATTGATCTTTGATTATAAAAAAAGCTTATTCGATGAAACAACTCATGGATACTCCTTCCTTTATGCTTTAGTGCATCTTCACCCTTGAATGTGAGCTTATCGTGACTGTACAACATGGTTCAATCATTGTTTTCCATGTGGTAGTCCTTCAAACCCTCAATTTTCTTAGTCTAGGAAACTGTAGTGACCTTGAAAACTAGATTTTGTGCTCTTTGACCCTTCAAATATCCTTTGACGAAGATAAAAATTTGCAAGACTATGTTTTGAAAGGTCTCTAAGAATATGCAAAAACAACTTCCATCGGAATCTACCTTATACAAGTTTGACTACATTTGGAAGTTTGCAAGGTGACATTAATGTGTCTAGGAAGCTCTTATATCCTTGCGAATTTGTAGTAATATGTAGCCACTTATGATCTTTATACATGTAAAACCATATGGCTAACAAAAATTCCTATACAACTTTTTGTAGGGTCGAATTGAAAAATTGCATTTTTAAGTTAGCAGAAAAATGGTTAATTAAATTTTGGAGCAATAGTGACACCTCTTGGGCCAAGCTTATTTTTAGAAACAAGACTACTCTTAGGCTTGTAGGCCTCCCAGAGTGGAAGGCTCTCCACTTTCTCACCCTATTGTTCTCCCCGTTTCTAGTCACTCCTAGAGGCTTGAATAGTTGGAACAAGGTTAGTTTGTCAAAATCAATGAAGATTAGAAATGGGTAGCCGATATTAGAGAGAATGATTCAATTTGCTTCCCTATCAAGGGCATCAAAGATGTGGAGTCTTGGAGCCTCCAGAAAGATATGAAGCTTTGGAGGAAAGGCTTCTGTTTGTGGAAGCACCTCTAGAACCAAGATACTTATCATTGGATTAGGTTCTAGGACATTGATCCAGCCAAAAGAGTGGACTATCAAGAATGGTTTCAATTCTATGTTGGTGCAAGAGAATCCAAGCCTAGATACTTGGATGATTAGTATATTTCCCATAGAGCCTTATACGATCAATCCCTAGTAAAATCAACTACATTTACCTTTGTAAAAGAATCTTACTTGCATGAGGAGTAAGGAAGCATCAAATCTCCATTCATTGTGTACTTGATTGATGAGAGAATATATCCTATAGTTTAGGATTTACTTTCAGGAATACTTTTGAGTTTGAATTCAAAAGGTTGGCTCCAAAATCAATTATAACAAGAGCACCAAAAGACCCGCATGACATCTCCACTTGAGGAGATCATTTTGAAGGTGATACATTGTGATTTGAGAGATCACTCCATATCTCAATCACTCATCTCACATTATGCAATAGATTATTGCTAATGCCATTAATTTTGTATATGATCTAACACATACATTTTCATTACATCTTCACTTCACTTCTCTGCCATGACTACTTCAGTAGAGTGATATTCTAAGAGCTTGTTCTCATTGTATGATTGATCATTTGTCGTGATGTAAAGCATCATAGATTTTATATACTGTTTACTTTATAACTACAAAAGCTCATTATCATTACTTCTGTGAATCATGAGATATATTCACTTCATTTCTCTGTAGTATGTTAAGTGATGCATCCCAAAAATATCGGGGCACCCCTCTAATTTGCTAGAATCCATTCTCAACGTGTAGCTCATCATTTTTATTAAGATCACTCATGATTGGTAGTTGTCTAAGTTAATTAGATATCACCAAAAGGAATTAGGCCAATTGCTACTGTGGTCACAACACTCTTCAATATATTCAATAGGTGTAGAGACAAAAATAGCAAGTCTATGAAGTTGGACTAATTCCCTATCTATGTGTTTTGATTCATTGGTTAGTGGATCATGTTCCAAACAACATAGGTGATTATTTATGATTAATATAAAGGTAAAGAGGACAAATACACTCTTTAGCATTGTTCTTGGCCCGTGTGAAGCAAGTTTATCTATTTTGATGCATTGATTAGTGGATCATGTTCCAAACAACATAGGTGATTATTTGTGATCAATGGCAAGTTAAAGAGGCCAACTAGAGTCTTTAGCTTTGTTCTTGGCCGGTGTGAAGCACGTTTAAGCAACACCACTTCATCTCTAAAGACTATCTACCATCTCCTCTAACTTTGATATCAGAGCAACAACAAGCAAGATGGAAGATGGATTTCCATCATTCATTGACAAATTGGACAAAAACAACAACCCACCATGGTCAGTAAGGATGTAAGCCTACCTTTAAGGGAGAAGTCTATACGGATACATCTAAGGAGATGAAGACATGCCAACATTCAGGAGCAAACATCAACCCACAAGGGAAGAGCAAGAAAGGATGACTACATGGTGTGCAAAGGATGCTCTTGCCAAGTTTTATCTACTAAACTCAATATCTGATTTCTTATTACCTCACATAAGGAATTGCAAGAGCTTCCAAGAGACTTGGGAAGTACTATCATCATATTTCTAATCAAATAAAAGAGCTAGGAAGAACCAACTATGGATGGAGTTTACAACGCTCAAAAAGAAATCAAAGAAAGGTATAGCTAATTATGTAACCAAGATGTAGGATGTGGCTAACTAGCTTGCAAGCATTGGATAGGAGATAGAAGAAGAACACATAGTAAGGAAGATCATAAATGGCAGTAAAGCTGATGATAAGCAGGAGTCCTTCACCACAGCAATGGACCTTTACATGGATATGCAAATAGTGGACCTCAACACCTTGATGGGGCAACTCTTCACCCATAAGATAAAGCTCAACAAGAATGGTGACAATTCTAGAGATAACCAATCTTTTGCCTTGTATACAAGTAAGAATAAAAGTAAAGATAAGGGTAAAAGCAAAAAGAATGAAGAAGAGGTTAGTACCTCTGAAGTTGACTACACAGGTGAAGGAAGAGGTACTAGAGGAACAGGTAGAGGAGGAAAGCAAGGCAAGGGGGGATCCTACAATAGTCAACCTTACAACATCTATGGTCTTACCAACCACATAATAGAAGAATGCTTCAAGAACACAAGGAATCAAATGGTAAGAGGCTTCCATAGAGGGAGCTATGGACAATCCAAAGGAAAATTCAAAAATGGGTGAAGCAATTACAACCACAACTACAACCAAGGCTAGAACAACAACAGTTATCAAGAATGTTTTAGAGGTAGAAGAGACTATAACAAGTACACAGAAGACCAAGAGGATTCTCTACTCATCATGAACATGAAATTAAAAAAAGGTGAAGATGGTGAGCATCTTTTCTACATTGATTCTGGTTGTTCCAATCATGTGGCTGGAAATGTAGCATTGTTATGTGATCTTGAAGAACCCAAAGGGAAGCATGAGGTGCAGATCGGTGATGACACTAAAAACTCTGTCAAGAAAATTGGAAATGTCAAATCCTCTAATGGTAATATGAACCTCTTAAGTAAGGTTTAATATGTGCCAACTATAACCAAAAATCTAATCAGTGTTGAAATATTGCTTAGAAAGGCTTACAAGTCAAATTCACAAGGCATGGAGCATATTTGGAAGACCCTCAACACGGCTTCAAGAGGATTGCAAAAGGAGAGAAAACTAGCAGAATCTTTACATTTGCGATTGAAGACACCAAAAACATAGCAATATTCAATTACAAAGATCAAACTCTATCTGAACTAGAGATATGCACAAAGGGGTAGGACATGTAGGAGAAAGAACACTAAGAAAATATGCAAGGATTAGAGTGTGCTTGGCATTCCAAATGTGTCCAAGCAACACATGATATACAAGTCTAGAGCATGCCAATTTGAAAAATCTCAGAGGCAACCATTCAACACAAAGGGGTACATGCATGAAGACTACTTGGAGCTTGTACACACTGATGTGTGGGGTCCTCGCAAAGATCCATCAATCTCAGGTTCAAGGTAATATGTTTCATTTATAGATGATTACAGTAGATGGACAATTCTCTATTTCATGAAGCATAAGGATGAAGTATTTACATGTTTCAAAAAGTATTTGGCATTATTTGAGAACCAAATAGGTAGAAGCTTGAAGAGGATCAGATGTGATGGAGGTGGTAAGTATTTTTCATACGAAAGAGGTATAAAGAGAGTTATCACAACAAGATATACTCCTAAATTAAATGAGTGTTAAGGAGAAGGAATAGGTTGATCGTAGAAGCTGCAAGGTCAACGTTGAATGAGAAGAAAATACCCAATTTTCTATGGGAGAGACTGTTTGCACAACCACATATTGGTTAATAGGCTCCCATCCAAATCCTTGGATGGAATGACACCCTATGAAGTATGGAATGGTAGGCGACCCTCATTGAATCATTGCATAATATTTGGGTGCAAAGCTTACACAAATATACCCTCATAGATTAGAGGGAAGCTTGATCCTAAAGCTAAAAAGTATATATTTATTTATTTAATATAAGTTATATAATCCCACCAACAAAGGATTTATAGTTAGTAGGGATGTAGTGTTTGATGAAAATTATTCATGGTTTGAAGATGAATGCAGGAAGGTCAAGTTGCCTTATGATTTGGAAAATGACTTTCCAACTCTCACTCAAGAAGATCAACAATTACCAGAAGATACCAATTCAGAGGATGAAGAGCAAATTGACTTAAAGGCTTGGAAGTCAAGAGGCTATACTAAGTCCAAGCAATTGGAAGACATTCCAGAGTCCTCCAATCAAGCACTCAAGAGATCTCAAAGGGAGAGTAAGAAGACCATAAGGTATGGATATGACACATCATTAGTCACCCATTTTGTGTATACCACTAAAAACTCTATGTTAGAAGAACCTTCTTCATATGAAGAGGCCAATAAAAAGTAAGAATGGAGAGAATACATGCAGGAATAAGTTGAAGCACTTCAGGAGAACAATGCTTGGATTTAGTTCCCAAGAAGCCAAGCACGAAAGTAATAGGATACAAATGAATACATAAAAGCAAGAAAAATTGAGATGGTTCTATAAAAAACTACAAGGCAAGGTTAGTGTTAAAGGGGTAATCTCAAACCCATGGAGTAGATTATGAAGGGAACTTTTCACCTATGGCTAATATGCCAACAATTAGGCTTTTTATAAGTATTGTTGCTTACAAGGATTGGAAACTATATCAATTAGATGTTAAGAATGCATTCCTAAATGGATGGATCTCATAAGAAGTGTATATGGCAGAAGCACCAAGGTATGAAGATAGGGATAAACGAGGTTATGTGTGCAAGCTAAGGAAGGTACTTTATGGCCTAAAGAAAGCTCCTAGATCTTGGAACCATAGGCTTGTTACTTATTGGTAGGATCAAAGTTTTTTGGCTAGCAAAGTAGATTCTTCTTTATTTATAAAGTAGACCAACTCAGAAGTTATCTACTTATGGGTCTACGTGGATGACATTATCATTACAGGGAATGATGCTAATGGCACCAAGCAACTTAAAGTTTAACTAATAGAGGAATTTAAAATCTGTAATCTTGGTCTGTTAACATACTTCCTTGGCCTACAAGTTGTGTATACAGATTCTGGAGTATTTATTAGTTAGAGAAAGTGTATTCATGATACATTGATAAAATTCAAGATAGAAAACACCAAAAATTGGAGGTACAAACATGGAAAACAATCGTATACTTAGTTCTCATGAAGGAGAATTTCTTGAGGATGTTACAGGTTACCAAAAACTTGTTGGGAGTCTTAACTATGCAACCCTAACAAGAGTGGACATTGCTTATGGAGTAAGTACATTAAGCCAGTTTATGCATGAACCAAGAAAGCCTCAAATGGAAGCTACCAAGAGGGTGCTAAAGTATCTAAAGCTTACCATAAATGAAGAGTTGTTTTAACCCTTCACTTCTAACTGAGACATAAAGATGTATTTTGATGCAGATTGGGCTAGCTCCTCGGATGGTAGGAGGAGCACCTCAGGATACTTGTCTTTTGTAGGTTCAAAGCTTATATCATGGTCATCTAAGAGGCAACCAAGAATAGCAATGTCATCTATAGAGGTAGACTATGGAGGCCTAGAAAATTCAACTCAAGAGGCTATGTCTCTCAAGCAACTCTACACAGATTTGGGATTGCACTCTTACACTCCAATGATTCTTTGAGACAACACTAGCTCACTTCACTTGGCTGCTAATCTTGTATATCATGCAAGGACTAATCACATTGAAGTGAACTATCATTATGTAAAGGAGAGATTGCTCAGCAAGGACATTCAATTGCCTATGTATCAACTCATTTACAATGTGTAGATATACTTACAAAGTCATTGGATAGAACCAAGATGAACGAATTCAAATTGATGATTGGTTTGCATGAGATCAAGGAGGAATGAAGAACAAGCATTTTAGGCTTGGAGGGGAGCTCTTAGTACAAGAGAATCCAAGCCCACATACTTGGATGATTAGTATATTTCTCATAGAGCTTTATATGATCAAACCCTTCTAAAATCAACTACATTTACCTTTGTAAAAGAATCTTAATTCCACAAGAATTTAGGAAGCATAAAATCTTCATTCAATTGGTATTTGATTGATGAGAGAATCTATCTTATAGTTTAGGATTTACTTTTAGGTGGACTTTTGAATTTGAATTCAAAAGATCGGCTCCAAACTCAACTATAAAAAGAGGACCAAAAGACCTCCATGACATCTCGACTTGAGGAGATCATTTTGAACGAGATACATTGTGATTTGAGAGCTAACTCCATAGCTCAATCACTCATCTCACATTGTGCAATAGATTATTGCAAATGACATTGTATTTGTATATGATCTAATACATACATTTTCATTACATCTTCACTTCACTTCTCTGCCATGACTACTTTAGTACAATGATATTCTAAGATCTTGTTCTCTATGTATGATTGATCATTTTTTGTGATTTAAAGCATCATAGATTATGTATACTATCTACTCTACAAGTACAAAATCTCATTGTCATTGCATCTCTTGACCATGAGATATATTTACTTCATTGCTCTCTAGTCTATTGATTGATGCATCCTGAAAATGTCAAAGCATCCCTATAATTTTCTAAACATCATACTCAGCATGTAGTTCATCATTTTTATTGAAAGCACTCATGATTGGTAGCTGTGTAAGTTAATTAGACATCACCAAAAGTAATTAGGCTAATTTCTACTATGCTTAGAGCACTGTTCAATATACTAAACATGTGTAAAGACAAAAATAGAAAGTCCATGACCTTAGGTTAATTTGCTATCTAAAGAATGGTCGATCAAAAAATCTCTTTTCCTTTTAGGCAAAGAATTTCCAATTTTAGGAAGCCCTTGCCCTTTACAGATGATAGAGTGTTCTTCCTAGAGAGCAACAAGATCAAAACCAAGTGCACCTCACATGAGGGGGACAAAAGGGTTATTAAATTTCTTTGTAAAATTCTCTAGCAATCTATAATCAACCCCTGCTTTGTGGGATACAGGGGCCCATGGGTGCTAGGCTGGTTCACTTGTACACCTGTAGTTTCTATTAATTTAAGTTTGGAGGAGTATGGTTTGGCCAACTTTCTTTAGAAAATCTAGAATTAGTTTGTCTTGAATTAAAACTTTGAGATCAATCCTACGAAGTATTATTGACATATTTATATATAATTTTCAAGATTATGTATTTTGATAGAGTGTCTAATAAAAAAATAGATAGGTGTGGAGTAGTTTGTTGCAAGAACCCTCCCATCTCTCTACTCTACGATCACCTCCTCACACTATTGAGGAAGCATTAGAAGTTTTTCTTTTTTGATGTGTAAAGTATACACATTCCAATAAAAAATTAAAAGGACTTTGATGTAGTCGTTAATTGTTCAAAGATAGGATTACACTAATGGTTTGGTCAAGTCTAGTCAGAGCGCAAAAACATTGTGGAAAAAATTGTGGTAGTTCTATCAATGAAGTAGTAGTAGAAAAACATAGTATTTGAGTACCAAGAACTGTAATAGTTGAAGAAGTACATGGATGACCTCTTGCATATGGGAAGATCACTAAGGACACCAAAAAAAATAAGATTAAATGGAGGAAACTATAATTTCCATATCTATCGTAATGTAATTTTAAATCAAACAAATCCTATTATCATTAGAATTCTTTGGTTTAACAAAAATAATCCAAAATTTGATTTGCAAAATAATAGGATTACTCAACATTTTATTCAAAATCACCCATACTATTTAGGAGCCAAAATCCTTTATGCAATCTATGATAGAGGAGATGATATACATTATGTATCTCATACCAATACAAGAGCCCAAGAAAGATGATACAATTAAGCTACCAAGACAATATTCAAACTTACAAGATATTTGTGAAAAGCAAACTCCAAATGCCTTGCCAAAAAAGACCTTAGAATGTAATATAGAACTCCAAGAGGGAGTACAACCATCCTTCAAACCAATCCATATATATAATATGAAGAAATTGCAAAAGTATGAAATAAAATTGATGAAAACCTAGTTAGAGGATTTATTAGATTCTCAAAATCCCTAGTTGAATCCCCTCTCTTGGTGGGGACAAGAAATGCAAAAAGCTCGAGATATATGTATGTTATTGTGGTTTAGAGATGATTACTATCAAAATAAATATCATCTACCACTTTTATCAAGTTGTCTAGATTGAATTGGAAAACAAAAGTTTTTCATTAGGACTCACCTTTGAGGAACTTCCAATTTTTTGCAAATCATGAAAGGAGAGGCATGGAAGATATACTTTTGCACAAGGTATGGATAGTTTGAGTATGTAGGTATCCCTATCAATGTCACTATTGCTTCAAGCATTTTGGAACATATAATGAACTAGATTCTTTTGCATGTATAGATGGCTTTGTAGTCATCAATATAAATAATATTTACATCTTCTTAGAAGATATAGAGAAGCACAGACATCATGTTAAAGTGGCTCTAGAGAAACTAAGAGAAAAAACATAATATGAAAAGTTTAAGAAATAATCATTCTATTAGACACAAACGAATTTCTTAGTGTATATTTTTTTGGAGAAATTATTATTTTTGGATCCTAAAAGGATACAGTCACTCCTTTATTGGAAAACATACTCATGTGTTCAAGATGTACAATGGTTGCTTAGGGTTTGAAAAATTGTACACAACATTTATCAAGGATTACTCCAAGATAAGACAAATAGGAAAAAGAAGAATAATTTGACAAAGCTTATGGATAATGAAAAACATTTTGAAATACAAGAAGCAAAAATAGACTTTGAGATGCTAGAAAGAGAATTTTCCACTACACGACTTCTAGTCCATCCTAATTCCATCAAGACCTGAATTTGCCTTGGAAGACATTTTATAAGACATTTTATCTTAGAATGGGGATCATGGAAACCTACATCTACTTCCATACCATTCAAGGAAATTCTCTTATCAGATACACTATGAGATCCATGATAAGGATTCATATTAGTTGTTTTTGCTACCTCACATCACCATCTAGAAGGAGTATCCCATAAAGTTATGGTAACACATATTAAAAGAATTTAGAGTACTTTATGACCACCGAATCGTTAATAGAAAATCATCCCATGGAGTTACTTTATATGCAAGATCTCTTTTGTCATCACATTTAGACTATGATGTGCAGAGTTTCATCCAAATGCCTTCCTAAGATTAGCTTACCTTGAACCAAGTAAAGGTGAAGAGGCTTTGGATTAATAAGTAAGGTTATTATTCTAGATAGACTACCTTTGATTAGTACTTATCTCTTCAAGAAATCAAAAGGATTATGCCTTGACCCATCTAATTAGTGAATATCTAGCACACGTTGAATGGTTTTGAAATGGAAGCAAAAAATCTAATTAGCTAGACTTCATGATGAAAATAAGTTTCTTATAAACCATAACTTACTAGATTATAAGAACTTTCTACATATCCTTGCAAGAAAGAACCTCAGCATCATCATGGAAAACTTTACAAGAGGAAATTTTGAATTGAATGAATCAATAGAAGACATATCGAGTGATTTTTGGTTGCCTCAAAATGTGAAAGAAGCCATATATAATATCGACACCGGTGGCAGTTCCAATGGATCTAAGATACCTTGCCATAAACCTAATGGACTCTTGCAACCTTTACCTATTCTAGAAAGACCATGGTCCTTATTGTTATGGATTTTATCATACATATGCCAAGGCTCAAAAACTATGATGAGATTCTTATCACAATGGATAGACTCACAAAGATGGCACCCTTCATTCGAATCACCAAGCAAATAACAATTTCACCTACTATATGTTTTCTTTAACGTATAATTTGGCATTATGGATAATGTGATGATAGTGTGAGTGACATGGTCCAACATTCATATCCAGGTTTTGGAAAAATCTTTGCAAGCTCCTTGGTGTTCAAGTTGAGTTTTCTCGAGCCACTCATTCTTATAATCATGGCCAAAACGGATGGTAAATCACATCTTAGAGTAGTACCTCTCTTGCACCACCAACTATCATTAAAATAGTTTGTCTGAACTCTTACCTGTTGTAGATTTTGTTTTATAGTGCTTCTACACCTAATAAGGAGAAATCATTCTTTCTAGACTATGGATAATACCCAATGATGGATGTAAACATTTCAAATCATGTGAAAAACCAAATTTAATAGCTAGGACCCATTACCTCATGGGTGTTCATAAGAAAATCAAGCAATAGATCTATAGATCTTAGGAAGAATGTTAGTATTATCCAAATTAATGCCAGATTCACAACCTATCTTATCATGTTGGGCATAAAGTGTGGTTACTAAGAAATATGTTGGAGGTTGCAATGCTATCTACAAGTATATACCAACTCAGATATGGGCTTCTTACAATCCTAGATGAGATTAATCCACTCACCTTCAAGGACCTCTTACCATGAACCATGCAATTATGTCTACTTTTCCATGTATGCATGTTACAACCATATGAAGTTTCACCATTAAGGGGTGAGAGACCTAGCCCATGATCACCTATCAAGATTAAATACCATGAAGAATTTGAAGTTAAGCATGTCCTAGATATTTTCAAATCACCTTAGGAGGATTCAAATACCTTGATCATTCGAAAGGTTATGACATTAGTGGTATTACATGGGATCCTACAAAAATCTTCAAAGAGCATGAATCAAGGTCCATGAATCCCCTAAGAATAATCCATAGAGACACAACCAGAGAGCATGTTTGGAAAAACGTGTCGCTTGAGAGGAAGTTGATATCCTAAACACAAAGGGATCCACCTTGAAATAAAGATTTCATGTGAAATTTGGTATCTCATGTTGTTTCTCCCATCTCTTTGAACTTCTATAGCGTAGTTCTATCTAAGCTTTTTGTCAACATATCTGCAACTTTCTCTTTTGTTGATGTATACACAACTTCATGTCAAGTACCCTTTCTCTCAAGAAATGATACCGAATCTCTATGTGTTTAGTCCTGGCATGAAAAACAAGATTAGCTACCAAATATAATGAGGTCATGTTGTCTCCAAAAATAGTTGAGGTACTATGATCAGTTCCAAAATTCTTCAATAAGGTCTTTAACCATATCACCTCTTTTGTAGCCTCTACCATTCCTTTATACTCAGCTTCTATGGATGACAAAGCAACTGTATGTTGCTTCTTTGAGCACCAAGAAACTAACTTATCTCCAATATAAGAGAGATAACCATGAGTAGACCTTTTATCATCTGAACTACCTACCCAATGTGCATCACTAAAGACTTTGATTCTTGTGTCAGAAGTAAAATCATAATACAAACCTTCATTTAAAGTTCCTTTGATATATCTAAGTACCCTTTGAGGTGCAATCCAATGAGTTTTCTTTGGACAATGCATAAATTGTGATAAAACAACAACTGCATATGATAGGTCTGGTCTTGCCAAGGTAGCATGGATCAAACTACCTACCAAACTATGATATTTTTTCATGTCATTAAATTCTTCTCTTCCATATCTACTCAATTTATGATTTACCTCCAATGGTGTGGTTGAAGGCTTGCAATCTTCCATATTGAACTTGACCAAAAGATTCTTCAAGTATCTCTCTTGTGTAACATATACTCCATGTTGAGTATACACAATCAACATTCCTAAGAAATAAGACAAGTTCCCCAAATCACTTATCTTAAACTCCTTCTTTATTTGTTTCTTCAGCTCCTTGATTCCTTAAGCATCTGTGCCTGTGACAATAATATCATCAACATAAAAACACATGTATATATACCCATCTTCACTTGCCTTCACTAGAAAGCTACTATCTACTTTTGAAGCTTAATATCCACATTCATTCGAGAACTTAACAAGCCTGTAGTTCCATGCTCTTGGAGCCTACTTCAAACCATACAAAGCTCTCTTGAGCTTACACACATAATTTGATCCAATTAAATCCTTGAAACCCTCTGCTTTCTCCATGTACACTTCATTTGCAATATATCCATTGAGAAATGCATTCTTCACATTTAATTGTGATAACTTCCATCCTTTAGAAGCAACAATAAAAATTAGAGATCTAATTGTAGACATCTTAGCAATTGGACTAAAGGTTTCATCATAATCTACCCCATAAGTTTGGGCATAACCTTTGACCACAAGTCTAGCTTTGTATGTAGACACCTCGTCATTTACAAAACTCTTTGTCTTATACACCCAATTACATCCAGTTACCTTCTGGTTCTTTGTTCTTAGCACCAATTCCCATGTCTCATTCTCAAGTACAGCATCATAATCTTCTTGCATTGCCTTCTCCCAATTCTGTTTACCTTTAGCTTCTTCATATGTGATTGGATCTTCTTCTATCTTCACAATATAATCATAATCTTTTATTGTTAAGAAAGATGTATCGTAGCTATACCTGATAGGTTCTTTCCTTTCTCTGAAAGATCTTCTAACCTCTGCATTTCTTGAAGTCTCAGCCACATTTGATTCTGGATCAAATCTTGGCCTATTTTCATCATTGCCCTGCAAATTACTTTTACAATCAACATCATCAATATCTTCTTCATACACCTTTACTTTGGTTTTCCCTTTCCTTTTAACTTCTTCAACATTTGCATAATCATTTGTTGACCCTGTATACCATGTGCTTTGCTCATCAAATGTAACATCTTTTGTAACGAGAAATTGCTTTGTAGATGGACTCCACAATCTGTAACCCATCTGTCTATCATCATACCCAATAAACACATACTTCTCTGCTTTGGGTTCTAGCTTATGTCTTAATTGAGAAGGAACATAAGCATATGCCAAACATCCACATACCTTACAATGATCAAGAGTAGGTTTCTTACCCCACCATTCTTCATAAGGTGTTCTACCATCCAAAGCTTTGTAGGGTAACCTATTCACAAGGTATGTTGCACTATTGATAGCTTCTGCCCATAAGTAGTTTGGATAATTCTTCTCTTTCATCATTGATCTTGCAAACTCTCCAAGAGTTCTATTTCTTCTTTCTGCAAATCCATTTTGTTGAGGGGAATACCTACAAGTTACTTCTCTTTTTATACCTACATTCCATAAATAATCATCAAACTCTTTAGAAAAATACTCTCCCCCCCATCTGATCTCAACCTCTTGAGCTTTTGCCATATAATCCTTTCTGCATAAGCATGATAATGCTTGAATGTCTTGTACACTTCAAATTTGTCCTTGATTACATAAAGTATAATCCATCTTGTTGCATCATCAAGAAACAACACATAATATGTGCATCCATTTATGCTATAGTCCCTTGAAGGACCCCACACATCTATATGAACCAACTCAAGCATGTTTGAATACTTGTATCCTGATTTATTGTACGAACTTTTGTGTGCTTTACCTAATTGACAAGCTTCACACTTGTATAGCATGTGTTGACCTTCAACATTTGGCAATCCAAGCACTACATCATTCTTTGACATTTCTTTTATGGCTCTCTCATTGAAATGACCTGACCTTTTATGCCATAGGTCTAACTCAGAGATCTTTTGACATCCATAAGTAAACAATGCATGTCCGACATTACCTTGGACCTTGAGAGTAAGAAGTCTTCCTTCTTTTTTACCTGCAATGATGCCTCTATATCCCTTATTTGGATCTTGCACATAAACACCATCATTTGTGAATCTGACTTCATATCCTTTCTCCACAATTTGTCCTTCACTTATCAAGTTTTTAGGAATATTAGGAACATAAAGTACCTTTCTTAAGAGTGTACTTGCACTCTTCGTCTTCACTGATCCAATGCTTTCCACTTTATGCTTGGTGTTATCTCCTATTTGAACTGTATGTCCACTTACCTTTGCTTCCATATCAGTCATCAATGATATGTTGCCACTCAGATGATTGCTACATCCTGAGTCAACATAGAATACCCTTTGATTTTCTCCTAATGCTTCATTTGTTACATTCAAGATAAGATTCATGTCATCCTTTTGATCTGATGCATAATTATAATAGTTGTTAATGTAGGACTGAGGTTGAAAGCTTCTTCCACCTCCTCTAGCATATGAGGTCCTACCACCTCTTCCTCTAAAGTTACCTCTTTGATATTTTCCTCCTCTACCTCTTCGATTGAAACTCTCATTATGATTTCCACCATTTTGATTGTTATACCAACAATCATTTGCCAAATGATTTGTTCTACCACAAATCGAACAAGCTCTAACATTATCTTTATTCTTACCTCCTCTTCCTTTACCTCTTGAATTCATCTTTCCTCTTGTGAAATTAGCTTGGCTTGAAGATCCTTCATCATCACTTGACTGCTTCCCTTTTCCATTCTTTTTCTTGTCCTTGGCGTACATAGCTTGATTTGCACTCCTATCACTATCTCCCTTAATGTCGTGCTCAAAAGTTAGCACGTGTCCTAGCAATTGATGAAGATGAGGAGTAAAATGATCTAATGACAATTCTATGGACAATATTAAAGGTTTCCATTTCTCATTTCCTCTCAGACCTATAAGTATTTGTCTTACAACTTATCCTCTTCAATATCTTCATCTACTACTCCCAAGCTATCAGCAATATCGTTCATTCTTGCCACCTAATCAGAAATTGATTGTGAGCTCTTCTTCTTGAAGGTTGTGAACTCTACCCATAATGAGGACTTCCTTGACTTGGTTGTATTTTGAAAATGCTCTTCCAAAGCATTCCACACATCTATTGCACGTTCTAATCCTCTAATATGAGGTAGAAGATAATCATTTACAGCCATGTAAATGATGCTTGTAATAAAGTAAGTCTATGATCCAAGGGTCTAGCCGGTTCAGACAGATCTGAAATCGGACACCGTTTGGTCATCCATGTGTATGACCAAAGATCTCGAGTTTAGACTTACTAGGAGGTCTTGTGCTCTTGTGAACAAGTGATCCACTTAGCTTAGTGGTTAAGTCTCAAAGATGTGAAGGAGGAGGTCTTGGGTTCAACCCCCATGGGGTACATGGGGAGAGTGTTTTGCCCAAAGAGCTCTAGAGCCTTCTAGAAGCATCCACTTGAGTTAACTCGAGTTAACTGGGACACTTGGCGCACATGTAGTTACATGGCTGACACTTGGATGGTTAGTATCCACCTGCCCAAGAAGGCAGTCCCCTGGAGAGAGCTATATATAGAGGCATTTGGTTGGGAGGAGAGTCATCTCTCTAGCATGTGGTGGTCGTAATCCTTGTTCTCTTGCATTGGTATCAGAGCCAAGCTCTCATGGTGACCTTGGGGGACATCATCACCTTCATAAGTTCTCATCGAATCTTGCTGATCGAAGTTTTGCATATCGTTCTCTCTTATACATGCATCTCTTCTTCTTTCTTGGTTTGCATGCATGCATATCCATGGTGACAAAATGAAGAGGCAAAGATCACAGCAGCGGGATGTGATTACTTCATGATGGGTACGCGCTGCCGCTCAGAGGATTCGAACCATGGTGGATAGGGTGAAATTGTGACGCGCTACCCACGCTGCCAACTCATCTTCGTCTTCGTATTACTGCGGCTGCCAACTCATATTCATCTTCATCTTACCATAACCATCATGAATCTCAGATGGTGATGGGAACCATAGCCAGTAGTTCGAATGATTGAAGATCCGAGGCGCGAATGCCTCCGCATCCTTCTGCAAGAGCTGCGACGAAATTGCATTACTGTAGCATTTATTTATCTCTTTCGAAGTACTCCTCGCTGTTTGCAGTCATTGCTATTGGTTTGATTAGCCAAAATGATTATGCGCGCTCTTTGTAGATCACGGGTTTTGATCCTGTGATCTCCCACAGACGACCTGCTTCTATTATCCAAGAAGCAGAGTTATTGTGTGACGTTAAGCTTGAAACAAGCGCATCAATATAATCTCGAGCAGAGATTGAAAGAAGGAAAAAGTCTTCATACATAGCCGACGGGGGGATTCGACCTCTTGCCGTTTAGCTGCGAAGGGAGCACATCTAGCCGCCATGTCAGGCGCAGTTCGCGTCTCCAATTTGGTAGAGCTATTATTGATTTGAGTTCAGCACTGTAGAAGATCTCCTCAAGGAGCGCAAAAGAATCAAAAGCTAGGATCTTCACACTGCAGCATTCGGGTTTTGAACCCTGAACATCCTTCCAGAGAACATTCTTCTATCCAGGACGACTGAGCGCCATTCGTGAGATATCACAGCTGTAAAAAATTTCCATTCTAAATCAGACGCTGCAGAAGCTCTCAATTGGAAGTAGAAAAGAAACATTACCTCTGATCTTCAGGCCGCCCAGTCCAAGCTTCGAACTCAGGCGGCAGAGTTGGAAGAATTTCAACGCAGCCAAGGCACTGAGCGGCTTTGTTTGTTTTCATTCCCCAGGACACAACTTAAGTGTCTAATCGGATCCCTAGATCACAGTAGTATTCGAGTTTTGAACTCTGGACCTCTCAGAGGAGATCAGGGCATTATATGCGCTACACTTGTATTATGACTTCTTTTTGAGCTGCTGATTACCCCAACCGAATCCGATTACATATCTTTGGTGAGCAAATCCGAAGACTACCAAAGTTTTGGGAAAATTTTGATGGAAGTGGAGCTGTGTAGTGAAGATCCGGAGGTCTTTGGTGATCAAAGTCAAACCAACTTTGAATTCGGACCAAAAGTCTTTAGAGAGAAGCTTTTCCAAAGGATCAAGGGAAGGACGTAGCTCTATGTGGAGCTAAGTATTTTCCAAGTTATGTTTTCATTTTGATATTTGTTTGCTCGAATTAATGCTTTCATTTAGGATGCATTAATTAGGACTAAAAGCATAGTCCAATTATGATTATCTCAATATGAAAGCTAATTAGAGGACTAAACAATATTGAAATGACACAAAAGTATGTAAAGTACTTTTCAGTTTTAGGTATGCAATTGAAATTTCTATTTCCATTCATGAAAAGATTATTTGTGCATAAAAGAATGTTTTATGCACATCAAGTTCACACTTGCTTGGGAAAGGTAGCTAGTTCTCCAGTTCACGCACTTGAATAAATACCTTTTGCCAGAATAGCAAGCAGGTTGTTTTTGCATGGATGCTTGTTTGCATACCTAATAAGCTCAAGATTTGCTTAAGTTCATTACACTTGCATGAACTCACATGCATTTGCACCCAAGAATGGGCATTTGCATACATAAACATGCATTTGCATGCAAGTAGATGCATGAGCATACACATGATCTTTTGGTAAGTAGCTGAATACATATATTTTCATTTCTTTCTTTTTCTAACTTGACTTAGCTAGGTGGAAAAAATAGAAAATTACCTAGTTGCAAGGATCTTGACTATCATGCAACTAAGTATCTAGTCTATTTTTGTCCCAAAAAAGTGATACATAGGTACCACTTAGTAGGAGTCTTGAGAAAAAGAAAGCATGTTGAAAGTAAATAGAGCTACTTTCCAACATGCATGCTCAGTCTAAGTTTGGGAAGAAACCTAGATATTCTTAGCAACTATCAAGAATTTAGTTGTTTTTGGATGTCTATGATCATGCATCCAAGTAAGAAAGTTTCTGTTGAAACTTGTAAGTTCCAAAATATTTTTAGAAGTATTGAACTTTTAGAATCCCTAGAACTCTAGTGTTCATAGATGTTAGTTTCCAGAAATGCATCTCAAGGCATGATGCAAGGTCTTCAATTGACGCGGAAACTTTTCAAGGAAATTGCTTGATTCTATTTAAGCTAACTCAAGGCTTAAAAACAGAAACCAAGATAAATATTAATTGATCTTTAGGTATCAAGTAATTTCCTAAAGTCATGACAATTAATGAAATGATTCAAATTATTTTCATTTCTAAAACAGATATATCTTAGGAAATCTCGATATTTCCTAAAGACAATTTAGGAAACAAGTTCTTTCCTAAAAGATAAGCTTCAAGTGGTAAAGCCTTGAATCTTATAAAAATCAAGAATATCTTTTATAAGATTAAGTAAACAATTCCAAGCATTATTTGCTTGTGCAAAGTTTTCAAAC
The DNA here is from genome assembly GCA_020310875.1 of Ceratopteris richardii. Lineage (NCBI taxonomy): Eukaryota > Viridiplantae > Streptophyta > Polypodiopsida > Polypodiales > Pteridaceae > Ceratopteris > Ceratopteris richardii. The sequence continues at coordinate 71,312,425 of CM035418.1, read as the reverse complement.
ATGGAGACTTTATTAAAGCACTTTTCTAAAGATAAGAAAAGTATGCATTGGTGGTCTTTAAGATAAGAAAAGCTTAAACAAGAGACCCAAGCAAAGTAATCTTTGGAAATTAAGCTATTTCCTAAAGATAAGCAAATGAAAGAGTTCAACTAACTATTTCATTAGTTAATTGAGAATTGTCTTTTGGACAAGCAAAGCCTTAAGTCTGGTCTTATCCAAAAGTCTAGAATTCCATTTGAAGATCTTTCCAGTAAAGGAGAAGATTCCAAGATGAATCATTAGAATGGAAAGCAGAAGATTCCAAGATGAATCATTAGATTGGAAAGCAAAAGATTCCAAGGTGAATCACTAGCTTAGTATTACTTGATTCCTTGGTAGGAATCAAAAAAGTTCTTGAAAGAAAAATCTCCCCAGATGTGAGACTAGCATCTTTCAAGAGAAGTTTTATAGCAAGTAGTTCCCAGCAAATCCCTAACCACCAGTTTTGGTATTTAAGTCCAAATAAGTGATATAACCTTAAGGTATATCAAAGATTCTTAGCTTTGGAATCTGAAAAGCATTAGAAAATGCTTGGACTTAAGTTGAGGGAAAGATCTCTAAAATCCTGCAGGTAAGCAAAGAAGCTTAAGATAATCTGAGAGATCTTAAAGATAAAGACTAAGTCTTTATTTTTGTCGCAAGTATCAACCAGAATTGATCAAATTTGGCCATGATTGTCCAAGAATGTGCGACTAGAACTACTCTATAGATTGCCCAAGTATTGGCAGTAAAAATTCCATTAGGAATGATTCACTCAAGTTCCATTTATCCAATGGAAAATTGTGAAAAAAAGTAAGCTGTTCTAAGTCTGAACAGAGTGAAGTAATTCCAAGTATGTAGTCTGCAACCGTGAAGACGGTACTTAAGTATGTGGAAGGTAAAACATAAGTGTTTGCCTATCCTTAAAGGGATTTTTTATACAAATCCAGAAAGCATGAGCGGATGCTCAGACTTATGCAGTAGAGAGATTCCTATAAAATTCCTAGCCAGGATAGGTACTTAAAAAGCATTAGTAGAAAGGAATCTAAAGACAAGAAGTCAAAAGCTCTTGTCGCTACAAAATTGGTCAAGGATAACCAATTGAACTTGAATTTGAGAAATTCAAGAACTTGGAATTCTGATTGGTTTTCATTTGAAAACCTTAGCAAAAAAAAAAAAAAAGGGATTGGAGATATTCTATTAAAGGTTTTCAAGTTCCCAAGGTTAAGCACAAGATCGTGAAACGATCATGTCAAGGGATTAAAACCTAGAATATCAAGATAGAGATAGTGCCTGAAATTGCAAAATTCTTGTCAAGAATTAAAGCTAGAAGGTTCTCTATCTAGAGATGTTGTAGACTTTAGGATAAAATTCACTCACACATCAATGTGAGTATAAAATAGGGTGGTATGGGACACCAGATTTTATACTCAGATTGATGTAGGAAAGATGGTATGAGACATCGGACCGTGAGATGATGATTATCTTTGAGTCTTCATTTGGAATCTTGAAGTTAGGTTTGATCTTCAAGGGAATTAAAACTTCCAAGAAGGAGTTTAAAATTCAAGAAGAATCTCAAGATACTTCAAGATCAAGGAAACTGAAGATATGAAGTAAGTAAATTCCAAGATCTTCTTAGAACACTTCAAGCCTAAGTGTTATTGATCAAAAATATTTGGTAAATTTCTGAAAGAAGTTGGACTTTGATTTTGAGTTGATCTTTTCAACTAAAGATTTAATTGACTAAGTCAAGCATCAAGTTCCTAATGTAACTTGAAAAATTCACTCTTTTGACTCAAAGAAATGCACAAGAATTGCATTCACGATTAGGAGTCAAAAAGATTGAATATGACCTGAACTTAGTCTCAAGTGAAGCATTATTTGAATACAAAACTCATCAACATAACCTCAGTGGGTCGACACACTGATGTTGGTTACCACACTAGTATCTTGTGGTTAGATGATGTTTTTGATTTGCTTTGAATCTTCTTGAGAAACTAGCTTATTTCTCTTAAAGATAAAGACAATGCTTCAATATCTTGTTGAAATAGATCTTTGAAAAGTTAAAGTCCTGAGTCAACTAGACTTTGACTCATAGCAAGTTTATGTATATTCGAAGTTTGAATTGGTTGTATAGAGTCTTAGTTATTTCTTTCCGCTTTCCAAATCTTTTGAAATTGACTGAGATATAGTATCTGATTCCTTTTGCAAAAGACCAGGGTTAGCCGGTTAGAATAAAATAACTAACTTGAACATCCTAGATAGATGTTATGTACAAGAACCTTTTCAATCTTCAAAAGATGATAAGTCTAAGTGGACTTATTCATTTGAGTTTGCTTCAAGTTATAGCATAAATGATTTCCTGGAGTCCAGTATACTCTAGAATAGGGAAGTTAGGAATTGCTCATTAGATTGACAATTCCCAAGAACTTTCAGTTAAAAGACTTTGAGAAAAGTGTCCTAAGTTGGACAATTTTCATTTTGAATTTGAATTGGTGAAGTTAGTATGGTTGATTCTACCGAAATGGTAAACTTTCTCCTACAGTTTACATAGGATTTTTTCAACTCATTGGGACAAAGTAGTCCTCTAGTCGGGTGAAAAAATCAAGTAACTGTTAGATAAAAGTAAACCATTGTACAGACATCTAAAGTTAGATGTATGGGACAACCAAACTTCAAGTTCTCCAAAACAAATTCAAGTGAATCAAGAATTCTCAAAGTCTTGCGAGGGATAAGAATCCCACCTTCATTACTAAGCCCATGCACCAGTTAGGCCTAGAAATGGACTAGTAATTTGAATCCACCTAGTTCACATGTTTGTGCCTAGATCGCACATCCAGAAACTGTGAATTAGCCAGGGATGTCATTAGATCCACCCTCATTATTCTTCACTAGTTTGTACTTTGTCCCGTTCATCAAAGTACAAAACCAGATAGTGTTTTGAATCATTTGGGCAAGGATGCCACCACAGAGATGAGACATGTTCTTGCAGTTCTAGAACATGACCATGTTCTTCCAGTTTTAGAACATGAGGCTCGGGGGTTGCCTACAGTATGTATATAGCTCTATTTTCGAGGACGAAAATCTTTTCCAAGGGAGGAAGAATGTAATAAAGTAAGTCTATGATCCAAGGGTCTAGCCGGTTCAGACAGATCTGAAATCGGACACCGTTTCGTCATCCGTGTGTATGACCAAAGATCTCGAGTTTAGACTTACTAGGAGGTCTTGTGCTCTTGTGAACAAGTGATCCACTTAGCTTAGTGGTTAAGTCTCAAGGATGTGAAGGAGGAGGTCTTGGGTTCAACCCCCATGGGGTACATGGGGAGAGTGTTTTGCCCAAAGAGCTCTAGAGCCTTCTAGAAGCATCCACTTGAGTTAACTCGAGTTAACTGGGACACTTGGCGCACATGTAGTTACATGGCTGACACTTGGATGGTTAGTATCCACCTGCCCAAGAAGGCAGTCCCCTGGAGAGAGCTATATATAGAGGCATTTGGTTGGGAGGAGAGTCATCTCTCTAGCATGTGGTGGTCGTAATCCTTGTTCTCTTGCAATGCTCCTACCTTGAACATCCTTCTTCATCGAGTTCTTCAAATCTGCAAGTTCTTCCCTAGTTGGAACACTAGGATATTCACACTCAGTCTTTTCTTCTTCTCCTGTGATGAATGCCATCAAATCTTTCCTCATGAGGTGTGCCTCCATCCTTATGCACCAAGCTGGATAGTTCTCCCTGTCTAGCTTATCAATCTGCAAGCTTTCTCCCACCTTTGATCTTTGACTTCTTTAAATATTAGGACGAATGAATATACTTCGTACATTTAATGTAAAGCTTCAGTCTTTCACATCCTTTTGAGCTCAATCTTCACACTTCTTAAGGTTTTCTTCAAAACTTTGATCTTGTTCACCTTCAATTTGAAGAGACTCCAATGTCTGCAACAGTTGGGACTTCCAATGCTCTTTACTTCACTTTATATTGCACCTTTTGCTCTGATACCACTGTTGGAGACCTCTAAATCTTCAAAGGCTTGATCTATGCTGATTTAAGAGCACCTCTATATCAATTATAGACTAAACTTTACATAAATGTTACCTTGATTTACCAAATCATTCATTATCACTTCTCTAAGTAAAATTTCTTCTTCTTCAAGAAGTCTGCTTCAGAGATTAACTTCATTACTTGCATATATCTTCAGATTTCATCAATCTAATGGTATACATACCTCCATGTGCGATCATATCAACCATTAGATCTTCAAAAGAATTATTAAAACTCGGATTTGAGCATTAAGATCAAAGGTATGTCAGAAACTATCTTCCTGAATAAGCGACTTTGACATAGTCAACTTCTAATGTTGATTTCTCATAGCACAAGTACCATTTTCCTACCTTACAACTCAGATTTGAGCATTAAGATCAAAGGTATGTTAGAAACTATCTTCCTGAATAAGCGACTTTGACATAGTCAACTTCTAATGTTGATTTCTCACAGCACAAGTCACATTCTTTTAGCCATAGCTTCCCTACCTTACAACTTAGATTTTGAATGCTCACTCATCAAAAACTTTACACTGTGCACTGAGATCCAAGTAAAACATTGACATGAAAAAGTGTGCAACTCTTAGAGGTCTACTTGCAAACTTTACATATACATGTTCCTATTCATCATACACACAACCTGAAAGGAATTAGACCATGAAAATTTGAACATAGCTTGAATAGCTTCTAGATTAGATGTGTAAAAAAGATTTCATGATCCACATGATCAAGCTAAGAGAAATCAAAGAAAGACTCGACACTAGATCCTGAAGATGACTCTCTAAACATCTATCTCATGGACACTTGGCTTCTAATGACTCTCTCTTTATTTCTTTACATCATTGAATTATATACATATGATTCTAGACTCATCCCATGTCTATTACATTATTCCTTATCATTCTAATGATCATCTAAACTCATAGTACAAGAGTTTTCATCTGTAATGTACATATGTATACAAGCTACATTTATGAGATCTCTTCACTTTTTTCACTGACTTCTTTGGCTTCATTTTGATTCTTGACTTGCTTCAAATTCCTCATAATCATCAATTTGGGATTGCTTTGTTCCAACAATGGCTGGATCATACTTTGGAGAAACTAATATAACCATCACATCTAGAATGTTCCAAAACCCTAATATTGACTATCTACTTGCTTAATTTTGACATTCATAGGTGCTATTTTGGATTCCTTACATCATCTTCAACACATATACAAGGAGAGTTTTTCCACATATATTCTAAGTCTTGCCAATCCACATTTGAAGATCTAGGAGGCACAATCACCAAGCTAATACTTTGCAAGTTCTCCTTTATGTTATTGTCTTTCTCCATGTTCTAGTCATTTCTAGCCTAGTTTCTACACATCTTATCTCATCCTCTTGTAATCTCGTGGTATGAGATCCTATCAAATAATTTATTGCATCTAGTCATCTCCTTCAAGGGATTTCTTGTAATTCATATATCGTGTTTCATATCTAGGATCTCTAGTTATGGAATCTCCTATATCTTCTCTAAACGAGTTATCCATACCTATTAGACATTCATTGTGGGAGTTCTTCTAAGATCTCTATATTTTTTTAAACTTCCCTTGTTATTGGATGATCTTGTATTCAGAAACATGTTTTCAAAATTTACTTCAAGTAGAGCTGGAGGGCATGATATAATTATCCCTCAACAATTATTTGTAGTATTTAGAAGGCATGCAATATTTGAAATGTGTGTCTATTGTAGTGATAATACATTGAAAACGTAATTTCCTGAGATATGTAAGTTCATATCTACAACAACATTTGACTTCACGATCATGCATTTGTGGTTGTCTTCACTAGCATGCATGTGCAAAACGTATCCTTCTATGATAAGTATGTTTTTCTCCTATCTACAAAAACCACTAGTTAACTGCACTATCATACATAGAAGTATTGTGGAATTAGTTCTCGTAGCTCATTGTTTATGTTTAGTTTAAATATCTTATGTCATGAAGCTATATCATACACCAGTGATATCTCATCAACTCTATGCATGAGATATATCATAAATGATTTATTCTAAATATTTATGATATTGCGAGGAAGTCATATTCAAACATGCTATTGTATATTGAAATATACAATAGTATGTTGTTTATTTCTTTATAGATTTTTTTTCATGAATTATTAGGATATTCCATTTATCTATAATGTATGTTTGATTGATCTCTATCCGGGTAAGATTCATTGCAGAGAGGTATTTACTTATTGATGTTTCTATGTGCTAAAAAAAAACGTGATTGTTCACATATATGGGTGCGTAAGTGAGGCAAATATGATTACTTGGCCGAATATTTCTCTCATCTTAGAATGAAGAAAAACCAACCCTATTTTAATAGAACCATCCAAAAGAGACAAAATACATGAAAGCAACTTTGCATAGTTATAGAGGAATTAATGTTTTGCATATGTAGTCATAGTTGTACAAAGATGTGATTTAAAGCATGCCTTTCTAGAACGTGTTTATATACCTGTAGATCACTATTGACTAAAGAGAACAAATGGATTAGATATTTTATTTCTTAATCTATCTTCTATATGGAATTCACGCCTAGTTGGCTCGTTATTGAGAGGTATTCTCACAATCGTAAAGACAATTATCCTTGAAAATCATTCTTCTTATTTACGAATTTCTTTGAATCACTCTTTTCTTTTAAAAGATTAATAAGGTTTTACAGGATCAATGGTCCATTTTTTTATATGTTATATGTTTATTATGGAACTTTACTGAATTTTTATTAAGGTTCAGCCCATATACAAGATTCTTTACTTTGCCGAATCTCCTTCACGCTTCTTCTTCTTCTTCTTCTTCAATATTCTTTTTTACTTCTCTCATGTGGAGGTATATATATTAGTTTCTTTTGGTTCTGAAGACAATAAGAGTAATCTTTCTCATTTCTTCATCATCGTTTTCATAATATATTCTAGACTCCTGGCTTTATTATTGTGTTTTCTACTTCTAATACTCTTTTAAAACTCCATTACCTTGTGTGTTTATGCCCACGAAACACATATTATTATGCTCCATTATTCATTGATAATAACCATCCTATGGTACATAATGAAACTATTTATAATTCTATCATTTTCATGTTTTTTGGTATCAAATGAAAATATTGACTATGAAACCTAACATTGTAGCTTGCTATGAATAATTTTGCAATAGGGACATATAATTTATAGATCGTATCATTTATGGAACTAATGGATTAATGTGTTCTAGTTACTTCTATTGTCCATTAATAATTATTTATAACATGTGTAAACATGTGACAATACCACTTTTTTTTTGGCCAATAGAGGAGGTAAATATGCTCTTTGCTTTGTCTGAATGTGAAGGATAATGAAGGTTTTTAAAAACATTTAGTGCGACTCTTCCTATTCAAAGTGTTAACTATTAGCTCAATATTTTAAAATTTTTCTTAATGCTTATCCCCAAAAAATATGACCTATACATATATGAATATGTGCTAAATAATAGTCCATATATTTCAAGGACTTATACTTTTAATTATGATATGCAGGTATTGATTTCTCATTGACTATGACTACACTAGTTTGAAATTGTTTGACTATTTAGGTATTATGATTTATGTTTTTACCTCTTCTATGGTTTTCATATATGCGTGTATCACTCACAATAGATATTCAAGCAATTGCATGAGGTAAAATTTTCTTGGATGGAGCACATGGTCTTTCATATGGCCTAGAACATGTTTTGAAACCATTTCAAGTAGGTTTTAGTATTTCAAAAAAATAGATGCAGTATGATGAACATTCGGTGATATATTAGATCATCGGAATCAGTACTTATTTTCATGCTGAGACAAGAAGCTAGAATTTCACGAATTTCTTTGCAAAGTTCAAGACGTTTTCTAAAAGAAAGGTATTAAATCATCTACAAAATAGAGAAATAAAATTCACTTAAGATATTCAATAACCTTATATACTTAAAAGAGTAATAATTACCTTGTAAGTGATCAGAGATGATATATTATACTTGGTACTCCTTTTGTTGCGCATCCATTGATATCAAGAGGTAGAATATGTTTCACAAAGTTCTTCCAATCATGTTTCATTAAAAAAGACTATTAGAATTAAGAAATGAAACCTTGCAGATACTTTAACCAAACCCTAAGAGGGAGAATCAGGATAGTATCCTCAACCATGGCTTTTGGGGCAAGTAGTTATTACATCGGACTCCTAATTGATAGGTCATGACTTCAATAAATATAATTGGTATTAGAGCCTAGGAAGAAGGATTGGGAAAGGTGGATAGTTTGCATATGGTGCATGCGCACCCAAGGGAATCTAAAAAAGGCTCTTGGGTAGTTTGTATCTGAAAGGGTACAAAAACTAGTGCACACCATTTTGCAGAACTAGCCCAATAAAGATTATAGTGCATCTCCCCATTTGTAGGCTAGATTTAGTTGTGTAATGTACTATTGGAAAGCTCTAAAAATGGAACTTTGAATTCAACCACTAGATTGAGGGTCCAAGATACCTAGCATGGAAGAGAATTTGGTTTAAGATACTGAGGTTTGTTGGTGCAAATGATCAAGCCTACACATTTATCTTAACATGGAACAAAATGTGTGGAACTAGGACTTGATGATTCATGTGAACTATAGATTTTAACTTCTTGATTATTTACAATTGTAAAAGATTAATTCCTTGGTGAATCTCATAAAAGCTTATATCTCATGGAGTTAGGAAGAATATTAGCTATTAATCAAAATTAAATGAATATCTCCTAAATTAGTGGAAGTTATTTTTTTATTGGAGCCAAGTTTGAGTTAAAAATTCATACTTAGAAGAAAAATTGTAAAAGGCCTTGTAAAATCTTGCAAGGATAGTGTGCCTTAGTTTTCAGAGCTCATTCCTTGATCATTAGTAGAGCTTGAGTAGCTAACACTATTGCTCACTTAGTTCATCATCATTGAGCGTCATTACAATGCCAATGACTTTGTACAATCATGTTCTATAATACATATAGATCATTGAGCATATCTGTTTACTTCTCGATTATGACTACTCATAAGAGTCAATGCCTTTTGATCATATCTTAGTGAATACTCAACCATTTTACATAATCTTGGGCTTATTGGACCGAACTTGAAGTCTAGTTTATGCCAAAATTTCAGACATTTGGTTTAGGCATCTCGGAGAAATCATCTTCGAAGTGCTCACTGTTCATCTGCTAGTTGTTCTGTAAAATGTCCGTGGTAAGATCTAATTTGCTAAAGTTATTTCTTAGAGCTTAGTTGATCTTTTTAAATCATTCCATTTGCAATCATTATCTATGTAAGCTAATTGAATTCCCTCAAAAAGTATTTTAGCAATTGCTAATGTACTGTGAGCTCTGAGTAAAAAAGACAACAAATGTATGGACTAAAATAGCAAGTTTTTCAATACTAGCTATTCTTGAACTAGTCTCTTTTGGATTAATTGTTTCAAGCATCAACTGGAAAGCACATAGGTACTTTCTTTGTGTCATTTGCAAGCTAAAAGGGCCTACTTCATAAATCTAAAGTGTATCTGGTCCGCTGCAAAGTAGGTTTTAGCACTACCATCTCACTTCCTTGAGTTATCCATCCATCTCCTCCAACAGTGGTATCAGAGCAAGTTAAGGTAAAATGGGAGATGGTTTCCCCTCCTTCATTGAGAAATCAGATAGGAATAATTATCTAGCATGGTCCTTGAGGATGAAGAACTATCTACAAGGAAGAAGTCTCTATGGATACATATCAAGAGATGAGGAGATGCCCATATTTAGAAGCAAAGATCAACCTACAAGAGAGGAGCAAGAAAGACTCAACTCATTGTGTGCCAAAGATGCTTTAGCCAGGTCATATCTACTTAACTCTATCTATGACTTCCTTCTTCCTCATATTAGGAATTGCAAAACTTCCCAAGAGACTTGGGATACTCTATCTTCATACTTTTGTTCTAATACAAAAGCTAGGAAAAATCAATTGTGGATGGATTTTACTACTCAAAAGAAGCAACCTAAGTAGAATTTCTCAGAGTATGTGGCCAAGCTAAAGGATGTGGCTGATCATTTGGAAAGCATAGGTGAGGAGATTGAAGAGGATCGAATAGTGAGACAGATAATCAATGGCATCAAGGCATATGATAAGTGGGAATCCTTCACAACTGCAATGGATATTTATATGGATATGCAAATCCCTGATCTAACCTCTCTCATGGGGCAACTCTTCACCCATGAGGCCAAGCTCAACAAAAATGGTGAACCATCAAGAGGTAACAATTCTTCTGCCCTCTATACACATAAAGGAAAGTCTAAGGATAAAGGAAAGAGCAAGAAGTTTGAAGATGAAGGTGCTACCTCTCAAGCTAACTATGTGCGGAGAGGTAGGAACTCAAGAGGAAAGGGTAGAGGAGGTAAGCAAGGTCGAGGGAGACCTTTCAACTCTTCCCCATGCAGTATATTTGGATTCTCTAATCACACAACAGATGAGTGCTATAGGAACTTCAAGAACTAGAGAGGAAGAGGATTCCAAAGAGGTGGTGACTCACAATCAAGAGGAAGATTCAATCATAATCAACGTTACAAACATGGCTACAACAAAAATTACAACAACAATTAGCAAGGAGGATAGGAATCAACAAAATACTTCAACAACAATACAGAGGATCAAGAGGATTCTCTTCTCATTATGAACATGACCTCAAAACAAGGTATGAATGATGAGCATATCTTCTATATTGACTCAGGTTGTTCAAACCATGTAGCACGCAATATAGCTCTCCTTTCTAATCTTGAAGAGACCAAGGAAAAGCACCAAGTTGAGAGAGGTGATGATACCATGCATTCATTTGTCAAGGTAGGAAATGTCAAAACTTTTGATGGGAATAAGAATCTGTTAAGCAAAGTTCTTTATGTACCTACTATCACAACTAATTTAATGAGTGTTGGACACATAATGGAAAAGGGTTTGCAGGTTAGGTTCAATAAATTTTGGAGCCTTTGTGGAGGACCCCCAACATGGATTCAAGAGAATTCCAAAGGGATAGAAAATAGGTTGATTGTTTACATTTGACTTGAGGATACTAAAAACATTTCCCTTTATAATTATAAGGATCAAACCTTGTCTGAGTTAGAGATATAGCACAAAATTTTAGGACACATCGGTGAGAGAAAATTGAATCATATATGTAGAGATTAATGTGTACTTGGGATACCTAATGTATCCAAGAAACATATGATCTATAAATTTCATGCATGTCAAATTGGTAAATCACACAGGTTACCCTTTACAAAGAAAGGTTATATTCATGAGGATTATTTGAAATGAATATAAGGATTATTTGAAACTTTTCCACACATGTCTGGGGACCAAGCAAGGACCCTTCAATTTTAGGCTCAAGGTACTATGTGTCATTTATTGATCATTTCTGTAGATGGGCTATCTTATATTTCATGAAACATAAGGATGAAGTGATGCATTGTTTCAAAAAGTATCTTACACTTGTGGAAAATCAAACAGGAAAGAGTTTGAAGAGGATAAGGTAAGATGGAGGAGGTGACTATTTCTCCAATGAGTTTGATGCAGTTTTGTAGGATAGAGGTATGGCAAAATGGAGTAGCAGAGAAGAGGAACATATTGATTGTGGAAGCAGCTAGATCTATGCTAAATGAAAAGAATTTGCATAAGTACTTGTGGGCAGAGGCTATTTCTACTGCCACTGATCTTATTAACAATTACGTGATCAGTTAACGATGGAGGCCCAAATGAGGTGGCTACAATATAAATTGGCTTTAATAAAAAAAAATTTCTCTTACGTTTGAAGTCCCTTGATGGGATGACCCCCTATGAGGCATGGAATGGTAGGAAACCATCACTTGAACATTGCAAAATATTTGGTTGTGTTGCTTATGTGCATGTTCCATCTCAAATCAGAGGTAAGTTAGACCTTAAGGCAGAAAAATGCATCTTCATAGGGTATGATATAAATCAAAAGGAGTATAGGTTTTAAAATCCATCCAGCAAAGGATTTATGGTCAATAGAGATGTTTGATGAGAATGACTCTTGATTTGAAAGTGAATGCAAGAGGGTCAATTTGCCATCTGACTTGTAAGAAGAATTACGAATCCTCACCAAGGAGGAGTCAAGCACAATTGAAGACATCAAATCATATGATGAGGACAACATCAACTTGGAAGAGTTTAGATCATGGAAATCAAAAGGAAAGGTCAAGATGAAGAGGTTGGAGCAGATACTTGAGTCATCCAACTAAGCCTTAAGGAGATCACAAAGAGAGAGTAAGAAGCCAATAAGATATGGGTATGATACTTCATTAGTCACTAAGCATTCTATTTATCTTGCTAAGGATTCATCACTTGAAGAACCTTCTTCATACGAAGAAGAAAGTATCAAAGCAGAATGGAAGGAGGCTACGGATGAAGAAATCGAATCACTCCAAAAGAATGACACTTGGGAGCTAGTACCGAAGAAATCATCTATGAAGCTAATTGCTTCTAGGTGGATTTACAAAATCAAAAGGAACTCAGATGGATCCATAAACAGGTAGAAAGCTAGGCTTGTGGCCAAGAGTTTCGGACAAACCCATGGAGTAGACTATAAAGAAACATTTTCACTAGTGGCTAAGATGCAAACCATCAGAGTATTGGTAAGTATAGCTGCATGTAGAAATTCGAATATGTATCAACTAGATGTGAAAAATTCTTTGCTCAATGGGTGGATTTTAGAGGAGGTTTACATGGCTCAACCTCCTAGCTAAGAAGATCCAAGCAAGATAAATCATGTATGCAAATTAAAGAAATCTCTTTATGGTTTGAAGCAGGCACCTAGGGCATGGAACCATAGGCTATCAAGCTATCTCCAAGACCAAGGATTCATGATGAGCAAGGCAGATTTTTCTCTATTTCTCAAGAGGAGGAACTCAGATGTGATATATTTATTTGTATATGTGGATGACATCATTCTAACAGGTAGTGATGCAAATAGCATCAAACAAATAAAAAACCAATTGATGCAGGAGTTTAAGATGATTGACCTAGGGTTTCTAAAATACTTTCTTGGACTTGAGTTGGTATACACTAACTCTAGAATCTACATCACTCAAAGGAAATATGTGCACGACATATTGAAGAAGTTGCACTTGGAGGATGTAAAAGTAGCAAGCACCCCTATGGAGATAAATCAGAAATTAAGTACTCATGAAGGTGATTTACTTGAAGACATTGCAAGTTATCAAAGCATAGTTGGGAGTCTAAACTATGCAACATTAACAAGGATTGACACATGTTATGCAGTAAGTGTTCTGAGCCAATTCATCCATAAACCTAGAACATCTCACTTGAAAGCTGCTAAAAGAATTTTGAAGTACCTCAAAGGTACTCAAAATCAAGGTCTTTACTTCCCATACACATTCTATTGGGACATTAAGTTGTACTCAAATGCAGACTAGGTAGGATGTAAGGATGATAGAAGAAGTACATCTGGCTATTTATCTTTTGCAGGTGATAAACCCATCTCATGGTCTTCTAAGAAGCAACCAACTGTTTCTCTATCTTCAACAGAAGCTGAATAGAGGGGATTAGCAAATGCTACACAAGAAGCTATTTGGATTAGGTTACTCTACTCAGATTTGGGACTTCGTACTCATTCACCAATGATCTTTGATGATAACTCTAGTTCTTTGCATTTTGGAGCCAACCCCATTTATCATGCAAGAACTAAGAGTATATAAGTGCACTATCACTATGCTGGAGAGAAACTCTTGAGCAAAGAGATTCAACTAGCATATGTATCTACAAATATGCAGTGTGCTGATTTGTTAACCAAAGCACTTGATGGTAGTAAACATTGCAGGTTTAAAACCTTGATTGGATTACATGATATTCAAGAAGATTGATGAAGCAATGCAAGCCAAGATGTTTTGCTTGAGGGGGAATTGTTGGTGCATGGAAGACAATGTGTGAAACTAGGACTTGATGAGTCATGTGAACTATAGCTTGTAAATACTTGATCATTTACCATTGTAAAAGATTAATTCCTTGGAAAATCTTGTAAAAGCTTATATCTACTCGAGTTGTGAAGAATATTAGCTATGAATCCAAATTGAAGGAATATCTCCTAAATTAGTGGAAGTTATTTTTTGATTGGAGCCAACTTTGAATTAAAAATTCAAACTTAGAAGAAATGCTTATAAAAGACCTTCAAAAGTCTCACGGGGATAGTGTGCCTCACTTCTTCAGAGCTCATTCCTTGATCATTTGTAGAGCTTGACTAGCTCACACCATAGCTCACTCCGTTCATCATCATTGCGCATCATTAAAATGCCAATGACTTTGTACAATCATGTTCTATAATACATATAGCTCATTGAACATCTCAATTTACTTCTCTAATATGAGTACTTAGAACATGCAACTTCTTGTGGTCATATCCTAGTGAATACTCAACGACTTTACATAATCTTTGGCATGGTAGAACCAACTTGAAATCCTCTTTATTCTGTCAAAATTTCAAAGCATTTGGTTTAGGCATCTGGGAGAAATCGTCTTTGAGGTGCTCATTGGTCATCTATTGGTTGTTCGCTAAAAAGTCAGGGGTAAGATCTAATTTGCTAAAGTTATTTCTCGTAGCTTTGTTCATCAGTTTAAATGATTCCACTTGCAATCATTAGCTATCTAAGCTAATTGAATTCCCTCAAAACAAATTTTGTCAATTGCTACTGTACTGTGGGCTCTCAGTAAAAAAGCCAGCACATGTATGGACTAAAATAGCAAGTTTTTCAACACTAGCTATTCTTGAACTAGTCTGTTTTGGATTAATTGTTTCAAGCATCATCTCCAAAGTACATAGGTACTTTCTTGTTGTCATTTGCAAGCTAAAAGGGCCTACTTTATAACTCTGAAGTGTATCAGGGTTGTTCCGAAGCAAGTTTTGGCAGTACCACCTCGCTTCCTTCAAGTATCCATCCATCTCTTCCAACAAGTTTGAGAACAAGGACTCAATATGCCAAGGTTGCAAACAAGAAGGTTCATGACACCAAGGTTGAGAGAATAAATTCAAGAAACCAAGTTTGAGGAGAAGAAATTTGAAAAGATTGAGCATGGGTGAAGACATCAATTCCAATAGATATTAGGGGCTGATCATTGAGGATATTGATCTCCTATAGGGAACGAGGAGGTTAGTCTTAAGAAATGATAGGTAAGAGATGGTTGAACCACACCCCAAGAGGGATGATAAAGGAAGTACTCCTCAGATATGTCTTTTGGGGCAAGTAGTTATCCCACTCGAGTCCTAACCGATAGTTTATGAGTTCAACTCCCACAAGGATAAAATCTTATAATCCAAGGTAAACATATTTTTGCAATATGCTCCATATCAATAGATTTAAAAATTGATTGAATCTTGTTGTTGATAATGTTAATGTGTTTTGCTATAAGCACCCAAGCATCACGCTCATAGGTTGTCTCATGTTGATC
This sequence comes from Ceratopteris richardii, assembly GCA_020310875.1. Taxonomy (NCBI): domain Eukaryota; kingdom Viridiplantae; phylum Streptophyta; class Polypodiopsida; order Polypodiales; family Pteridaceae; genus Ceratopteris; species Ceratopteris richardii. The sequence goes on along the minus strand of CM035418.1, from coordinate 71,296,853 downwards.
TTCATCACAAATTATTCATAATTTTGGTTTCAAATTTAGATTTTTACCTCATTTCTTGATTTTATGGTGTTTTTTTATCGAAAAAGATGTTTCTATAATGAGAAAAATAAACATTCTTTAATATATGGTGACCTTTTTCCTTTCTCTCTCATCTTCATATTTTCATCATTATGGATTTGTGATTCAGGATCTATTTGAGGTCCTTTTGTCCATCTTAGATACCAATACATTGGTTTCATTGGTTTATGGAACTTAAATATTTCAATCCATCTATATAAATGTATTGCCTCTCTTTTGTGTCATAATGGATGATAGCTAGGCAAAAAGCGTTGAGGTAAAAGATAAAATTTTTATTGAGCTTTTAAAAACTAATTTCAACCAATCACCATGATAAGGACAAGATTTATATCTCTAATCAATCATTCTACATGCATGGAAAACATAAGATGTATGCTTAGATTTACTGACATAGTGCAAAATATACTCTAAAAAATAATAATTTCATTACCTGAAGAAAAACCATATCCTAGAAATAATCATACTTTGTATCCGAAAGCATATGTGAAGTCCTTGCATGGGTAGAAGGTGGTGGAGTAGCCTTTGATTGATCAAAGCTAATTATAACATAATCCTAAAACGTAAAAAATTGTAATCAAAGCTTTTTGTTGAGCCCTTGGGGTATTTATTCATATGCTAGGGTTATACTAACAATTGGCAAACTATTAGACATGTAGTTGAGGTTGCTACTGAGATGAATCAACACCAATCTCTACTATAGGATTTGTTAGTTCCAACCTAGTCTAGGTATCCACTAGGAATAAGTTTGAACATGACCAAACTATGGAATTTGTACATAAATTAGAAAGCTATTTCAACTATTCTACCTATTTCAAAAATGAAAATTCTAAAAAAAAAAATCTACCAAAGCAATTCAAAAAAGCATACAAAAAAATACAAGAACTTAGGAAACTGGTCTCTTGTCTGAAAGGACTTTTTTAGCGTACATGTATATAGGTCACTTGATGACTCTTTGTAAAGGACTTTTTGCCATTGTGAGTAATCAAGCTTCACTCCTTCTCTTCTGAGTATCTTCTTGTCCAAGAGCTTGCTTATGTGTTTGATGCTTGAAATGTGTGTGTAGGATTGTTGTCTATCCTTCCCTATCTTGTTTTAGCCATTGTAGTGCATGTGTGAAGCTTGGTGAGTAGTGGAGTAAGAGTTGGTGTTTCTTGTCAATTACTATTTTGCTCATAACTTGCAACACATTTGCCAGATTAGGGTGAAAATATAGAATTAGATGCATCTCATTAAGAGCATCGAAAAGATCCCACAATTTCCCATATTCACATTGTTGACTTGAGAGGAAAGCCTTGATATGTGCTTATTGTTGCAACAAGTATTGCTACATGCATTTTCAGAGGGATAAGTGACTTGAGTGGTAGATGAAGCTATGATACATGCATTCTTAGCACTTTTACTTCATTTATCATCATGATTGCACACGCCCTCATACACCTTATATGTATTATTCCATGGATTGGTAATTAAATGTGTATTAATCCACCACTATATGCATTGTGGGTAATTGAGGTGTAGTCTCAATTAGCACAAGTCCCTAAGAATTTACGACTTAGGTACTCAATTTTTTGACACCATTCCTAGGGAAGTAGTCCAATCAAGGTGCCTATGTGATGATAATGGATTAGGAGTGAAAGTGGCATGTGAGGAGAAGCAATTTTAGTAAGTGGAAAGTCTTTAAAAGTTTTTGGACTTGTTACTTCACACTCTAGTGGTGTGTAAAATGAGAGAGGGAGTAAGAGAGATTTAGGATTTAGGAAGAGAAGGAAAATATAGGGTTAGGATAGGTAAGTTATCACCAGAAAATTCAAAAAAATTGCTCACTTTAGTTCCAGGCATTGATTACCTCAATAGCCCAAATTACACAAAATTGTTTAGTTGCAAGTCACTTGTGTGAGCACAAGTATCGTGGAGAGCAGCGATAGATATTGCCAAGTGTGTATTACGGAGAGCATCAGGCTTTGCAATCAGTTGGTGGTAAACACTTGAGCTACTACTAGATGTGAGAACTTCATTGTCCAATCCTCATAAATTTAGATGATCACTTGCTCAATGTGAGACAAAAAAATGAAGTATCCCAGGGGTTGTAGAAAGAGTTTTGCGGGAGAACTTGCACTCACATGTAGCTGAGGAAGACCACAAACTTGTAAAGAGCACAAACACAAAAAGTTTTGGTATTTTGACCTTTCTAGGCCCAAGTATGAGGGCCAGTTGAGTTTAGGTATCGTGATACATGAATTTTGTTGTATCATGATACTATCCAAGTATCGTGTATTTCCTCCCTATGTATTGTGATACTAGTGAAGTATTGTGCATGGCCTCCCCATGTATCGCAATACCTCAAGAGTATCATGTATCATCGAGCCGAGTATTAGGAGTGCTCAAGTATCATGTATCACCGTCGCATGTATTGCAATACCTCACAAGTATCATGTATCGTGTATCGTACCTTTTTGTGAAGTATCATGTATTGTGTATCATGTGGATTGTGTATCGTGTGTCGCCAAGTGGGGAAGTATTGTGTATCGTGTCAACTGTGCATCATGTACTGCCAAGTGGTGAAGTATCATCTATCGTGTATCGTGACCCTACAAGTACCATATGGTGGAGTTGACTGGTATTGTGTATTGTCTAAATTTGGGTATCGTGTATCGTGTACTTCATACAATCATGGGTTTCAAATATCATATCCCAATTATTAAGTATCATGTATCCCCCAATAGCCAAGTATCATGTATCGTGTAAATTCCTCATAATGTATTGTCGGACCTTAGAGATCGTGTATCATGGCTTTGGAATATCATGTATCATGGGGAAAGTAAGGAGCCTCAAAAAGGAAAATTGGAGAAATAAAAGGGTTGAAACTTGCAAAGCATATTCAATAGGGCCATAGAGGACCCAATAACTAAGCATTCAATGAACCTAAGATCTGGTTGAGTATTAGGAAGTTGAAGAAGTGTAGTACATTCTCCAAGAAGTGTATCTCAACCGAGTAACAATTCTGTCTATTTAGATACTTCTAATGCTTAAGAGGAGGAAAGACTCATGGCCTTAGAAGATATGCATAGTTTTGTGCATAAGGCATGTTTCATGTCTCTAGTGGAAGGGGAATATCAGGCATCCCTACAGTACGTATCTATGAACTTGCATGGATTACCCATGTACATTGATAGCCTTAACGAGTCTGTGGCAAGAATGAGAAATGCGACTGAATCAAAAATAGTCCCAAGACCAACTATCAAATACGAAGGAGGTGTCTATATGGATAAAATATGACAAGTATATGTTGTGACTAAAACCCCTGACCATATAGATGAAAGAGAGGAGATAGAGGAACAGGGAATCCCTAGTAGAATGGATAATAGAGACACGATTGCTACCCCTAGGGCAAACTCTATGATCACTCATGTAGTAAGAAGAGATCTCATACCCCAGGATTACTAATAAATTTAGGTGTATTTGGTAAGTGGGTCTCGTCTACTACTACAAGCTACTTCACCTATATAAGGAGAAAGTATCACCCAAGATAGTATTTATGAATTAAAAGATATTGAAGAATCCTCTAGGGCCACCTATCTAGACGAAAATCAAAGAAGATATTGGCTAGTGGATGATCTGCATAGGTGGAGACTAAGGTACATGGGGTTTCAAGTATTGCCTTCTGAAAAATAGGCAACCACTTCACAAAACCCCTTTTGATCCTAGCAAGGTACCAAAAAACTTAGCGTTTGGACAAACAAACCAACGAAGTGTCCCTCTTAGAGCTCATGTGCAATTTTCCATGTTGAGACCCAACCTAGTAGCCAAACCAATCCAAGAACCATAAGTATGAATAGACCACATTTCCCAATAAGACCACCGCAATCCATAGGACCAGGAGTACACCCCTTACCGCCTGAGTCCTCATCATTATTCGACCCCCAAATCTAGGCAAAAGCTTAAGACCAATCCAAGTGGCTAAGTCTATGAGAAATCATTATGACTGTTAAGGGGAGCCTTACGACCATATTTTAGAATTCAATCAAGTTCTACGTGCATAATAGGTGGATGATTTCTTTTTCCAATATGAATCTTTTAGGCGAACTCTCACAAGAACAACATTGACTTGGTTCCAACCTTTGGACCCCAACTGTTTTGCGAATATTGAACAATTATTCCAAGAATTGATTAGATAATTCAACAAGAAGGAAATCAGACACAATTCTTCTTCATTGATCCATAGTTTTAAATAGACCCCTAATGAGATGGTAAAGAATAAGGCCAAACAACTCAATCAACATGTGGATAGATGCCCTTTGATGGAGAACCCTCTCAACAAAAAATGATATCTTCATTCTTAGATGGTTTAACCAATACTACATTAAGAACTTTGATATATGTGAATCGATTATAGACATTGAGTGAATGTCTACAAGAATGCATAGATTTGGAAGATAGCCTAGCAGATGACCTAAAAACCCCATAGATCCCACTAAATCAGAGGATACGATGAGCAAGGCTACCTCTAGCATGAACAATGTAGAACAACTTGTAGACTTAGTGGTTAAGAAGTTAGCATTCCATGGACAACAAAACTAACAAAATGCCCCAATGAGAGTGTCAATGTTAAGAGGATGCATGCATTGTGGTGGAGATCACCTATCTCATGTTTGTGCAAGGGGAGGCTTTGTGCCACCACAACCCTATGCCTACAACATGCGAACAACCGGAGGACCTAATATGTACTATCACATTGAGCAGAAGCACACCAATTATAATATTGGGAACTATCCCTTTAATAGGAAACCTAGGCCTTCTTCACCACCTCAATATAGACCTTATGCATATCCACCCAGGGATCAAGGTAGAGAGGCCCCAAGATATAATCCATACCCAGGACCACCAATAGCACCAAGACCATACAAGTATCGAGGGTATAGTCAAGCACAACTAGTGTTCGGACAACAACCACCACATCCACATAATCTTGTACAATTAAAGTATACTCAACCAAAAGAAAATATAGAAAGAGCCATAGTACCTACATGCCCTTAACAAAAACCAAAAACTTATACTAGGGATATGAGTAGACTAAAGGAGAATACTATCCTTATGACACAACTCTTATGGAATATGATCAAGCCTACAATCACATTACTATGCATATGAGGGGTTTAACAACTCTTATGGACCAGAATATGCTAGTCTCATGTACACTATCCCTAGGGCCCCTATCCCAATTAGACCCCCAACTAGACCCTTAGCACCAAGAAGACCATGCTATAGATGTGGAGGAGAACACTTCATTAAGGAATGTACTTTTCCCTACAACCCACCACCGTTGTGTGTGGGAAGGCTATTGTAATGAATGTGCTAAGGATAATTTTCTTAGAGATTTCCCTAACAACCCCAATAAGATGTCCACTACTATGCAAATCAATGTGATCGAAGTGATTGAAGCATCAGCAAGTAACAAAGAATATAAATATACAGTGCCATTGAAGGCTATTATGAGAGCCAATGCAAAGGAGAATTCAAAAAAGGAAGCACTAGCAAGAACATGAAGTTGAATTGGTCAAGCACTTAGAGGGACTAGAGGAGACCTCTTATCATAACAAGACTCTGAGGTGGAAGACAAGGGGACAAAAAATTAAAAAAAAAAGGATTAAAAGAAAGATTCAAGAGGAAGGAAAACTTTAAAAGAAGCTATGATAGGTGAAATTTAGGTGACACATGAGAATGCTCACATTGTGGCCAAGGATTAAAGAGAATACTCGCAAGATCAATTCTAGCATAGCCCATGGTCGAAGACCTAAACATGTGGTTGATGGCCTATCAATCCACGATAGAGACAAGGCCTAGCATCAAACAACATGAAAGAAGTTATCCTAGAGGCGATTCGGAGAAGGAGAGAGGGGAAATATACAAAAAAATGATTGATATTGTGCAAGCCACACTTGGAAATTCTATATCAGCCCTTCCTAATATTAGGATACCAAAAAAAGAATTCCAAGAAGTTTTAGATGCTGCCAAATGAGAACACAAAAAAGGAGAGCAAGATGACGAGAAGGGCCATGGGAATCAAAGACCATCCAAATGCAAACTCCTATGATATTGATTAGGAATAAAGATTTAGTCATACTTAGAGACACATAGGTTGTAAAACACAACACAAAACTACCATGCTATCTCACTTTAGAGAGTCTATTGCAAATAAAGCCAGAATTGTGGAAACATGTATCAACCAAAGTTCCAAAACTTGCTAGTTCTATTGCACAAGTAGAATCCAACAAGATAGTCGTTGAAATTTCCATAGATAACATTGGAGATATGAGTGAAGGAGAAGAACGAAACATCTATATTCTTGTCACATATAATTGGTGTATTACAAAGGCAATCTTGGATTCTATAGAAGATGAAGCCATTGAGACCATATCCTTATGGAAAACGCGTTGTGATCCTGCATTGCAATCCACGAGAATAAAGCTTCAAATAGAAGATGGACATATAGAAAATCCATTAGGATTGCTCAAAGGAATCACTCTCTGTAGTTATGGTGTAGAGTTTGAACACACTCTCATGAAGTGTGAATTTAGGTAGAATAACATATAAAAGAAGATTTTAGGTAGACACTCTATGAGAACATTGCAAATCGTGCAAGATTGGGGAACCAATTCCTTGTACTTACAACACACTTAAGAATAACTACTAAAGCAAATACCAAGGACTACACCCATAGTGATGTCCAACCCTTAAAGTGGAACTCCATACACAAGACTCAAGAGGATAAAGATTGAGTTCACTCCATATCTAAGGATTCGGGTACCACTCAACCAGGAAAACATTTGCTTAAGCGCCTAACAATGCTTGTCACCAATGAATGCATAAATATGTTCATATGAGAGAGAAGAAAGTGAATATGAAGTTGAGTTGATAATAAGTAAGGCACGAATCCAATAGCCTATTGCTCGAGAACAACATGGAATGCATGTTCAACATATTAAAGACTCAATTGCGAACCTCTTCCCATCGGATTAATATTACTTTGGAAATCTTCAAGGCCAAAATCCTACAATAATGTTTCAATATACTTTGTTTGAGGTAAATGTATTTCCCATCCATGGACAATTTCAAAATCCAAATAATAATGCAAATGCGCCAAATTTTTAATTTTAAAATTGGCATGAAAACTTGGCTTAAATTTAGCAATATGCTTCTCAATAGGACCAGTGATAAGCATGTTAGCAACATATAGGACAACTATGAGAAGTACATCATTTTTACGCTTAACATATAAGGTGATCTCTTTTGAACTGATTCCAAAACCATGTGCTAGGAAGAAATCATGTACGTTTTTAGATCAAACACATGGTGTTTTCTTCAATCGATAAAATGAATTTCCCAACGTATAAATATTTTCATGCCCTTTCTGCACAAAACCATGAGGCTAAGATCCATACACGTTTTCATTTAAATCACCATTTTGAAAAGTACTCTTCATGTCCAACTCATGTACATTCCATCCGTGATAAGCTACAAGTGCACATATGCTAAAAATAGTGGTTTTTGTACACATGTAATCAAACGTCTCATTGAAATCAATGCCTTTTCTCTTGATCATAACCGTTGGCAACAAATCTAGCCTTATATCTATTTAATTTCCCTTTATTTTATATTGTATACCTATTTAGTGCATACGCTCTTTTTCCTAGAGTAAAATCACATTAAGATCAAATGCCATTCTTCATAATAGAATCATATTGTTATTAAATAGTAGCCATCTAATTTTTTGAATGTTGTGATTCATCAAAAGAAATAAGATTATTCTCATCCTAGAGACTGGAGACAACCATTGTATAAAAATATCATGCAAACCAAGCACTATGAGAGCCTAAAGGAGTACAATATGACAAAGCGCATCTAATTTTTTATCCGTCAAAGTCTACACTTGTCATCTAGGCATAGTTCTTGCCTCTTCTATGTGGACTCACTTATCAATAAGTGCATCATGCAATTTACTCTCACTAATTGAATCATCTCTATAATCCTTTGAAAACTATAAAGGATGAGAAATAACCTCACTAGTACTAGCACTTGAATCTCTAGTTGTAGAAAGAGGAAACAAGTTTTTATACTCATCCTTTCAGTTAGTTAATATCTCTTTGGTACATGAAATTAAGTGATTAATTGCATCTTCCACAAAACAAATCATAGGTTACCAGAGTGAATCTAATGAATGGATGACATAGATGATAACTTTGCTTTTAGAGCCATACCTAATAGAAATATACCCCACAACCTTGTCATCTAGTTTTTTGTTTGTTCTTCACACACCAATGCATATCTAGAACAACCAAAAACCTGTAGATGAGAAAGAGATGGCTTGCAACCCTGACAAGCCTAATCTAGAGTGATACACGACAATGCTTTGGTGGGAAACTTGTTACAGATAGGAACCTCAAGCTAGAAGTTATGTGGAAAAGCCTTACCATACTCCTTGTTAGATACATTTTCTTCCTTTTAGCAAGTACATTTTTTTGGGTTCTATATTACACTATAAAGTAATGTTTTATTCCACAGTAAGTGAGAAATGCATTAGACTTAGAAGACATATACCCCCACTCCCCCAAATCAAAATAGAGGATACCCATTTTACATGCTCATCGCGTTTTAGCCATATATGGGAACCCTTTAAAAAAATTAAACATCTCAAAAATTTATTTCAATGGATAAACCCATGCATACATGGAAAATTCATCAATGAAATTTATGAACTATAGGTAACTTGCAAAATCAAGATGTCTATAGTGGAGAACAAACATTACTACCAACAAGCTACAAGTAATTGTGAAGCTCATACTAAACCATCTTCAAGGAAGGAGAAATGGTGGAGTCCTCCCAAAATAAAATATTTACACATATGATAGAAAGTGTGTGAAGTCTGGGTAGAGAGGGCACAAATTCATATTTCTAGAGGTAGTACAAAATATCAAAATCTAAATGACCAAAGTGTGTATGTCAAAGCTTGGCATTTGGTTATAGCCTAAGAGTCATAAAATGCACATGTTGAATCATTCGGTTATGAATAATCTATGTGCAATAAAACCCAAGAAACAAACAAAAGCATCATAACATCATATTTTAAGATATGTTGAACTAAAAATCTCTCATCAACAAATTTGATAACCAAGATAATATTGGCTACTGCTAAAATTGATTACAACTTTTTCTTCATCCTTGGCCCATATCATGCATCTCACAATGTGAAGGAACTACAATTAGTAGTAGTAACAATGACCTTTCTAACTCCCATTAAATGATACAATGAGTTAGCACATCTCATAATACTCCCTACAGAAGAAGGCTCACGTGAAGTGAAGAAACTATTATTTGAGGTAATATGTTTTGTTGCACCACTATCAAAGTACATATAGACTAATTTTGAGAATATCCAAGATTACTATAATCATAGAATAATTTTGAGAAGATTGATCAGAATTGAAGAATACAATGAAATGCTTCTTCTTCATTTTGAAAAAAATTAGAAGGCTCTCTTTTAGGTGCAGATGCTTTTAGAATAAAAAATGCATCCTCTTCTATCTTTGTTTCCTTTGTAGATAGTTTAGGAGAACTCTTTATGACATGATCAATTTCGTTAAAGTACTTGAGAAAATATTTGAGCCTTTTTGTTTTCTTCTCACCTTTCCTCCTTTCTTAACTATGGACGATTAGCAAATTTCTTCTTACTAGTACATGAGCTCCATTTCCGTTTGCCATTCTAAACAACTAAGAAAGCTTGATTTGGAACATGCATAATTGAAATCTTCTACCTAGAATAATTTTCATTCTGCAAAATAGAGACTATATACTGGAAGGTAAGGCCATTTAAACTAGTTTTCATCATCGATTGGAAGGTATAAAGAAAATGTTATTACAAATCTAGAATACCATTCATAATAGTCTACAAAAAAAATTTATCTAACAAGATCTCATTAGGAAAAATCAATTTTCTGCTTTAAATCATTTTTACTTTAAAAAAAAATATCCATTGAATCTCTTCATTGATATCTTATTCTCCAATTATTTTCACAAGTAACCATTATAAGCCTCGTTTTTGGTCTACTATAATGTTTTAAGAGTATCCCAAGTATCTTTTAGTACCTTGCAAGAGAGAATATGAGGGATAATGGAATCTTTGATGGAAAAAGCTAATAATCCATGTGCCTATGCATCATTGCCATCCCAAAATAGTTTCTTTACACTAGGTGTACTAGGATTTGCAACATGACTAGGAGATTGAAGATCATCATGTTCAACATCATCTACATCAGTTTCAATCAATGTATTTGCAAGTGTAGTAGGAAATGTTTCAACAACCTACACATTATTGCACAAATCTTTTCCTCCCCATACATGATGAATCATGTAGACCCATACTAGGTAATTACCAGCATCAATTTTGTACTGAAAGGCCAGTATAAAAAAACATCATTGTTTTCCACCATAACCATTGAATAAATATCCTAATCAAGAAAATTGACTATATCTCAAAACATTGAACAAAAAGACCCAAACGAGTTCTGCTAGACCCATAGCACAATTCAAAGTGCTTGCTTGTATTGTCCAACTAAATCAATTAATCCAAAGTGCTTGCTTGTATGATGAAATAGTCTAATCAATCACTAATCTTCTTCTACTTCATGAATTACGTAAAGACAGTGTAGAAGTATGAACTAATACAACAACAACTTGTACAATATATAAAGAGTGTTGATATATTTTGGGGGTGATGTGTGTGAACACACTTAAGACTCTCGAGAAACTTTTTCCATCTTTAAGAGGTTTTTTCCCCTGATTTTATATAGATCTATAAGCCTAACGGGTCTGTATCTTTTTACATTCACTTGGTAATTCATTTAGTGTTGTGTTGTGCTTCAAGCTTCTTCTTCTTCTTCCTTCTAATGTTTTTGTGCTTGTGATGTTGAACTCCAACAATTGGTATCAGATTAGGTTGCCATTTTAGCAAGGGCATTGTCACCATCCTCTTGATCAGAGTCTCATAATTGGACAAAAATTAATGAGCATACTTAAGGTGACGAGGATTCAAAAAAATTTTGCTATTTGGCATCAAAATTTCCATCTAAGCTCATTTTGTCCTCCGAATGCTCTATCACATTACCTATGCAAAAAATTTCTTCCTTTTGTGCTATAGGTATATATAGGTTTTGGCTTCCGGATACAAGCACCTTAAAGTCTGCTACAAGTTTAGTAGATCTTGATAGAGTAGTACTCTTCAATAATGTTTTTGCATCACTATATTTAGGCAATGGCTATGGCTGAAAGCAATGACCTATTCCATATGTTGGTTGTTGAAAACAAGTTGGATGATACCAATTACCCGTTATGGGCATATATGATGTGTCATGTATTGGTGGCAAAAGGGTTGTGGATTATTGTGTAGGGTATTGAAAAAAAAAACCTACCAAACCAATGAATATAGTTATGCAAGGTGATGCAGATAGTGTTGAAGATGATGATCTTTAGATTCTTGTTTGTGTTGAGATTCTCATTACACCCACTATAGAGACAATATTTTTTGATGGCAGAGATGTTCATGCACATGCATTGATAGCATTTTCTATTAAATGTGGAGTTATCCCTCATATTCACTCTTGCAATAGAGAAAAGGATGTCTGAGACACACTTACCACTTATAGTAGGCAAGAAATGAGGCTCTTGTTTCTTAGCTCTAAAAATAGTTGGAGAGTGAGCATATGAATGAAGGAGATTCTAGGAACAATTGTTTCACAATGATCAAAGATTTGAAGGAACAATTACTTTATGTTGATGAAGTTTCACTAGAGAGTTCACTTATGTAGACTATTCTTAGTGATCTTCTAGATTCATATCAGCATTTTGCTTGTAGTTTTTGATTGATAATGAAAGGCAATGAAAATGTCTTAACATCTGAAGATTTAGTCTCTATTTCTTTGTAGGATCTATTATGCATGTTGAAAATCAAGCTTTCTTAGCTAGGAAAAAGGACAAGGGTAAAAGGAGCTCATCTATTGGTAAGAAAAAATATGCTAATGCTACACAATAGAAGAAGAAAAACAAAGACGAGAAGAAAATAGGAAATGATAATGTCATAAAGGTTTGTCCAAAATGTGTTGCAAAAGAGGCAAAGAAGAAAGAGGCTTGGATGGTTGGTGTAGAGTCTTATACACCCGAAAGATGCGGCATTTGACCTTACCTTAAGATGGTTGAGTTAGAGGTGATCATAAACTTCAACTTCTTCCTAGTGATGTTTGTGGGCCTATGGAGACACCTTCCTTTAGGATCTACCTCTTCTTGTTGACTTTCATTGATAATTTTGGTAGGTACATAGGTTTATGCACTGAGACAAAAGTCGAAAGTGTTTGTGTTCCTCAAAACAGTTTTTGGTTATAGCTGAAAATCTATTAGCATGTAAATCGGGTACCCTCCCCTCTAAACGAGGGGGGAGTACATGTCTTTTGATTTTAATTCTTTTCTAGCTAAGTGTAGGATAGAACATCACTATAGAGTCATGTATTTACCTCAATTAAATGGATTCTGAAAAGAAAGAAAAGGTCTCTCATGGAAATGGTGAGGTGTATGATGAAAAGTCAGGCTTTACCACATAGCTTCTAGCTCGAGGCTATTATATGTGCAACATATGTACTTAACATGTGTCCCACCAAACCAGTACAATCTATTACTCCATATGAGTCTTGGCATGGCTACAATCCACATGTTGCTCATCTATGTGTCTTTGGTTGTCTAGCATATGCATTAGTGCCTAAACAATAAGATACAAAACTGGATGATAAAGCAATGAAATGTATTTTTATTGGGTGATCGATTATTATATTTTCAAGTGGATCGATATGATTGAATATATATATTTTATTTGAACATATTTTTCTATTCTAGTTTTAAATACAAATATTGTGTTAATATTATATAGTACTTGAAGAAGCAATTACAGGCAAGGAATGGAAAGAGGCTATGAAAGAGGATATTAAATCTTTGGAGGACACCAATACTTGGAAATTGGTGCCCATAAAGAAGGGCTCAAAGGTTATGAAAAACAAGTGGGTGTATAAGGTAAAGAAGCACTTATGGGACATATGAAGTGCCATCTATGTATACTTAGTTTTTAATCAAAAAAGGCTAGTTGCCTCTTCATGTAAGGGGCATGTTATCGCTTACGGAATGTTGAATTATTGGATATTGTTTTACTAAAATTATAGTGTGCTTTGTGATTTGATTTAGCATATGAATATTCCTTAGGACATGGACTTATTTGAATGCATTTACACATAAGTATAAAAATTATACTTTCCATATATTTTATAAATAAAAGGCCTACATAGAGGGTTTCTTTTGGAAAGTTTTAAAAAGAGTGTTCGAGAAAAGGATCGCTACAGAACATGACTTTTGTAACTAAAAAGCTAAGGATCACCATACAGTGGGAAACCTTTACTGACGTCACTACTTCTTCAAGCACCCGCTTTCATTGTAACTTAGATATATGACATTGTCAAAATCTATAAGTACATGCACTCTAGAGACTCATCCGATAGAGTGTACATGGGGAGATTGTACCCAGTACTACGTATTATTTTGTCTATTATGCATCTCTCTCATTGTGATACACATTTCGTATAGCTGAAATCTTAGTTATTGAGTAAATTAGTGATCATGATGCAAGTACTATGATAGCTACTCACTATCATAGTTATTTGGAAAAATATAAAAGTCATTCTATTGAAGTATCTCAATGGATCCATCAAATTCATTGGTACTCATAATGATCAATTAGCCTTTGCATATCACATAGAATCTTAGTAATTCAACTCTCCAAACATACATTTCCATGCATGTGTTTTTACATGGAAAATTCTTATTATTGTTCGTTGATGGGACTCTTGAAGTAGATGGTCGATAGTCTTCAGAGATGAAGTGGTCTTGCTTGATCCTACTTCACACCTACCAAGAATGATTGCTCGAGAGTATAGTTGGCATTTTTAGCTAGCGAATGATCATAAATAATCACCTATGTGGCTTGGAACATGATCCACTAATCAATGGATCAAAGTAGATAGGTAGAAATTGATCCAAGACTAACAATTTTGTGATTCTTGTCTATACACCTATTCAATGTTCTGAACACTTTTTTGAGCACAATAGCAATTAGCTTAATTCCTTTTGGGGATATCTAACTAGCTTAGATATCTACCAATCATGGGTGATTTCATACAAAATGATGGATGAAACATTGAGAATGATGTTTAACAAATCACAAAACCTTCCTGACAATTACGAGATGCAATAGTCAAAAGATTGGAGAGTAGAGATGTGCTAATATCTCACGATCCAAACAGGCAATGATAATGCGACTTTGTAGTCATATACTAGAGAGTATGAAGAATCTAGCATGCTTTAGATCATGACAAATGATCAATCACACACATCAGAACAAGATCTTAGAAATTCACTATTCTGATGTAGTCACAACAGAGAAGTGATATGAGAATGTAATGATAATATGTATATTAAATCCTATAAAAAATACAATGTCATTGGAAATCATATATTTCACAATGTGTGAGAGTTTAATGCACTATGACATGATCTCTCAATTCACAATAGATGCCCCTCACAATTGATCTCATGGAGTCGAGATATCATGCTGATCATGTCATTCTCTTTTTATAGTTGTGATTGGAGCCAATATTTGAATTCAAATTCAAAGAGATCTACCTAAAAGTGAATCCTAAAGTATAGGATATATTATCTCCTACATCAGCAACCAAGAACTTTGAGATTTGATGCTTCCTAACTTCCTCATGGTTGTAGAACACTTTTACAAAGATAAATGTGAATGGTGTTTACAAGGGGTTGATCACATAAGGTTCTATAAGAGATGTGCCCATTAACCAAGTATGTGGGCTTGGTTTTAATTGCACAAAGAGCTCCCCCTCAAGCCTAACATGCGTGGTTTTCATTCCTTCTAGATTTCCTACAAACCAATGATCAATTTGAATTTGTTCATCTTGGTTCCATCTGAAGACTCTCTGAGTATATCTGCACATTGTAAATGCGTTCATACATAGGATAGTTGAATATCCATGCTAAGCAATTTCTCCCTTACATAATGATAGTGCACTTGAATGTGCTTAGTCCTTGCATGATATACAAGATTAGCAGCCAAATGAAGTGAAACAGTGTTGTCTCCAAAGATTATTGGAGTGTAAGAGTGTAAGCCCAAATGTGCATATAGTTGCTTGAGCCACATAGCTTCTTGAATTGCATTTTCCAAACTTCTATATTCTACTTCTGTATTTGATAAGGCTATAGTTGTTTACTTCTAAGATGCCCATGATATAAGCTCTAAATCTTCAAAAGATAGGTACTTGAAGTGCTCCTCCTATCATCCTTGGAGCCAACCTAATTTGCATAAAAGTACATCTTTATGTCTAACCGAGAAGTGAAGGGATAGAACCACCCTTCATTCATGCTACCCTTTAGATACTTAAGCACCCTTTTGGTAGCTTCCATGTGAGGCTTCCTTGGTACATGAATAAACTGACTCAATGTACTTATTCCATAAGAAATGTATACTCTTGTTAGGGTAGCATAATTGAGGCTCCCTACACGATTTTGGTAACCTATAAGACCCTTAATAAGTTCTCCTTCATGAGAACTAAGCTTATGGTTGAGATCCATGGGTGTACCTGCAATTTTGGTATTCTCCATCTTGATTTTTACCAACATATCATGTATATATTTTCTCTTAGTAATAAATATACCAGAATCTATATACACAAGCTCTAAGCCAAGAAAATATGTTAACAAAACAAGATCAGTGATTTTAAACTCTTCCATTAGTTGAGTGTTACCTTGCTTGATACCATTGGCATCATTCCCTGTAATGATGATGTCATCCACATAGGCACATAAGTAGATAAATTTTGAGTTGTTCTTCTTTATAAACAGAAAAGAGACTGTCTTGTTAGCCACAAAGCTTTGATCTTGCAAATAGGTAACAAGCCTATGGTTTGAAGCTCTAGGAGCTTGCTTTAGGCCATAGAGTGCCTTCCTTAGCTTGCATACAAACCCTGATTTACCTTCATCTTCAAATCCTAGTGGTTGTGCCATATACACTTCTGAAATCCATCCATTTAAGAATGCATTCTTTACATCTAACTGATATAGATTCCAATTCTTTGAAGCAACAATACTTACCAAAAGCCTAATTATTGGCATCTTTGCCACAGGTGACAAGGTTTCTTCATAGTCCAATCCATGGGTTTGAGCAAACCCCTTTGCCACTAGTCTTGCCTTCTACCTATTTATAAAACCATCTGAGTTCTTTCTGATTTTATATATCCAATTGGATCCTATTACCTTCATGCTTGGCTTCTTGAGAATTAGGTCCCAAGTATGGTTTTCTTGAAGTGCTTCTACTTCTTCCTACATGGCTTCTCTCCATTCTCTCCTCTTAGTAGCCTCTTCAAATGAAGAAGGTTCTTCAGTCATAGAGTCTTTGGTGATATACAAAGAGTGCTTGGTAACTAATGTTGTATCATAACCATAGCTTATGGGCTTTTTGGTCTCCCTTTGAAATGTCCTAAGTGCATAGTTGGAGGACTCTATTATGTCTTCCAATTGCTTGAATTTTCTCTTGCCTCTTGACTTTTAACCCTTGAATTCAATCTGCTCTTCATCTTTTGAATTGATATCTTCTAGTAATTGTTGATCTTCTTGAGTGAGAGTTGGAAAATTACTCTCCAAATCATAAGCTTACTTGACTTTCCTACAATCATCTTCAAATCGTGAATTATTTTCATCAAACGCTACATCCCTACTAACTATAAATGCTTTGTTAGTGTGATTGTATAGCCTATATCCTTTCTGGTTTTGATAATACCCAAGGAATATAGATTTTTTAGATTTAGGGTCAAGCTTCCCTCTAAAATGTGAGGGAATGTGTTCATAAACAATGCACCCTACTATCTTGCAATCGTCCAAAGAGGGTCTCCTACCATTCCATGCTTCATAGGGTGTCATTCCATCCAAGGATTTGGATGGGAGCCTATTAACCAAGTAAGTGGCTATGAAAAGAGCCTATGCCCATAGATAATTATGTAGCTTCTTATATTCAACATTGAGCTATTAGTTTCAACTATTAGCCTGTTTCTTCTTTCTGCTACTTCATTCAACTAAGGAGTATATCTTGTTGTTACTTCCCTCTTTATGCCCCTGTCTTGTAAAAATGAATCAAATTCATGTGAAAATACTCACCACCTCCATCTGATTTGATCCTCTTCAAGCTTCTATGTGTTTGGTTCTCAACTAGTGCAAAGTACTTTTCGAAGCATGTAAATACTTCATCCTTATGCTTCATGAAATAAAGGATTATCCATATACTGTAATCACCTATAACTGAAACATAGTACCTTGAAACTGAGATTGATGGATCTTTCCAAGGGCCCCACACATTAGTGTGTACAAGCTCCAGGTAGTCTTCATGCATGTAACCCTTTGTGTTGAATGGTTGCCTGTGAGCTTTGACAAATTGACATGCTCCATATTTGTATATCATGTGTTGCTTGGTCACACTGGGAATCCCAAGCACACTCTCATCCATGCATATTTGTTTTAGTGTTCTTTCTCGTATGTGTCCTAGCCGTTTGTTCCATATCTCAAGCTCAGATAGGTTTTATCCTTGTAATTAAAGAGTGTTAGGTTCATGGTGTCTTCAATAACAAATGTAAATAATCTACCCCATTTCTCACCTTTCTCAATCCTTCTGATGCCTTGTTGAGGGTCTTCCACATATGATCCATGCTTAGTGAATCTGACCTATAAGACTTTTTCAACAATCTATCCAACACTAAGTAGGTTTTTTGTTATAGTTGGCACATACAAGACCTTACTCAAGAGGTTCGTGTTACCATCAAATATCTTGACAGTTCCAATTTTCTTGAATGAGTGTTTAGTGTCATCACCTGTCTATAATTCATGCTTCCCTTTGGGCTCCTAAAGATCAAATAATAAAGCTACATTTCTAGCCACATGATTGGAAAAACCTCAATCAATATAGAAAAGATGTTCATTATCTTTACGTTGCTTGGATGTCATATTCATGATCAGTAGAAAGTCATCTTGGTCTTCTATGTAGTTGTTATAATCTCTTCTTCCTTTGAAACCTCCTTGATAATTGTTGTTGTTGTAGCCTTGATTCTAGTTATGATTATAGTTGCTTCATCCATTGTTGTATCTGCCTCTGGATTGTCCATAGCTACCTCTATGGAAGCCTCTTCCCCTTTGATTCATTGTATTCTTGAAGCATTCTTCTATGGTGTGGTTGGTAAGACCATAGATGTTGCAAGGTGGACAGTTGTAAGATCTCCCCCTACCTTGCTTTCCTCCTTTGCCCTTCCTCTAGCACCTCTTCCTCTACCTGTGTAGTTGGCTTGAGAGGTACTAGCCTCATCTTCATTCTTCTTGAGTTTACCTTTCTCTTGATCTGTATAAAGGGCAGAACATTGATTACCTCTAGAATTGTCACTATTCTTGTTTAGCTTTGTCTCATGGGTGAAGAGTTACCCCATCAAGGTGTTGAGGTTAGATACTTGCATATCCATGTAGAGGTCCATTGCTGTGGTGAATGACTCCAACTTATCATCAACTTTGATGCTATTAATGATTTGCCTTACTATGTGTCGTTCTTCTATAGCCTCTCCAATGCTTGCAAGCTCGTCAAATACATCTTTCATCTTGGTTACATAATCAACCACTCCTTGCTTTGGTTGCTTCTTTAGAGTTGTAAACTCCATCCATAACTAATTCTTCCTAGCTCTTGTATTTTATGAGAAATATGGGTACTTCCTAAGTCTCTTGGAAGGTATTGTGACTCCTAATGTAAGTCAATAAGAAATCATATATTGAGATTAGTAGATAAGACCTCGCAAGAGCATCCTTTGCACACCATGTGATCAACCTTTCTTGTTCTTCTAGTGTGGGTTGATGCTTGCTCCTGAATGTTGGCATCTCTTTATCTCTTGAAATGTATTGACATAGAATTCTCCCTTGAAGGTAGGCTTGCATCCTTAGTGACCATGTTGAGTAGTTTTTTCTATCCAATTTGTCAATGAAGGATACAAATCCATCTCCCATCTTGCTTATTGTTGCTCTGATACCACTGTTGGAGGAGATGGTGGATAGTCTTTAGATATGAAGTGGTGTTGCTTGATCTTGTTCCACACCTACCAAGAATGATTGTTGGATAGTATAGTGGGCTTTTTTAGCTAGCTAAGGATTAAAAATAATCACCTATGTTTCTTGGAAAGTGATCCACTAATCAATGGATCCAAAGAGATAGGTAGGAATCGATCCAAGACTAAATAACTTGTTATTCTTGTCTATACACCTGTTCAATGTTTTGAACAATTTTCTGAGCACAAAAGCAATTAGCTTAATTCCTTTTGAGGATATCTAATTAGCTTAGTTAGATACCAATCATGAATGATTTCATAAAAAATGATGGACTACACACTAAGAATGATGTCTATCAAATCACAGAACCTCACTGACAATTACGAGATATAATGAGCAACAAACTAGAGAGTAGAGATTTGCTAATATCTCATGATTCAGAGAGGCAATGATAATGAGACTTTGTAGTCATATGCTAGACACTACATTTAATGTACAATGCTTGAAATCATGACAAATGATCAACCATACACTAAGAACAAGCTCCTAGAAAGTCATTGTTCTGATGTAGGCATAACAAAGAAGTGAAATGAGAATGTAATGATAATATGTATATTAAATCCTATACAAATACAATGTCATTGGCAATCATATATTTCACAATGCTTTAGAGGTGAATGAGCTATGAGATGAGCTTTCAATTGACAATAGATGCCCTGCACAATGATCTCATGGAGTCAAGATATCAGGTGGTGTGGTCGAAATTAGAAGACCATGCTTGCAACTTGATCAAAAGGAGTAATTTAAAGATGGCCTGCTACAAATTCATCGGCTCGATTGTTATGTTGTGCTGTTTGGGGAGTACATGTATGATCCTAAAAATTGGAAAGACAATGACCCTAAGGTTTTAGGCCTTCTATGTGACAGTTACTAGTTTACAATGGTGAATGCATATTGGAAAGCTAGGAAGCACTTAATACTATGCCATCAACTTGTGGCTCAATTTGTGCTCAAGATTACAACAGAGATTGAGTCTCAAAAAAATACTTCCTGGAGGCTCTTTAAAAAAACACGGGAAATTTATTCACTCAATGTGAAGTAGAGTGTTTTAGAAGGATAACTTTCCATCTCGATCATCCAGATGTGATGGCCAAATTCACAACTCATATTGAGGCTGATAAATATTTGTACCTCATCTTGATTTCAAATGCAAATCTCATTGACCGGGCTTCCTTACTTGATGGTAGACACTATTCTATCTAGGAGGACCTACTCAAGAAACCTTGCTTTTTGTTCACTCCAATGGCCGTTCAACTTATCACTAGAGATGATGAATTTGTTACATGCTCTAGTCGCAACATTGCATTGCATATATGGACCTGAGCACAAGATATTTCTAAAAATCCTCATGCAATGTATGCTTATGTGTGTGTGTGCATAGGTTTATATGGAAAGGGGTGGATCTCTAAAAGGGGTAGATCTCTGAGGGGTGGATCTCCACCATTGTACCTCGATCTATTAATGATGCACAATAGAAAGTTTTGGGCTGAGATCGCTGTCGGGTCGTGAGAGATGCTCGGATGGTGGATCAAGTCATCCGCCTAAATCGTTCGGCACACGCAGGGTGTCTGTAGCGGACTCAGGCTTAAGGAAATAAGGGTTCTAATGACAAAACAATATAAATTACCTAATTCTATGACTGAAACTAAAGTTTTCTTACCAAAAGTAAATAGTTTTAACTAGCTATGGACCGTA
>CM035418.1:71240793-71270793 GCA_020310875.1 Ceratopteris richardii | reverse complement strand
TATGGGCAATCAAGCATGCCAAAGAAATATACTAAATCTACTTGGACAGACAGCCGCCTTGTATGCCCAATTTTAGATGTGTTTTTTCACAACTAGTTTTCTTCATATAAATATGATGTAAACTTCATATTGATAATAAATGTAAATACCTTTTTGGGGTGAAAGAAGGTATAACTTCCATGTCAATATTTTTTTTTTTCACTACTTTTTTGTTTTAAAGGGACAAGAAAGATCTAGGTTTTCACAGACATGTATCATGCAACAATATGCTCCTACATATATACAACTACTTTCGTTATCTAAATGAACTATAAATCCTTCTATTTTTAACAAATCTCACTTAATCTATAAATGTAGAAATATAAATTATGTTTCTTTTCCTAATATGGTTAAATAGAGTCCTTTATAAATTAATATTCTTCATTCCATATTTTATCAATTAGTTTTATATGAATGCAAATAAAATACGTAAAACTTTTAAGACAAAGAAAAATACGACCTAAAATCAATTTTATCTTCATTTCAATCTGCTCTCTTTAAATTTATCAGAACTTTTGGCATAACATCTTCAATTGCTTTGATCAATGCATCTTCAAAACCTGTAATCACTTATAAAATAGAAGCTACAAAACAAGTAATCTTCATTATCATTTATCTTGCAAATATAAATTCATATATTCTATCAGATTCATCTTCATCATGTCATAAATTTCATCATAAGAAACTCATAGTGGTTATAATTATCATAAATAATGCATTCTTAATTTTTTTAAATAGGTTTTTCAACCTATGAAACAAAGTTCATAAAATTTAGGAAAAATCAAAATGTTCAAAGTTTTTAACTTGTATCTTTATAAATGAGCATCATTTTTTTTTTATATCAATGAAAAATTCATATCTGGATTATAAAAGTTCCTCTTACTCATCATATGGTATATCAATAAAATCATCCTCATACTGTAACATTTTTTTTTTCATGTTCTTTCATATTTATCATGATCATATTTATATCATATATATTTCTTTCTTTTAAAAGTATATCATCATAATTGTTGTAAACAAAGATCATTTTGTGCAAAATATTCATCATAATAATATTCTTCATAATTGTTCTTCATAATAGATTTCTTCTTATTTGTGAAAGAAAAAAAAAATCATAAATTTATCATAAGTTTAGGAAATGACAAGCATATTGATCAAAATCATTTGCAAGCATAATTACAAACATGTTTTTGTTTAATTTGAAACAAACTTTGTGTTTTCATATTTTAGAATTCTTTTGATTAAACAAATTGTAATGTAAACTTAATCATAAGTTTGTAATTAGCTTTTCAAACATTAAACTAAACAATTTAGGTATATGTTTCTCAATTTTTAGGAAAACAACATATATGCAGCAAGCAAAAATCAAAATTTGAAATTTTTTATCTTCAATAAACAATTCCATCACAATAAAACTATGCACTTAAATTCTTCTCCTTTTTCTTACCTTTAGATGAGTTTTTGATATTATTTTCAATCTTCCATATGGCTTCTTGTACCCATTTTCCCATATTCTTGTCATGTTCTGATTGAAGTTGAAGATTTTTGTCTTCAGATGTTTGTACTATTCTTTCATCATTTTTATTTTGATCACATTTATTGTCAATTTCTATGACTTTACGTTCTGTTTTAACCGCCTGTATATCTATATTTCCATCAATTGATTGTTCATTTTCATCATCTTTTATCTTTACATTTTCTTCTTTCTTAAACTTTTTCAATGTATCTTGATCCTTAGATTTAATTTGAAGATCAATGTTATTCATAGATTTAGGTTTAATAAGGTTTTGATCATTGTCCAAACATTCATATTTAAGCACAATCTTGGTGTTCATAGAATGTAATTGACATACATTGCTTTTCTCCTTATGACTCTTAGGTTTCCATTGTTTTTGAAGTTTGATTTTAGGACTAAATTCTTCTTGGTCAAAATAGTCTATCATTCCTCCTCTACCTAAGTTTAATCTCAATGGTAGATGCGTTTGATAATCACATATTTTCTGTTCACTTTCTAATACCAATTGTTGGCTACATGCTTTCTCATAGGCCATACAATTCCCATAAGTATGACCTAGTTGGTCACACCAGAAGCATCTTACAGTTCTCTTCGGTCTTTGATATAAAGCCTTAGGATCAACTTTTCTATGATCGGGTAAAGGATTTTGGTCAATAGAATACATATATCTACTTTGAACTCATACTTGATATCTATCTTTGCATTCACATGTAGCACTTTTGTGTATTTGATTGTTTAACATTTCAATGTTCTCCTTTAAACTTGCAATTTCATGACCAATCGTTTTGAATGATGAAATTTCTTTTACATGATTTGCTATTGTTTCCATATTTTCATTCAAATTTGAGAGTTCATAATGAAGAATTCCTTCTAAACTCCTAAACTCGTGATCAAATTGAGTATCTATTGACTTAAGATTTGCATTAAAATCAGATACTACTGTAGTTAAGATTGAAAGAAACGAGTTTAAGGACTCAAACTTGGAATTAAGCTTTAAAT
Organism: Ceratopteris richardii; assembly: GCA_020310875.1. Taxonomy (NCBI): domain Eukaryota; kingdom Viridiplantae; phylum Streptophyta; class Polypodiopsida; order Polypodiales; family Pteridaceae; genus Ceratopteris; species Ceratopteris richardii. The sequence continues at coordinate 71,268,236 of CM035418.1, read as the reverse complement.
CTATAGATGAAATTAATCGTGCTTCCATATCATGCAGAAGATTCTCTACATTAGATGTCATTTTCATTTAATTATGTGCAAGCAAAAAGAATCCAAATATAAATACCTGGAATCTAAATCGAAGAAGAGGCTTAAAGAGTGACTTGTGTATAAGTTTATACAATTTTTAATAGAATCAGAATCTAATACATCAGTTGCTAATGGATGATTGTGCAAACGTTCCTGCTTCTAATGTCGATGAAAAGGGGTGGCGAGATGAGGATAGCTACTTGCCACTCTTCGTGGAGGCGCTCAGTTCCCTAGGGCACAGCCCTCAACACCTAGAAGAGTGCAAGGAGTCAAAGACAGAGCCACTGCTCCCACGGATGAAGAAGCTTCTGCAATCCAACCTGTCGATATCATGTATGCACATGCACGAAAAATTTAAATTTTATACCTGAGCTGCAAGGCCGTTTGTTCACGTCGGGTTCACCAATGTCGGGTCGTGAGAGATGCTCGGATGGTGGATCAAGTCATCCGCCTAAATCGTTCGGCACACGTAGGGTGTCTGTAGCGGACTCAGGCTTAAGGAAATAAGGGTTCTAATGACAAAACAATATAAATTACCTAATTATATGACTGAAACTAAAGTTTTCTTACCAAAAGTAAATAGTTTTAACTAGCTATGGACCGTAAGGATGGGCAGCCTCGTACATAGCAACAGCTTCCTGATATGAGATTGAAACTTCCATAATGGGTTCTTCTACTAGACTTTCAGGTAAGCTAGAGGGTTCTGGTCTGTCTAGAGTTGGCGGAACATTTTCAATATTTTCAATATTTTCAATAGTACTGTGCTCAGATTCATGAACTAACTTAGAAGACATCAAGGAAAGATAATGGAAAAACCAATGAAACAATATGATGCTAAACTGTTTGAATGAATTAATTGATATGCTAATGGTTCTTGATGAAAGTAATGGGAAAGAATATTGTTGCAAAACTGCTTAAATAAATTAATTGATAAGCTAATGGTTTGAATCAATAAATCTAATACAACTGGAAGGCCTAAACAATTGGATAAATGTCTAGTCAATTGGATAGTTGACTAAATGAGAAATAAGATTTAAATGGATCTTTAGGCTGCCGCTTCACTTCAATTGTCTTCACTTCACTTTAATTGATTGTAATCTTCAATGTTTCTGCAAAAAACATTAGGATATTAGTAATCTAACAAGAATCATTAAGAAACTTAAAAAACATTAGTCACATACATTAAAGCATACACATGCTCATGCATGCAAACATACATTCACGCACATGCTAACATTTAATCCTAAGTAAAATAACATAACAATGCATACATTAATACCTATTCATTTATATCCATATATGCCCATTCATACTATACATCAATTCATGTATTTAAACTTAATGCACAAACATATGCTTATTACATACATACATGTACTCTAAACCATGTATTTCTTCCATATCTATGCATGTTCCTATAACCTTACTTATATAGTCTTAAGCTTATGTATACATACATTCCTATTCATACATTCTCTAATTGATGTTTTCATTCACATATATAAACATGCTAATCATATGCTCATACACATGCTAATTCATTCATATGCACTCTAAAGCATACACATTAAAGCATATTAGATGCATTTATGCACATGCTTTCATTAGTTCAATTACATGCTCATGCATATTCACACATATGCAACATACCTACTAACATGCATATGCATCTCATCTCTTTTCTAACTTTCATATGCATACATGCACACACATGCTCTTTATATGCATATACAAGCATAACATACATACATCAATCTATCACATACTTATGCGCATGTATAAACACACATTTATATGCATACATGTACACTTATATAACTCATGGATATGCATAAACATTTATGTTTACCTATCTTAATACATGCATATCTAACTTATGTTCATACGTGAACACATGCATAACTTCCTAAGATAAAGTATCACCACTTTTAAACATCCTTCTCATACTCATATGCATGCACATGCACTTATGCCAACATACATACTCTCATGCATACATAACATGCTAACATACATATGTATTTATGCTAACATGCACACACTTTCCACTTACACATATGCACATTTCATATCTTCCTAATTTTCATGCAAATGCATACATAAACTCATACACATGCTTTAATGCACATGCATACATGCATTAATTACATACATTCTAACATGCATACAATCATGCGTACATACATTCATGCTCACATATGCATTTATACTAATTAACATGCATAAACATTTATCCTCATACTAACATGCATACACTCATGTATATGTACATGCACATACATAACATACATGCATATACATTCACACGGACATGCATAACTCTCTCTCTCTCTCTCCTTCTCTTTCTCTCTCTCTCTCTCTCTCTCTCTCTCTCTCTCTCTCTCTCTCTCTCTCTCTCTCTCTCTCTCTCTCTCTCTCTCTCTCTCTCTCTCCTCTCTTTTTCTCTTTCCTCTCTCTCTCTCTCCTTCCTCTCTCTCTCTCCTTCTCTTTTTCTCTTTCCTCTCTCTCTCTCTCTCCTTCTCTCTCTCTCTCTCTCTCTCTCTCTCTCTCTCTCTCTCTCTCTCTCTCTCTCTCTCTCTCTCTCTCTCTCTCTCTCTCTCTCTCTCTCTCTCTCTCTCTCTCTCTCTCTCTCTCTCTCTCTCTCTCTCTCTCTCTCTCTCTCTCTCTCTCTCTCTCTCTCTCTCTCTCTCTCTCTCTCTCTCTCTCTCTTGCGCGCGCGCTGCGTCTGCAACCACCGTGGACGGGAAGGGAGAGGCTTTTCTCTCTCTCTCTCTCTATTTTTTTCTCTCTCTCTCTTTCCTCTCTCTCTCTCTCTCTCTCTCTCTCTCTCTCTTTCTCCCTCTCTCTCTCTCTCTTTCTCTCTCTCTCTCTCTCTGCTCTCTCTCTCTCTCTCTCTCTCTCTCTCTCTCTCTCTCTCTCTCTCTCTCTCTCTCTCTCTCTCTCTCTCTCTCTCTCTCTCTCTCTCTCTCTCTCTCTCTCTCTCTCTCTCTCTCTCTCTCTCTGCGCGGCGCTGCCGCGCGCAGTCCGTGGAGGGGAAGGGAGAGAATATCTCTCTCTCTTTCTCTTTCTGCCGCGCTGCTGCGCGCAGACGGTGGAGGGGGGGGAAAGTGGAGAGAAAACTTATGATTTGATAATAATTGTTCTCTCTCCTCTCTCTGCAAACGTACTCTGTACGTGCAGCGCCACCAGAACTCCCCTCTTGTCAGATCACGCCGCCAGATCACTTAATTCTCTCTTTGCACTCTGTGCATGCTCTGAGCCCTATGCTAGGACAGAATCGTTCTCTCTCTAGCTTCTCTCTATCGTGACTTGCATGCACACTACAGCCTACAGCGTCGCCACTCTCTCTCTTCCTCTTTCTCTCTCGGAGCAGATGCACGTATCTTTGCCAGAGCAGATCTCTCTACACACTATGCCCAGACGCCCTTTCTCTCTCAATAACATGTTCTGAGCATTGGCCAAGTCATCGTCAGCAGTCGTGGACACATCTCCCTCTCTCTCTTTCGCCATCTAAGCTCAGTTCTGACGGATGCTGCCAAGATCTCAGATACTTTCTCTACTGATGCAATTTATGCAAAGAGAAGCCATGAAATGATGAGTTTGGTATGCAGACAGTAGTAGCCATGAGTGTAATTCTCTCTCTACACGATGCATGCAGTTGCATCACATCCTCTTCCTAAGCTATCAGCATCCGTTTGTCCATATCTCACGCTGCCATCGCCAGACTAGAGAGAAGAAGGACAAAAAATCCTACGATTTCTATAGAGAATGGAAAATTAACATAAGCATAAAATAGAGGAAAGAATACCTGCAATAAAACATTAGGGAAAACTAGAGCACAACTCACATATATATACAGACAGAGGTTTCTCTTTATCACTCTTTTGATTTTTACTTTATTTCCCATCCATTCTTTTAACCACTAACTTTCACCACACTTTAAATTGACTTTATTTACACAACTCACTTACTCCATTCTTTTAACCTTTTTCATATACACCATTCATTTAAAGTTTCTCTTTAACTTCCTTTAATTGCATCATTTATTCCAACCACTCTTTCAATCACTTTAGTTACACATTTTCTATAAACCATTCTTTTTCCTAGTACTCATATAGACCACTAATTATTTATCCATTTAATTTACCATTTTTAATTTAATTAGCCTATATTTCTTATTTTAAATAAATCATTTAATTCAATCTTAGTTTAAGGGTTTAATTAATTAGAACCTTAGTATTTAAAAGTATACACACTATTAAATTAACAAATTAAACCATAAATTAAATTTGTAGGTTAACCAATGTTAAATTATAGATTAATTTCATTAAATATTAATTGTTTCAACCCTTCAAACTAAGGCTAATCTTCATTCTTGCACACTAAACCCCTTAAAACCCTTTTGGAATCCTACCATTAGCTCATTAACATTTAAATAAACCCTATCATTAACCCTTTGGAACATAAATAAACTCTAACATGAACCTATTAGAACCTTTTGAGACCCTTCAAATGAACCCTATTGTCATAAATCATATGAACTAGAGTTATATACCCATGTTTCTAGCATGTATAAATATAAATACTCATTAATTAAGTACTTAGGGTAAACCCTAATATGAACATATGTCCTGCTTCATCCTTCATACCTGATAACATTTTCAAAATAGTTAATCCACTTAGCACAACTGATCAACAGTGATATAAAAGAGGTTTAGAATACACCAATAAATATTTTAATTTTTAGGGCCATCAATTGGAAGATGCAAATCTTCCCGACATCGCTCATTATGTATCTACAAAGGCACAACATCGGATAAAATACGTTATCTAAAAGAGGTTATAGGTATAGTGTTGGAGTCCCCAACAAAAGATGGCACTACAATATTTGATGTGTTCAAGGAGAGATTTTTTTCTATGTGTGTCTAGTCTGCACATCTAAGAAAATGATGGAAGGAACTACACAATAGAGGTCAGTAAGCTTTGGATGGCTAGAGTGTGACTAGAAGAGGAAGTGCAGATTAGCTTATAGGAGCTCACAAAAGAAAACGATTGGTGGCAATTGAACGGCTAAGAGCTATGTGTGGAAAGCAAATGAGGAGAACATTAGATCCAACGTGGAGGGTTTGAAGGATTGGAAGAGCAGTGAATGTGGGAGTTGATAGGGTATCTTCCTGACTTGAGCTCTTTGAAGCTGTTGCAACTTAGATCTCTCAAGAAAAATCTGCTCATAGGTGGATTCACTAGAAAACATGTTCGTGCACTAGAACCTTCACTTGTCGTGCATAATATGAGCACAAACTACCTCTCTGGGCGTGTTGATGCTTGTCTCTTTCAACATCCTTCTTTATAACAACTCATTCTTGCAAATAATTCCGTTACAATGCTCATCAATGAACTCAGAGGAGAAGACATGCAGATGGAAAAGTCACAAATGGTGGCGATTCACATAAGCAACAATAGGATTGGAGGGTTATTACCACGTATGTTTGTAATCATGCTGAACATGTCATCTCTTTCACTAAGCAACAATGCATTCTATGGCGGAATAAATGTGAGCTATGCAAACAAAGCTCTTTCAGAGAGAGTTTGTATGCATCCATTGCAAAGCATAATGTTTAACGAGAACTATTTAACTAGACCATTGCCCTCCCTCTTCACGAAGCTTTCACCAGAGAATACAATGGTGACCTTCATTGATCACTACCTTCCAAGTTGTCTATCAGGAATTTTCTTCTGCCAAGGAGCTAATAAGAAGGCAATCTCTTTGTGTAGGCTTTACAATGTGAATGTGTGAGCAACAACTAAGAGGTCTTTGGCAGTTGCTGGTATTTGATGCCAAATTGTTTGTTCGGATGTTGCAAGCTCCATAGGATGCTATTGTATGTTTCAACTTTATTGGCACATGGGCACGTGGCATATGGTGAGCTCTTATCTGATGTTAAATAGAAGAAGCCTAAATATTGAAGGTTACCATATGAGCATAATCTACATAGAAGATTACACAAGCTCTTTCATTCTGTCCATTGTGATATGTGGAGTTTTTTTCAATAGTGTTGATGCTATCTCAGCAAAATAATAGCCTACAGATGAAAAATGGAAACTTTTTATCCATGAATGGCACGTACCTCTGTCACTGCAGTACCTTAGATGGTAACATTGCAAGGTATAAAGGAAGGCTTGTAGCTAAAGGGTTTGCTCACGCCTATGAATTTTACTATAAAGAGACCTTTATTCCTATAGCAAAGATGGATACCATTAGAACAATCATTGCAATTGGAGCTTGCAAGCACTAGAAGATATACCAACTTGCTCTAAAGATTTCTTTGAGAAATGGATACCTAGAGAAGGTAATCCACATGGACAAACCATTAGGTCTTGAAGATAATATAGAAGATAATTATTTTCATAGGTTAAGGAAATCTATGGTTTCATTCTAGAAAAAGTTAGGCTTGCACCACCTCATTATGAACCATTTCACATTATTAAAAAGATCAATGAAAACTCTTTTATATTTCATGTATCATCTAATTCCAATGTACATAAATATTTTCATATAATTCTTCTAAAACCATTTAAATGCACTCTACCGCTCACTCATATTCTTGAAGATCCTCCTTTGTTTGAAGAATAATCTAAAATCCCAATTATTGAAAATATAACTGATCATGATGCAACTACTACACGTAAAGGTCATCACTATCATAGATATTTGGTGAAATATAAAAGTCATTCTACTGAAGTATCTTAGTGGATCCATAAGGATTCATTGGATACCCATAATGACCACTTAATGTTTTCATATAATTCACAATCACAATAATTGAACTCTCCAAACATACATTTCCATGCATGTGTTTTTACACGGGATATTATTATTATTTTTTCATTGATGGGACATATGAATTGCCATTCATATCTACTTTCTTTTCTATCAAGTGAGGTCAGTTGCCTCTTCAACTAAAGGGCATGTTATCTCTTATGAAGTTTTGGATTATTGGAGTTCATTTTACTCAGATTGTAGTGTGCTTTGTGTTTTGATTGAGCATATGAATGTTTGTGAGGGCATGTACTTATTTGAATGCATCTTTACATAAATAGAGAAATTATACTTTCCATATATTTTGTAAACAAAGGACACACGAAAAGGGTTTTTTTTAGAAAGTCTTGAAAATAGTGGTTGAGATAATGATCGCAATAAAACATGACTTTCATAAATAAAAATCTCACGATCACTAGATAGTGATAAACTTTTTACTCACATGCCTACATTTTGAAGCACTGACCTTCATTGTAACTTATATATATTGACATATTTAAAATCTACAAGTACATGCACCCTAGAGACCCATCTGATAGAGTGTGCATGGGGAGATTGTACCCAATACTATCTACTATATTATCTATTATGCAACCCTCTTTTAGTGTGTTACACATTTTGTATTGTCTCTGTGTTTGCAAGACTACAAGTTCATGGAACACTTTGAAAACACAACCATATATTAATGCTTTCATAAATGTCACATTGGTATAATACATTTTAGTGCTTACCTCTTTGAAGTTACGATTTAAAATTCGATAGGATAACATAGTTAGTAATATCACAAACAACTGAGGTTGAATACATCTTCAACTATTCATCCACATTTCCAATTTTCTTGAATGAGTGTTTAGTGTCATCACCTGTCTATACTTCATGCTTCCCTTTGGGCTCCTCAAGATCAAATAATAAAGCTACATTTCTAGCCACATGATTGGAACAACCTCAATCAATATAGAAAACATGCTCATCATCTTCATGTTGCTTGGATGTCATATTGATGATGAGTAGAGAGTCCTCTTGGTCTTCTATGTAGTTGTTATAATCTCTTCTTCCTCTGAAACCTCCTTGATAATTGTTGTTGTTGTAGCCTTTATTGTAGCTATGATTATAGTTGCTTTGTCCATTGTTGTATTTGCCTCTAGACTCTCCATAGCTACCTCTATGGAAGCCTCTTCCCCTTTGATTCATTGTATTCTTGAAGCATTCTTCTATGGTGTGGTTGGGAAGACCATAGATGTTGCAAGGTGGACAGTTGTAAGATCTCCCCCTACCTTGCTTTCCTCCTTTGCCCTTCCTCTAGCACCTCTTCCTCTACCTGTGTAGTTGGCTTGAGAGGTACTAGCCTCATCTTCATTCTTCTTGAGTTTACCTTTCTCTTTATCTATATAAAGGGCAGAACATTGATTACCTCTAGAATTGTCACTATTCTTGTTTAGCTTTGTCTCATGGGTGAAGAGTTACCCCATCAAGGTGTTGAGGTTAGATACTTGCATATCCATGTAGAGGTCCATTGCTCTGGTGAATGACTCCAACTTATCATCAACTTTGATGCCATTAATGATTTGCCTTACTATGTGTTGTTCTTCTATAGCCTCTCCAATGCTTGCAAGCTCGTCAACTACATCTTTCATCTTGGTTACATAATCAACCACTCCTTGCTTTGGTTGCTTCTTTAGAGTTGTAAACTCCATCCATAACTAATTCTTCCTAGCTCTTGTATTTTATGAGAAATATGATGAGAGTACTTCCTAAGTCTCTTGGAAGATATTGTGACTTCTAATGTAAGTCAATAAGAAATCATATATTGAGATTAGTAGATAAGACCTCGCAAGAGCATCCCTTGCACACCATGTGATCAACCTTTCTTGTTCTTCTAGTGTGGGTTGATGCTTGCTCCTGAATGTTGGCATCTCTTTATCTCTTGAAATGTATTGACATAGAATTCTCCCTTGAAGGTAGACTTGCATCATTAGTGACCATGTTGAGTAGTTTTCTCTATCCAATTTGTCAATGAAGGATACAAATCCATCTCCCATCTTGCTTATTGTTGCTCTGATACCACTGTTGGAGGAGATGGTGGATAGTCTTTAGATATGAAGTGGTGTTGCTTGATCTTGTTCCACACCTACCAAGAATGATTGTTGGAGAGTATAGTGGGCTTTTTTAGCTAGCTAAGGATTAAAAATAATCACCTATGTTGCTTGGAAAGTGATCCACTAATCAATGGATCCAAAGAGATAGGTAGGAATCGATCCAAGACTAAATAACTTGCTATTCTTGTCTATACACTTGTTCAATGTCTTGAACAATTTTCTGAGCACAAAAGCAATTAGCTTAATTCCTTTTGAGGATATCTAATTAGCTTAGTTAGATACCAATCATGAATGATTTCATAAAAAATGATGGACTACACACTAAGAATGATGTCTATCAAATCACAGAACCTCACTGACAATTACGAGATATAATGAGCAACAAACTAGAGAGAAGAGATTTGCTAATATCTCATGATTCAGAGAGGCAATGATAATGAGACTTTGTAGTCATATGCTAGACACTACATTGAATGTACAATGCTTGAAATCATGAAAAATGATCAACCATACACTAAGAACAAGCTCCTAGAAAGTCATTGTTCTGATGTAGGCATAACAAAGAAGTGAAATGAGAATGTAATGATAATATGTATATTAAATCCTATACAAATACAATGTCATTGGCAATCATATATTTCACAATGCTTCAGAGGTGAATGAGCTATGAGATGAGCTTTCAATTGACAATAGATGCCCTGCACAATGATCTCATGGAGTCAAGATATCAGATGGTGTGGTCGAAATTAGAAGACCGTGCTTGCAACTTGATCAAAAGGAGTAATTTAAAGATGGCCTGCTACAAATTCATCAGCTCGATTGTTATGTTGTGCTGTTTGGGGAGTACATGTATGATCCTAAAAATTGGAAAGACAATGACCCTAAGTTTTTAGGCCTTCTATGTGACAGTTACTAGTTTACAATGGTGAATGCATATTGGAAAGCTAGGAAGCACTTAATACTATGCCATCAACTTGTGGCTCAATTTGTGCTCAAGATTACAACAGAGATTGAGTCTCAAAACAATACTTCCTAGAGGCTCTTTACAAAAACACGGGAACTTTATTCACTCAATGTGAAGTAGAGTGTTTTAGAAGGATAACTTTCCATCTCGATCATCTAGATGTGATGGCCAAATTCACAACTCATATTGAGGCTGATAAATATTTGTACCTCATCTTGATTTCAAATGCAAATCTCATTGACCGGGCTTCCTTACTTGATGGTAGACCCTATTCTATCTAGGAGGACCTACTCAAGAAACCTTACTTTTTGTTCACTCCAATGGCCGTTCAACTTATCACTAGAGATGGTGAATTTGTTACGTGCTCTAGTCACAACATTGCATTGCATATATGGACCTGAGCACAAGATATTTCTAAAAATCCTCATGCAATGTATGCTTATGTGTGTGTGTGCATAGGTTTATATGGAAAGGGGTGGATCTCTAAAAGGGGTAGATCTCTGAGGGGTGGATCTCCACCACTGTACCTCGATCTATTAATGATGCACAATATAAAGTTTTGGGCTAAGATCGCTCATTATGTATCTACAAAGGCACAACATCGGATAAAATACGTTGTCTAACAGAGGTTTGAGGTATAGTGTTCGAGTCCCCAACAAAAGATGGCACTACAATATTTGATGTGTTCAAGGAGAGATTTTTTTCTGTGTATGTCTAGTCTGCACATCTAAGAAAATGATGGAAGGAACTACACAATAGAGGGCAGTAAGCTTTGGATGGCTAGAGTGTGACTAGAAGAGGAAGTGCAGATTAGCTTATAGGAGCTCACAAAAGAAAACGATTGGTGGCAATTGAACGGCTAAGAGCTATGTGTGGAAGCAAATGAGGAGAACATTAGATCCAACGTGGAGGGTTTGAAGGATTGGAAGAGCAGTGAATGTGGGAGTTGATAGGGTATCTTCGTGACTTGAGCTCTTTGAAGCAGTTGCAACTTAGATCTCTTAAGAAAAATTTGCTCATAGGTGGATTCACTAGAAAACATGTTCGTGCATTAGAACCTTCACTTGTCGTGCATAATGTGAGCACAAACTACCTCTCTGGGCCTGTTGATGCTTGTCTCTTTCAACATCCTTCTTTATAACAACTCATTCTTACAAATAATTCCGTTACAATGCTCATCAATGAACTCAGAGGAGAAGACATGCAGATGGAAAAGTCACAAATGGTGGCGATTCACATAAGCAACAATAGGATTGGAGGGTTATTACCACATATGTTTGTAATCATGCTGAACCTGTCATCTCTTTCACTAAGCAACAATGCATTCTATGGCGGAATAAATGTAAGCTATGCAAACAAAGCTTTCTCAGAGAGAGTTGGTATGCATCCATTGCAAAGCATAATGTTTAACGGGAACTATTTAACTGGACCATTACCCTCCCTCTTCACGAAGCTTTCACCAGAGAATAGAATGGTGACCTTCATTGATCACTACCTTCCAAGTTGTCTATCAGGAATTTTCTTCTGCCAAGGAGCTGATAAGAAGGCAATCTCTTTGTGTAGGCTTTTACAATGTGAATGTGTGAGCAACAACTATAGAGGTCTTTGGCGGTTGCTGGTATTTGATGCCAAATTGTTTGTTCGGATGTTGCAAGCTCCATAGGATGCTATTGTATGTTTCAACTTTATTGGCACATGGGCACGTGGCATATGGTGAGCTCTTATCTGATGTTAAATAGAAGAAGCCTAAATATTGAAGGTTACCATATGATCATAATCTACATAGAAGATTACACAAGCTCTTTCATTCTGTCCATTGAGATATGTGGAGTTTTTTTCAATAGTGTTTATCTCAGCAAAATAATAGCCTACAGATGAAAAATGGAAACTTTTTATCCATGAATGGCACGTACCTCTGTCACTGTGGTACCTTAGATGGTAACATTGCAAGGTATAAAGAAAGGCTTGTAGCTAAAGGGTTTGCTCACGCCCATGAATTTTACTATAAAGAGACCTTTATTCCTATAGCAAAGATGGACACCATTAGAACAATCATTGCAATTGGAGCTTCCAAGCACTAGAAGATATACCAACTTGCTCTAAAGATTTCTTTGAGAAATGGATACCTAGAGAAGGTAATCCACATGGACCAACCATTAGGTCTTGAAGATAATATAGAAGATAATTATTTTCATAGGTTAAGGAAATCTATGGTTTCATTCTAGAAAAAGTTAGGCTTGCACCACCTCATTATGAACCATTTCACATTGTTAAAAAGATCAATGAAAACTCTTTTATATTTCATGTATCATCTAATTCGAATGTACATAAATATTTTCATATAATTCTTCTAAAACCATTTAAATGCGCTCTACCGCTCACTCATATTCTTGAAGATCCTCCTTTGTTTGAAGAATAATCTAAAATCCCAATTATTGAACATATAACTGATCATGATGCAACTACTACACGTAAAGGTCATCACTATCATAGATATTTGGTGAAATATAAAAGTCATTCTACTGAAGTATCTTAGTGGATCCATAAGGATTCATTGGATACCCATAATGACCACTTAATGTTTTCATATAATTCACAATCACAATAATTGAACTCTCCAAACATACATTTCCATGCATGTGTTTTTACACGGGATATTATTATTATTTTTTCATTGATGGGACATATGAATTGCCATTCATATCTACTTTCTTTTCTATCAAGTGAGGTCAGTTGCCTCTTCAACTAAAGGGCATGTTATCTCTTATGAAGTTTTGGATTATTGGAGTTCATTTTACTCGGATTGTAGTGTGCTTTGTGTTTTGATTGAGCATATGAATGTTTGTGAGGGCATGTACTTATTTGAATGCATCTTTACATAAATAGAGAAATTATACTTTCCATATATTTTGTAAACAAAGGACACACGGAAAGGGTTTTTTTTAGAAAGTCTTGAAAATAGTGGTTGAGATAATGATCACAATAAAACATGACTTTCATAAATAAAAATCTCACGATCACTAGATAGTGATAAACTTTTTACTCACATGCCTATATTTTGAAGCACTGACCTTCATTGTAACTTATATATATTGACATATTTAAAATCTACAAGTACATGCACCCTAGAGACCCATCTGATAGAGTGTGCATGGGGAGATTGTACCCAATACTATCTACTATATTATCTATTATGCAACCCTCTTTTAGTGTGTTACACATTTTGTATTGTCTCTCTGTTTGCAAGACTACAAGTTCATGGAACACTTTGAAAACACAACCATATATTAATGCTTTCATAAATGTCACATTGGTATAAGACATTTTAGTGCTTACCTCTTTGAAGTTACAATTTAAAATTCGATAGGATAACATAGTTAGTAATATCACAAACAACTGAGGTTGAATACATCTTCAACTATTCATCCACATTTCCAATTTTCTTGAATGAGTGTTTAGTGTCATCACCTATCTATACTTCATGCTTCCCTTTGGGCTCCTAAAGATCAAATAATAAAGCTACATTTCTAGCTACATGATTGGAATAACCTCAATCAATATAGAAAACATGCTCATCATTTTCATGTTGCTTGGATGTCATATTCATGATGAGTAGAGAGTCCTTTTGGTCTTCTATGTAGTTGTTATAATCTGTTCTTCCTCTGAAACCTCCTTGATAATTGTTGCTGTTGTAGCCTTTATTGTAGCTATGATTATAGTTGCTTTGTCCATTGTTGTGTCTGCCTCTGGACTCTCCATAGCTACCTCTATGGAAGCCTCTTCCCCTTTGATTCATTGTATTCTTGAAGCATTCTTCTATGGTGTGGTTGGTAAGACCATAGATGTTGCAAGGTGGACTGTTGTAGGATCTCCTCCTACCTTGCTTTCCTCCTTTGCCCCTTCCTTTAGCACCTCTTTCTCTACATGTGTAGTTGGCTTGAGAGGTAGTACCCTCATCTTCATTCTTCTTGGGTTTACCTTTCTCTTTATCTATATAAAGGGCAGAACATTGATTACCTCTAGAATTGTCACCATTCTTGTTTAGCTTTGTCTCATGGGTGAAGAGTAACCCCATCAAGGTGTTGAGGTTAGATACTTGTGTATCAATGTAGAGGTCCATTGCTGTGGTGAATGACTCCGACTTATCATCAACTTTGATGCAATTAATGATTTGACTTACAATGTGTTCTTCTTCTACAGCCTCTCCAATGCTTGCAAGCTCTTCAACTACATCTTGCATCTTGGTTACATAATCAACCACTCCTTGCTTTGGTTGCTCCTTTTGAGTTGTAAACTCCATCTATAACTAATTCTTCCTAGCTCTTGTGTTTTATGAGAAACATGATGAGAGGACTTCCTAAGTCTCTTGGGAGATCTTGCGACTCCTAATGTAAGGCAATATGAAATCATATATTGAGTTTAGTAGATAAGACCTTGAAAGAGCATCCTTTGCACACCATGTGATCAACTTTTCTTGTTCTTCTAGTATGGGTTGATGCTTGCTCCTGAATGTTGACATCTCTTCATCTCTTGAAATGTATGCATATAGAATTCTCCCTTGAAGGTAGGCTTGCATCCTTAGTGACCATGTTGAGTAGTTTTTCATATCCAATTTGTCAATGAAGGATGCAAATCCATCTCCCATCTTGCTTATTGTTGCTCTGATACCACTGTTGGAGGAAATGGTGGATAGTCTTTAGATATGAAGTGGTGTTGCTTGATATTGTTTCACACCTGGCAAGAATGATTGTTGGAGAGTATAGTGGGCTTTTTTAGCTAGCTAAGGATTATAAATAATCACCTATGTTTCTTGGAAAATGATCCATTAATCAGGATCCAAAGAGATAGGTAGGAATCGATCCAAGACTAAATAACTTGCTATTCTTGTCTATACACCTATTCAATGTTTTGAACAATTTTTTGAGCACAATAGCAATTAGCTTAATTCGTTTTGGGGATATCTAGCTAGCTTAGATATCTACCAATCATGGGTGATTTCATACAAAATGATGGACGAAACATTGAGAATGATGATTAACAAATCACAGAACCTTCCCGACAATTACGAGATGCAATAGTCAAAAGATTGGAGAGTAGAGATTTGCCAATATCTCATGATTCAGAGAGGCAATGATAATGAGACTTTGTATACATATGCTAGACAGTACATTGAATGTAAAATGCTTGAAATCATGACAAATGATCAACCATACACTAAGAACAAGCTCCTAGAAAGTCATTATTTTGATGTAGTCATAACAAAGAAGTGAAATGAGAATGGAATGATAGTATGTATATTAAATCCTATGCAAATACAATGTCATTGGCAATCATATATTGCACAATGCGTGAGAGGTGAATGAGCTATGAGATGAGCTTTCAATTGACAATAGATGCCCTTCACAATGATCTGATGGAGTCAAAATATTAGCTGGTGTGGTCGAAATTAGAAGACCATGCTTGCAGCTTCATCGAAAGGAGTAATTTAAAGATGACCTACTACAAATTCATTGGCTGGATTGTTATGTTGCGCTCTTTGTGGAGTATATGTATGATCCTAAAAATTGGAAAGACAATGACCCTAAGGTTTTAGGCCTTCTATGTGACAGTTACTAGTTTACAATTGCGAATACATATTGGAAAGCTAGGAAGCACTTAATACTATGCCATCAACTTGTGGCTCAATTTGTGCTCAAGATTACAACAGAGATCGAGCCTCAAAACAATACTTCCGGGAGGCTCTTTACAAAAACACAGGAAATTTATTCACTCAATGTGAAGTAGAGTGTTTTAGAAGGATAATTTTGTTTCTCGATCATCCAGATGTGATGGCCAAATTCACAACTCATATTGAGGCTGATAATTATTTGTACCTCGTTTTGATTTCAAATGCAAATCTCATTGAGCAGGCTGCCTTACCTGATGGTAGACACTATGCTATCTGGGAGGACCTACTTAAGAAACCTTGCTTTTTGTTCACTCTAGTGGCCGTTCAACTTATCAGTGGAGATGATGAATTTGTTACCTGCTCTAGTGGCAACATTGCATTGCATATATGGACTTTGGCACAAGATATTTCTAAAAGTCCTCCTGCAATGTATGCTTATATGTGTGTGTGTGTGCGTAGGTTTATATGGAAAGGGGTGGATCTAAGAGAGGGAATCTTCTAAGAGAAAAGAAATCATAGGGCAGTGAAAAAAAAGAATCCATAAGGGGAAGAGGACTTTTCGTGTGGCTGGTCTACATAATTTGTAGGGGACAAATTCCAACATTGAGAGGAACCAAAAGCTTCTCGTGACTGAGAGGAAGACATTCATCATCCTTTCACTTATCCGACATTAGGCGGAAACAAAACTTCTATGGCTAGCAACATGCTTTCAGTTAGTGAAACAAGTGGGCGAGGCAAGATTCTTGTTTTCAAAAATGCCCATGCATAACAGGCAGACTCAGGATGTTGTAGGCCTCCTGGTCTCATGGAAGCTCCCAAAGGGGGATATGGTTCAAAGAAAAATACAAGTCATATTCTTCCACATGGCTTTACTAAATTCATATTGCCCCCAACCTCAATCTATTAATGATGCACAATAAGAAGTTCTATGTTGAAATCACTCATAATGTATCTACAAAGGCACCTTATAGGATAAAATACATTGTCTAAAAGAGGCTTGAGTTATAGTGGTGGAGTCCCCAACAGAAATTGGCACTGTAATATTTGATATTTTCAAGGAGATAGTTTCTTTTGTGTGTCTAGTCTGCACATATGAGAAAATGATGGAAGGAACTACACAATAGAGGGCAGCAAGCTTTGGATGGCTAGTGTTACTAGAACAAGAAGTGTAGATTAGCTTATGGGAGCTCACAAAAGAAAAGGATTGGTGGCAACTAAAAGGCTAAGAGCTATGTGTGCAAGCAAATGAGGAAAGCATCAGATCCAATGAGGATTGTTGGAAAGATTCGAAGAGCAACAAATGAGGGATTTCACAGGGTATCTTCCTAATTTGAGCTCTTTGAAGAAGTTGTGACTATTAGATCTCTCAAGAACAATCTCCTCGTAGGGGGATTCACCAAACAACATGTTCATGCACTAAATCATGCACTTATGGTGCTTGATGTGAGCACAAACCACCTCTCTAGGACTCTTGATGCTTCTCTCTTTCAGCATCCTTCTTTACAACAGCTCATTCTTGCAAATAGTTCCTATACAATGCTCATGAATGAATTTAGACGAGAAGACATGTAGATGGAAAAATCACAAATGGTGGGGATTGACATAAGCAGCAACAGGATTGGAGGGTTATTACCACGTATGTTTGTAGTCATTCCAAACTTGTCATCTCTTTCATGGAGCAACAATGCATTCTGTGGCCACATAAATGTGAGCTATGAAATCAAATCTCTTTCAGAAAGAGTTGGTATGCATCCATTGTAGAGGATGATGTTTAACGAGAACTCTTTAACTAGACCATCGATCTCCCTCTTCATGAAGCTTTCACCAGAGAATACAATGGCGAGATTGGTTGATAATTGCCTTCCAAGTTGTCCATCGGGATTTTTCTTCTCCCAAGGAGCCGATTAGAAGGCAATCTCTTTGTGTAGGCTTTAGAACGTGAACGTGTGAGCAATAACTATAGAGTTCTTTGGCAGCTACTCGTATTTGATGCCAAATTGTTTGCGCGGATGTTGCAAGCTGCATAGGATGCTATTGTATGTTTCTACTTTATTGTTACATGAGCACGTGGCATATGGGGAGCTCTTATCTGATGTTAATTAGAAGAATCCTGAACATTGAAGGTTACCATATGAGCATAATCTACATAAAAGATTACACAAGATCTTTGATTCTGTCAATTGGGATCTACGGAGTTTTTTCAAAAGTGTTGATGCTATCTCAACAAAATAATAGCCTTTAGATGAAAAATGGTAGCTCTTTATCCATGAATCGCATGTAGGTCCCTCAATGTGGTATCTGAACCTGGTCCATGGAAATCAAGAATGCTGATTATTGAATCTTCTTTGACCAAGCAGCAATGGAATGCTAAGTCAGACATACATGGCCGATACTGAAGGATGGAAGCAAAGTAAATTTTATAACAAAAACCTGGAACGTTATTAAACTAGGCTATCATCTAGGTACTCAAATCTAGGTGAATTTGCTACATCCTCTCTTTGATATATTATTATTTTTAGCATCATGCATTTACTCTTAACATTTTTGACATAGACACATTCTGATGTGTATATCTTAAGCTTCATCTTGAAACTCCAGAATGAACTAGTGAGTAGTGTAGGTTACAATGTAGACCTCACTCTCTTACACTATGGCAATTGAGAACTCGGGAATAGAGTCACTCACACACAAGTTTTTTTTTGACATCTTTGATAGATAAGATGTTTGAATTGTAATTTGAATCCTCCATTGGCTCTCACTAAAAGTACTCTTTCAATAT
Organism: Ceratopteris richardii; assembly: GCA_020310875.1. Taxonomy (NCBI): domain Eukaryota; kingdom Viridiplantae; phylum Streptophyta; class Polypodiopsida; order Polypodiales; family Pteridaceae; genus Ceratopteris; species Ceratopteris richardii. Next base: position 71,249,840 of record CM035418.1, on the reverse strand, counting down.
AGGAGATATTCCCTCAAATGAAGTCATTACTTTTCTATCTAACAAGTCCACGAGTTTATTAGTGATTACAAATATTCTCTTATGTCAAAAAATGAATTTTACAAATGGTAAAGAATAAAATCTTCCTAGCAATGGTTTCCATGGAGCTTCAAATATTCATGAACTTCTAGCCAAATGTGTAGGCTTGAACTTTGCACCAACAGCTCCCCCTGAAGTAAAAAATTTTGACTTGGTCTTCTTTTTCAATCTTCCTGAATGTTCTGCATTCCAATCATTGACTTAAACCTGCAAAGTTTTGTACCATATAATGCTTTAGTCAATAATTCTACACATTGCATATTAGTTGATACATATGCCGTCTGAATTTCCTTGCTCAATAGCTTGTCTCTCACGTAATGATAGTGGACCTCTATACGCTTGGTCCTGATGGAGAGTGTTAATCTCCAAAAGAACAAGCTACTCTTGTAGTTAGAGCACCTCTATAACAAGAGTAACTCAAACCTTCACCAATTTTAGAGGATCAATGATCAATTATAAAGATTTTGAAAAATCTGTGAAGGAGATGACTACAAAGAAAGTCTGCTGCACATATCTCACTCATCAACTTATAAATTGTGTAAAGTTTTTTATGAAACTTTGCACAAGGTGTTGCCTATAGTTTGCGCACCTTCTCCAAGTTGAATCACTCCAAACGATTCAGTATATCTTGAGAAATGTTCTCAACAAGTTAGCTATGTCTAAAGCTGCTCTTTTGAAAAGTTGATTTAGACACCTATAACTTTTAATACTTGGTTCTCTCAATTTAGAAACCGTTTATGAAAATGCTTTAGCCACATATAGCTTACCTTCCAACTTAAATATTGAGTGCTTGCTTGCTCACAAATTTACACTCTGCAAGGAGAACTTACCAAAACATTAACATCAAATTTTGCGCCTGTTTCAGGAACCAGTGAACACTTCTTCACATATATGAATGTTCCTACACATAATTCTCACAGCTCGTTTACAATTAGGCTCTCAAACTTTAACCATAGACTCATTGACTATGGACTGAGATATCTACAAAAGGATTCTTGAAATGATCAAGCACAGAAGGAGAATGCACAGAAACATCGCACACAATTTTCTTTCATTCCTGAAGAAAAATACAACTAAGTGATGAGAGAGACTTTTACTCACATCTAAGATGTCTAATGACTCATACCACTATTGATTTCTCTATTCTCATGCTCTCTCATATTTGCCCCAACTTTTTCTTTGTATATATAGGCAAATATTTACAATATCATGACTATACAAAAGTATAGGTGAACTATCTCTGAATTAATGTACATATGTGTACACATCTTCATCTTCTGAATATGTACTTCCTCCATGCTTCATAACTTGAACTTTTCTTCAGTACTTGACTTCCAAACCTTCATTAAAACTTCAATTGTTTGTTGATTGTCCTGCACCAACAACTCCCCCTCAATCATCAATTGAGGTTTTCTCTATCTTCTTTATACCTGCCATGTCTTTGAATCTCTGTAGCTTTGGTCCATCCAAGCTTTTGGTTAGCATATTAGCTATCTGATCTTTTGTTGAAGTATGTATGACCTCAATCTCTTTATCCATCACCTTCTCTCTTAGAAAGTGATACTCAATCTCAATATGTTTAGTCTTGGCATGAAACACAGGGTTAGCAGCTAGATACAGTGAACTCATGTTATCTCCATGAATAGTGGGTATACTCTGAATGATGTCAAAACTCTTCATCAGAGTCTTAAGCCATATCACTTCCTTTGCAGCTTCAAACATACCTTTGTACTCTACTTCTGTAGATGACAAAGCAACTGTGTGTTGCTTCTTTGAACACCAAGAAATTAACTTATCTCCCACATAACATAAGTATCCATAAGTTGATCTCCTACCATCAGGATTACCTGCCCAATCTGCATCACTATATATCTTGATGTTTGTATCTGATGTAAAACCATAATACAAACCCTCTTTGAGTGTACCCTTAATGTACCTCAACACTCTTTGTCTTGCAATCCAATGTTCTTTCCTAGGACAATGCATGAATTGAGACAAAACTCCAACCACATATGACAAGTCAGGTCTAGTTAAAGTAGCATAAATCAAACTACCAACCAAACTTTGATATAACTTCATGTCCTTGAACTCTCCTCCTCCATATTTGCTTAACTTGTGATTCACCTCCATTGGAGTAGGTGGTGCCGTGCAATCATTCATCTTAAACTTGATAAAAAGTTTCTCAAATACCTTTCTTTGAGTCACATACACTCCATGTTGAGTGTATGAAATCTCCATGCCCAAGAAATATGACAAGTTTCCCAAATCAGTGATCTTAAATTCTTTCTCCATTTGCTTCTTTAGGCGTTGAATGCCTTTCTCATCTGTACCTGTAAGAATTATATCATCAACATATATGCACATGTAAATGATTCCATCATCACTTGCTTTAAGAAGCAAGCTACTATCTGCCTTTGACACTTGAAATCCAAGTTCTTTCAAGAACTTCACAAGTCTATAATTCCATGGCCTTGGGGCCTGCTTCAAACCATACAAAGCTCTCTTGAGCTTACATAGATACTCTGGATACCTTTCATCTCTGAATCCTTGGGGTTGCTCCATGAAAACATCATCTGAAATATAACCATTCAAAAAAGCATTCTTCACATCTAATTGACACAATTTCCGACCTTTACATGCAGCAATAGCTATGAGTGTCTTGATGGTTGTCATCTTTGCCACAGGACTATAGGTCTCCTCATAATCTATACCATAAGTTTGAGCAAAACCCTACACAACAAGTCTAGCTTTATACCTAGATACACTTCCATATGCAAATCTCTTTGTCTTCTAGACCCATTTACATCCAATGATCTTCTCGTTATTTGGCTTAGGAACCAATTCCCATGTCTGATTCTCCATTAATGCATCATATTCTTCCTGCATAGCTTTCTCCCAATTTTCCTTACCTTTTGCCTCTTCATATGTAGAAGGATCTTCATCTGTCTTTATCATGTAAGCATAATCTTTGGTGGCCAAAAAAGAAGTGTCATAGCTATACCTTGTAGGTTGCCACTTGTGTCTTGATGACCTTCTGAGTTCTCCACTTCTTGAGGTTTCTGGTTCATCACAGTCAGGATCAAGTCTTGGAATTTCTTCAACTTCAACATGCACTTCATTGTTCTCCTCTTCATCAAATATCTGAACCTTTGATTTACCTTTCTTTTGATTCACAACTTCTTCATCACCTGCATTAATATTGATTATACGTGCATGCCAAGTACCTTGCTCATCAAATGTAACATCCTTTGATACAAGGAATTGTTTTGTGGATGGAGTCCACAACCTATATCCCATCTGCTTATCATCATATCCAATAAATACATACTTTTCAGCTTTAGGTTCCAATTTATGCCTCAATTGTGATGGAACATATGCATATGCCAAACATCCAAATACTTTGCAATGATCTATAGTAGGTCTCTTACCCTACCATGCCTCATATGGTGTCATACCTTGCAAAGCTTTACATGGTAACCTATTAACCAAATAAGTAGCTATACTTACAACCTCAACCCACAAGTAATTTGGATAATTTTTCTCCTTCATCATGGATCTTGCAAACTCAACAAGAGTTCTATTTCTTCTCTCTGCTACACCATTTTGTTGAGGAGAGTACCTGCAAGTAATTTCTCTTTTTATACCTGCATTCCATAAGTAATCACTGAACTCATTAGAGAAGTACTCTCCCCCTCCATCTGATCTTAGTCTCTGCAACTTATGACCTGTAATTCTCTTTGCATACACATGATAATGTTTGAATGTATTGAATACCTCTGACTTATCTTTGGTCACATAGATAGTGATCCATCTGGTAGCATCATCAATATAAATCATATAATACCTTGAACCATTGATACTGAAATCCTTTGATGGTCCCCACACATCTGTGTGTACTAATTCAAGCTTTTCTGAATACATAAAGCCATGCTTGGAATAGGATTTCTTATGAGCCTTACCTAATTGACATGCCTCACATTTGTACGTCATATGTTGTCCTGCAACATTAGGCAATCCAAGCACTAAACCATTGTTAATCATATCTCTGATACCTCTTTCATTAGAATGTCCAAGTCTTTTGTGCCAAAGATCTAACTCAGAGATCTTATGTCCTCCATAAGTGAACAAGCCATGACCAACATTACCTTGGATCTTCATTGTGATAATCTTCCTTCTTTCTTCCCTGAAACAATCTGTTTATACCCATTGCTAGGGTCTTCCACAAATACTCCTTCATTAGTGAATCTAACTTCATAACCTTTTTCAACAATTTGTCCTACACTTATTAGATTCTTAGGAATTGTAGGAACATAAAAGACCTTACTCAAGAGGGTGCTACCATCCTTGGCCTTCACTGATCCAATTGACTTCACTCTGTGCTTTGTATTGTCTCCTGTTTGAACCACATGATTAGTTACCTTATTTTCCAAATCAGTCATCAAAGCTATGTTGCCACTCAGGTGATTGCTACACCCTGAGTCAATGTAAAAGACTCTTTGGTCTTCACTTTGCCTTTCACAAGCTGCATTCATTATCAATGTTGAATCCTCCTTCTGATCTGAAGCATAAATGTAGTAGGTATTGTTGTATTGTTGACTTTGGAATCCTCTACCTCCATTTCTTCCAAATTAACCTCTACTACCTCTAACTCTGAAATTACCTCTTTGATTTTTGCCACCTCTTCCTCTTGAATTAAAGTTCTGATTATATCCACCATTACTCTGAGTATCATGCCAACAATCATTAGCTTAGTGATTTTTCTTACCACAAATCCAGCAAGCTTTGACTCCATCTTTATTACTCCTGCCTCTTCCTCTACCTTTGCCACCTCCTCTTCCTCTTAGGAAGTTAGCTTGATTAGTTGTACCTTCATCCTCATTTGCTTGTTGCTTTCCCTTGATACTGTTCTTCTTATCCTTTGAATACATTGCATGACCTGTACTCTTGTCACCTTCACCTTTGACATCCTGCTCAAAGGTTAACATATGTCCTAGCAACTGATTTAAGTCAGGAGTAAAATGATCAAGTGATAATTCAGTAGACAAAATGAATGGCTTCCATTTGTCATCACCTCTCAACCCTGTGAGGATTTGCCTTACCAATTTATCCTCCTCAATGTCTTCATCAACTGCTCCTAATGCATCTGCAATGTCCTTCATCCTTGTTACATAGTCTGAGATGGATTGAGAGGCCTTCTTCTTGAAAGTGGTAAATTCTGCCCACAAAGATGCCTTCCTTGACTTTGTGGTGTTTTGGAAATGCTCTTCCAAAGCATTCCATATATCACTTTCACTTTCAAGACCTCTAATGTGAGGTAGCAAGTAGTCATTAACTGACATATAGATAATACTCCTAGCTTGAGCATCTCTCTTCATCCAATTCTTCAAATCTGATCATTCCTCCCTAGTTGGAACACTAGGATCTCTGAATTGAGGCTTTTCTTCTTCACCTCTAATATAAGCTATCAAGTCTTTGCTCATAAGATGAGCTTCCATCCTCATTGACCATGTTGGATAGTTCTCTATATCCAACTTCTCTATTTGAAGAGAATCTCCCATCCTTTTTTCACCTGTATATTGAAATCTTCAACCTTTATGAGTAATAGATGTACCTTTACTTTGAATAATGTTACTTTTGTCTTCCTTGATGTCGTATGACCTCCTTCTCAAGCTTTTCCCTCAAGCTTTCACCTTTTGAACCTTTAGATGTTGAATTCTTTGCAACTACAGCAGTCAGGATCCTCCTTCCTTCAATTCTGATGCTTCCTGCTCTGATACCACTGATGGAGAGTGTTAATCTCCAAAAGAACAAGCTACTCTTGTAGTTAGAGCACCTCTATAACAAGAGTAACTCAAACCTTCACCAATTTTAGAGGATCAATGATCAATTATGAAGATTTTGAAAAATCTGTGAAGGAGATGACTACACAAAAAGTGTGCTTCACATATCTCACTCATTAACTTATAAATTGTGTAAAGTTCTTTATGAAACTTTGTACAAGGTGTCACCTACAGTTTGTGCACCTTCTCCAAGTTCAATCACTCCAACAGATTTAGTATATCTTGATAAATGATCTCAAAAAGTTACCTATGTCTAAAATTGCTCTTCTGAAAAGTCGATTTAGACACCTATAACTTTTAACACTTGGTTCTCTCAATCTAGAACCCATTTATGAAAATGCTTTTAGCCACAGATAGCTTACCTTCCAACTTAAAGATTGAGTGCTTGCTTGCTCAAAACTTTACACTCTAGAAGGAGAACTGACCAAAACATTAACATCAAATTTTGTGCTTGTTTCAGGAACCAGTGAACACTTCTTCACATATGAATGTTCCTACACATAATTCTCACATCCTGTTTACAATTAGGCTCTCAAACTTTAACCATAGACTCATTGACTATGGGCTTAGACATCTACAAAAGTATTCTTGAAATGATCAAGCACAAAAGGAGAATGCACAGAAACATCGGGCGCAATTTGCTTTCATTCCTGAAGAAAAATACAACTGAGTGATGAGAGAGACTCTTACTCATATCTTAGATGTCTAATGACTCATACCACCATTGATTTCTCTATTCTCATGCTCTCTCATATTTGCCCCAACTTTTTCTTTGTATATATAGGCAAATATTTACAATATCATGACTATACAAAAGTATAAGTGAATTATCTCTGAAGTAATGTACATATGTGTACACATCTTCATCTTCTGAATATGTACTTCATCCATGCTTCATAACTTGAACTTTTCTTCAGTCCTTGACTTCCAAACCTTCATTAAAACTTCAATTGTTGATTGTCCTGCACCAACAGGTCCTAGCATGATAAATAGGATTTTGTTGCAAGATGTAATGAACTTGTATTATCTCCAAAAATCATTGGAGACGTAGTATGCAAACATAAATATGTATACAACAATCTGATCCATATGGCCTCTTGAGTAGCATTGGCCAATCCTCAATACTCTGCCTCTATAGAAGATAAAGCAACAGTAGGTTGCTTCTTTGAAGACCATGATATAGGTTTATCACCTGCGAAGGATAGGTATCATGAGGTACTTCTTCTATGATCTTTGCAACCTGCCCAATCTGCATCTGAATATATCTGAATACAATCCTTTATTTTGAGTGCCCTTAAGGTACTTCAAAATCCTCTTGGCAGCTTCCAAATGAGGTGTCCTAGGTTTGTGCATAAACTGACTTAGAACACTTACTCCATAAGCAATATCAATCCTTGTCAATGTAGCATAGTTCAAGCTTCCCACTAGGCTTTGGTAACCTGCAATATTCTCAAGCACATCACCTTCACAAGCACTTAATTTTAGGTTTATCTCCATTGGAGTACTTGCAACTTTGGCATCCTGCAAATGAAATTTCTTCAACGTCCTATATATACTTTCTCTAGGTAATATAAATTCCAGAGTTAGTATAGACTAACACAAGTCCAAGAAAATATTTTAGTGATCCAAGGTCAGTAATTTTGAACTCCTACATCATCTGATTCTTGATCTGCTTGATGCCATTAGCATCATTACCTCTGAGTATGATATATTCAACATATACACATAGGTATATTACCTCTCAATTACTTCTCTTAATGAACAAAGAAGTATCTCCTTTACTCATGATAAAACCTTGATCGTGAAGATATATAGTCAACCTATGGTTCCATGCCCTAGGCGCCTACTCCAATCCATAAAGAGCTTTGTTCAATTTACATACATATGTTTCCTTGTTTTGGGTCCTCATAGCCAGGAGGTTGAGACATGTATACCTCCTTTGAAATCCAGCCATTTAGAAATGAATTTTTTAAATTCAATCGATACATGTTCCAATTCTTTGATGCAGCCATCCTTACCAATATCTTGATGGTTGGCATTTTGGCCATAGGTGAGAAGGTTTTTTCATAATCAACTCCCTAGGTTTGTGCAAAACCCTTGGCCACAAGTCCAGCTTTTATACCATGGATTACTTATCTCACAATCTGCTCCTCTTCAATTTATTCTCCTATGCTTGCCAATTGATCAGCTACATCTTTGACTTTGGTCACATACTCTGAGATGCCTTGCTTGGTTTGCTTTCTTTGGGTGGAAAATCTAATCCACAATTGGTTCTTCCTAGCCCTTGTGTTGGAAGAGAAATAGGAAGACAATGTTTCCCAAGTCTCTTGGGATGTCTTACAATTCCTAATATGTGGAAGAAGAAAATCAGAGGTTGAGTTAAGTAAGTGAGACCTTGCTAATGCATCCTTGGCACACCATGTGTTGAGTCTTTCATGCTTCTCTCTTGTAGGTTGTCCTTTGCTTTTGAATATGGGCATTTCCTCATCTCCTAAGATGTATTCATAGAGGCTTCTTCCTTGCAAGTATGTCTTCATCCTCAAAGACCATGCTTGATAGTTGTTCCTGTCCAATTTATCAATGAAGGAAGGAAAACCATCTCCCATTTTACCTTAGCTTTGCTCTGATGCCAATGTTGGGAAAGATGGATGACACTCAAAGAAATGAGTAGGTAGTGCCAAATCCTGCTTTGTACCAGCACTTTGATGCTCCAAAGTTGCACTTTAGGGCCTCTTAGCTTTCCAATGACACTAAATAAGTGCCTATGTACTTTGGAAATGATGTACAAAAAGATTGAACCAAAACAGACTACTTCCAAGTTGAAGGATTAATGAAAACCTTTTATTTTTTTTCACACAGCTCCTGCTTGTTATGCTTAGTGCTTCCACTACAATATGAATTAGAAGAATTCCTTTTACAGATATCTAATTGGCTTAATGAGATAATGATTCCAAGTGGAATCACTTAAAATGAAGCACTATGCATAGACCAATCAATTTAGCAATTGAATCATTACCGTCGATTTTTTAGGACCTCTGTAGAGTTTGACAAGTGAGTATTTATATATGTTTTTCTCCGAATTGGCTGAATAGATTTTTGTCAAAATTTTTAAGCATCTGGAGCACTTGG
>CM035418.1:71165793-71238293 GCA_020310875.1 Ceratopteris richardii | reverse complement strand
ACATTAGAATACATAAGAAGAAGAATAATTCACCACTAGAGATCAATTGACAACCATGGTCAATAAGTAGTTTGAGAGGGACTCCCAATCATTGCCTTGAAAGCGGTTTTAGAATGATTCATTTTGGATGTCAATTCCTTGCAATAAGTATTTAGAAATCTCCAACAAGTGCCAATGCCTAACATGCGATTATGCAAAAAGACATTAGTATCATCCACAATAATTCTCATGATCATTTGATATTGATTGAGAGGTAGATTGAGGCCATGAATTTGACCTAAGTGATTTGATGTTTAGCACACAAACTGAGACCATCAATCATGATAACAAAGAGAAGAGGTGCTAACAAGCACCCTTTTCTAATAGAAAATTTTAATTGAATCGCTTGAGAGAGTTGAACATTGATGTTTATCTAAGGAGTTGCATTTCCCACTAGAGTACAGATCATCTTAATGAATGTTTGGCCATAGACCAAGTCATTCAAGGATTGGAGAATGAATTCTCACTCGAATTTATCATAGACTTTGTCCAAGTCAATGTCAAAGAAGAGGAGATCTTGCGTCAATTCCTCACTCATTGATTCTCAAAGGTGGTAGGTAATATGGTTTGGATTCAACTTTGCTAGTATCTTGTAATTAGTTTGCAAGATCCTGACCGAATGCCAATTTTCAATTCTACTTTTTCTTCTTTTTTTTGTGAATGAGCTTGATGATGCCATCATTGAGACAATTGGGAATCACACCAAAAGAAATCGCCTCTTGCCACACCAAGCATAAAGGAGCGGCCACCACATGCTTGAAGGTCTTAAAGAACTCATTAGTAAGGCCATCCCACCCTAGCTTCTTGCCATAAGGAAGGGAATCAATTACCTCCAGAATATCAACATCCGAGATGGAAGATTCATGAAGCGATAATAGGTTTTGGGGGATTTGTTTCTTTCTAACATGAGAGATGGCGGCCATGCAATCTCGTCTAAGAGGAGAAGTAATGGTGCAAAGTTGAAACCCCCAAGAGTTGTGTAAAGTGCCTTAGAATTAGTGTACTATTATCTTCATTCGTTTTGCATTCAACCCCATTGGCATCCATCATGAACGGAATCGCTTCCTTGGATTGCTTCTTCTTGAGAAGGCTACACATCTCTTTAGTACACTTATCTGTCTTACCTACCAACCAATATTTAAAGTATATTTGTACATTATTTCTTTGAATTTCTTCTTTGTATCTCATCATACTTCTTAGTGTGTGGAGTCCAATCTAGTATTGAGAGTGGGCTTTGTTAACTTCTACCTCCAAAAAACTTAGCCTCCAATAAAGATTTTCCATTCTAACATGATGAATGGCTTGGAAATTCTTATTATCATTGGCTAAGATGCAATGAGTGTGCAGGTCTGTCATTCTCCAACGCGTGGCCAACAAGGAGAAGGAGGCAAAGGCCCCACTCCAAGCCTTGTTAATCTTGCACTCGACCAAGGGGAGAGAGAAAGTGGTTGGATTGGCATGAAACCAATAGTGTGTTTTTGAGATTGATGATGGGTTTGAATGTAATCACAATCGGGCAGTGCTAAGAGACGGCTAGGTCCACACTTTGGGATAGGGAAGTGAGTCCCCAATTGGTGATGATGTTCTATGAGATATAGCTACTATCGAACCTCGTTTTCTGCAAGTGAGCACCCTCTTAGACGATTGACCATGAGAAACCAACAACATCCTTGATCTTCATACGATCCAGGTGTAAATTGACTTGGTCCCAATCTTCCTTCTCATGCCTATCAATCACCGCTCCCTTACTCCCCCATCTATCACACAGGATCACCACCATATTAAAGTCCCCAAAACGAACCACATTATTAGGGAGAGAATCCAAAGTTCCCCGAGTGGAAATTCTTTCCAAATCGATATTAGGAGCGTACAAGGAGATGATGGAAAATTTTTAAGCACCCCGAAAAGAAATCACAACCCACCGATGGTTATGTTCAGTAAAGAAATCCACAATTCTAGTGTGCAAACTTATACTATTGTCAATAGCCACTCCATCATTTTTCCTAGGGTGTATGAATGAGAGCCATACATGAGATGAGGAAATACTCTTGAGTCTCTTTTGTAATTCCTCCCCATCAATCTTGATCTTCTGAAGATAGTTGAAGTACGGGTTTATGCTTTTATCTCGGATCCACTTGCCAATCACAATCACTCTTTAGGGGTCTGATATCCCTCTAACATTAAGAGACATAATAATCATTATTGAAGCTTGCGATCTTTATGGAGAGGTCCCTTCTCCCTCTTTTTCTTGTTTTTCTTCTGAACTTTTCTCTTTGAGGTAGAGGGATCTTGACATAGGAGTTTATCCTTAAGCAGGATCTTCCATAGTATCTGGGCTGATTGTTTTCCTTTGTGAGAAGCCTTATTCAAGAACAAGAATGGTATCGTTTTTGGGATTGTAGAACCAATTATTGAGCTTCCAATACCCTCACTAGCATCCTTGCTCGTGGTGAGTGCGACCTCTTTGCCATTGGCATTTCCTTCTTGTTGCTTTCCTTGCAATTCTAAACTTCAAGGGTTTTCCTCTTGCTATGACAGTCTTCATGATTCATTCCCCCTAGGTAATCTAGGTCGTTGAACGTGTTTTCAAAGAAGCAAAAGAAGTTTCTTTCTTGATCTGTGTGAAAGGGGATCTTCCCAATAATACCATTAGGGCTTCTTCTACTCCTTTGTCTTACTTCCATGAAGGCATCAAGGTTCATTTCCAATACTTGGGTTGTCCCCTTCTTAGACTCATACGGATGATCTACTGATATGCTCCTGTCCGAGCAACCACTCTGATCCCTCTAACATTATCTTTCTTTGGATTTTTCTTACTAGATTTCTACATCAAGGAGCATTGTTTAATACTATGACCATGCATTCCACAATAAAAGCAAGCATTCGAAAAGTTCTTGTACAAAATCTCTTCTTCAATAGTTTTCTCTTCTCCAATTTCTATGGAGATTTAGAGGAGAGATCTTTGTTTAGATCAACTTTGACACAAATATTTGGGTGCCATCTAGCTTTGAATGAGCATTTTACACCTTCATATATGAGGCCTTTCACATCGTCTCTCAAGAATAGAGGCTAGCGGATGGGTGAGACAATTTCACTTATGAATTCATAAAAGAAAAAGGGAAAGTTTGGGAGGTTGATCCAAAGCCGATAACGCAGGGGTTTAGACCAATTAGGGGTGAAATCACAAAACCATTTAAATAGGCACAGGGTGGTCCTCCATACATGTCAAGGGCCAGTTCGCAAAGCTTGGAAGGCCATATCCTCATTTTAGATCACCAAGAGCATGTGACTCACCAATAACAATTCACACTTGCTCACGGTCAGATCATGTGGGAACCATTCCTTACGGAACCACTGTAAAAAGAACTCCAATGGGGGTTTAGGACCAAACAATTGTCCTATGAGACATGTTATTTAAAGATCTTCCTGCTTCACCACAACATCATCCTTGCAAAGGGAGACCAGTGGAGGCTTGACCCCAAATAGTTCTAAAGGCTTGTCGGAAGCCTTGTCCTCCGATGGACCCACATTACTTATTGTGAACGAGGGGAAAATAGCCCCCAGAAATCAATAAAAGCAAGGCACCAAGGTACTCAGAATAGAAAGTCTTGCTCTTGTCAATGATGAGGATGGATCCAAGTCCTTAGTGATTTGCACTTGTTAAGGTTAATGCCGATGTTGATGACTATGAAGATCCATCATTTTTACAAAGGTTGATGATGAACCCTCAAGGTGAAAGGAGATTCAATGGCAAGGAATAAAATTACTTAAAATAGATCATTCCCAAGTAGCTATATTAGATGATTCACAAGATCTCTTTCCTCTTTTTTAGGCTAAACTAATTTTAGATTTTGAACATGAAGTGAAAACCTTCTATCTATGAGAAAAGGAACTTTCAAAATATTCAGCATTTCTAACTTTCTATGAATTGAGAAAAATCATATTTCACAGCTTCAAATAGAAATTTATTTGAGCTATTCCAAATAATCTCATAGATCCAGAGTGAGTTAAGATGGTGTAATATACTCAAGAACTCAATAGTGTGATTTCAACATTTCACGAAGCCGATACTATAATGATTATGCATAGTCATAGATCTCGAGAGATAAAATCCATGCATATATAAGATCAAGGTGGTGTTATCCTTATGATACAAGCACTCAATGAAATAAGCAGATGATAGGATTACTTCAGGGACTCTAAGAAGCTAGCATAATTCAATGACAAATAGACAACAAGGTACAACAACTCAAGATGGTGATGAAACATCAGGTATATGCATTGATATTGATGGGGATGATTAATCTCCAAAAGATAAGCTATACTTGAATTTACAACACCTCTATATCAAGTATAATGTATAAAACTCTTAAAATTTGGAAAACTCTTGCCAATTTATGAACTATCAACATTTATATGAACTATGACTATACTTAGAAAATTCTACTTCACAAAATGCATTCATTGACTTATGAAATGGTTAAAGTTTCTTATGAAACGTTGATACATTACTCTTCTAATATTTGTGCTGATGGAGATCTCTAAATCTCCAAAGGCTTGATCTATACTGATTTAAGAACACCTCTATATCAGTTATAGACCAAACTTTACACAATTGTTAGCTTGGTTTAAAAAATTATTCACTATCACTTCTCTTAGTGAAATTTCTTCTTCTTCAAGAAGTCTACTTCAGAATTTAACTTCATTACCTTCACATTACTTCCAATTCCTTCAATCTAATGATGCACATATCTGCACACTACCTTTTTGCAATCATATCAACCATTAAACCTTCAAACGAATCATTAAAACTCTGATTTGATCATTAAGATCAAAGATATGTCAAAAAAATGTCTTCTTGAAAAACGACTTTGACATAGTCAACTTCTAAGGTTGATTTCTCACAACACAAGTCCCGTTTTGCTAAATGCTTTTAGCCATAGCTTTCGTACATTCCAACTTATATTTTGAATGCTCAGTCATCAAAAACTTTACACTGTGCATTGAGATCTAAGAAAAACATTGACACAAAAAAGTGTGCAACTCTGAGAGGTCTATCTACAGACTCTACATATACATGTTCCTATTGATCATACACACAACTTGAAAAAGAATTAGACCATGAAACTTTGAACATAGCTTGATAAGCTTCTAGGTTAGATGTGTACAAAAGATTTCCTAATCCACTTGATCAGCGTGAGAGAAATCAGAGAAAGATTTGATGCTAACTCATGGAGATGATTCTCTACACATCTATGTCATGGCAACTTTTCTTCTAGACTCATCCCACGTCTATTACATTATTCCTTATCATTCTAAAGATCATCTACACTCATAGTACAAGAATTTTCATCTGTAATGTACATATGTATACATGCTACATTTCTGAGATCTCTTCACTTTCTTCAATGAATTCTTTGGCTTCATTTTGTTTTCTAACTTACTTCAAGTTCTTCATAATCACCAATTAGCGATTGCTTTGCTCCAACAACTCCCCCTCAATCACTTATTTTGATTATGCCATTCTTCTTTATTCCACCCATCTCCTTCAACTTCGGTAGCTTAGGTCCATCTATACTTTTTGTAAACATAACTGCAACTTGCTCTTTTGTTGGTGTATAAAATACTTCAATCTCTTTGTCAAGTACCTTATCTCTCAAGAAATGATACTGAATCTCTATGTGTTTAGTCCTCGCATGAAAAACAGGATTAGCTTCCAAATATAATCAACTCATATTGTCTCAAAAAATATTTGGAGTACTCTAATGAGTTCCAAAATTCTTCAATAAAGTCTTCACCCATATCACTTCTTTTGCAGCCTCTACCATTCCTTTATACTCAACTTCTGTGGATGAGAAAGGAACTATAGGTTGCTTCTTTGACCCATAACAAAGATAACCATGAGTAGACCTTCTATCATCTGAATAACCTGCCCAATCTGCATCACTAAACACTTTAATTGTTGTGTCAAAAGTAAACCCACAATACAAACCTTCACTCAGAGTTCCATTGATATATCTTACTACCCTTTCAGCTACAATTCAATGCATTTTCTTTCGAAAATGCATAAATTGTACCAACTACATATGATAATTCTAGTCTTGTCAAGGTAGCATAGATGAAACTACCTACCAAACTCTGATATTTCTTCATGGAAATAAATTCTTCTCCTCTATATCTACTCAAATTATGCCTTACCTCCAATGGTGTGGTTCAAGGCTTGCAATCTTGCATATTAAACTTGACCAAAAGTTTCTTCAAGTATCTCTCTTGTGTAACATATACTCCATGTTGAGTATACACAACCGGCATTCCTAAGAAATAAGAAACGTTTTCCAAATCACTTGTCTTAAACTTCTTCTCTATTTGCTTCTTAAGCTCCTTCATTCCTTGAGCACCTGTACCTCTGACAATAATATCATCAACATAAATACACATATATATGAACCCATCTTCACTTTCCTTCACTAACAAGCTACTATTTGATTTTGAAGCTTGATATCCACATTCATTCAAGAGCTTAACAAGCCTATAACTCCATGCCCTTGGGGCTTGCTTCAAACGATATAAAGCTCTCTTGAGCTTACATACATAATCTCATCCAATTCAATCCATGAAACCCTCTGGTTGCTCCATGTATACTTCATCTACAATATGTCCATCCAAAAATGCATTCTTCACATCTAATTGTGACAACTTCCATCCTTTACAAGTAGCAATAGCATTTAGAGATCTAATTGTAGACATCTTATCAAATGGACTGAAGGTTTCATCATAATCTACCCCATAAGTTTGGGCATAACCTTTAACCACAAGTCTAACTTTGTATCTAGACACCTCACCATTTGCAAACATCTTTGTCTTATACACCCACTTTCATCCAATTACCTTCTGGTTCTTTGGTATTGGCACCAATTCCCATGTCTCATTCTCAAGTATAACATCATACTCTTCTTGCATTGCCTTCTCCCAATTCTATTTACCTTTAGCTTCTTCATATGTGGTTGGATCTTCTTCTGTCTTCACAATATAAGCATAATCTTTTGTTGTTAAGAAAGATATATCATAGCTATACCTCATAGGTTCTTTTCTTTCTCTCAAAGATCTTATGAACTCTGCACTTCTTGAACTCTAAGCCACACTTGATTCTCAATCAAATCTATCATTCTTTGACATTTCTTTTATGGCCTTCTCATTGAAATGACCTAAACATTTATGCCATAGGTCTAAGTCAGACATATTTTGACTTCCATAAGTAAACCATGCATGTCCCACATTACCTTGGACCTTGAGAGTAAAAATTCTTCCTTCTTTTTGACCTGTAATGATGCTTCTATATCATTGATTTGGATCTTGCACATAAACACCATTGCTTGTGAATCTAACTTCATATCCTTTCTCCACATTTGTCCTACACTTATCAAGTTTTTAGGAATAGTAGGAACATAAAGTACCTTGTTTAAAAGTGTGCTTCCACTCTTTGTCTTCACTGATCCAATGCTTTTCACTTTATGCTTGGTATTATCTCATTTTTTAATTGTATGTCGACTCACCTTTGTTTCCATATCAATCATCAATGATATGTTGCCACTCAAATGATTACTACATCCTGAGTCAATATAGAATACCCTTTGATCTTCTCCTATTGCTTCATGTGTTGCATTCACGATGAGAGTCATGTCATCCTTCTTATCAGATGCATAATTATAATAGTTGTTATTGTAGGAATGAGGTTGAAAACTTCTTCCACCCCCTCTAGCATATGAGGTCCTACCATCTCTTCCTCTGAATTTACCTCTTTGATTTATGCCTCCTCTACCTCTTTGATTGAAACTCTGATTATGACTTTCACCATTTTGATTGATATACCAACAATCAATTGCCAAATGATTTGTTCTACCACAAATCCAACAAGCTCTAACATTATCTTTATTCTTACCTCCTCTTCCTTTACCTCTTGAATTCATCTTCCCTCTTGTAAAATTAACTTGAATTGAAGATCCTTCATCATCAGTTGACTGCTTTCCTTTGACATTCTTTCTCTTGTCCTTGGAGTACATTGCTTGGCTTGCACTCCTATCTCCCTTAATGTCCTGCTCAAAAGTGAGCATGTGTCTTAGTAATTGATTAAGATTAGGACTAACATTACCTAATAACAATTCTATGGACAATATGAAAGGCTTCCATTTCTCATCTCCTCTCACACCTGTAAGTATTTGTCTTACCAACTTATCCTCTTCAATATCTTCATCTTCTCCTCCCAAGCTATCTACAATATCCTATTCTTTCCACATAATCAAAAATTGATTATGAGCTCTTCTTGTTGAAGGTTGTGAACTCAGCCCATAATAAGGACTTTCTTAACTTAGTTGTATTTTGAAAATGCTCTTCCAAAGCATTCCACACATCTTTTGCACTATCTAATCCTCTAATATGAGGTAGAAGATAATCATTTACAGCCATGTAAATGATGCTCCTAGCTTGAGGATCCTTCTTCATCGAGTTCTTGAAACCTGCAATCTCTTCCCTAGTTGGAACACTAGGATCTTCAAACTCATGCTTTTCTTCTTCTCCTATGATGAATGCCATCAAATCTTTCCTCATGAGGTGTGCCTCCTTCCTCATGGACCAAGCTGGATATTTCTCCCTATCTAGCTTATCAATCTGCAAGCTTTCTCCCATCTTTGATCTTTGTCTTCTGCAAATTTTAAGATAAATGAATATGCTTTGTACCTTTAATGTGAAGCTTTAATCTTTCATATCCTTTCGAGCTCAATCATCACACTTCTTTAGGTTGTCTTCAAGAATTTAATCTTGTCCACCTTTAATTAGAAGAAACGTCAATGCCTGCCACAGTCGGGACTTCCAATGCTCTTAACTTAACTTTATATTGCACCTCTTGCTCTAATACCACTGTTGAAGACCTCTAAGTCTCCAAAGGCTTGATCTATACTGATTTAAGAACACCTCTATATCAGTTATAGACCAAACTTTACACAAATGTTACCGTGGAGTTACAAAATCATTCACTATCACTTCTCTTAGTGAAATTTCTTCTTCTTCAAGAAGTCTACTTCAAAATTTAACTTCATTACCTGTACATAACTTCAAATTTCTTCAATATAATGATGCACATATGTCCAACTACCTTTGCACAATCATATCAACCATTAAACCTTCAAAAGAATCATTAAACCTCTGATTTGATCATTAAGATCAAAGATATGTCAAAAATTGTCTTCCTAAGTAAGCAACTTGGAAATCATCAACTTCTAAGGTTGATTTCTCAGAGCATAAGTCCCGTTTTGCTAAATGCTTTTAGCCATAGATTTCTTACCTTCCAACTTAGATTTTTAATGCTCATTCATAAAAAACTTTACACTATGCACTCAGATCTAAGCTAGACATTGACACGAAAAAGTGTGTGACTAGAGGTCTATGTGTAGTCTTTACATATACATGTTCCTATTGATCATACACACAACCTCAAAAGATTTAGACCATGTCACTTTGAACATAGCTTGATTAGCTTCTAGATTAGATGTGTACAAAATATTTCCTAATCCACTTGATGAGGCTGAGAGAAATTATAGGAAGATGACTCTCTACACATCTATGTCTACACACTTGATGACGCTAGCCTATGTGACTCTCTACACATCTATCTCATGGACACTTTTCTTCAAATGACTCTCACACTAATTTCTTTACATTATTGACTTATATACATATGTTTCTAGACTCATCCTACGTGTATTACATTACTCCTTATCATTCTAACAATAATCTATACTCATCATGTACAATAATTTTCATCTATAATGTACATATGTATAAAAGCTACATTTTTGAGATCTCTTCACTTTCTTCAATGACTTCTTTGGCTTCATTTTGTTTTCTAAATTACTTCAAATTCTTCATAATCACCAATTAAGGATTACTTTGCTCCAACATGTGCAACTACTCCAAGTGAAAATTCTCTAAATGAATTTACAAAACTTCAGATTTACTTCAATAAGTTAACCTATGTCTGAAACATGCTTTCTCTGCAAGTGACTTTTACATATGTAACTTTAAATGCACTGTTCTCACAAACTAGACCCATTTGATCAAATGCTTTTAGATATAAGTTTCTTACCTTCCAACTTAAAGTTTGAATGCTTTGTTATGTAGAACTTTACACATTAGACTGAGATCAGATCAATTCTTTGATCATCGAGATTGCACCTCTTTCAGTAGTCTCTCAACACCTGTTTACATATGAATGTTCCTACATAAGATTCTCTCAACTGGATTACAATTGGACTCTGAAGACTTGATGATAGATGCATTAACTATGAATTTAGACACACACAAAAGGATTTCACAAATGATTGAGCATAGAAGAAGAGAAATGGAAAACATGGAGGTGCTACTTCTTCAAAACTTCCCTATTCTAAAGAGAAAGTACATCTCATGAATATTGATCACTCAACTCATAAATTTCTATTCTATATCTCAGCTATATATCATCGCTCATATATAACACGAGTATATACAACTTTTTATATATACATATGAGTGTGTATTCTTCATTACATCAAATTATTTTTGAAGTACTTACAAAACTATTACACATGTGTATGTAGAACCTCTCTTCATGAACTTCCACCTCACTTCATGCTTTAGGCTCCAGTCT
The DNA here is from genome assembly GCA_020310875.1 of Ceratopteris richardii. NCBI lineage: Eukaryota > Viridiplantae > Streptophyta > Polypodiopsida > Polypodiales > Pteridaceae > Ceratopteris > Ceratopteris richardii. Next base: position 71,227,576 of record CM035418.1, on the reverse strand, counting down.
TTAATTTAAGTCTTCATTTCTAAACTTCATGTAATCATCAATTGTTGATTGTCTTGCTCCAGCAACCCCCCCTCAATCATCAAATGTGATTACTTGCATCTTTATTATCCCATATCTTTAAACCTCTGCAATTTTGGTCCATCTAAGCTCTTTGTTACAATAGCTACAAGTTGATCTTTTGTGGGAGTATGCATGATTTCTATTTCTTTTCCAAGAGCCTTCTCTCTCAGGAAATGATATTGAATCTCAATATGTTTGGTCCTAGCATGAAACATAGGATTAGCTTCCAAATACAAAGAACTCATGTTATCTCCATAAATGATAGGAGTACTCTAGATGACATCAAAACTCTTCATGAGAGTTTTTAACCATATGACCTCCTTTAGGCTTCTACCATACCTTTGTATTTTGCTTCTCTAGATGACAAAGAAACTATATGCTACTTCTTAAAACACCACAAAAATAACTTAACGCCCACGTAACACAAGTACGCATGTGTTGGTCTTCTATCATTAGAGTTGCCTGCTCAATCTGGATCACTATATATCTTGATCCTTGTATCTAAAGTAAACCCATAATACAAACCTTCCTTACATGTGTCCTTGATATACCTTAGCACCCTTGGGCCTGCAATCCAATGTTCCTTTCTAGGACAATGCATGAATTGAGATAGAACTCCAACTGCATAAGACAAATCATGCCTTGTTAATCTAGCATAAAATCAAGCTATGCACCAAACCATGATGAAGCTTCATGTCCTTGAATTCTTCTCCTCCATATCTACTCAATTTGTGATTCACTTCCATTGGAGTCGGCGCTATCCTGCAATCTTCCATTTTAAACTTGATTAGCAAATTCTTCAAATACCTTTCTTGAGTTACATATACTCCATGTTGAGTATATGAAATCTCCATTCCCAAGAAATATGACAAACTTTCCAAGTCATTGATCTTGAATTCTTTCTCGGTCTACTTCTTAAGTATTTTTATGCCTTTGTCATATGTACCTATGAGTATTATGTCATCAACATAAATACAAACATAGATAAACCCATCTTCACTTGCTTTGACTAGCAAGCTACCTGCCTTTGATGCTTGGAAACCAAGTTCCTTCAAGAACTTCACAAACCTATAATTCCATGTTCTTGGGGCGTGCTTCAAGCCATACAAAGCTCTATTGAGCTTACACACATGATCTTGATAAAATTGATCTTTAAAATGATCTAGTTGTTCCATGTAAACTTCATCTAAAATATAACCATTAAAAAATGCATTCTTCATATCTAATTAAGACAATTTCCAACCTTTGCATGCAGCAATGGCTACGATAGCTCTTATGGTTTTCATCTTTGCAATAGGACAATAGGTTTCCTCATAGTCTACACCATATGTCTGTGCATACCCTTTTACAACAAGTCTAGCTTTGTACCTAGACAGACTTCCATCTGCATACCTTTCTATGTTGTAAACCCATTCCATCCTATCACTTTCTAATTACCTGGTTTTGGCACTATGTCCCAAGTCTCATTCTTAGTTAATGCATCATATTCTTCCTTCATAGCTTTCTCCAAATTATCCTTTCCTCTTGCCTCATCATATGTAGAAGGATCTTCATCTATCTTTATCATTTAAGCATAATCTTTAGTAGTTAAAAATGAAGTATTGTAACTATTCCTTATGGGTTGCCTTTTGTTCCTTGATGATCGTCTGAGTTCTCCACTCCTTGAAGTTTTTGGTTCATCATATTCTAGATCAAAGCTTGGCATTTCTTCACCATCAATTTGAGCTTCAACATTCTCTTCTTTATCAGATATTTGAACCTTTGATTTACCCTTGTTTTGATTCAATACTTCCTGAAGACTTGCATAAGCACTATTTGTACCTGTATACCAAGTACCTTGCTCATCAAATGTAGCATCCTTTCACACAAGAAATTGCTTTGTGCATGGACTCCACAACATGTATCCCATTTTCTTATCATCGTAACCAATAAACACATATTTTTCAACCTTTGGTTCCAATTTATGCCTTAATTCAAAAGGAACCTAAGCATAGGATTAACAACCAAATACTTTGCAATGATCTAATGTAGGTCTCTTACCCCACCAAGCTTCATATGGTGTCATACCCTACAAAACTTTTCATGGTGGCCTATTAACCAAGCATGTAGCTGTATTTATAGCCCCAACTCATAAATAATTAGGAAAATTCTCCTCTTTCATCATTGACCTTGAAAACTCAAAAAGAGTTCTATTTCTCCTTTTTCCTATACCTTTTTGCTGAGGAGAGTACCTGCAAGTAACTTCTCTCTTTATACCTACATTCCACAAATATTCACAGAATTCATTTCAGAAATACTCTCCCCCTCCATCTGACCTGAATCTCTTCAATTTTTTTCTTGTAACTCTTTCTGCATATACATGATAGTGTTTAAATGTTCTAAATACTTCTGGCTTATCTTTGATCATATAAATATTGATCCTCCTGGTAGCATCATCAACATAAATGACCTAATATCTCGAATCATTTATGCTAAAGTCCTTTGAAGGACCCCACACATCTGTATGCACCAATTCAAGTTTTTCTGAATACATGAAACCTTGCATGTTATATTATTTCTTATGTGTCTTGCCTAATTGACATGCTTCACATCTATATGCCATGTGTTGACGTGCAAGGTTAGGTAATCCAAGTGTTGACCCATTGTTAATCATCTCTTTAATAACTCTTTTATTGAAGTGTCCAAGCCTTTTGTGCCAAAGATCTAACTTAGATATCTTTTGTTCTACATATATGAACAAGGCATATCCAACATTACCTTGCACCTTCATGTCAAAAGTCTTCCTTCTCTCTTTCTATAAAAATGTTCTTATACCCTTGACTAGGGTCTTCAACATAAACTCCATCATTAGTAGACCTTACCTCATATTCTTTTTCCACAATTTGTCCTACACTAATCAAATTCTTTGGAATTTCAAGAACATACAAAACCTTACTCAAAAGAGTACTTCCATCCTTGGCTTTTACTCATCCACTAGACTTCACCTTGTGCTTTGTATTGTCATTTCTTTGAATTGTATGACTAACCACTTTTTATTCTCCAAATCAATCATTAAAGCAATCTTACGACTCAAATGATTGATGCATCCTGAATCAATGTAAAACACTCTTTGGTCTTCACTTGGAACTTCACATGTTGCATTCATGATTAGGGTTGAATCCTCCTTCTGATCTGATGCATAATTGTAGTAGGTATTGTTGTAGGACTGACCTTGAAACTTTAATCCACCATTTCTTCCAAATAATCCCTTACTACCTCTACCTTTGACACTTCCTCTCTGATTTCTCCACCTCTGCCTCTTTGTTTATAACTCTGATTAAAGCTGCTAACACTTTGATTGTTATGCCAACATTCATGAGAAAGATGATTAGTCTTACCACATATCCAACAAGCTTTGACATTATCCTTGTTGTTTCTGCCTCTTCCTCTACTTCTGCCACTTCCTCTTCCTCTTAGAAATTTTGGTTGGCTTAGAGTACATTCATCTTCAAGTGATTGTTGCTTTCCTTTGCTATCCTTCTTCTTATCCTTGGAATACATTCTTGACCTTCACTCTTATCAAGATGTCCCTTGATATCATGCTCAAAAGCTAGCATATGTCGTAACAATTGATTCAAATCAGGAGTGAAATAATCTAATGAAAGTTTAGTTGACAATATGAAAGGCTTCCACTTCTCATCTCCTCTTAAACCTAAGAGAATTTTTCTTACCAATTTATCTTCTTCAATGTCTTCATCAATTGCACCTAAAGAATCAGCAATATCTTTCATCTTTGCCACATAATCAGTTATTGATTGTGAGGCTTTATTCTTGAATGTACTGAACTCAACCCATACAGATGTCTTTCTTGATTTTGTTGTGTTTTGAAAATGCTCCTCCAAAGCATTCAATATATCACTTGCACTTTCAAGTCCTCTAATATGAGGAAGGAAATAATCATTTACTGCCACATAGATGTTGCTCCTTGTTTGCGCATCCTTTTTCATCCAAACTTTCAAGTCTGCAAGTTCCTCCCTAGTAGGAACACTAGGATCTTTGAATCCTTGCTTCTCTTCTTCTCCTCTAATGTATCCCATCAGATCTTTGGTCATAAGATAAGCTTCCATCCTCATGGACCAAGCTAGATAGTTCTCTCTATTCAACTTCTTAATTTGGAGACTATCTCCCATTCTTTCATCACCTATACTAACAAATTTTCAACCTTATAGATAATGGATGTACCTTTGCTTCAAAATTTACTCCTTCTAATCCTTTTGAGTGCCCTCAGGTGTCTCCATTTACCTTTTCCTTCACACTTTGTCCTTCTGAATCTTCAAATGTTAAATTTTGTATGTCTGCAATAGTCAGGGTCTTCCTTTCCTTTGACTCTGATCAAATCTGCTTTGCTACCACTAATCTAGATGATTAATCTTTAAAAGATAAGCTATAAATGAATTTAGAACACCTCTGTATCAAGTATAACTTATAAACTTCTTCAAATTTGGAAAATTCTTGCCAATTTATAAACTACAAACATTTATGTGAACTATGACTATACTCAGAAAAGTCTACTTCACACAATGCATTCATTATCTTATGAAATGATTAAAGTTTCTTATGAAAATTTGACAAAACACTTTTTTAATGTCTGCAAAACTACTCCAAGTGAAAATTATCCAAGCAAATTTACAAAACTTTAGGTTTACTTAAATAAGTATACCTATGTCTAAAACAGGCTTTCTCTACAAGCAACTTTTACATATGTAACTTTAAATGCATGGTCCTCACAAACTAGACCCCGTTTCATCAAATGGTTTTCGATATACGTTTCATACCTTCCAACTCAAAGTTTGAATGCTTAGCTATGCAAAAATTTACATTATAGACTGAGATCACACCAATTCTTTGATCATCGACATTGCACCGGTTTCACTAGTCTCTCAACACGCGTTTACATATGAATGTTCATACCTAAAATTATTTCAACTTGATTTCAATTGGACTCTCAAAATTTGACCATAGATGCACTAACTATGAATTTAGATAAACACAAAAGGATTTCACAAATGATGGAGCACAGAAGAAGAGAGATGGAAAACATCGAGGCATGACTTCTTCAAAACTTCTCTATTCTGAACACAAAGTACATCTCATGAGTATTGATCGCTCAACTCATACTTTTCTCTTCTATATCTCATCTATATATCATCTGTCATATATAACATGGCTATATAGAAGTGTAGATATACATATGAGTGTGTATTCATCATTACATCAAAGTATTTTTGAGGTATTTACAAAACTATTGCACATGTGTATGTAGAACATCTCTTCGTGATTTTCCACTTCACTTCATGCTTTAGGCTTCGATCTTTACTTTGAGTCTTCATTTCTAAACTTCATGTTATCATCAAATATTGATTGTCTTTCTTCAACAGATATGTAAAGTAAAACTCGTGTAGGTGTTCTAGGACTCCAATAGATACATGATAAGTACAATAGCCACACCAAAAATGAGAAGGAGATTTGTTTCTATCAATGAATCTCACCAAAATACACACACACATACACACACACACCTACATACATACATACATACATACATACATACATACATATATATATATATATATATATATATATATATATATATATATATATATATATATATATATATATATATATATATATATATATATATATATATATATATATATATATATATATATATGTGTGTGTGTGTGTGTGTGTGTATATATATATATATATATATATATATATATATATATATATATATATATATATATATATATATATATATATATATATATATATATATATATATATGAAAGATTATAGTTGGTAGGTGTTGATGGTTATACGAAAAACTTCCAATCAACGTATTAGCAATGAATTTGAATTATTAATTCAAAAGTGACTCTCAACTTCTGGATCCTTTTAGAATTACCTTGAATCTCAACTTTGATTCATTAATGTCATTTAGATTGAGTGAAAATATATTCAGAGTTAGTTTTAGAAATGAAGTAAGAATAAATGAATATTTACATATTTCATTTGCAATGATCAAATTATTCTAGTTAGAAATTGGTCGCCTTATAGCTTAAGATGCTTGAATACTCATTCCTTTGCAATCTGCTCAAGTCTAATCATTGATTTGAATCTTCTTAGCTTTACTCCATCAAACTCTTAAGTGATCATGTCTACATATTCTTGTTGACTTGAGATATATGAGAGCTGAAATTCTCTAGTTGTTTTCTTCTCCCAAAAAAGGTGATAACAGAACTTGATGTGTTTTCCTTACATGATAAATAGGGTTAGCTATAGAATCTAAAGATATCATGCTATCACCAACTATATAAGGAGTACATGAACTAATTCCAAAGTCATCATATAGTGTCTTAAGCCATATAGAGTCTTCAGTATCATCAGCCAATTCTCTATGTTTAACTTTTAGAAATGAGAGAGAATTAGTTGGTTGTTTCTTTGATGATCAAGAAGTTAGTAAGAACCTATGAATGAAAGACAACTAGAGGAAATTTAAATATCATATATTCATAATTTACAATTTGGATCAAAGAGTTTTTTATATCTATATTAGAGGTATATATATTGAATAATCTTATTTGGTTGTCCCTTTGGGATACTTGAGTACCCTTCTGACTGCCTCCATGTGTTGCTTCCTAGGCAAGTGCCTAATGAGACTTAGAACACTAAGACTATAGCTTGTAACTACTCCTATGGATGCAACATAACTACTCCTATGTTAGCTACCCTTGATCACTTAATATAAACTCTTCCTTCATTTTTTATTTGAATCTTCTTATGCCTTTCACATCATTGCCTACTAGAATAATGACATCCACATATACATACAAATATATGGATTCTCCATGTGTCCTTTTTTTCATTAACAAGCACAAATATGCCTTCCTGACTAAAAATACTTTTTCTTGTAGGTAACAATAGTTACTCTATGATTCTAAGCTATTGGATCCTACTTTAGCAATATCGACATTATCTTAATGGGAAAACATATTCAGGACATTTTTGAGTGTTCAAAAACAAGGGTTGATCCACATATACCTCATCTGAGATCCACCCATTCAAGAAGGAATTCTTGACATCCAACTCATACGTCTTTAAATTCCTAGAAGCTACAATACTCATTAATATTATGATTTTAGGCATCTTAGCTAAAGGAGAGAAGGTATCCTCATAATCAATGCAATGAGTTTGAGCAGACCCTTTTGCTACTAGCCTCACTATGCATGTGGTTATGGTTCTTGTTTTTAGCTTGTCAATCCACTTGTATCAAATCATCTTCATGATTCAGGTCTTGGAAAGTAAGTCCCAATCTATGCCTCCATGTCATGCTTCCCACTATGGATTCTTCTTGTCTTCACCATAAGATGAGGGGTCTTTAGAGTTCATGTCCTAAGCCATCTATATAGAATGATGAGTGACCAATGAGGTAAGAAATCCATAACTTTTTGACTTCTTCTTATCCCTTGTAGATCTTTTGATTGTTCATGCAGAGGATTCTCCTACATCTCTTAATAGCTATAGTTTGGCTTTATTTTTGAAGTTCAAATACTTGATCTCCATTCTACATGTCTTCAGGTCATCATCTTACTCACTTAAATCATTAAGTGTGTCTAGATCTTTGTTTAATAGTGTTGGAAAATCATCTTAATACATAAGGCAAGTGGATTTCCCTGCAAATGAAGCTTTTGTCTGATCAAATACTACATCTTGAATTTCTATGAATCCATTAGTGCTAGGATTATATAATCTATAGCCCCTTTTATTTACATATTAGGCTAGGAACACATATTTTTCCACGTGGGGATCATGTTTGACTCTTATTTTTAATGGTATCTATGCATATGCAATGCAACCAAATGTCTTGCAATGATCCAAGCTTGGCCGTTTTCTATTCCAAGAGTCATAGGGTGTCATTCCCATCAAGGATTTTCAAGGTAAGCTATTGATAAGGTAAATTTGAGTAGATAGTACCTATAAATGCAAACAACCTCCAACATGTCTCGATGTGTGTATCCATTTTCTTTTTTAAAGTTCCTATGAGAGTTGTCAAATTGTCATGTAGTGCATTTATAAATCATATTTTTCTTTGAAATATGTCATAGTCCATGTGCATTTTGATCTCCTATAATTTTCTTTAACATCCTCTCTCCTACGTGAGCTATCCTTTTGTGTCAAACTTCTAATTCTAATACAGTTTGTGTCTCTCGGATTTCAAAGGTGAATAGTACATCTATCTTTCCACCTTTAAAAATCTTCATGAATCCTTGGTATAGACCTTCCACATAGGCTTCATATATTTACTCATCAAGAAATTGATATTACCATTTGATGCCTTCAAGTTTCCAATCTTCTCCAGAGGGTTTGCTTGTTTCATCTCTTGTTTGCACCTCATAGCTAGGTCTTGGGGTCTTCCATAATTGTTAGTAATGCTACATTCCCTACTACATCTTTGATCATCCAAAATCAATGTAGAACACATGTTCATCTAGTTTACCTTTCTTCACGGTCACATTAATGAGTAGAAGTGATTCTTATTGTAATTGATCATGAATATATTGTTATAGTCTCGTTTTCCTTTGTAACATCCTTGATACTTTTGTTAAAGCTTTTATAATCATTGTAGCATAGTTGTTTTTTTATTTGGATCTAGATGCTCCATATCCTCCTTCATTATATCCTCTTCTTTTTTCTTTCATTGCGTTCTTGAAACAATGCTTAGTGATATGATTTAGAAGTTCAAATACATCACAAGGTGAGGATTTGAGATCTCCCCCTTGTTGGTGCAAATAATAAGCCTTAATGATTGGCTATTATCTCAAGACTACACACTAACTTATGTATCTCACATGGAGGATCATATTTATGAACACCTACTTATAGATTTGATTGTATTCACCCTCGATAAATGTAAAATCCAAGAGAGTAAGGAATTTTTTGAAGCTCAAGAGTTGAACCCATGATGCATTTGGTAGGAAAAATCAATTCAAATCTTCCCTAAAGTGTAGGAAGAATTTTAGGTACACCAGCTCAAATCTGGAACCTATCTATCCATGTCCGCATAATGGTATTAGAGCAAGAACAAATCAACATGGGAGATGTATGTCCTTCATCCATACACAAATTGGATCGAGGTAACTACTGAGCTTGTCACTTAGAATGGAATCTTATCTTCAAGGGAGAAACCTCTATGGTTACTTATCTCAAGATAAGATTATGCCAATCCTACAAAGCAAAGGTCAACCAACTCAAGAACAATAAGAGAATTTAACCCCATGGTGCTCAAAGGATGCTCAAGAAAGTTTGTATATTCTTAACTCAATCTCTCATTTTTTACTTCCACACATTAAGAGCTCAAAGACTTCACAAGAAACTCGGATTGCTCTTTACGCATTCTTCTCATCAAGTATCAAGGCAAGAAAGAATCAACTGTGGATCGAGTTCACGACACTCAAGAAGATGCCCAAGAAAAGTGTGACTAATTTTGTCCCCAAAATGAATGACATAGCGGATCAATTTGGAAGCATTGGATAAATCATGGATGAAGAGCATATAATGAGGCAAGTGATAAATGGAATAAAGGTAGGTGTCAAATGGGAAGCTTTCACTATAGCCATGGACCTCTACATGGACATGCATGTTCGTGATTTCAATACTTTCATGGGAAAATTTTTCACGCATCAGGAAAGGCTTATGAAGAATTGAGAAAACTCAAAAGCTAATCAATCCTCTACTCTCTATACAGATAAGAACAATTATAAAGATAGTAAAGGAAAAGGTAAAGAAGTCCGATGATCAATTTAGTACCTCTCAAGAAAGCTTTGCAAGAAGAGGTATAGGTTCAAGAGGAAGATGCAAAGGAGGAAGCAAGGCAAAAGGAGAACTCATATCTCCTCTCCATTTTCCATATGTGGCTTATAGTTTCAAGAATCCTAGAAACCGAAGAGGAAGAGGTTACAACGGAGGCTATATTATCACAAGAGGTAGATTCAAGAACAAAAATGGCTACAACAACAACTCATACAACAATAATAATTATCAAGGAGGATAATGTTGGGAATTGAACTCACAACCTTCTAGCTAAGAGTCGGATGGGCTAACCACTTGCCACAAAAGAAATGGTTGAGGATTACTTCTTAATCTTCTCTCTTAAGGTGTGGCTCAACCATCTCCTACTAGGATTATGTGACATTCCATTCCCCTTATACTGAGGAGTGCCCTCAATGCTCACTTGTGGACCCTTTTGACTCTCTTGGATCCATTTTTCATGCATAAGCCCTTCCACCAACCTCAAACTCCAGCACCACATTAGATTATCTTACTTTTGCAGGAAGAAAGTTGATTTCATGGTCATCCAAGAAGCAACGCACTGTTGCTCTTTCATAGCTAGAATCTGAATATAGAGGATTCGCAAATGCTGCATAAGAAGTTATATGACTTATAATTCTATAATCAGATTTAGGGTTAACTACTTGAACTCCACAAATATTTGGAGACAACATTAGTTCATTACACCTTGCTACTAACCGCATCTATTATGCGAGAACTAAGCATATAGAAGCCCAATACGATTATTTTGTGGAAAAGACCATGAATAATTTAATGCAACTTTCATATGTATATACACATCAACAATGTGCAGATATGATGACAAAGGCATTGGATGGAAGAAAATTATGCAGGTTCAAATCAATGATTGGATTATTGGAAATCATGAAGGATTAAAGACTCAAGCATCTTATCTTGAGGGGGAGTTTTTGGTGCAATTAGCAAACCTAAGTGGTTGGTGAATTATTCTAGACTATACATTACCTCATCACCTCACATGAAGAACCACATATGAACAATTGCTTGTCAATTTGGTTGTATTTACCTTGGATAAATGCAAATTACAAGAGAAGATGGAATTGCGTGGATCTAGGAGAGTCAAGCCATGACTTGTTTGATGAAGGAACCGAATCAATTATGTTCCTAAAGTGAGAGATCACGTTTAGGTGAGGGAAAATTCAAATAGAAACTCAAACTATGAGTATAAATGGACATTCTTTTATTCATAAGATAAATGAGCTATTATGAGAGATATTGCAGTACATCAGTGAGCACACATAGAGCTGACCTCATGTATGATTAGTCCACTACACTTGCCTTGTATCATATATCATTAGCATATACATTTTGATACATTTCTTCAACTATATCTATGTGTACTGTTCTCCGCTACATCTTCCTGATTACATTAACTTGGGATAGTTAGATTGAAGTGTCTACTACTTGCATATCAATTTTCATCAAGTTTTGTTATGTTGATCTCAAGATATGAACAATAGAAGGTGTCTCTATCGGCATACCTTATAGATCCTAAAAAGTTGCAATAACTCGATTGACTTGTTAGAATCATTTCTCAGTGTATGGTACAACTAAATTGATTCAATAAATTGTTTTAATTAGCTATACACTCCAATTAGATGTGTGCAAAAAGATCACTAGTCAATGCATACCAAGTTGTGAGGTCTAAGCATAATACTGAACACTTCTATTCCCAAAATAGAAGGCTTCTTCACATTTTTTGCACATTCAAGTTATTTTTTGCACACATTGATGCTCCAAAGGACTTGGTGGTTCCAAATGCATTATTGTGAAGGTGAAGGAGTGTATTAAGCATCCTTGGAGTTCACTTTGAGCATGTTTCCTGCAACAAGAGGTCATCTATGGAACCTATCTATCCATCTCCTCACGCGTGTTATCCACATTCAAACGTAGAATTTCCGAAATGAAAAATGAATAAATTTCAATGTTCCATTTCTCATTTTTGTATGACTTAGGGAAGGGCAATGCACTGAACAGAAGCTACGATTGTTCGGCGTTTAAACAAATGCAAATAAATTATTTGTGAGCCAATGAGTGACTGTGCCGTTGACTCAAGTGTATTTGTTTTCCGGATCGCTTATAATGAATTCGCGTCGAACTATATATAATTAAAGAAGCGGCACCAACAGAAGTAGAGATAGGCGTTTGAAAGGATACAAACACTATCAGTGCAGACATTGAAGACTCGAAGCGCACAGCAGAGCTGCATAGTGGCCGAAATACTTTTCTCTCTGTAGGTTCTTAAGCTATGCAATTGTATTTGCAAAGCATGTAGGACGTAAGTCATGAGCCCCTAATTCTGGGGGTGAAGCAACCAGATCTAGGTGGAGTAGTAAATGGGACTTTATTCTCCTGTGAGAGATACTATCGTCTTATCGACTGCAAGACGTACAGCCAACGTATAACTTGGATGGTGGCTATGGAAAATCGGTTACGGTAAGAATCGATTACATGCATGTTACCGCTTGGCATAGATAAGACTTCAAAGCTTAATTGCAGCTTTATCAAATACAGTTAATAGGTTAATCAGGGTTCCGTTTAGGCTGAAACGTTCAAAAGTTTAGAAAGACAATCTATGGCATATGCTGATTCTAGATGAAGGCTATTTAATACTACAATTAAATAATAACACGCTTGACCTTGTAGAAGTTATTTCTAAATAGTGCAGATTAAAGAATTTCTTTGCGTTCCACTCTCAATATCTACCGGTTCATCCTCTGTAACTCCATCCTGCGCTGGTTTTCTTGCATCTGGCTTTCTTAATAAATCTCAGAGCTATGGAGTCCTCCAGAGAGAGCATTGGCATTAGACTCGCTGTTCTACCGACACCACAAGAATATTCTCCTGTCTCTACTAAACTGCCGAAAGTCGAACAGACATCCTATATGATTCCCATGAATCAACCACCTCTTCGGTTGATCGACGTACGCCGTACCCTGGAAAGTCACGGGGGCATATGCTTTTCTCATCCTCGTTCATGGCCGACTGATATGCAGTGGAAGTTCCATGTTCTCGCTCATACATGGAGCCACCTTCTTAAGGAGTTCTCTATGAAAATACGAGTCTATGCCTCTTGCACAGGAGATGACAAAAGGACAGCGTACGAAGAGGGACTCCGGAAAGCGCAGCTGAACGACGACCTCTCCTACCATGAGATCATGAAACTCCTAGAGCTCCTTCGTGATGATGGAGTAGAAAACTTATGGTTCGACATGTTATGTATCAATCAGGCCGATGATGACTATCAGGAAGGAGAAAAGGCAGTTGAAATCCCAAATATTGCATGCTATTATCGTTACAGTATGGGGTGCTATGCACTCCTGCATGGGGTCGGAAATGGGTACCACTTGTGGAATCCACCATCACGGAACGTATGGGGTGCTACACAAACTCAACTGTTTTGGAAGGGCTGCCACAGATCGGTACCTCGTTGGTTTCATAGGGTGTGGACCTTCGAACAGTACGTATTTCCACAGAGGTTAATATTTATAGTGGAAGGGTTGCGGAGCTCTACGAAGAAGCGCATCAACAAACTCATTCATCAAAATTCCTCCTGCCAAAGGCTATGCCGGTGCGTTGCAAATGCATCCTTCTTTCTAAAACTTTGTAATATCTTCAGAGAGGGAGTTAATAATGATACTTTCTCAGAGGAGATGTTGAGTCCTTTTTCTGTGGAGCCTGAGGTTCTTGGTGCTGTCATTCCCTCTGACTCTCTTGGATCTTCTTGTTCCACATGCGGGACGAACGAATCCCTTATCAGGAAGGCAATAAATAGGAATAACCTTTACTTTGTCGACGAGCAGGCGTTCTTCTTGCTGGTAGTAGATCTTGACTGGGGCCCTGGTTGTCCTCAACAACGAGAATTCTTCGACAGGCTAATGCATCTCCGTTTGATTCGGCGCCATATGAGCTCGAGCGTCGGGTTGGTCGTCGATGAGGTCGCCAAGCGGCTTTGTATTAGCGAAGAACACAGACTCCTGAGTATTCTCTGGTTCCTTCAGGTTGATGGGAGGTATTCAATAGGAACGAACACGAAATCTCTCGAGGCCCGCTTGCAAGATCTGCCCAGAAAGCTAAATGCTTACGTCCTCGTGCAACTATGCCTCGCCAGCAATGCTACCGGCTTGTACGAGTCATCAGGGATCTCATGGGCGCCGAATCTTCGTCTATTTGCGCGGAAATATATGTTGTTCGATATTCCTCGCTTTCCATTTCAGAGAAGTAACTTTCGAGGCGCTGAAGTCAATCTTAAAACAGCAGAAATGCCCTGTGGGCAGATTAAATTCGAAGGATTTGCTGTTCAGGGTACCATAGCCGGATCTCCAGGCCGATCAGTCCTAGCTCACAAGCATGATCCGTTGCTCTGCTATCTATGCAGGCAATACATAGGAGATCCTAAGTGTTCCTCGTTTCTTCTGCATCAGATTAAGCAATGCGATCTTCGGGTAGGAGATGACTGCAGAATTCCGATTGACATCCATTTCCTGTTTGTCCGTCCCGAGGCAAAGTTTCTGCTTCGAGTCACTGGGCAAGATGCTCCATGGAACGAATACTATGGTTATGTGAAGCTACGCAATAGCTGGTTCGATCCAATCGGGGAAGAGTATGAGAACATAGAGACGTTTGAGCCTTTCAACTGTGGTTTCCCTCTCTATCTTCCTCATACAGTTTGTGCCCATTCAGTGCCTTCCTTCAACGTGTGGCTTCTGCATATGGGCAGCGTAAACTTTGATAAATCCAACCAGGCTCTTCTTATCTGTCTAGGCAATATGGGAGACGGCGATGGGAATCAATTACATAAGCTAGGCACCATTTACATGCCAGAAAAGCTTTGGATAAACTGTTTTTCCCATGTCGATCATTTGAGAGAGTATGTTCTTGGAGGTTTTGGGAAAAATCATCTTCATAAGCTTTGGGAGGCTCTGCCAAAACGTTGTCCGAGAGAATGTAATTGCAGTTATTTGCATCAGCTTGGTTGAATTCCTCTGTTAGTTTTGTTCTCCGAGGGTAGAAGGAAAGTCTGGACATGGTTTCTTGATGGATTCAGTCCAGGGTTGAATTCCTATGTTATTTTTCGTCGTCTAGGTAGGAAAAAAGGGTGGACAGGGCATTCTTTAGCTCAACACTGTTCAGTCCTGAGTATCAAGTTTCCTAGAATCCTAGCCAAATAGAAGAATGCTTGCTATAGGTTGCATATGTTCAAGAGTGTGTTATAGGTGGAATATGCTTAAGATGCTCATGAATAAAGAAAATATGTAACTAGATTTGGTTGAAAAGTTTTTATATGCGATTGGTAAACCAATAAAGGCATTTATTCTGTATTAACTGAAGTTCTCCTCGTTGAAGAAGAAGCCACAGAACTTCAAGTGAACCTCATATACCAATGGAAAAAACAATGTTCATAATCCTAGTAAAGAGCTTATTATACTGGATGTATAGCTGTCAATGAATCCTAAATGTGAGATACAAACGATGTTCATAATCATATAATCCATTGAAAGAGTGATCACTTTTTCTTTATATATATATATATATATATATATATATATATATATATATATATATATATATATATATATATATATATATATATATATATATATATATATATATATATATATATATATATATATATATATATATATATCCTTCCAGTGCTGAAAGATGTGTGAGAATTAATGTAGTTCTAAACATCCCTACCCTGTAACGACGCTGCCAAAGTGACAAAATTTTTGTATGACCAACTTGCAGAGGTGTTCTCCTCTAATTTTAATCTAAAGGCGCAAGTGGCAGCCCGCTGATTCACAGACAAGATCTTGTTGTCAAACGCTCTCATGTTTTGCTGCAACGTTCTTTGTAGTTTTTCCATATCCGAGAGCATTTCGTGATAATAATAAGAGAGATCATCTAAGTCTCTCATGTTTTATTAAACATCTGTTTGTACCAAGCAGGGGCAATGTTAGGATTTGATGATGCTTTAAGGGCGATCCTAATACAAAATACAAAATGTTTTTGCCAGCTATAAAGGAATTCTATAACCTGTGAAACTTCAAATGCCAAAATATAAAATGTTTTTGGCTGCTATAATGGGATTCTACAAGCTGTGAAACTTCAAATCATTTATAATGCTTAACCAATTCATAACGTTTTTCTTGTTGAGTTTTGTATGAGTTTCAATCAACATAAGGAGTTGAGCGTTGCTGCCATGCGTGATTAATGTATGAGCGTCCATCCCCTAGGCTTCTTGTTTATCTTGTATACTTGAAACCGTTGGAACAAAACAATCACAAATTGGTGATTACAAAAAGTTTGAAGCATGTAAATGATCAGATTGAAGTGAAAGAAGTCATTTGAGAAAGAGAAGAGATCTCAGAAGTAAAGGTTGTATACATATGTACATTATAGTTGCAAATTCTTGTACTATGAGTATAGATAATCCTTAGGATGATAAGGAGCAATGTAATAGATGCGGGATAAGTCTAGAAACATATGTATATAAGTCAATGATGTAAAGAAATAAGAGAGAGAGTCATTAGAAGCTAAGTGTCATTATGATAGATGTGTAGAGAGTCATCTTCACAGGTTAGCGTCGAGTCTTTCTTTGATTTCTCTGAGTCTGATCATGTGGATCAGGAAATATTTTGTACACATCTAATCTAGAAGCTAATTAAGCTATGTTCAAAGTTTCATGGTCTAATTCCTTTCATGTTGTGAGTATGATCAATAGGAACATGTGTATGTAAAGTCTGTAGGTATAACTCTAAGAGTCGCGCACTTTTTTGTGTCAATTTTTTGCTTAGATCTCAGTGCACAATGTAAAGTTTTTGATGAGTGAGAATTAAAAATCTAAGTTAGAAGATAAGGAAGTTATGGCTAAAAGCATTTAGCAAAACGGGATCTGTGCTGTGAGAAATCAACCTTAGAAATTACCTATGTCAAAGTCGTATGTTCAGGAAGACAATTTCTAAAATACTTTTGATCTTAAGTTTCAAATTAAAGTTTTAATGATTCTTTTGAAGGACTAATGGTTGATATGATTGCACAAAGGTAGAAAGGAGATATGTGCATCATTACTTTGAAGAAATCTGAAGATATGTGTAGGTAATGAAGTCAATCTTTGAAGCAGTCTTCTTGAAGAAGAAAGATTCTCACTCAGAGAAGTGATAATTGAAGATTTGGTAAATGAAGGTAGTATTTGTGTAAAGTTTGGTCCATAACTGATATAGAAGTGCTCTTAAATCAGTATATATCAAACCTTTGGAGATTTAGAGATCTCCAACAATGGTATCAGAGCTGAAGGTGTAATACAAGTGAAGTAACGGCATTGGAAGTCCCAACTGTTGCAGATATTGAAGTTCCTTCTAATTGAAGGTGGACAAGGTCAAATTCTTGCAAGAAACCTGAAGAAGTGAAAAGCAAGAGTTCAAAGGATCAAGAAGGATTAAAGCCTCATATCAAAGGTACACTATATTATAATAAATCCTACTAATTGTAGACATAGAAGATCAAAGATGGGAGGAATCTTGCAAATTGATAAGCTAGATAGGGAGAACTATCCAGTTTGGTCCATGAGGATGGAGGCACACCTCATGAGCAAAGATTTGATGGCATTCATTACAAGATAAGAAGAAAAGCCTGAGTTTGAAGATCCTAGTGTTCCAACTAGGGAGGAACTTGCATGTTTGAAGAATTGGATGAGAAAGGATCCTCAAGCTAGGAGCATCATTTACATGGCTGTAAATGATTATCTTCTACCTCACATTAGTGGATTAGAAAGTGCAACAGATGTGTGGAATGCTTTGGAAGAACAATTCCAAAACACAACCAAGTCAAGGAAGTCTTCATTATGGGTAGAGTTCACAACTTTCAAGAAGAAAAGCTCACAATCAATTTCTGATTATGTGGCAAGGATGAAGGATATTGCAGATAGCTTGGGAGCAGTAGATGAAGACATTGAAGAGGATAAGTTGGTAAAGCAAATACTTACAGGTGTGAGAGGAGATGAGAAGTGGAAGCCTTTCATATTGTCCTTAGAATTGTCACTAGATCACTTTACTCTTGATCTTAATCAATTGCTAGGACACATGCTAACTTTTGAGTAGGACATTAAGGGAGACAATGATAGGAGTGCAAGTCATGCTATGTACTCCAAGGACAAGAAAAAGAATGGCAAAGGGAAGCAGTCAACTGATGATGAAGGAACTTCAAGTCAAGCTAACTTTACGAAAGGAAAGATGAACTTTAGAGGTAGAGGAAGAGGAGTAAGAACAAAGACAATACTAAAGCTTGTTGGATTTGTGGCAGAAACAATCATTTGGCAAATGATTGTTGGTATAACAATCAAAATGGTGGAAGTAATAACGAGAGCTTCAATCAAAGAGGTAGAGGAGGCAGAAACCAAAGAGGCAACTTCAGAGGAAGAGGTGGTAGGACATCATATTCTAGAGGAGGTGGAAGAAGTTTTCAATCTCATTCCTACAAGAATAATTATTATAATTATGCATCAGATCAGAAGGATGACATGACTCTCATCTTGAATGCAACTCATGAAGCAGTAGGAGAAGACCAAAGAGTGTTCTATATTGACTCAAGATGTAGCAATCATCTGAGTGGCAATATATCATTGATGACTGATATGGAAGCAAAGGTGAATTGACATATAGTTCAAACAGGTGACAACACCAAGCATAAAGTGGAAAGCATTGGATCAGTAAAGACAAAGAGTGGAAGTACACTCTTGAGCAAGGTACTTTATGTTCCTACTATTCCTAAAAACTTGATAAGTGTAGGGCAAATTGTGGAGAAGGGATATGAAGTCCGATTCACAAATCATGGTGTTTATGTGCAAGATCCAAATCAGGGATATAGAAATATCATTATAGGTAAAAAGGAAGGAAGGTTGTTTAGTCTCAAAGTCCAAGGTAATGTGGGACACGCTTTATTTACTTATGGAAGTCAAAAGATGTCTGAATTAGACCTATGGCATAAAAGGCTAGGTCATTTCAATGAGAGAGCCATAAAGGAAATGTCAAAAAATGATGTGGTGCTTGGTTTGCCAAATGTTGAAGGTCAACATATGGTGCACAAGTGTGAAGCTTGTCAAGTAGGTAAAGCACACAAAAGTTCATACAATAAATCAGGGTACAAGTATTCAAATAAGCTCGAATCGGTTCATACAGATGTGTGGGATCCTTCAAGGGACTATAGCATACATGGATCCAGATATTATGTGTTGTTTGTTGATGAGGTAACTAGATGGATTACTTTATATGTAATCAAGGACAAATCAAAAGTGTTCAAGACATTCAAGCATTATCATGCTTATGCAGAAAGGATTACAAGACAAAAGCTCAAGAGGTTGAGATTAGATGGAGGGGGAGAGTATTTCTCTAAAGAGTTTGATGATTATTTGTGGAATGCAAGTATAAAAAGAGAAGTAACTTGCAGGTACTCTCCTCAACAAAATGGAGTTGCAGAAAGAAGAAATAGAACTCTTGTAGAGTTTGCAAGAGCAATGATGAAGGAAAAGAATTGTCCAAACTACCTAATGGGCAGAAGCTATCAACACTGCAACATACCTTGTGAATAGGTTATCTTGTAAATCTTTGGATGGAAGAACACCTTATGAAGCATGGTGGGGTAAGAAACCTACTCTTGATCATTGTAAGGTATTTGGATGTTTAGCATATGCTTATGTTCCTTCACAATTAAGACATAAGCTAGAACTCAAAGCAGAGAAGTATGTGTTTATTGGGTATGATGATAGACAGATGGGTTATAGATTGTGGAGTCCATCTAAAAGCAATTTCTTATTACTAAAGATTTTACATTTGATGAGCAAAGCACATAGTATACAGGGTCAACAAATGTTTATGCAGATGTTGAAGAAATGCAAAGGAAAGGGAAGACAAAAGTAAGTGTGTATGAAGAAGATATTGATGATGTTGATTATAAAATTAAATTGCAGGACAATGTTGAAGATGGGCCAGATTTGATCCAGAATCAAATGTGGCTGAGACTTCAAGAAGTGTAGAGGTCAGAAGATCCTTGAGAGAAAGAAAAGAACCTATCAGGTATAGCTATGATACATCTTTCCTAACAAAAAAAGATTATGCTTACATTGTAAAGACAGAAGAGGATCCAATCACATATGAATAAGCTAAAGGTAAACAAAATTGGGAGAAGGCAATGCAAGAAGAGTATGATGCTCTACTTGAAAATGAAACATGGGAATTGGTGCCCAGACTAAAGAATCAAAATGTCATTGGATGTAAGTGGGTGTATAAAACAAAAAGGTTTGTCGATGCTAAAGTGTCTAGATACAAGGATAGACTTGTGGTTAAAGTTTATGCCCAAACTTATGGGGTAGATTATGATGAAACCTTTAGTCCTATTGCTAAGATGTCTACAATTAGATCATTGATTGCTATTGCTGCTTGTAAAGGATGGAAGTTATCACAATTAGATGTGAAGAATGTATTTCTGAATGGATACATTGCAGATGAACTATACATGGAGCAAGCAGAGGGGTTCATGGATTCAATTGGATCAGATTATGTGTAAGCTCAAGAGAGCTTTGTATGATTTGAAGTGGGCTCCAAGAGCATGGAATTACACGCTTGTTAAGTTCTTGAATGAATGTGGATATCAAGCATCAAAGGTAGATAGTAGCTTGCTAGTGAAGACAAGTGAAAATGGATATATATACATGTGTATATATGTTCATGATGTTATTGTCACAGGTACAGATGCTCAAGGAATCAAGGAGCTTAAAAAACAAATAGAGGAGTTTAAGATAAGTGATTTGGGAAACTTATCTTATTACTTAGGAATGCAGATTGTGTATACTCAACATGGAGTATATGTTACACAAGAGAGATACTTGAAGAATCTTCTAGTCAAGTTCAACATGGAGGATTGCAAGCCTTCACCACACCATTGGAGGTAAATCATAAGTTGAGCAGATATGGAGGTGAAGAATTCAATGATATGAAGAAATATCAGAGTTTGGTACGTAGTTTAATCTATGCTACCTTGACAAGGCCAAATCTATCATATGTAGTAGGTCTGTTATCACAATTTATGTATTGTCCAAAGAAGACTCATTGGATTGCTGCTCAAAGGGTACTTTGATATATCAAGGGAACTCTAAATCAAGACTTGTATTATGGATTTACTTCTGATACAAGAATCAAAGTGTTTCGTGATGCAGATTGGGCAGGTGATCCAGATGATAGAAGATCTACTCATGGGTATCTCTATTACATTAAAGATAAATTAGTTTCTTGGTGCTCAAAGAAGTAACCTAAAGTTGCTTTGTCATCCACAGAAGCTGAGTATAAAGGAATGGTAGACGCCGAAAAAGAAGTGATATGGTTAAAGACCTTGTTGAAGAGTTTTGGAACTCATCAGAGTACTCCAATTATTTTTGGAGACAATATGAGTTCATTGTATTTGGCAGCTAACCTTGTTTTTCATGCCAGGACTAAGCACATAGAGATTCAGAATCATTTCTTGAGGGAAAAGGTACTTGATAAAGAGATTGAAGTGATGTATACTCCAACAAAAGAGCAAGTTGCACATATGTTAACAAAAAGCTTGGATGGACCTAAGCTATAGAAATTCAAAGAGATGGCAGGAGTAAAGAAGAATGTAATAATCACAATTAGTGATTGGGGGGGAGTTGTTGGAACAAAACAATCACAAATTGGTGATTACAAAAAGTTTGAAGCATGTAAATGATCAGATTCAAGTGAAAGAAGTCATTTGAGAAACAAAAGATATCTCAAAAGTAAAGCTTGTATACATATATACATTACAGTTGCAAATTCTTGTACTATGAGTATAGATAATCCTTGAGATGATAATGAGTAATGTAATAGACGTGGGATAAGTCGAGAATCATATGTATATAATTCAATGATGTAAAGAAATAAGAGAGAGAGAGAGTCATTAGAAGCCAAGTGTCATTATGATAGATGTGTAGAGATTCATCTTCACGGATTTGCGTTCAGTCTTTCTCTGATTTCTCTCACTCTGATCATGTGGATCAAGAAATATTTTGTACAGATCTAATCTAGAAGCTACGAAAGCTATGTCTGAAGTTTCATGGTCTAATTCCTTTCATGCTATGAGTATGATGAATAGGAACATGTGTATGTAAAGTCTGCAGGTAGACCTCTTAGAGTCACACACTTTTTTGTGTCAATTTTTGCTTAGATCTTAGTGCACAGTGTAAAGTTTGTGATGAGTGAGCATTCAAAATCTAAGTTAGAAGATAAGGAAGCTATGGCTAAAAGAATTTAGCAAAATGGGATCTGTGCTGTGAGAAATCAACCTTACAAGTTACCTATGTCAAAGCTGTATGTTCAGGAAGACAATTTCTAACATACTTTTGATCTTAAGGATCAAATTAAAGTTCTAATGATTCTTTTGAAGGAATAATGGTTGATATGATTGTACAAAGTTAGCAACGAGATATGTGCATCATTAGTTTGAAGAAATTTGAAGATATGTGCAGGTAATGAAGTCAATCTTTGAAGCAGACTTCCTGAAGAAGAAAGATTCTCACTCAGAGAAGTGATAATTGAAGATTTGGTAAATGAAGGTAATAGTTTTGTAAATTTTCATCCATAATTGATATAGAGGTGCTCTTAAATCAGTATAGATCAAACCTTTGGAGATTTAGAGGTCTCCAATAGAAAAAAATGAATTTTATGAAGAATTTTAGATTCTACATTATTAAATAGAAATGCTGCATGGATTTGAAGTTTAAAGATTTGAGAAATTTCAAGTCAAATTCATAAATTTTGCCCAATAAACATGCTAGTTTTTTGTGAATGAGGGATGGTTGAATTATATTGCATAAGTGATATTTTTTGGCAAAACAATCAAGAGCTTTTATACCAAGTTTTTTCTTTCAAGTAAAGGAAGTTTGGCTTTGGCCTTCTCTCACAGACTTCGATTAGTACAAAGGAAAAAGTTACCAGAGAATGGGAGTAGTGCCCATGGGAGCCCCCGAATCCCACAAGATAGGGGCAAAGTTTGTGGCTCTAGAGCTCATTTCAAAGGAGGTTAATAACCCTCTCTTCCCCCTCATGCGGGGCCCACTTTGTTTCTATCTTGTTGTTAATGATGAGATTTATGATGCCTATAGGGTGGGGATCTCTTGTAGCTGGCAATTGCCAAGGAGGAACAAAGACTTCTCGATTGACCACTCGTCAAGAGGGTGGTCAAAGTTGTAGGCACATCGCTCCTTTCAAATATTCTAGAGGGTTTCCCCTCTTACAACATTCCACAAAGACATTAAGAAGTCGATTGCTACTCTCATAATCACTTGCTTCCAGGTGATTTGATGCTACAGCCTCAAAATATTCTCGAGGATCTACCAAAGGTGGAAAGAATTGGGGCACGCAAAAAAAATGTGCCCAAGATCCTCAATGTTATGATGGGATTTGAAGGCAACCCCCTCCATCATTGTGTAAATTTTAATGATGTAAGAGTGGCATATGCTAGAGTTATTAAATTAAACTTTATCCATGGAAGAGCCCCATGGCATATATAGAAAATGATTTTGATGAGGATGATCAATGTAAAGAAAAGTAGTCACTCTCTGAAATCTATAGAAATATTGAATTATCTATGAAGTTAAATGCTACATGAATGAAAGAGAAACTGGTTGCAACATATATAGCTAAAATGAAAAGCTTTTTTCTATCTCAAGAAGGAACTTGACATTGTACTAAGATATTTAGAGGAGACTACTCTACCAGGTCTCTATCAAAGTACTCAAACTCCAATGGATTTCCTTTGTGTTTGGATTACAAATGATCTTTCTATGGTAGATATACGAGCTTGTTATACTTTGGAATAATGAAATGATATATGGATTATAATGGCTTGAGGTTTCTTAATGTGATTTGTGTTTTGATTTAACAGGTGAAGATTCATGAGGGTGTGAACATGTGTAGACTTATTCATATATTCTTGAAGATATTTAGAACAATATTTTCCAGATAGTAGTTTTTAGCAATTTTCTATAAAATTAATAGATCATTTTAGAAAGTGACATTTAAAAAAAAAGAGATCGCCTGAAAAGTGACAATTTGATAAAGCAGATTTTTCTAAATGCACGCGTTTTGAAGTGTTGTCTGTTGAAAATCAAGTCTCAATCATAAAAAAGGCTGAACCACGAGTTTTGCAATTGGACTAATAAAAAAGGAGGACCTAAAATTGTTGAATAAAGTTAGAAGCTCTACCAAACTCAATCAAATTCAAATCTCATCAAATCAGCCACCAAAAAGTGCACCTAGACTAATTAGAGGGTGGTTACCTAGATTGTAGGAAAAGTAAAACTCTATATAAGCATCATCCCACCTTTGTTTCTTGACTTGTATGCATTCCACAAGTTTCCCACTTAGTTTAGTGAAGTCATAAACTCCGACAAGCAGCTCCCTTGCTTATTTATCTCATTCTCTCATGATTTTGCTGCTCTCTATCTAGAGATGTAGTTAGGGTTTACCAAATCTGATTATACCAAATTGTAGAGCATTGTTTGCTCTCTCATTGTACTCATTTTCATTGATTTGAAGCTTCATTTGGTCTCTTATATTGTGTCGTGAACTTTGGCAAACTTTCAAGTTATTTGGCTGAGTGAATTGTGAGAAAATGCCAACTTTGTGAAGGTTATATCTTTCTGTACATAGGTAGAGAGTGTTGCAAACAGATGTTTTTGCAGAGGGTGATTCTCCGAGCTGCGATATCCATTTGGGAAAATTTCAGAACAGTGAGCATATATCATTGCTTGTGGACCTAGTGGAGAGCAGCCATCTTTGTTAGAATCATCCCCCATTAGTGGTATCAGAGCCATTTTGAGGCTTGGAGACCTTAGTGGCATCATATTGAAGACTTGAATGGATCAAGACAACTCGTGGAAGCACAAGGAGGACTCATCAAAGGAAGACAACATCAAAAGGGGGCTATGTCCATCAAGATCTCAAATAGTCGAAGGTTAGCAAGGGAGAATCTATCAAAAGGTAATATCCACACTTTCTAAAGCATAAAAAAACTTGAGAGGAAGCTAGAGGAGCATCTTAGAGCTTAGTATGGCTAAGTATAATGCACCATGGAAATTAGAGAAAGGAAATTACCAACCATGGAAATTTAGAGTTAGCAACTACTTTATGGGCAAACGATTGCATGGATTAGTGAGCGGCACGGAGCCAATGCCTCATATACATGATCCACCACTTCAAGGGTAGGTCAAGGCAATTAATGAATGGATAGAAGTGGATAGGAGAGTCATATTCATTGTATCCCAACACATAAGCAATAGCATGATAGGGCATATATAAGACTTGGACACATCCAAGAAGGTTTGGGAGACCTTGGAGAGATTTTCCTCTTCACCAACCAAGGCATGGAGGATTCAGCTCAAGAATGAGCTAAATAATCTTAAGAAATCACCAAGTACTAACATAAATGAGTACATTTAGAAGGTTAAGGAGCTTGCAGATGCTTTAGGCTCAACTGGTAGCCCAATTCGAGAGGATGATCTTGTTGCACACACTCTCAATGGCTTCAGAGAGGATGAAAGGTGGAAAGCATTTACCACATCAGTTTATTTGAGGGATTCCCCACCAGAATTTGATCAATTAGTCACATTCATGGTGATCGAGGAGATGCAAGGAGCTTGTAGATGCTTAAGGCTCAATTGGGAGCCCAATCAAAGATGATGATCTTTTTGCACACACTCCCAATGGCTTGAGAGAGGATGAAAGGTGGAAAGCATTCACCACATTAGTTTATTTGAGGGATTACCTATGAGAATTTGATCAATTATTTGTCACATTCATGGTGACCGAGGAGATGAACCAAGCAGGTTCACAATCAAAGGCCAGCCAAGCCCAAATTTTCTATGTAGGTAGAGGCAAAGGCAAAAGAGGTGGACAAAACTCCCAAGGCAGAGGGAGAGGAAGATCAATCTTAAGCTAAAGCAACCAAGAAGGCTTCAACCAAAGCTATGGATCAAGAGGAAGAGGATGGAGTAGAGGAAGAGGAGGAAGATCACATGGAAGAGGAGCATCCAATGGAGAATGCTACAATTGTGGAAAACCGGGCCATTATGCAAGAGATTGTTGGTCCAAAGGAGGAGGCAATCAAGGATACAAAAGGAACGAAGATAATTATGCTCGTACTTCAACAAATTCAGAAAATGAGAACTTGCTTATGATGTATGGTTCAAGTGAAAGAGTCAATTCAGATTTGACATGGTACATTGATAGTGGTTGTAGCAACCGTATGAGTTGCAATAAAGATGTTTTCTTTAATTTACATTCACCCATCACTCAAGGACATGTAGAGATAGGGGATGACACTGAGCACAAGATTACACATGTGGGAGATGTTGCATTGAATGGATATCAAAGCTTCAAGGTGTTGAAGGATCACAAAGAACTTGGTTTCACTAGGTCAAATGGTTGAAAGAGCTTATGAGGTGAGGTTCAATGAGCAAGGATGTTTTGTTGAAGACCCCATGCAGGACTACAAGCTCATAGCAAAAGGAAAGAAGCAAGGCAGACTCTTAACCATGGAGGTAAAGCCATCAACCCCTCACACTCTCTACTTGTCAATTGGAAATAAACCATTGTAGAAATTGACTTATTTCATAAAAGATTTGGGCACATAAACTTACAAAGGATGAAGGAAATGCAAAGGAAGGGCTTGGTGAGTGGCATATCTGATCTTATATCTCAGAATATGCAACATTTATGCCATGCTTGTCAATTAGGAAAACAAAGGAGATTGCCATTCAACAAGGGAGCACATGCTTGTGCCAATCATGAGATTCTAGCCCTTCGAGATCATTGTTTTGTGTGATGGCAGTCTTTAGACACCTCATGCTCTAGTAGGTGTCCAAAACTCTGAAATCATCCTCTTCACTTGTTGCTCTTCCATCTTGCAAAGCACCCAAGGAGCTCATGGTAGCTACATTGTTCCATTGGGCTTAGTAATTGCCCACAACTCTTGCATATGACCTTGCTATTCCAAGTCCTCCCTTTGTGCTTTGCTTTTTTTTCTTTCTAATCAAAGTTTTCAAGAAAATCTCTCCCACATTCTGGAAAATATGCATTGGATCTACTAAATGATAGATCAATAAATTAGTACAATACGGGAGTTTGTGAAAGATTGACAACCTGTCTGATGCCAACAACTAGTGTTTTTGAGTCCCATAGCTACTTCCGATTGCTTGCTTTCATTGGGCATTGCAGTTTTCTTCCAATTTTCCCTTCATGTAAAACATGTCCATCAGGCAAATATCTATCATTTCCTTCATATAAATTTTTCTAAAGTGCTTTGGAGTAGCATGCTTCGAGTTGTGTTGTGCATAGGAGACAAGCACGGTAACCCAAAATCGGTAAACCTAAACACTCACCATAACTAGGCCAATCATGTATCATCCACATAAGTATGCTTTGCACTCACACTTCTTGTCTTCTTATAGGTTGAGACATGTCATGCACAATAATCCCATCCCATAAAGTGTGCAAATCTTCCACAAGTGTTGCAAGGTATACATCCATGTTTTTTAGCTTATACTTACTTGGCACCACAAAATCTAATAATAAATGACCCTTTTTTTTGGCCAACCATGGTGGAATATTATAGTTGACCAAACATACAGGTCATGTGCTCCATGAAGAGCTGCGTCAACCAAATGAATTTACTCCATCCAAAGCTAGGCCTAGATGATAGTTATGAGGCTCGCTAGCTTACTTTCACCACTTACTATCTATGTGGTTCAAAGCATCAACTTCAGCATGCATTCACATCATACCATCTGTAGACCTGCTCTCTACATGCCATGACATTAACTCATCTATGGATTTGCATGTGAACATGCTTTTAATTCTTCAAATGATAGGAAAGTGGCAAAGAACCTTTGATGGGACTACTTCACCCACAAGGTCTTCTCAAAACCTCTTCACTCCTTACTTTGGGCATATGTGGAGATGCTCATACTCATTCCAAAATAGAATGCAATCATTCACACAAGCATGAATATTATTGTATTCCAATCCAATGGATTGTAATTTGTTTTTCCATCTTCATGTGTTGGAGGCATGTCATTTCCATCTAGTAGAAACTGATCTTTAAGAAGCCTAGAATAAGCAATTAAAATGATATTAGTAACTAAAGCTATTTTGATACAACAATGAGAGTTATTTAAAATCCAATAACCTAAATAATTCAGAGATACTATTATCTAAACACCCATAAATAGATTGAATATTCAGCATCGCGAGGGACACATGTAGCATATATTACTTTACCCTAGTGTATAGTGGTAAACAAGCTAGTCTTCGCATGTTCTTGTATTCGTCATCGGCTTTTGATTGGGGAAATTTTGTCATATCCATCGAACCCATAACATCTTCTCCACCATCCTGATCTTCCTCCATCTCATAAAAAGCTTGGAGCATTTCTTCCATGTGTTCATTCTATGTAATGCTAATAGTACCTTGCACTTCTACCTCCCTGTTTGTTCTCTTGTGTGCATGAGAGGTTAATAGTGCAATGTTGTTTGGGTCCACCTTCTCACTAGGGGCACCATGGGAATGGTAATGTGGGGTTTTTAGTCGATTTTTATCAAAGCATCCATATTCTCTAAAATGCGCAATGCAAATCCATTGTTTTTTATAAATTTGATACTTGCACTGAGTGCAAGGACATCCCATTCTCTCCTCTTGATCCTAAGATGCCATCTAATACCATGTGGACATGTTAGAAAATTTAATTCTAAAAATGTAACTTTTCTTATTAAACCTAAAAACCCTAATCCTAAGGACCTAGACCTAAAAAACATATATGTGTGTATGCATCTGTATATATATTTTTTATATTAACTTAATTATATATATTTAATTTATATATTTAAAACACTAGCTCTTTTCTTTTTTTCTGATATATATATATATATATATAGATAGATAGAGAGAGAGAGAGAGAAAGAGAGAGAATTATAAACCCTTTACACCTTATTTTTTATACATTTGATTATATATATATATATAACCTAAAAATCCTAAAGACCTATTTTTTATATATTTAACTATATGTATATAAACAAACCTAAAAGCCTAATCCTAAAGAGCTAGATCTAAAATATGTATATATGTGTATGTGTGTGTATATACATGTGTATGTGCATATGTATTATGTCTGTATATGTGCATATGTGTGTATGCATGTGTAAAAAGCCTAGAAACCCTTATCCTATTTTTATATATACTTGATTATACATTAGACTTTCTTTTCCTAATTTCTATAAATTTATGATTATATATGTTTATATTAAACCTCAAACTCTTTTTTTATATATTTAATTATATATATTTAATTTAATAAAAAACCCTAAAATTCCTATTTTTTTTCTTGCTTTTTCTCTTATATATATTTAATTCAACTCAATCACCCTAAAACCTTATTTTTTATATATTTTGATTACATATATGTAAAAAACTTAAAAGCATAATCATAAGGACCTAGACCTAAAACATTAATATCTGTGTATGCATGTGTATATACATGTATATGTGTATATGTATTATATGTGTATACGTGTATATATGTGTATGCATATGTAGAAACCTTGAAGCCGTAATCCTAATGACCTAGACCTAAAACATGTCTATGTGTGTATGCATGTGTATATACACGAGTATGTGTACATGTATTTTATGTGTGTATGTGTATATATGTGTATGCATATGTAAAAACCTTGAAACCCTAATCCTAACAGCCTAGACCTAAAACACGTATATGTGTGTATGCATTTGTATATATATGTGTGTGTTTGTGTATATGTATTATGTGTATATGTATGTATGCATGTTTAAAAATCCTAAAACCCCTAATCCTAAGGACCTAAACCTAAAACATGTATATGTGCTTATGCATGTGTATATACCTATGTATGTGTATATGTATTGTGTGTATATATGTGTATGTGTGTATGCATGTGTAAAAAGCCTAAAACCCTAATCTTATGTGTATATGTGTATATGTGTGTATGCATGTGTAAGAAGCCTAAAACCCTAATCCTCTGTTATATGTGTGTATGCATGTGTATATATATGATTATACATATGTTAATAATAAACCTAAAACTCTATTTTTATGTATTTGATTATATATATTTAAGTTATTAAAAACCCTAAAATCCTATTTGTATATATCTAATTATATATATTTAATTTATATATCTAAAACCCTAGCTCTTTTCATATTTATTTATCTATATTACTAAAATCCTATTTTTAATATATATTTAGTTACAAGTGAAGTGGGTAATGTTCAGATTTGTATAGGTTTATACAATGATGAATTCAATAACATAGCTGATTACACACATAGAATTCTTAAATGCACATAAATCATTTATGAATTCCTATAAGTATTGTTGTATGGCTGATTTACCTTCTAAACTACCAGCTTCTAGGGGATCTCTTGACCATAATACAGACTTAATTCTTGGTAGTTCAACTCCCCATAAAGCATCTTATAGGCATGGACCATTACATAAAAACGACCTACTCCACAAAGGACTTAGAAGACATATTTCTTTTCCCTTTGGAGCACCTATTCTTTTAGTATAGAAGAAGAAAAGGACTTATAGGATGTGCATTGAGTATAGAGCACTCAATAAGATCACAATTAAAAATAGATATCCTATTCCTAGGATAGATGATTTTCTAGATAAACCTCGTGGAGCATGTGTCTTTAGCAAAACTGATCTTAAATCTAGGTATCATCAGATAAGATTGACACAAAATGACAGTTACAAGAATGCCTTTAGAACTCAAACTCGTCATTTTGAATTCATGGTATTGCCTTTTGGACTCACCAATGCACCTAGTACATTTTCCCATATGATGAATAAGATGTTCTTTGATTATATACTTGTATATAATGAGAATGATAGTCCTTGATCCTTTCCCATCCCTACAAACAAATATTATTTCAATCACTAATATTTCTATTGTTAATATTCATTCATTTCATGACATGATGCCTACTTATACATTTGATTTATATTTTACACAAACATGGAATGCATTCAATAATTCTACAATGTTTAGTGAGGATATCTACACTTTTCATAAAGAATTCTTCTATTTCCAACACAAGTGATGCATCACACAAGGCTTTAAAGACTTTGCTATGAAAGGGATGCATGAACCACCATATATGGGTCATCGGGGCATACAAAGTACTATTTCTAAGTGTAAACATTTTTTCTTGTGGCCAAATATGGAAAAAGATATTGCCTAGTATGTTTCCCATTGTATTGTGTGTCAACATGTGAAAAGACATCATGGAAAAGGATTGGATTATTATTGCCACTTCCCATACCTAATGGACCATGTGAACAGGATTTTATGGATTTTACTACTAGTCTTCTTACAACTTCATCTCATAAGGATATGATTTGGATAATACTTGATAGGTTTAGTAAATAGGCATATTTCATTCCTTGCAAAAAGACTCTTTCTACACCTCAAGCTACTAAATTATTTATTAAATGTGTTTTTTTTTTCATCATGGCTTCCCAAAAGTTATTGTTTCAGATCAAGAAAGTCCTTTTTGTAATCAATTTTGGGTTGCATTATTTCAAAATTTAGGTTTTAAAATAGACTTTAGCTTAGCATTTCATTTTGAAAGTAATGGTGAAAGTGAAGTTATGAATAGGAATATTTTAGATTTACTACATTGTTATTCTTTAGATAATCTAAGTAATTGGGATGAGAAAACTCCTTTATTACAATTTGCATATAATAACACAACACATACCACTGCCGGATGTGCACCATAGGAAATTTTTTATGGTTAAATGCTTCCCACTTTCCTGAATCTCACTCAAAGTAATATACCTATGGCTGATTCTTTTGCAAAAGATCATATTTCTACACTTCATGGGGTTCATGAGCACATTAAGAAGAGTCAAAATTGATACATGCATAATGTTAATAAGAAAAAAGTTGCTAAACAATGTAATGAAAATGAATTCATATGGTTACAAATAATTAAGAGACATTTGAAAAATATTTCACAACATCCTAAGGTTAAACTTGCACCACATTATTATAGACCTTTTTGTATTATTCCAAAAATTAATGAGAATTCTTTTAGACTAGACATAGCTTCTCATTGGAAAATACATAGTTCTTTTCATATCAGTTTATTAAAATGGTTTAAAGGAACTTTACCACTCACTCCTATTTTAGATGATCCTCCTTTGTTAGAAGAGGATTCTCAAATTTTAATATGAGAGAAAATACTTGATTATGATGTTACTTCTAAATGTATAGGTAATCAATATCATACATATTTGGTTAAATATAAAAATCATTCACTGGAAGAATCTCAATGGATTAATAAGACATCACTAAGTCCAAATTATTATCATTTGATTTCTGCATATCATTCACTATCACATTAAATTCCAGCTTCCCAACTCCATGCATGTGTTTTTACATGGAACATGCTTATGATTGTTCAATGATGGGACATGTAACCGCCATCCGTGTCTACTTTATTCTTATCAACTCAGGTTATTTTCTTGTCAACTAAGAGGCATGTCATACTTTATGGAATAATGGAATAGTATATGGATTTTAATGTCTTGAAGTTTTTAATGTGATTTGTGTTTTGATTTAGCAGATGAAGACTCATGAGGGTGTGAACACATTGTGGTTGAGAACAAAGGATCAACCCTACAAAATGATTGGAAGCAACAACTTAAAAGTTTGATCAATATGAGTATAAATCAATTAAAACAAGTATGTACGTTCATGTTGCACGTTGGTTTTGATGAGCGGAAACTGAATCCAACAAAATGCTTCTCATATGTACATGGAATGGTGGTTTCTATCCTTTATTGAATTGTTTAGCATGTATCACCCACTTGCATGGTTTTCTTGAATTTGCACATGATTGATGACAAAACATTTGGTCTTTTCTCGTATCACTTGTATATATTTCTACATAAGATGTTAGGAAGATTGAGAATTCATTTGTGTATGTGTTTCCTTATGTGTATGTTTGCATTATGTTTGATCACATGTGCATAAAATGTGTGTATGCATGTGCATGCACATGTAAATACATTCATGCGAATACATGAGTAAGCATCTATGCTTGCCTCTTAGTACCCCATGTGCATGTGTAGTGAGAAAATGGCATGAATATTTATACATGTATGCAAATAAATGCATGGTTTCATTTTTAGCATAAATTTACATGCTCATAAGTGAATGTATGTGTGTGCTTTCATATCTATGTATGTATGAGCATGTGTTGTATATGTCCATATTTGTAAGTTCACTTGTTTAAGTGACTAATGTGCATGCGTTATGCAAAGAATATGTATTAAGAAGGGTAAGTATATACATGTGCATGCATCACATTATAAATGTAAAGTACACACGTGGATGGATAGAAGCATCGAAAGGCGGAAAAGAAAACGGGAGAAAATGTTTTTTTTTGGAAGGGGGCTAGAATTTTTTCGAGAAACTTTTGGCATGCTCAAGTGGGAGAGAGGTCTCTTGGTTTTTTTTTTTTTTTTTTTTTTTTTTTTTTTTGGCTTGTAGTAGAAACCCTTCGAGAAGGGGAATGTTCACTAGATGGAGAGAATTTGTGGAAGGTATAGAGCACCGCGATGAGGAGAAAAGGGGAGGATAGCAGTCTTCAATGAAGGAAAGACAATTGTTCACTGCCTTCAATGGAATAGAATCGCAGGCCGTATTGAGGAGGGGGACAATCTCTCTGGCGGGCTGTCTTTGGTGGTCTTGGCTCTTGCTCTTAAACGAACAGGGATCTCTCTTGCGGATCAAGAAGTAAAAGGGGAGATGACTACGCTCTTTGATGGCAGTAACGATGAGACGTTTTTTTTTTATTTCGGTGATAGAAGGAGGTATCAAGGGCGAAAACTATATGGCTGGAAGAAGAAGATAACAGAGAATATCGAAAGCTTCAGAGAAGTAACTAGGAGTTTTGTGGAAATTTATTTGGCCAAAGAGGCATTGGAGGTGACACGAAGAAGCCAGATTCCGAGTTGATAGAGAATGTATACACTTAGTTCTGGTGCGCCATCAAAAGAGGATGTCAAAATTTACATCATGCTTTAAGAGAAAGCAACACACGTTTTGAGAAGTTGACTGTGAGTCTATCTATGTGGGAGAGAAACATAAAACTACATAACAAACCTTGTGACAATGCATGTGTTACTAAACTAATAACACTCATGCGAGAGTTGCGTGATAATGTTACTACTACTTAGTTCGGGCATTTCTTATTGAGAGTAGAGTGGGAGCAAGAAAATGCAACATGTCATTGCTTATTGCAACAGACGAGTAAGAAATTTGTGAAAGAATGTGATAAAAACTAACATCAGCATTGTGTGCTAATCCAAAATAGAAAAGCGGGACTGTTTGACCTGACACGTGAGCAAAAAATGGCATCAAACAAGTGTGATATTCTAAAGGTAAATAAGAACTGTATGAAGCAAGATATCAAGCAGACTTCTTCTCTGAAAATTCAGAGAACAGGTCACAGGTTATGTTGTCTTGCACAAATGGACCTCCATGAAGAAAACAATGCAGCGAAAGAAGAATGAGCAATCATATTTAGCCAAATTCCAATGGACTTCTTGAGATGATGTTTAAAAATTTGAAGCTATTTGAACATAGTATGTACATTTGTGCAGCAACATCATAATGGAATGAGTATGGCTATGTGTACGTATGGCTTTGGGTTCTTCGACCGTTCAGATAGCAGCAGATCTAGTAGAAGTGAGGTTGCTGACAATATCGCTTAGAGGATTGTTGGACACATATCTGACTGTCGATGATAGCAGTTGTTGATAATTGGAGTCCTAATCTCTTTGATTGTGGATGCCACATAATGTTTCCTTGGAAATTTTCATCACTTTTCATAACTGAGAATATTAAGCATTATGCATGATAAGCCAAATTCATTGAAGGAGATCTGCCATGCATATGCATAGAAGATAGAGCGGGGTAGGACTTTATGTCCAAAGTAAACTATTTATTCAAACTTCAAAGTGATCAATGACTGCTTGGACAAGTTCTTTGTGATGAATGTTACAATAATTTGTTCTGGTATGACATGTTTGCTGCTATCTTTTGACTATGTAAAAGTAGGGGTGTATAAACTCCACTTAAATCTTTCCTGTATAAAGCACTCAGCATGCATGTAGTTTAATGTTGCACTATTATTGTCCCTTTTAGAAAATTGGTAAAAAAAATCAGGACATATTAGGTACTCGACTGTGCACTTCCTGATTATTATATAGTTTCATCCACAGTATGTTACTTTGTGAGGTATAATTGAATGATTTGAGAGTCTCTGGTTTTAAGAAACGGATCTTGCACCATCGAAAGCGGTTGAGATATTGAATGAATTTGGGTTCAGAAACCTACAGTAAAGGGCTGCGCTACTATTACCATTTGCACAGATGTGTAGGAATGCGAGCTCAAGAGCAAGGCATTTTGTATTTCATGTTTATGATTTCTTTTGGCATTGTCTTTTCGTTTCTCTCTCTCTCTCTCTCTCTCTCTCTCTCTCTCTCTCTCTCTCTCTCTCTCATAATTATGTTGGATATGGCCGTCGCGCATATTGATTCAGATGAATTTGATAGTGAAAAAACCTTTTACGTGAACTTATGCGTATCAGATAATGTGCATTAGTAATGTGGGTAAACTTACACACTTATGTGTGTGAAAGTGAAAAAAAGGCTACATATCTGTTTGAACGTAAAGATGAGAAATCGAGAAAGAACAATAACTTTGATTCTTCTTTAATATCAATCTCTAAAGAAAACTCAAAGCGGGTCAGCTTAAATAATACAATGAATGCGGGTGTTCTGGAGAGGAATAGAAAGATTTTGAAGTAAATGATTGAAGAAGGTTGAATGCCGTCCTATCACTTATGACTTGAAAGACTCATATATCTTATTTATGTTAAAGGCGAGTAAACAACTATGGGAAAGTAATCATGCAGGATGAACGTAACTTGTTTATTTGGCTAAATGACTTGACGTTCTTGAGGAAATAAGATGTTCTTATTAGCGCTATTGAAGTTTAGGTAAAAGTCCATGAAAGAAGGCTAAAACTTTGGAATTGTGAAAACTCCTAAGTTCATGCACAATACAAACTAAAGATTTCCTAGTATCACCTAGTTGGGTAAATTTCTTAATTTCTCTCTCCTTTCTATGATTATCGTGACATACCTGGTGAATACGATGTGAAAGGAGAGCGTGATCAAATCATAGAGTCAATGAATTGAAAAATCGAGTTAACAACCAGAAATTGATAAATCTAGCACACTTAACATGGATGATCCAGATATGTGAAAAATTTGTCTATGTTTCTAAATTCCACATGCTTGACCAACTCATGCAAATAAGAGAAACCACATGGTCACAATACAAAGTAGTGCTCTTCAAGCAGTTCATGCTAGAGGACATAGATAAAGTGACTCATAGATCTTTCCTGAGGTGGGTGCATATGCTCAAGGATTAACCAATCCTTGAAATGAAAAGAGAATTTGAGAAACAATTTGAAGATATGTTTGAGCATGATAAGCGATGTTTGATGCATGAAAGAGTGTTTTTGTTTTTGCAAGCAATAGATGTTAAAACTTGAGAGCAATTTATTCCACTCTTGCAATATATGGATTCCAAATCGAGGATCACAGAGGATTGGACACTTGTCCATGAAGCTCTGAGAAGATACGTCCAAAAATGATAGACATTCAAAATATTTCATGATGATTGGAAAGCTGACATTCATGCAAATGAAGAGGATGCACAAATTTCGAGCATTTTAGAAACTAATACCAATTTGCAAATCCATAAAATAATAGAAAGCCTGGTTGGGCGTAAAGCAAATATGCATGAATTACATGTACATGGTTATGATGAGGTTTCTCAAAGAGAATTGACAAACATAAATGATATGATCTCCAAGGATCTAGGATACCAAGAGCCTGTAGATTTCTTTATAGTGATTACAGCTTTAAGTGCTATGTGTGCACAAACCAATAAGATGGAAGGATCAAAGGAGCAGGTGGAAGCCAATCAAAACCAAATCAAACAAAAGCCAAATACAAAACAAAACAGGATTCAACAAAATTCAACAAGAAAACAAGATGAGGCTTTTCTTGTTCTACCAAATTTCTTGCATCTGTTGGAGGATAAAGAAACAAATCAAGATACAAATAAAGAGTTAGTGAAATCTATGAGGCTTAAAGGTGATCAAATGGAGATAAAAGATGACATACATATAGAGAATCTAATGAATCTGTGTGAAGATCAAGCTCGTGATACATCCTCATGTGGTGAGAGTGGAAAAAATTTGGAGAATGATTTGAGGCTAGTTGGTAGTGATGCATCTATTGGAACACATGAATCAAATACAATTTATGACTTAAAGACTGAGTTATATGAAGAGACTCCAAGGAAGCATGATGCTAAATCAAAGACTATGTCAAAAAATGATCCTATGGAGAATGAAATAGATATGAATGGTGTTACATTGCTCATGCATACAAAGATTCATGAAGATGAACTTACTCATAAAAAGGAGGACATGCTAATGATGAGTCCTCTAGATAGTGATATGTAGGCCGATGGTGATAAGCCTCAGAAAACTCCAATTCATGATCAAGATCTTAAAATACTTTTGGATGATCCCACTTTGAATGTGCATTTAGAGGTACAAGAGCGTGATCCTAATAATGGGAAAAACAATGAGTTATTGATAAGGCTTCACTCTATTTGCTAAAGAAATGGATTATGAGAACGAGAATGCAACATTCATTGAAGTGTATGAAAAATCTGATATGGGTACATTACGGAATGAAAATAAACAAGGAATGATCGAGCTAAATTGGTACATTGATGAAGATCGAGTTCATTTGAATGTGTATGTTGACATTCTCACATATGATGAGACATTAGGGCCAGAATCAATCACCAAAGAAATGTATGAAGAATGTGTTCTAAGTACATCCTCTGAATTGAATGAGAAAGGATCAATGGTGATGGATGCAGAATTCTATGATGGCATTTTAAATAAAGAAATTGAGTTGTCATCAAACTATATGTATAGTCCTAGAAGGTGTCAAATATGTGATGTGTTTGACCTCAATAAGAAAGACTCTAGTGACATTGAAGATCAGGGCTTTCTTGATTATGAAGATATGGATTCCCTTCATATTGAAAGAGAGATGGTTTTGGACCATGGCAATGATGAGAAAATCTTGGAGAGATTAGAGATAGAAGCAGATTCTATAACTGGTGGCATTCAAGTAGGAAGGAATCACACATGATTGAATGAAAAATATGAGCATAAATTGCA
The DNA here is from genome assembly GCA_020310875.1 of Ceratopteris richardii. NCBI lineage: Eukaryota > Viridiplantae > Streptophyta > Polypodiopsida > Polypodiales > Pteridaceae > Ceratopteris > Ceratopteris richardii. The sequence continues at coordinate 71,189,165 of CM035418.1, read as the reverse complement.
ATCAGAGACTGATCAACCTTCCTATTCAGAGTGTAAATCTTATGAATGTATTCAAAAACTCAATTGCAATAAAGATGAAAATTTCGGTAATGATAATGGAAATGATGAAATCCTTTCAAATGATTTCAAGCCTTAAATGGATCAAAATGCATGGTTGAAGGATACTTTTGATGATGGTCTAAACACTCCAAAATTCAAAAATCTAAATACATGTGCTCATCCTTTGTCATGTGCATCTTCATATGATGCATTGGAAAGAATTGTGAATAATGATAATTATGCTCAAATAATTAAATCATGGATTTTCAAATTTTCCAAGAGCTATGTATGCCAAACAAGCCACCAAGGGATGGAGAAGCAAATAAAGTTGCTTGTACACATATGTACCTTGTTTAAGAATACTTTCTTGAATTATGCAATCCAGAGGTGGCTTCTTTTCAAGCATAGCTTCTTTGGCGAGCACGTATCAGAGAAGACGAGATTGAAGGGAGAGATTCATTTAATTAGATTCCATAAAGCTTAAAAATGCTCTCTTAACAGAAATTTATATAACTCATGTTCTCCTACTTTGATTTTAAGGAAGAAACACGAAACCCAAATTAGCAAGTGAAGAGTGATGACTCAAAATTAAGAAACGAAGATGATCAAGAATGCAGATTCAGAAGGGCTACTACCATCATAAAGGTGATGTGTTTTTTGTTTTAGATTTCTTTTTTCTTGTATATATGTGTATATAGAATGACTCCATGATTAAGCATATGACATGTAAAGAAATGTGTAAACAATAAGAGACTTAAGTAGGCCAAAGATTTTTTACATCTATTGAGATTACATGTGATGCATGAAGGATAAAGATTATGTGAGTAGGATTAGAAAGTGGACTAGAACTTTTGGGAAAAAGAGCTAAGAAGGTGAGGGGAAGACCTAAACTGAGTACCTGTATATACTAGTGTTCATGAATGCTTGATGAGTGAGATGCTTTGAATTCTTCTTTTGGTCTCTTGTCTCATCCGACTTCTAAGAAGATTATGTTTTAAGAAAATTCTTCATACACAAGCCAACTATCTATGTGTATTTGAATATGTATGTGCTATTGGGCATTACGATGAGCTAGTAGATGGGTGGAGTTACCCTGGTCAGGTGATAGGGCCACGAAAAAATGCTAGTTCCATCATATGGCATGATCTATATGTTGTCATGCACTCATACAGTTTGATAGGTGGCCAAGTTCTTGGGTTGTTATTGTTCAATAGAGCATTAGATAGCCAAAGTAATGGGATTAGAGAAAACAGGGATTTAGGAATACATAGTATTCATAAACATGTGTTTATGTTCCTTACTACATGTGTTAACATAGATCTCATACACTTCCACTTCGATACAATAGTGGGATAACTATAGAAATAGGTTACCGCAATAGAAGATATATCTTTCATTTACAAAGTTACATAGTGTTGAGATACATCATCTTCTTACAAATAATCTTCTGAATAGGATCTGAGGAACTCTGCATATCTTCGTCCTCAAAACTCTCTATTATGTAATGCGTATGGTAATGTTCATCACCAAACTTCTTCATAATCGATAGAGACTGACAATAAAATCACCAAACCCACAGTGTTGAAAACTCTTTAAATCTCAATAAAATCCCCTTCTTTCTATTACATCAGAAAACCATTTTACAATTCAAGTGGTCGTCCATATCGGCTGCTAATACTCGCATGCATAGTGTATTCGAAACCACTGATTACAAAGAGAATTTACAAGTCATCATCCTAATTTTGCATTTCAGGAAACATAATTCTTTTATATCATAAGGCAACTCATTGAACATCTCCCTAAGATTTTCCTTTATGATTTCGATTTTTGCTTCAAAAAACGCCTTCGGGTCTAAGAGTTGCTCACTACAGCTTCTACAATTAATTACAAAGGCTTCTAATTCTAGTATATGCTTCTGAAATCCATCTAATAAGTTGTCAAAAGCTATAGTAATATCAAATAACTTAGTAATATATTATGCCATTGATTTCATTGCTTCCTCTAATTTTACTTTATAGGTTAATTTCAAAATTATTGCATCCTTTCTCAACTTCTCCACCTCAACTTCTTTGTCTGCCAAAACTGCATTTGCATCATTACAGTGTTGCTTCCATCGATTTACTTGCTTTTGTAGCTCCAAAATCCCAGCAACCTATGCTGACACTCTATTGAAATTCTCCTAAAGAGCACGGAGCTTCTCTTCTAGGGTAGTAAACTCCGAGTTTCATATTGTTAGTCGCTCTTCCACTTTTTCAATCAAAAGACTTTGGCATTTTATTTATCCACTCTCTTCTTTTACTTTTGCCTTTAACTTTTGCATTTCTTGCTCTGTCGTTTGTAACTTAGCTTTCAACTCCTTATTGGTCTTCTTCAATTTATGTTGCACCTTTTGCGTCTAATGTACTTTCACTTGAAGTTTGGCTAAAATTTCTTACTTTTCTTCAGTAATTTCCCTCAATGTATTATTCTCTATTACCACTTCATTTAAGTCATCCATTATTTCTTCATGAACTACACTTTCCCAAGTAGTAGTTTCTATTCTGGCAGCGTCTACCTTAGTCCGAAGTTGATTGAGCTCTTTATTCAAATTGGCTCTCTTTAATATCCACTTATCTTTTTCCATAATCGTAGTATTGCATTTCTACTGGAAATCTTCTAACTTGGCTACACTCCACGTGATCCCTCTAGCCAAATCACCAAGTAGCTCTAGTCTAACTATTTCATTGTTATACATCCATGGATAGATGTAGTCACTGCACAAGACTACGGGCAAGTCTACTTTACCTTCGTCATTCTTCCACCTATTGGTAAGTCCACAGGATGAAAAGGTATGTAAGATCGGAATCTTGCAAGATGATCCTCTTGAATGATCTCCTTGTTCTTGTTGTGGTTTTCTGTGTCTTTCTTCCTTGGCAACCTTTTTTTCCCTTTCTTCCCCTTCTCTTCTCTTCCTTTCTACTTCCTCCTGGTGTCGTCTCCTTTCTTCTTCCATTCATTCTCTTGCTACTTTTTCTTCCCTTACCTTCCCCTCTGCTTCTTCCATGGGCTTTCATCCTGCTTCTTCTTTGGCCTTCCTCTCGGCTTCCTGCTGTTCATTCTCCTCTACTTCTCACCTCCGGGACTCCTCATCCTCATCTCTCTCCATTTTTGTCTTCTCATGAGAAGTGTCACCCACTAGTTTCTGAATTGTCACCCTCTTCTTAAGGATCTGCAACAGAACTTTTATCGAGCATATTGTGTATTCTCAAGGTAAGTATGATAGAGTCTCCGTTAATAAAAAAGTGAAAACTATTCCCATCTTGGAATCCAACACGATGTTCATTGCTCATCCTCCAATCCAACATGGTGCACTAGAATAAACCTCTGTAGTCGAATGAGTCATTTTCCTCCTAGGAAAGTTTCTCTAGGATGTACAGCAGATGGCAATCAGAGAAGGATATCTCCATAGCTATACTGCTTCGTTGCTTCATTGTTGTAGAAAACTCATCTGATGATCGATGTAATCACTGTATGTGCACACTACCAAAATAAGCCAAATTCTTAAAGTGCACAACCGTTTATGCCCTACCTACCTGTGTAGAAAGCTGCAAGTCTGAGCTGTGATTTTGGATTATGGGATCTTAACTCTTGAATCTGCACTTATGCATGGCTCATAAAATAAGGAACACTTATCTGATTTGAGACATTGTCGCTATTAAAAATAAAGAAGTAAGGACGTATATATTTTTGCAAAAAGGATTTTCTTCAAACAAAAGAAAAATACAAAAATGAAAAGTGGAAGCATTTACTTCAGCAAGTAGTGGAGGCCAAAAGAGAATCAATCAAAAGAGAATCAAAACCAAAAACTGAACTGTAAGAGGAGTCGTTGTCCAAAGTAGTGAACAAATGATGAAGAAGAGCTCTCAAACTCATCATCAGAGTTTTTGGTCACTTGGCTATGAAACCAGGCAAGGGAGGACTCTCAAGAATAGAGGAAAAAGGCATGGAAGTCCCCTTGTAGCTAGTTCATTTGGTTTGAGTCATTTCGTTCAGTTCACTCTCATAGAGTATGTCCAACCGCACACCCATTTTTGGGTAGTCTACTTGTGGGAGTCATATCTCTCAATATATGTATCCAATTTTTAGTGTTTAAACATTTGTTGGAAAGCTTATCTCCAGTACTTCCTCTCTCTAAAACAATTTTATGAAATTCTTTATGCTCTGTGAGTTATTCAGGTTTTAGTGAAGTCTAGTTTTCAACCTAACTGAGTGGACAGGTAACCTGTTTTGAATCAAAGAGTTGCCGACCCAGATCTACTCCAAATTCAGTGTTTGATAGCTCATTTGAAAGATACAGGTGTGTAGTTTGAGTAACCAAAGTTTCAAGTTCATTGCGTGTTTCAATTGGTAGCAGTTTTCATTTGAAGATTCAGCTGTTGGCAAAAGTCTTGATCCTGAGAAGGTCTTCTACACTTTCCGCTGTGATTAGGAGAGGAATTCTCCAACAATTGGTATTAGAGCATTGGAGCTTGAAGAGGCAAAGCATTTGAACTAAAGTGAAGCAAAGGAGAAGCTACAAATCAAGGGGGAGCTTCATAAAGTCAAGGAAGAGTGCCACAACATACTTGAGGTAAACTTCAAGCTTAGAAGTTTTCAATGGCTGATTTAGGACAACAAGTTGAGAAGTTAGACAAAGACAATTTTCAATCTTGGAGGTATAGAATGATAAATTACCTTAAAGGTAAAGGTTTATGGAGTCTAGTTAGTGGAGACGATCCACAACCAGTGGACCTTGAAGATCTCAACATTACTCCGGCACAAAAGAGACAATTTGTTGATTGGGAAGAGAGGAATCGAAGGGTGATGTTCCTCATCTCACAAGTTATTTCTAACACTATGATTGGTCATGTGCAAAGCTTAGAAAAAACGAAGGAAGTTTGGGAAGCATTGGAGAAGGTGTGTGCTACCTCAACAAGGTCTCAGAGGATGCAACTCAAGAACGAGCTCAACAATATGAAGAAAAGCTCAAACCAAAGCATTGATGAGTATACATTGAGGATCAAGGAGCTTTGAGATGAGCTAGCATCAGTTGGATGCAAGATAGAAGAGGAAGACATCCTCCAAACAACCCTCAATGGCTTGAGGAGTGAACAAAAGTGGAAGCCCCTCATCACAAACATTCTTTATAGAGATCCTCTTCCAACACTTGACGAGATTATACCAAATCTTGTGGCTGAAGAGGTTGCTCAATAAGGAGAAGGCAACAAAGGTAAGGACAACCATAGTCAAATGTTATATGCAGGACGAGGTAGAGGAAGGAACTCAAAAGGAGGCTCGAGAGGAAGAGGAAGAAGCTACAACAACACAAATTTCAGCCAACACAACTTGGAGGACAACAAGGAAAACTCAAATGACAACACACATGGAAGAGGTCGAGGAAGAAATAGAGGAAGAGGTCAAGGTTCATTCAATCCTCATAAAGGTATAACATGTTATCATTGTGGTAAAATAGGACATTATGAAAATGATTGTTGGCAAAAGAATGGAAGGGTGAATGGAGGCAACCAAAGGAGCCAAAATAACTATGCGAGTACATCAAGTGAAGGAGACAAGCAAACCATGCTTGCCATGAAGCATGACTACAACAACTCAAGAAGTGATGATAAAAAATGGTTCATAGATTCAGGTTACAGCAACCATATGACATGCCAAGGAGATTTATTCACAAAGCTACAAGCTCCAAGTGGAAAAGGATGTGTGGAGACCGGCAATGAAACTCAACATGCAATTGAGCATGTTGGAGATATCAAGCTTGGAGATAAAAAGGTATTGGCTGATGTTCTTCATGTTCCTACTATTGCAAAGAATTTGATTTAAGTAGGACAAATGGTAGAGAAAGGATATCATGTTATTTTCAATGAAAAAGGTGGCTTTATAAAGAATCCAAAAAAAGGATTCAAGGTCATTGCTCAATGAAGGAAAGAAGGTAGGATGTTCACCTTGGACATTCAACAACCACATGGAAAGGTGATGTATATTCAGTTTGGAAACAAGAGGATTGCTGAATTTGATTTGTGACACAAAAGGTTTGGACATATCAACATTCCCAAGCTCAAGGACATGAGCAACCATGAAGTGGTAAGAGGTCTTCCAAGATTCAATGATGCTGGACTACATTAGTTTTGTGAAGCATGCCAACTAGGAAAGCAAACTTGACAACCATTCAAGAAGAGCAACTATGTGGCAAGGAATGTCCTCGACTTGATACACATGGATGTATGGGGACCATCACAACAACCATCAGTGGCTGGTAACAGATATTTTGTCACTTTCATTGATGATCATTCAAGAAAAGTATGGATGTTTTGCATAAAACAAAAATCAGATGTGTTCTCCATGTTCAAGAGATTTAAAGCACAAGTAGGATGCTACATAAAGACCTTGAGGTCCGATGGAGGAGGAGAATATTTCTCCAAAGAATTTTCAGATTTTCTTTATGAGAATGGCATCAAGAGACAATTTACATGTAGGTACACACCTCAACAAAATGGAATAGTTGAAAGGAAAAATTGACATATCATAGAAGTTGCAAGATGCATGCTCAACTAGATGAAGATGCCACTAAACTATTGGGCTGAAGCAACTAGTATGGCCGTTTATTTGATGAACAAGTGCACAACGGTTGGAGCGCATAATCTAACTCCCGAGGAGGTTTATTCTGGTAAGAAACCTGACCTTACACATCTTAAAGTTTTTGGATGTGTGTGTTATGTTCACATCCCTGAAGAACTAAGGACAAAGATGGAGGCAAAGTCCAAAAAATGTATTTTTATTGGATACTCATCGGAGCAAAAGGGATATAGGTGCTACAATCCGGTGACAAAGGAGCTACGAGGCTCACGAAATGTGGTAATTGATGAGCTAAGACCATGGTTTGGAGAGAAAGGGAAAGAGAAGATTCTTGAAGAAGATTGCAAAGATGATGGAGGTGCTGTCTAAGAAGAATTTCAACAAACAAGCACTCAAATGTCATGTTCAGAAGCGTCTACATCACTTGGAGAAAGCTCAACATGGAAGGGAAGACTAAGGAGTCATTCCTCATCACCAACATCAGGTTATGAAAGATTTGAAGCTGAAAGTGATGCCCAAATAGTGATTCAAATGCAAGTGAAGAAGAGTATGAAGAGGAGATTACACCAAAGGTAAAGCTGAATGGATTGAAGAAGCAATATTCAAAAGGAAATGAAAGGAGGTCTTCGAGAGCAAGGTATCCAATTCAAAGGTTGAGCTATGATAGTTTTATTGCAAAGCATTTTGCATATATGACATAGGTGGTCAAAGACAAAGAACCGGATGCATATGAAGAAGCATGTACACAAAAAGAATGGCAAGAAGCTATGCAAGAAGAGATAAAAGCTCTCAATGACAATCACACATGGGAGCTAGTTCCAAAGGCTGAAGGTATGAAGATTGTTCCAAATAAATGGGTGTTTAAAATAAAGGGAAATGCTGATGGTTCTCTAGCAAGGCATAAAGCTAAACTAGTAGCAAAAGGATTCAAGCAAACTCACGGCATCGACTATGAAGAGACTTTCAGCCTGGTTGCAAAGATGGGAACAATTAGAACCTTGATTGCAATGAGTGTAGCAAGGAGATGGCCATTATACCAACTTGACATAAAAAATTCTTTTCTCAATGGTGAACTTCAAAAAGAGATATACATGAGTCAACGGATTGGATTTCAAGATAGAAAGCATCCAAATTTTGTTTGTAGATTAAAGAAAGCTTTGTATGGGCTGAAGCAAGCACCACATGCTTGGAATCAAAGATTGGTCGAGTACCTCACAAGGTGTGGGTATAGCCCAAGTAATGCAGATCCCTCTCTCTACATGAAGAAAGAAGAAGGCAAGCAGGTATATATTTGCATATATGTTGATGATCTCAGCATAACAGGAAGTAATGTTACAGGAATAAAAGAGATAAAAAGGAAACTCGGTAAGGAGTTTAAAATTTCAGATATTGGTGAGCTGAAATACTTTTTAGGCATTGAGATAGTCTATGGGAAAGATGGCATTTACTTGATGTAAAGAAAGTACCTATTGGATGTTCTTTTCAGATTTGGAATGAGTGAATACAAACCACTCACTCAACCTATGCACACAAATGTGAAGCTATGCTCAAATGATGGAGAGAAGTTACATGATGTAACTACATACAGGAGTATTATAGGTTCATTGATCTATGTTATGATCACAAGACCAGATTTGTGTTATATTGTTGGAGTTCTTTCTCAATTTATGCAAGCTCCAACAACTGAACATTTAAATTCAGCCAAACGAGTGCTAAGATATGTGAAGCACACCGACAATCATGCATTGTTTTATAGATATGATGAAGAATTGCAGGTAAAGGGCTTCAGTGATGCTGACTGGGCTCATTCAAAGGAAGATAGAAGATCCACTTCAGGTTATGTGTTCATGATAGGTAGCAAACCTATCACATGGAGCTCGAAGAAGCAACCTACTGTTGCACTATCATTGACGAAAGCTGAAGAGGATTACCCTTTGCAACTTGTGAAGCTATGTGGATTAAGAAGCTCTTGGCTGATCTTGATGTGCAGGTGGAGACCATTCCAATTTATGGTGACAACATGTCAAGCATTCACTTGCCAAACAATCCAATGTTTCATGCACGAAGCAAGCACATAGAAGTGCATTATCATTATGTTTGAGAAAACGTTTTGAGCAAGGATGTGGATATAAAGTTCATTGGAACTAATGACTAGGTTGCAGACATGTTTACAAAGTCCTTAGAACTTCTAAGCTAAAGAGGTTCAAGGATGACATCAACTTGCAGGATATGGAGGAAGGTGCAAGCTCACATGTGAGCTTGAGGGGGAGTGTTAAAAATAAAGAAGTAAGGTCGTATATATTTTTGCAAAAAGGATTTTCTTCAAATAGAAGAAAAATACAAAAATGAAAAATGGAAGCATTTACTTCAACAAGTAGTGGAGGCCAAAGAGAATCAATCAAAAGAGAATCAAATCCAAAAACTGAACTGTAAGAGGAGTGGCTGTCCAAAGTAGTGGAGAAATGATGGAGAAGAGCTCTCAAACTCATCATGAGAGTTTTTGGTCACTTGGCTATAAAAGAGGAAAGGGAGGACACTCAAGACTAGAGGAAGAAGGTGTGGATGTCCCCTTGTAGCTAGTTCATTTGGTTTGAGTCATTTCATTCAGTTCACTCTCATAGAGTATGTCCAGCCGCACACCCATTTTTGGGTAGTCTACTTGTGAGAGTCATATCTCTCAATATATGTATCTAGTTTTAGTGTTTAAACATTAGTTGGAAAGCTTATATCGAGTACCTCCTCTATCTAAAACAATTTTATGAAATTCTTTATGCTCTGTGAGTTATTCAGGTTTTAGTGAAGTCTAGTTTTTAGCCTAACTGAGTGGACAGGTAGCCTGTTTTGAAGCAACAAGTTTCCAACCCAAATGTACCCCAAATTTAGTGTTTGATAGCTCATTTTAAAGCTATAGGTGTCGAGTTTGAGTGATCAAAGTTTCAAGTTCATTGCATTTATCAGTTGGTACCAGTTTGCATTTGAAGGTTTAGTTGTTGGCAAAAGTCTTGATCCTGAGAAGGTCTTCTACACTTTCCACTACGATTAGGAGAGGAATTCTCCAATAGTGGCCACCGCTGCTCATTGATTGCATGTACCATTGAATGTAAAATAGCTACACCGCACATTATTACTGATAGTCCACGATCTTGATATATTCAAATTTTATTTTCCATTTTTATTTTAAATTTATTTTATTTTATTTTATTATTATTTTTAAAGAGAATTGCTATTAACCATCGAAAGTTTCATAGGGACGTAATTTGGACCCATTGATTACTGTCGGTAGAACTTCTCCAGCCAATGTGGCCAATCGAAAAGAACATGGTACACACATCTCGTGAATCTAGAATGGACCAGCCCGCTGTAGTTTTAAGTTGCCCATTTTTCTCTCCATTTTAGACTGAGAATACAACACCAAATGTCCAGGCCAAAACATCTTTGTTTGCAGATTCCAATCATGCCACTTCTTCTATCTACTTCGTACTTCTTATAATAGTAGAAAGTTGTGATATCGCCATTCATCCAGCTATCGTAGATGATCGAATTTGTAACCAAAGGAATCCTCAGGAAACAATCTCTTTCTTATCACAACTCAGAGACTTAGTATGACAAATTCAAATGGGACGATTGCCTCCTGCCCATTGAGCAATTTAAAAGGTGTACTGCCAATGGAAAGTTTGTAGGAAGTCCTATACGCCCAGAGTACAGTGGGCAGCATCATTTCCTACTCATCCATCAAATTGAGCAACATCTTCTGGAGCTTTTTCAATAAAACCTTATTGGTAATCTCTACCAATCTGTTTGCTCTTGGGTAATAAGGGGAACTGAATTTATGTTTATTCTAATCCTCCGAAGTAAGTTCAGAAATCAATTGATTTAAAAAATGAGTTCCCCTATCAGACACAAATTCCAAAGGAAGGTCGTAACGAGGAAAGATTTGATTTTGATGTTTCTTCGTTACTATATGCACAGTGGCATATTTTGTTGCCCAAACTTCCGCCCATGGAGTGCAATAATCTATACACATCAAAATATGTAGAGCTCATGTTCGAGCTGCTAGTGGTTTGATCAGACCTATAAAGTCCTAACCCCATTTCTAGAAAAGGTTTGAGCAGAAGGGTTCGCTGCAATATAAATTACTGACTATCGTGAGGTTCCCTAGTGTGAAGGCATAGATCACAGTTTTGCACTACATGTTGTACGTTTGCATACATTGTAGGCCACCGTAATCTGGACTCCTGGATTTTTTAGACCATAGTGAGATGACTATATCGTTCACTGGCCTCTCCTGCATGAGGTTTGGAAATGATTGTGGGCACCTCATGTGGAGATACACATCGTAACCAAATTCGAGGTGGGTCTTTATGGTACAACTGTCCCATAATAACCATGGACTTGGAACTACGTAATCCAAGTTTCTTCCTCACGGCTTATCGCAAATAAGAGGGTGTGATGCCCTTTTCTTAAAAACTTAAGATCTTCTTGTACCAAGTAGGAGAAGCTTGCAGAGCATTCTCCATTTCAGCGATCGTAAATACTTCAACATCTAGGAGAGTATCATCAACACCTTCGGGAGGTTCTCCATGGGCAATGTGAGACAAAAGATCTGCTATAGCATGAGTAGCACTAGGGCGATGAACAATATCGTACTCGAATTCCTGCAGCAAAAGTACCCGTCTCACAAGACATCCACAAAATTTTGCTCCTTTACCAAATACAACAGCCCACTATGATCTACATGGAAGGTGAACGTGCGATCGAAAAAATAATGCCAAAACGTTTTTATTGAATAAATGAGACCTAAGCATTCCCATTCAGTTGTCGAGTATTTCTACTACTGTCAACCATGGACTAGCATAATAAATAGTGTAGAACTAGCTATATTCTTCCTTCTACATAAGGACACTTGTAATAGCTTTGTCTAGAGCATCCGCAAACATATGAAATGGCTTCTTTCAATCCGAGGCTTTCAAAAGAGGTGCTATAGCTAACATTTTCCAAAAGTCATCAAAGGAAATTTGGGCTTCATTTGCCCACACAAATTCTATCAGTAGGACATGTGCGAGTCTATTCAATAGAATGCCAATATGAGCTAGCCCACGTAAATGTCGGCCATGCCACGGAACTTGCCCTAGAAATTATAAGACTTCCTTCGGATTTGGGGTTGCTAGGGTCTCTAGTATCACTTTAAGTTTATCTAGGTCCATTGCAATACCTTTTTTGGAAATAAGGTGGCCCAAAAACTTTCTGCACTTAATGGTGAAAGTCCATTTATTCAGATTCAAACAAAGGTGTACCTTTCTACAAGAATCAAAGTAGGCGTGTAAATGTTCTAGGTGCACGGCCATTGTGTCATAAATGGAAACTTCATCTAGAAAAATCCACATAAATGATGTAAATTAGGTAGAAAATATTTGTTGCATACATCGCTAGAAAGTACTTGGCACATTTTGCAACCTAAACCACATCACTATGTAGGCAAATACTCCCATGTTTGTAATAAATGTTGTTTTAGGTATGTATGCTTCCACCATCCGAACTTGGTTATATCCACTCAATCCATTGAGAAATGAATACATTTCCTGACGTGCAACATCATTAAGCATACTATTGAAGAACGGGAATGGGAAAGGATCCGATATAGTTGCCCCATTCAATTTTCTGTAATCAACACAGATCCATAATTGCTTATTTTTTTGGAACAATATCAATGGGTGAGACCCATTCGGGTTTCTCAATAGGTATAATGTATCCCACTTTAATGAGTCTATCAAGCTCATGTTTCACCTGCTTTGCGAAGTTAGGCTTCATTTTGTACCGGTACTGCATAACTAGGGTAGCATCCGGCTTAAGCAAAATGTGATGATGATACAACTTCGGGTCAAGGCCTTTCATATCCGCATACATATATGCAAAAACATCTTTGTATTATTGCAAGAGAGCTATCAATGCCATCCATAATTCTTGAGCAAGCTCCAAATAGATTCGGAGTGGATTTGGATCTTCTTGAGTACCAAGGTTTACAACTTCCAAAGAATCTTCTTCTATCCAAATCTTCCCAATCTCTATGGGGTATTTTATCAACAATCAAAGTTTTATTAAGTATTGTTGCTTCAAAGAATTGGAACTTGTATTAGTTAGATGTTAAAAATGCATTCCTTAATGGATGGATATCAAAAGAAGTTTGCATCGCTCAACCACCAGGATATGAAGACAAGGACAAACCAGATTATGTATGCAAATTAAGGAAAACACTTTATGGTATAAAACAAGCTCTTAGATCTTGGAACCATAGACTAGTCACATATTTGCAGGACCAAGGTTTTGTTGCTAGCAAAGTAGATTCTTCTTTGTTCATAAACAAGACCAACTTGTAATCTATTTATCTATGTGTTTACATGGATGAAATTATCATTTTAGGGAATAATACCAATGGCATCAAGCAAATCAAGGCTCAGATGATGGAAAAGTTTAAAATCAGTGATCTTGGTTTGTTTACATACTTTCTTGGATTAGAACTTGTATATTCAGATTCTGGTGTCTTTATTATTTGGAGGAAGTTTATTCATGATATGTTGGTTAAATTCAAGATGGAGAACTCTAAAGTTGTAGGTACACCCATGGAACTCAATCACAAACTTAGTTATCATGAGGGACAATTACTTGAAGATATTATAGGTTATCAAAGGCTTCTTTGTAGTCTCAATCATGCAACCCTAACAAGAGTGGAGATATGCTATGGAGTAAGTGCATTAAGTCAATTTATGCATACACCAATAAAATCTCACATGGAAGCTGCAAAAAGGATCTTTAAGTATCTAAAGGGTACTATAAATGAAGGGCTATTTTATCCATTCACATCTAACTTGGATATCAAGCTATATTATGATGTAGATTGGGCTAGCTCAAAAGATGATAGGAGGAGCACTTTTGGCTACTTATCTTTTGTAGGTTCAAAGTTGATTGCTTGGTCATCAAAGAAACAACCATATGTGGCATTATCATCAACTAAAGATCAATATATAGGACTAGAAAATGCAACATAAGAAGTAATGTAGTTAAAGCTACTCTACTCAAAATTAAGGATACATACCTATACTCCAATGATCTTTGGAGATAACACTAGCTCACTTCATTTGGATGTTAATCCTCTATATCATGCAACGACTAAGCACATTGAAGTGCACTATCATTATGTGAGAGAGAAGCTACTTAGCAATGACATCCAATTGTTCTATGTATCAACCAATTTGCAATGTGTAGACATGCTAACAAACAAGATGAACAGGTTCAAGATGGAAATAAGATGAACAGGTTCAAGATGACGATTGGATTTTAGGAAATCAAGGAGAAATGAAATCCAAGCATGTAAGGCTTGAGGGGGAGCTATTGGTGGAAATGATTCAAAGCCTACATACTTGGATAATTAGTATTCACTTCATATAGCCATTTAAAGCCACATATGACTATTCTCTTGTAAATGCATTTAGTTTTATCTTTGTAAAAGTGCATAGCACTATCTCTATCAAATCAAATAAAAATCAAATTGAAAACAAAACAAAACTCAACAAAAGTCAAAAAGAAAACAAGATGAGGCTTCTCTTGTCGTGATAAACTCCTTGCATCCATTGGAGGATAAACAAACAAATCAAGAAACAACTCAAGATACAAATAAAGAGTTAGAGAAATCTACGAGACTTAAAGGTGGCCAAATGGAGGTAAAAGATGAAATACATATGGAGAACGTAATAAATTTATGTGAAGGACAAGCTCAAGATCCATTTTTATTTAGTGACATAGGAGAGGGTTTGGAGAATGATTTGATGCTAGTTGGTAGTGATGTATCCACTGGAACACATGAATCAAATACAATCTATGACTTGATGAGTAAATTATGTAAAGAGAATATAAGGGAGCATGACACTAGATCTGAGGACATGTCAAGGAATGATTCTATTGGCTATAACAAGGATATGAATAGTGATGTATTGTACATGCTTAGAGACCTGCAAGGAAGTGAACCTACTTGTAGCAAGAAGGACATGCTAATAACAAGTCCTGTAGAGAGTGATATGTATGCCGATGGTGATAAGCATGATGCTAAGCCTATGGATAGTTTGGATCAAGATCAAGATTGTGAAATACTCTTGAGTGATGCCACATTGAATGAGCATTCATTGATACAAGAGAGTGGACCTAATCATGGGAGTAAGAATGAGTTGTTGATTGAGCTTCAGTACAATGATATGTACGTGAATGATGGTATGCTCCATGAAGAGCGGCATATGAAGGATCATGAGTAGAATGATATGTATATCAAAGATGGTCATGTTGATTTGAGTTCATAATGCTAAAGAAATTGAGCATGAAGTAGCAGATGTAATGCTTATTGGGATGTATGATAAATGTGATGTGTGTATAGCATCGAAAGATATTCAATGTGAAACTACTAAGTCTTGCAAGCAGTTGCATTGATGAAGATAGATACAAATGTTACCAACTGGATGAAGTTTCAGTTGACTCAAGTGTATGTGGTGAGATATTTAGGTATGAAGAAGTATTTGAGAAAGAGTGAATGACCGAACAAATGTATGAAGAGTGTGACAAATATACATCCTCCAAAGATAATGAGCAAGAAATTATTGACATACATAAAGAAGTAGGTGATGACATGTCAAATACAAAAATAGATTTTGATATCAGATTACATGTATATTTTTGGAAAGGTCCGTGATGATATGAATGAACGTACATGTGGTAATGGACCTTACCTAGAGGGGCAAGAATTGAAAGATTTGAAGGATCAAGGCTTCGTTGACTTTACTAATATCGAGTCTCTTCTTGATAATGGGCAGATGAATCTAGAAAAAGATGAAGATGAAGAGTTTTTGCATAGATTAGAGATAGAAGCAGATTTTATAAGTGGTGGCACTCAAACAGAAAGGAATCGTGACACATTGGATGAAAAGAATCATTGTGTATTGTTGCCGCAGTATAATGAACACTTCCATTTGAGGTGGGACTCAAATAAATCTACTCAAAAACTCCCTTCTAATGAAGATGGGAATCTCATAGAAAATAATGCAGACAATGAATTTTTTTCAAATGATTTCAAGCATGAAATAGATCAAAACGTATGCTTGATGAGTCTTTTTGATAATGTAAGTATGATAAAATTCTAAACTCTATATACATGTGATGTTCATTCATCAAGTGCCTCTTCACATGATGCATTTGAGAGAATTGTGAATAAAGGAGACTATGCTCAAATGATCAAAACATGGATTCTCAAATTTTCCAAGATCTATGTATGCTAAGTAGATGAAGTGGCTTGTACACACATGCAGTTTGTTTAAGAATGCTTTCCTAATTGATGCGATCCAAATGTGGATTCTTTTCAAGCACAGCTTCTTTGGTGAGCATGTATCAAAGAAGGTGGTGTTGAAGGGAGAGTCTCATTCAATAAAACTCCATAAAGCTCAAAAATGTTTTTTGTAGAAAGAAATGTATCTGAATAATGTTTTTGCTTTGATTTTAAGAAAGAAACTGGAAATTTAGACTAGGAAGTGAAGAATAAGGATTCAAAATGAAGAAACAAAGACGATTGAGAATGCAGATTCATAAGGGCTACTGACACTATAAAGGTGATATGTTTTTGGTTTCAATTTTCTTTTTCTCTTATATATATGTGTATAAAAAGACTACATGATCGAGCATATGATAGATAAAGAAATGCATAAACATTAAGAGATTTAAGTAAGCTAAAGATAACGTACATTTATTGAGATTACATGTGATGCATAAAGGACCATGATTATGCAAGTAGGATTAGAAAGTAGACTAGAACTTTTGGGAGCAAGACCTAGGAAGGTGAAGGAAAGAACTAAACTAAGTACCTGTATATACTCATGTTTATGAATGCTTGATGAGTGAGTACTCCAAATGTGCATGGGTGTACATGAAACCCTCTAGAGTTGGGCCTCATCGAGTTAGAGATCGTGGAAACTTGGATCTTCATTGGAAGGGAAAGTTACTTGGCTTCAAGAGGCACAAAGACAATGGGATGGTTGCTATTGTACAACATGTTTTGACAATGGCAACTATAAAACTTGAAAACTCTAATAGAATGAAATATCATGTGAATTGTAAGTATTACTCTACAATATTGTATGTTTTCTGGTGTTGAGTATATTTCTGAACTATTTGGATATGTTTTTGTTTTTTTTAGATATACTTTCTTCTACTTTGGTGGAAGAGCAACCACTTCATAGTCTTACATGTACTTTCCAGGCATGGCATGTAGATGTTGGTGCACTAGTCTTTCCAAAAATATCTATTGCTCAACTTTACCATGATAGAGTTTTCTTTTACACACATAGATATGATTTACCCTCTACAATGAATGGTTTTGGAAGGTCAGAGAGAATTTAAGTACATTCTCTTCTTAGCTTGGAGTGGCCAAAACCTAATATATGGTCTGTATCATCTTTGAAACACAAGATGGTAATGGATATACATAACTCTTTGAAATTCACAAAAGTGTCTAGGTCTATAGGTTTGCACTAATCTTTTCCCCTTCTTTGTTTTGTATATTTATCCCAAGGATTCTCATTCCAGGAGACTTCCACCATGTTCATGTGTAAAGATATCACATATGAGCAAGTCAAAAGTCTTCTTGGTGCATATTGTGGTTTGATAGAAGGAATTGCAAAAGGTGATAAATCTCTTTCTAAAATAGGTTGAATAGGTATAGGATTTTGATATTTAAAACAACCTACTTCATTATACATTAGATTCTACTATGATCGTTGGATGTGCAAACTTGGCAAATGGATACCATTTCAAAGTTCAGAGGGATCTTTACATTCATTTGAAATAAATCTTAGATTGCCCAACAATTGAACAGAAACTATTTTACTGAATAATCATTGGACCTTGGCTAATCTCAAAGAACACTTGGTGATTATGGGGTTTGAAGGACTAACTCAATCCAAACTCAAAATACAAGGACATAAGGTGAGAAATGTTTTGTGCTTTTGTTTAAGTAATCTTTTCATTATTGCTTATTTTACTTTTATAACTTAAATTTCTTGGAAATTGATTACAGGTGGGCAGAAGATTGGAATACAAAATGAAAGTCTCTATAGATTGGAGCAAAGATGGAACAGAACTCTCATTGTCATAGTTCTTTTGCAACCTGATAATGTCACTTCTTGGGTCCTAGTCATTGTATCTCATGGTTTTTGCACTTTCAAGAACCTTCTCAAAAGTAGGACAATCAATTCATGTTAAATATTGTATATACCTTCTTATCTGCAATGGTAATTTCAAAACTTTTGGAATGTCAAAAAGTCTAT
The DNA here is from genome assembly GCA_020310875.1 of Ceratopteris richardii. Taxonomy (NCBI): domain Eukaryota; kingdom Viridiplantae; phylum Streptophyta; class Polypodiopsida; order Polypodiales; family Pteridaceae; genus Ceratopteris; species Ceratopteris richardii. The sequence continues at coordinate 71,171,163 of CM035418.1, read as the reverse complement.
GTTCACTACTTTGAAATGTGGTAGCTCATGTTTTTCTTTTGTGTTATGTTTAGGCATTTGCTTTGAAGAAAAAAAATTCATATCCTTCGGTGTTCGGTGCATTATTTTGTCATCAAAAGCACATTTTTTTGAACTTACATTACCTTATTTTGTAGTTTTAAAAGTGGACCCAGTCAGTTTAAAAACTTGAAACTGCTATAAAAATGGGTTCTTTGTGCTCATTTCTCACATTTGCACTCTCAAAGAGCTAGAAAGCATAGACAAGCCAATAGAATTCTCGCACGCAAGCAATGGCTGCTAGCACTTCCACTCCCATGAAATCTCCTCGAGATCTATTCATGGAGTTTTTGGATACTACAGACTACAACGGTCGTACAGATTTGTATGATCTAGTCTATAGAGTCTCTAATCTTGAATGGACAATAGCCATGAACGCCGATGTGATCGATGAGATCACAGAGTTTATGCAATTCTATATATTCAAATATGTTATAGATATTTATGGTATGTGTTATGTTTAGAGATTTTCTTAGAAGCAAAAAAATTCATATCCTTCGGTGTTCTGTGCATTAGAAACAGAGTTTTTGTGTTATGTTTAGACATTTTCTTTGAAGCAAAAAAAATCATATCCTTCGGTGTTCTATGCATTATTTGTCATCAAAAACACATTTTTTGAACTTGCATTACCTTATTTTGTAGATTTAAAAGTGGACCCAATCAGTTTAAAAACTTGAAACTGCTATAAAAATGGGTTCTTTGTGCTCATTTCTCACATTTGCACTCTCAAAGAGCTAGAAAGCACAGACAAGCCAATAGAATTATCGCACGCAAGCAATGGCTGCTAGCACTTCCACTCCCATGAAATCTCCTCGAGATCTATTCATGGAGTTTTTGGATACTATAAACTACAACGATCGTACGAATTTGTATGATCTATTCTATAAAGTCTCTAATCTTGAAGGGACAATAGCCATGTACTCCGATGTGATTGATGAGATCATAGAGTTTATGGAATTCTATATATTCAGATATGCTATAGATATTCCAACATATGAGTGTAAATGGGTCCCTTGTGACCTACGTTTGTACATTCATAAAGGAGATGAGGCATTTGCAAAGCGCTTAAAGTTTTTCATGGTTGTTGTTGAGGATGCAGGGCACCTTTTAGATGACACAATGCCCTTAATTAAACAATTAAATAAGAAGAGGAAAATGGGAAGAAAATTTATTTCCTATGTTGCAACAACCATCTCTTTTGTGAATAAGGAGCCCGAACCTACACCCATGGTCCTACTCCATCTTGTTACTGGGGGTTTTGTAGATGAAAAAAGGGAACACCAGATAGAAGCTCTCAACTTATTAGAAGAGAGTAAAAAAAAATTGCAGAGAATTTCCACATGGAGTAGTGGACAAATTAAAGGAAGCCAATAGAGAGAATAGTCCACACTCCAACTTAGAGCCCGTGGAACCCACTCTACCACAGGTAGAGATGGAAATGTTTTCAGTCATACTTGTCGATGAAGAAGAAGTTTTGTTCTTGCATGATATTGAGAAGGCATTTGTTCTACGCCTAGACGAATGGCTAAGTATTTTTTTCGAGTGATGCCAACCAAAATGCCACTGAAGAAGATCTGGCCACAACAAGGGAAAAAATTTTGGAGAAGAAGATTCCAACATCCCCTGTTGTGGAGCAAAGTGGCATGGCTCACTCATCAATTCCACGAGATGCAATGGGAAGAGGAGAGGATGAAGACAGGCTTCAAGATGTAAGTATCTAATGACATTTATGGTTGTCTCATATTCATATAAGATGTATGTATTGAATTTTATGATTGTATATGTGTAGGAAGCAACTGAAGTGGATAAATTTGCAGCAAGGAGTGGTGGTGACCATGTTTCCCGTGGTCATAGCTCTTCCTTGGCACATTACATTGGGAAACTGCCAAAGGAAGATTTTTTCATAATCCAGAAGGACTTTTCCCCTCAAGAACACTTCATGACTTGGTGTCTGAAGGCCTTGAGCAAAGTTTTGTGCCTATCTACAGTAATGCAAGGGACCAATTGTGTATTTCTGGTTAGGAAGTCATTTGCCCTTACTACCCTAGGAGTTAACTTTAGAGGAAAAATATTAGGTCAAACAGGAATAGCTTTAGGTCTTGAATTGACATATTCTCAGTTAATATCCCAATCAGTTTCGACTTACCGATTGCCACTGTCTTTTCAAAGAAGAAAGAATGTAGTGGAGAGGGTCAAGACCAAGAGCCAATTGTAAAAACTTTATAATACCACTTACTATTTTTCCAATTTCCATGTGCATTCTCTTTATGTTTTTGACAATCTCTTAAGTTTCGCATAGTTTAATCAGTCTTTTTCCATTAATTGTTGTAAGTATTGTTGCCCAAAATGCATGCAAAGGCCTAGGAATGCAAAAAAAGGCCTGCCATAGAAACGCACGGATGGGCCCTGCAAAAGTTTTGCAAGGCCCATCCTTGCATTTCTGTGGCATGCCTTTTTTTGCATTCCTAGGTCATTCCATGCACTAGGTTCCCTATATTGAAAGTCTATGTCCCTCAATTACAACCTAAACTTGGGGAATTGTGTAAGACTCTTCTTATGTGCAATGATTAGAGAATATTTAGACTCCTCTGGGTGCATATAAGCATGCAACAATAAATAAGTACATTTGAATGTTCATCAACATTGTTTATCTATTGGTAAGAGGGTTAGCATGCATTGCACCCTATCTAAGGCCAATCATATGCTCCAATGTGCATGGCATGTGGTTTCATGGTTTAGAAATGCAAATAAAAGGCTTGCCACAGAATAACGAGGATGGGCCCTACAAAACATTTGCAGCGCCCCATGTTTCTATGATGCCTTTTTTGCATTCCTAGGCCATTGCATGCATTTTTAAGCAACACCACTTACAAGAAATTTAGTAAAAAGAGTGATTAAAATATGGAAAACACTTTAAAGAGGTACTGGAAAAAGACACTTAGATACATAGGAGAAATAGACTTTAAAACATGTACACTAAGAGACAAACACTTAAGAGAGCAAATATAATAAGAAAAAGATTATATTCATCGTTTGGGATTTACAAAATATTCATCATTTGGGATATACAAAAAGTTCTCCAAACAAGGGAGTACAAGTATTTGTTAAGGGATATTCCCTCTAATTCTTATAGCTAGCTACAAATCTTTAGGTTGTATTGTCACTCTCTTTGCATGGATGGCACACAGGTTAGAGTCCTCCAACATTGAGATAAGATACACCTCTGTAGCTTCTTGGAGGGCTTCAATGGCTATCCCTTGGATACGAAGTCCATAGGAATAGCTTTGGATCTCTTCCTTCATAACTCTTGCAAATGACCTTCATGGAATAAGAAGCTCCATAGACTTTTGATAGTGTGGAACCTTTGCAAAGGCTCTGGTTTCCTTTCTGCGCCTTTGCGGTGCTCTTGCATTTGGGGGGATGTTGGGTTGTGGTCATTGTGGTCTACGATGGAGTTGATAGTTTTTCTTTCTTCTTGGAGCATGCCTAAATGGTCTTGCCTCATCATTTACTTGCTCTGCCTGACTTTGCTCTCTTTCTTTATCCGTTGGTCTTTTTCCATGTCCTACGGAGAGTGTCTTGCCTCCTTGTGTTACTCAATGGTTCAGGCTCCATGGTGGCTCGTTAACACTTTCTTCATTTGAGGAATTCTCCAAATTTGATGTTGTCTCCATCACAACTTGCATCCATCCTCGTTGTTTGGGCCTTGCCTTGAGTGGTGTCCTCAATAGGGGCTCATTGTTAGATATGGGAGGGGAATAGTTTATTTCTTGTGTTACATCTCTCTCTTGTAAAGCTTCATTCCCCCACGATGGAATGCTACCAGAGTGTGTCTCTGCACTTGAGTTTTGTCTAGAAGAGTGGCTTGTGGTTCGATGCTTCTTGTGGGGTGTCATCCATGTTGGGTGCTAAGTACCTTGCACATGGCTAAGGTAGACGACGTGATCCTTTCTAGCAGTCTGCTTTGTGCATGCCATTCTCTTAGGATGTAACGTGGTAAAATGAGGAAGGACACTTTATTTATAGCCTTTCACTTAAGAATTTTCATGTTCACATTTAGATGGATAAAAAATAGTTTTAAAACATTAAAAGTATATTCACAAAAACATTGAAAGTTTATTTGAAGTGAAAGGAGTTATAAAAACCTTGAAAACAAATAATGCATTTTAAGAGTTGGGAAACTATTTCCAAGTAGAATCCTCGGGGATCTTCTATGCACGCCATTGGGCATGATGTAGCAGTCCTGATGATGACATCCACTTCTCTCGTGCAATATCATGCTGTCAGTTTTGTGTAATCTTTGCTATTCGTGACTCACATGCTCGTTCCATTACATATTTTCTAGCGAATGTCACACAAAAAAACGAGTCGAACATTTCTTCTAAATAGATTGATTGGAGTAGATGACCCCCATGACAAGTGTTTTTAAAGTAAAAACCTTTAGCCGTGTAATGTGACTTCTCCTTTGCTTGTGTACTAAAAATGTCTAGTGACCCATATTTATTCATAAGATATGCTCCATGTGCAAAAAGAATATGTTATGATCTGGTCAATAAGATATACACATGGTGCTGAAGACCAAATAAAAAAATGGAAGCAAAACTTCCTATGTAATATGTAATGTTGCTTTCTCCCCAAGATAAGATGAATGATTGTGTAAACTCCTTGAAAGTCACTTGGAATAATTCTCATTGTGAAGCATTGGTGAGAACCAAACCCATCAAATGCAATAATTGATCTAACGATGACCAAACCTTCTTTCGATTATTAATGAGATCAACCTGACTATCATTGTCTGTCGTAATTGAAGAGAGGTCCTTCCAAAGCTCCCATTTCTAATCATCTTGACAATTCACATATCTTTTAAAGAAAGGTCTTGCCTTCTTCCTAGTCATTCAAACTTGTTGTAAAATCTCTTCAGACTCACCATACTTCTTACAAACTAAAGATACATGGCAACCATAACAACCAATAGAATTCAAAAGATCTTCTACTTTTTGGATTGCTATTGGAGACCTCTCTAGAGGTTTCACTCCAAATGCATATTCAAAATGGAGCTTCAAAAGGCTATCAAAGATCCTCATGAATACATGCAAAGTACAAAAGTGAACATTGACTAATGGAAATGGAATAATGCGGTTCCATATCATTGCTTATTTTATCATGAGTCGGTTCCTATAACATTGGACACCTCAAAAGTGATATCTCCCATTCCCTGCGATTCGATGAGTCTGTTTCATCAATCTCTTCAGAGTCATCAACTCTCATCAATACCCTTGTAGTTTTAGACTGTCTCTTAGATCCTTTGTAACC
>CM035418.1:71155793-71160793 GCA_020310875.1 Ceratopteris richardii | reverse complement strand
ATGCTTTGGAAGAGCATTTTCAGAACACAACCAAATCAAGGAAAGCTTCATTATGGGCAGAATTCACTACCTTCAAGAAGAAGGCTTCACAATCAATATCTGATTATGTGACAAAGATGAAGGACATTGCAGATTCTTTAGGTGCAGTGGATGAAGATATTGAAGAAGATAAATTGGTAAGACAAATTCTCACAGGGCTAAGAGGAGATGAGAAGTGGAAGCCTTTTATTTTGTCTACAGGACTTGCATTAGATCATTTCACTCCTGATCTAAATCAATTGTTAGGACATATGCTAACTTTTGAGAATGATATCAAAGGAGATATTGATAAGAGTGCAAGACATGCAATGTATTCTAAAGATAAGAAGAAAGCTAGCAAAGGAAAGCAACAATCAGTTGAAGATGAAGGTACTCCAAGCCAAGCAAATTTCCTAAGAGGAAGAGGAAGTGGCAGAAATAGAGGAAGAGGCAGAAATAACAAAGATAATGACAGAGCTTGTTGGATATGTGGTAAGACCAATCATCTATCTCATGATTGTTGGCACAATAATCAAAGCAATGGTAATTTTAATCATAATTTTAATCAAAGAGGAAGAGGTGGCAGATATCAGAGAGAAAACTTCAGAGGTAGAGGTGGTAGGTATTCTTTTGGAAGAGGTGGAGGAAGAAACTTCCAAAATCAATCATATAATAATACCTACTACAATTATGCATCAAATCAGAAAGAAGACTCGACTCTTATTATGAATGCAACATGTGAAGCTTCACATGAAGACATGAGAGTATTTTATATTGACTCAGGATGTAGCAACCATCTGAGTGGAAACATTGCCTTGATGACTAATCTAGATTATAATGCAATTAATCATACAGTCCAAACAGGTGATAATACAAAGCACAAGGTAAACTCAATTGGTTCAGTCAAAGCCAAAGATGGAAGCACTCTCTTGAGTAAGGTTTTGTATGTTCCTACAATTCCTAAAAATATGATAAGTGTAGGAAAAATTGTGGAAAAAGGATATGAGGTAAGGTTCACTAATGATGGAGTTTATGTTGAAGACCCTAGTCAAGGGTATAAACAGATTGTTACAGGGAAGAAAGAAGGAAGGCTCTTCACATTAAATGTACAAGGAAACATTGGACATGCTATGTTTGCATATGGAGAGCAAAAGGTGTCAGGATTGGATCTTTGGCACAAAAGACTTGGACATTTTAATGAGAGAGGTATCAAAGAAATGATAAAGAATGGTTCAGTACTTGGATTGCCTAACATTTCAGGTCAACACATGACATACAGATGTGAAGCATGTCAGTTAGGTAAGACTCATAAGCAATCATACAATAAGCGTGGTTTTATGTATCCAGAAAGACTTGAATTGGTACATACAGATGTATGGGGTCCTTCAAAGGACTTTAGTATAAATGGTTCAAGATATTATGTTATATATCTTGATGATGCTACCAGGTGGATCACAATCTATGTGATCAAAGACAAATCAGAAGTGTTTAATACATTTAAACACTATCATGCATATGTAGAGAGAATTACAGGTCAAAAATTGAAGAGGTTAAGGTCAGATGGAGGGGGAGAGTATTTCTCTAATGAGTTCAGTGATTACTTGTGGAATGCAGGTATAAAGAGGGAAATTACTTGCAGGTACTCTCCTCAACAAAATGGGGTAGCAGAAAGAAGAAATAGGACACTTGTTGAATTTGCAAGATCCATGTTGAAAGAGAAAAAATGTCCAAATTATTTATGGGCTGAGGTTGTAAACACAGCCACATATTTGGTTAATAGATTGCCTTGTAAAGCTTTGCAGGGTATGACACCATATGAAGCTTGGTGGGGTAAGAGACCTACCTTGGATCATTGTAAAATATTTGGATGCTTGGCATATGCATATGTGCCATCTCAATTGAGGCATAAGTTGGAGCCTAAAGCAGAGAAGTATGTACTCATTGGTTATGATGACAAGCAGATGGGTTATAGATTGTGGAGTCCATCCACAAAACAATTCCTTGTGTCCAAGGATGTTACATTTGATGAACAAGGTACTTGGTATGCAGGTACATCTAATGTGTATGCAGAAGTTGAAGAAATTATGAATCAGAAGAAAGGTAAAACAAAGGTTTAGATATTTGATGAAGAAGAGAAAAACGAAATACAAGTTGGAGGTGAAGAAGTGCCAAGGTTTGATCCAGAATGTGATGAGCCAAAAACTTCAAGAAGTGGAGAATTGAGGAGGTCTACAAGGCACAAATGGCTACCTACAAGGTATAGCTATGATACTTCATTCTTGACTACTAAGGATTATGCTTACATGATAAAAGCAGATGAAGATCCATCTACATATGATGAAGCCAAAGGGAAGAAGAATTGGGAAGAAGCTATGCAAGAGGAGTATGATGCATTGATGGAAAATCAGACATGGGATCTGGTTCCTAAACCTAATAGTCAGAAAATCATTGGATGTAAGTGGGTTTACAAAACAAAAAGATTTGCAGATGGAAGTGTGTCTAGGTACAAAGCCAGACTTGTTGTGAAGGGATATGCACAGACATATGGAGTGGACTATGATGAGACTTATAGTCCTGTGGCAAAGATGACAACCATCAGAACACTCATAGCAATTGCTGCTTGCAAAGGTTGGAAATTATCTCAATTAGATGTTAAAAATGCTTTTTTGAATGCTTACATTTCAGATGAAGTTTACATGGAGCAACCAGAAGGGTTCAAAGATCAAGTGTATCCAAATTATGTGTGTAAGCTCAAGAGAGCTTTGTATGGATTGAAGCAGGCCCCAAGGGCATGGAATTATAGGCTTGTAAAGTTCTTGAAGGAACTTGGATTTCAAGCATCAAAGGCAGATAGTAGCTTGCTAGTCAAAGCAAGTGAAGATGGATTTTTTTATGTTTGTATTTATGTTGATGACATAATACTTACAGGAACAGATGACAAAGGCATACACATGATTAAGAAACAAATGGAGAAAGAGTTCAAAATCAGTGATTTGGGAAATTTGTCATTCTTCTTGGGAATGCAGATTTCATATGCTCAACATGGAGTATATGTAACTAAAGATAGGTATCTGAGAAATTTGCTAACCAAATTTAAAATGGAAGATTGCAGGTTAGCACCAACGCCAATGGAAGTGAATCATAGATTGACTAAATATGGAGGAGAAGAATTCGAAGATATGAAGCTCTATCAGAGTTTGGTGGGTAGCTTAATTTATGCTACATTAACAAGGCCTGATTTGTCATATGCAATTGGAGTTCTATCTCAATTCATGCATTGTCCTAGAAAGGAACATTGGATTGCAGGACAAAGAGTACTTAGGTACATGAAGGGTACACTCAAAGAAGGGTTGTACTATGGGTTTACTTCAGATACAAGAGTCAAAATATACAGTGATGCAGATTGGGCAGGTAATTTGGATGATAGAAGATCAACACATGGATATTTGTGTTATGTGGGAGATAAGCTAATCTCATGGTGTTCTAAGAAGCAACATACAGTTGCTCTATCATCCACAGAAGTAGAATACAAAGGCATGGTGGAGGCTACAAAGGAAGTAATATGGCTAAAGACACTTATGAAGAGTTTTGATGTTATTCAGAGTACTCCTATCATTTGTGGAGACAATATGAGTTCTTTATATTTGGCAGCAAATCTTGTGTTTCATGCTAGAACTAAACATATTGAAATTCAGTATCATTTTTTGAGAGAGAAGGTTATTGATAAAGAAATTGAAATCATGCATACTCCTACAAAAGATCAACTTGCAGATATGATGACAAAAAGTTTGGATGGACCAAAGTTGCAGAGGTTTAAAGATATGGCAGGAATAAAGAAGATGCAGGTAATCACAATTGATGATTGAGGGGGGGCTGTTGGAGCAGAACAATCAACAATTAGTGATTACATAAAATCCAGAAGTGGAAAAATGATTGGAAGATTGAAGATCAGTTTCAAGAAAGAGGAGATTCAAAAACAAAGTTCTTTTGTACATTACTCTTGTAAATATTTCAATGTATTTGGAAAACTGACAAGTAAGACTTGTATATATATATAGATACATGTCCATAGTCGGAGTGAGAGATATAGAAGAGATAGAGAAGACAATAGAAGTGAAGAATAGAAGAATAGGAGAGTATGAGATGAACATTATGCATGTCATCCATCAGATGTATGCAAAATTATGAGAAGAAAAATCTTCAGAGAATTGTGCGCTGATCTTTTCTCTGATTCTCCTTCTGTGGTTAATCTTTTGAGAAATCCTTTTGAACATGTCTAAGTCTATAGTTAATCCATCTATGGTCAAAATTTGAGAGTCCAATTGCGAACAGGCTGAGAGAATTTTCAATAGGAACATTCATATGTAGAAAGTTCTGAATGTCTTCTGAAACAGGCGCAGATTCGATGGTCAAAGAAATGAACAGTGCTCAGTGCATAGTGTAAAGTTTTACACAAATGAGGATTCAAAGTCTAAGTTGAGAGGTAAGCCATCTTTGGCTAAAAGCATTTGATTGAACGGGCTGTAGTTTGGGAGAACCATAGCTTAGAAGTTACAGGTGTCAAAGTCGTCATACAGAGAGACAGTTTCAGACATAGGTACATTGTCTGAGTCATTTCTCACAATCTACTCAAGCATTTGAGGATTTTTAAATTGGAGAAGATGCGCAACCTCTAATCGACACATTAAATAAAGTTTTATCAAAAATTTTACACGAATGATCATTCAATGAATGATTAATGTGCAGGAGACGTTTTCTGAGAAGTGATTTTTCACAGTTGATCAATTTCTTGATAGTTTGGTGATTGTTCTTTAAAATTAAGTGGAGTCTGAAGTTATTCTTGATATAGAGGTGATCTAACATCTAGGATAGCTTGTTCTTTTGGAGATTAACACTCTCCATCACCTATCTATCTACTATCTATCTATCTATCTATCTATCTATCTATCTATCTATCTATCTATCTATCTATCTATCTATCT
>CM035418.1:71135237-71137737 GCA_020310875.1 Ceratopteris richardii | reverse complement strand
TGATAGAATTCTCTCTATGATCCTTGTGCACTTAAAACCATGGTTAGGATCAATGCCTCACATAGGTCTATCTCAGAGATACCCATTTTTTTGCATCAACCTCTTTGAAACCTTCTCATAGGAATCCAAATTATGAAAATAATCATCCCCTTTGTATTTTTCTTACATACCACATACAACTGTATCAAAAGAATATCGTGAAAAGATTTCTCTCTTAGCCCTAGTCCATCTTACATTAGCTTGGTATAGCTATGTCTCTCTTATTTGAGACTTGTACACAAATAGAAATTGTATTTACAACCAAGTGCTACTCAAGCACTCCTTTCATTATCAAGAAGTTTGAAAGAGAAATATTCAAAGTGTTGAAGGCAAATACCATAGATCTCACCCTTCAAAGCCTCATCTATTCATTGGAAAGATTTACCGAAACTTATTAAAGCTCATTTCTCCACATCGATTGGAAGAGGTAAAAAGAAAGCCATTGGCTAAAAGAGGACTTCCATATAGAAGAAGGACGTGCATGCAATGCACTCAATCAAAGAAGAGGACTTCCACATAGAAGAAGGACGTGCATCCAATGCACTCAATCAAAGAAGAGGACTTCCACATAGAAGGACGTGCATCCAATGCACTCAATCAAAGAAGAGGACTTCCACATAGAAGAAGGACGTGCATTCAATCAAAGAAGAAGAAGAAGGACATTCATCCAATATAAGAAGTAGAATTCCTCATAGTAGGAAGATGAAGAAAGTGCATTCAATGCACTCTTACAAAGGTAAAAGAAGGTTATTTCACTTGAAGTCTTATACGCACTTTATATGTGCTTTCATAAAGTCACTATGACTTACATTCATCTACAAAAGCAAAACTTTGGATACACTCTCATGGATTAAGAGTCATACTAAAAGACTTGATAAAGTGTCGCATATTATCAACACAGATCACATTTCTTTGTAAAGCATAGATGGTAGATTAAACTTCCTTATCATCAACCAATGTAAAGGACCAACGTGTATAGTCACATACAATACAAGTGGTGTGAGCACTTGATAAATAGTTATGGTAGAATTGTTCTACAAACATAGAAGGTGAAATCACAAATGGAGAATAATCAAGAAGCTGGGATCTTGATTAGCTTCATTTATCTATGAAAGTTGTCAAACAAGTGAAGGAATAGAATCACTCTAGAGCTAGAGCCTTGCTCGCTCCAAGATGAGTGTGGAAAACCACAACCTCTGAACTTTGCATTAGGACAAAGTTAAGTTGTTATACATAGATGGCAAAAGCCATAGATAAAGCCCTTTGTTGCTTTGTAACTTGTTTCTGAAACTTTACTATGTACTTGGTCCAAGTCATCATCATTATGAGCTTATCTATCAAGCTCGTGTACTTTGTCATTTGAAGTCTTTTATGTATCAAAATACCATACAAAAAGAAATTTTCCAATCAAAGGGAAGTTACTCTTGGAGGTCAACTACATGAAGCAAAGATACTCTTGGAGGTCAACCACATGAAGCAATGTTACTCTTGGAGGTCAACCACATGAAGCAAAGATACTCTTGGAGGTCAACCACATGAAGCAAAGATACTCATGGAGATCAACCACATGAAGCAAAGATACTCTTGGAGATCAGCCACATGAAGCAAAGATTACTCTTGGAAATCAACACATGAAGAAAAGACTACATTCTCGAAGGTCACTCATATCAAGAAAGGAATACACATTGGAGGAGAAGATCAACCACATCAAGAACTACCAACTTGAAGAAAAGATCAACCATACCAAGCAAGGACTAGACTTCTAAAGGAACGGTTAAAGAAATACATCGATGGACGACATCAAACTAAAAGGGCATCAACAACAAGGGGAGAAAAGAAGCTATTACCTGAAGCTGAAAAGACAATGATAAACCAAAGGAGTCAACCAACAAGGACTTAATCGAAAGGAATTCTCTACATCAAATGTTCAAGAAGGAAAAACAATCAAGGTCAAGAAGAAAGTCATCATTTTCATGGTAAGTCTTGAAGGTCATCACTTCAGTCAAAAACTACATCAACATCAAGGAGTCTATATATCCAAGAAGAGCATGGAGCAAAGAATGGAGAAGAAGGAAGGAGAACCAAATATAGAAGAGAAGATTCAACTGCATATCAAATGGGAGATAGCAGGTCTAAAAGAATAGCAATGCAAAGAGAGAAAGAAGACATCATCAAATAAGATCGGTAGAATTTGAAGATTGAAGGGGAGCTGTTGGAACAAGCAATCTCCAAATTCACCAATCTTAGCACTCCTCAGTTTTTTAGTAGAAAACTCAAAAGAAAAGCTTATCATTATTTTTTTCATATGACCCTAGTCACACGAGTATTTGTTTTTATATGATTATACCCTTAAGACTTCTATAGAACATCCATATGATCCGTAGCACATGAAAAATTGTTCCACGCAATATGCAAATTTCGAAACATCTCCATAAGTCAAGGAAGATACATTTCTATAAAG
>CM035418.1:71120237-71122737 GCA_020310875.1 Ceratopteris richardii | reverse complement strand
CTATCTATCTGTTTATCGATCTATCTATCTATCTATCTATGTATCTATGTATCTATATATCTATCTATCTATCTATCTATCTATCTATCTATCTATCTATCTATCTATCTATCTATCTATCTATCTATCTATCTATCCTCATATGGTGTCATACCCTGCAAGGCTTTACATGATAACCTATTAACCAAATAAGTAGCTGTATTTACAGCCTCAGCCCACAAATAATTAGGATAATTTTTCTCCTTCATCATGGATCTTGCAAACTCAACAAGTGTTCTATTTCTCCTTTCTGCTACACCATTTTGTTGAGGAGAGTACCTGCAAGTAACTTCCCTTTTTATACCTGCATTCCACAAGTAATCACTGAACTCATTAGAAAAATACTCTCCCTCTCCATCTGACCTTAGTCTTTTCAACTTATGTCCTGTAATTCTTTGTGCATATGCATGATAGTGTTTAAATGTATTAAACACTTCTGACTTATCTTTGATCACATAAATAGTGATCCATCTAGTAGCATCATCAACATAAATCACATAATACCTTGACCCATTTATACTGAAATCCTTTGATGGTCCCCACACATCTGTGTGTACCAATTCAAGCTTCTCTGAGTACATAAAACCATGCTTGGAATAGGAATGCTTATGAGCCTTACCTAATTGACATGCCTCACATTTATATGTCATATGTTGACCTGCAACATTAGGCAATCCAAGCACTGAACCATTGTTAATCATATCTTTAATTCCTCTTTCATTGAAATGTCCAAGCCTCTTGTGCCAAAGATCTAACTCAGAGATCTTATGTCCTCCATATGTGAACATAGCATGACCAATATTGCCTTGAATCTTCAATGTAAATAATCTTCCTTCTTTCTTCCCTGAAACAATCTGTTTATACCCTTGGCTAGGGTCTTCCACATATACTCCATCATTAGTGAACCTTACTTCATATCCCTTTTCAACAATTTGTCCTACACTTATCAAATTCTTAGGAATTGTAGGAACATACAAGACCTTACTCAATAAGGTACTACCATCCTTGGCCTTCAGTGATCCAATTGACTTCACATTGTGCTTTGTGTTGTCACCTGTTTGAACAACATGATTAAAAACCTTATTCTCCAAATCAGTCATCAAAGCTATATTACCACTTAGGTGATTGCTACACCCTGAATCAATGTAGAAGACTCTTTGATCTTCACTTTGCCTTTCACAAGTTGCATTCATTATCAATGTTGAATCCTCCTTTTGATCTGAAGCATAATTGTAGTAGGTGTTGTTGTATTGTTGACTTTGGAATCCTCTACCTGCATTTCTTCCAAAGTAACTCCTACCACCTCTGCCTCTGAAATTACCTCTTTGATTTCTGCCTCCTCTTCCTCTTGAATTATAGTTCTGATTATATCCACCATTACTCTGATTATTATGCCAACAATCATTAGCTAAGTGATTTGTCTTACCACAAATCCAGCAAGCTTTGCCTCCATCTTTGTTGTTCCTGCCTCTTCCTCTACCTTTTCCATCTCCTCTTCCTCTTAGGAAGTTGGCTTGACTAGTTGTACCTTCATCTTCACCTGCTTGTTGCTTTCCTTTGCTATTCTTCTTCTTGTCCTTTGAGTACATTGCATGACCTGCACTCTTGTCACCATCTCCTTTAACATCCTGCTCAAATGTTAGCATATGACCTAACAACTGATTTAAATCAGGAGTGAAATGATCAAGTGATAAATCTGTAGACAAAATGAATGGCTTCCATTTGTCATCACCTCTTAAACCTGTAAGAATTTGCCTTACCAATTTATCCTCCTCAATGTCTTCATCAACAGCTCCTAAAGCATCTGCAATATCTTTCATTCTTGTCACATAGTCTGAAATGGATTGAGAAGCCTTCTTCTTAAAGGTTGTAAATTCTGCCCATAAGGATGCCTTCCTTGACTTGGTAGTATTCTGGAAATGCTCCTCCAAAGCATTCCAAATATCAGTAGCACTTTCAAGACCTCGAATATGAGGTAACAAGTAATCATTGACTGCCATATATATAATGCTCCTAGCTTGAGCATCTTTCTTCATCCAATTTTTCAAATCTGCTAACTCTTCCCTAGTTGGAACACTAGGATCTCTGAATTGTGGCTTCTCTTCTTCTCCTGTGATGTAGGCTGTTAAATCTTTGCTCATAAGATGAGCTTCCATCCTCATTGACCATGCAGGATAGTTTTCCTTATCCAATTTCTCTATCTGAAGAGAATCTCCCATCTTGTGTCCACCTGTGTATTGAAATCTTCAAACTTTATAAATGATATATGTACCTTTGCTTCGAATTAGACTCCTTTTTTCTTTCTTGATGTCGTATGGTCTCCTCCTCAGGCTTTGCCTTCAACCTTTCACCTTTAGTTCTTCAAATGTTGAATTTCTTGAATCTGCAGCAGTCGGGATCCTCCTTTCCTTGATTTTGATGTCTCCTGCTCTGATACCACTGATGGAGAGTGTTAATCACC
>CM035418.1:71100237-71105237 GCA_020310875.1 Ceratopteris richardii | reverse complement strand
GGGGGTGTCCCTGATTTTGCTAAACATCATGCTCAGTGTATAGTTTGTCATTTGGAGTGATTTAACTTGCTAATGATAGCTTGTTAAGTTAATTTAATACTCCCAGAAGGAATTAGACCAATTGTAAGTGTGCTGGACACACTGAGCTTAGGACTGAACAGGTGTCAGTACAGAAATAGCAAGTTTTTGGACTTATGAAGGTTCAAACTTATCTGTTTTGATTTGATCATTTCTCAATCACTTTGTAAAGCACATATATAGTTTCTTGGTGTCATTTGGAAGCTCAAGGAGTCTCCTAACTATATCTGAAGAAAAGAAAGGGCAGGTGTGAAGCAGTTCTAGCAGCACCACCTTGATCTTCTGATTGTACCCAGCCATCACATCCAACAGTGGTATCAGAGCAAAACAAGGTAATCATGGGTGATGGTTTCCCTTCCTTCATTGACAAATTGGATAGAAATAACTACCAGGCATGGTCATTAAGAATGAAGACTTATCTACAAGGGAGAAGCTTGTATGGATACATATCAGGAGATGAGGAGTTGCCCTCATTCAAAACCAGAGGCCTACCTACAAAGGATGAGCATGAGAGACTTAATCAATGGTGTGCTAAAGATGCTTTAGCAAGGTCATATCTTCTAAACTCTATCTCTGATTTCCTTCTACCTCATGTTAGGAACTGTAAGACTTCCCAAGAGACTTGGGAGACCTTGGCAACATACTTCTCATCAAGCACAAGGGCCAGAAAGAATCAACTATGGATTGAGTTTACAACCCTTAGGAAGCAATCAAAACAATGTGTCTCAGATTTTGTCACCAAAGTCAAAGATATAGCAGATCAACTTGCAAGTGTTGGAGAAGAGATTGAAGAAGAGCAAATAGTCAGACAAGTGATCAATGGACTCAAAGCAGATGACAAGTGGGAGAGCTTTACCACTGCAATGGACTTGTACATGGACATTCAAGCACCTGATCTAACAACTCTGATTGGACAACTCTTTACACATGAAGCCAAGATCACAAAGAATGGAGAGCAATCAAAAGGTAACAATCCCTCTGCCCTATATACAGATAAGAAGTCTAAAGATAAGGGTAAAAACAAGAAGGTTGATGATGAAGGATCCACCTCCCAAGCAAACTATGCAGGGAGAGGTAGATCATCTAGAGGTAGGGGCAGAGGAGGTAAGTCAGGTAGGGGGAGACCCTATAATCAATCTCCATGCAATATTTGTGGTTTGTCTAATCACACTACAGATGAATGCTACAAAAACTACAAGAACCAAAGAGGAAGAGGTCACCAAAGAGGAGGATACTCTCAAGGCAGAGGCAGATTCAATCAATCTCAAGGCTACCATGGCTACAACAATAATTACAACAACAACTACAACAATAGCTACAATCACAATAGCAATTATCAAGGAGGATACAGGAACAGAAAGGATTACAACAATTATGCAGAGGATCAAGATGATTCCTTGTTGATTATGAACATAACATCTAAATCAGGTATCAATGATGATCATTTGTTCTATATTGATTCAGGTTGCTCTAACCATGTAGCTGGGAATGTTGCCTTACTCTCTGATTTGGAAGAACCTAAAGGCAAGCACCAAGTGCAGACAGGTGATGACACTAAACACTCAGTGGTTAAAGTAGGTAATGTCAAAACAAGTGATGGTAATCAGAATTTGCTAAGCAGAGTATTGTATGTCCCAACAATCACCAAGAATCTGATGAGTGTAGGTCAGATTGTTGAAAAAGGTCTACAGGTCAGGTTCACTCAACATGGTGCATTTGTGGAGGATCCAAGACATGGATTCAGAAGGATAGCCAAGGGAGAGAAGTCAGGTAGATTGTTTACCTTTGAACTTGAGGATACTAAAAGTATTGCCTTGTACAACTATAGGGACCAAACCCTATCAGAATTGGAGATGTGGCACAAGAGATTGGGTCACATTGGAGAGAGAACCATAAAGCAGATGAGCAGAGATCAATGTGTGCTTGGGATACCTAATGTATCCAAGCAACACATGATATACAAGTGTGGGGCTTGTCAATTTGGTAAGTCACACAGGTTGTCATATACCAAGAAAGGATTTATGCATGAAGACTACTTGGAATTGGTGCATACAGATGTTTGGGGACCAAGCAAGGAGCCATCCATATCTGGATCAAGGTACTATGTATCTTTTATAGATGATTATAGCAGATGGACTGTCTTGTACTTCATGAAACATAAAGATGAAGTATTTAATTGCTTCAAAAGGTATCTTGCATTAGTAGAAAATCAAACAGGTAGACATTTGAAGAGGTTAAGGTCTGATGGTGGTGGAGAATACTTCTCCAATGACTTTGAAGAGTTCTTGCAGGAAAGAGGCATCAAGAGGGAGATTACCACAAGGTACTCTCCAGAACAAAATGGGGTAGCTGAAAGAAGAAATAGACTCATTGTGGAGACAGCTAGGTCTATGCTCAATGAGAAGAAACTACCAAATTATCTTTGGGCAGAGAGTGTATCTACTGCCACATACTTGATCAACAGGTTGCCATCAAAGACACTTGATGGAATGACACCCTACGAGGCTTGGCATGGTAAGAGACCTTGTCTGGATCATTGCAAGATCTTTGGGTGTGTTGCATATGTGCATATTCCCTCACAGGTAAGGGGAAAGCTAGACCCTAAGGCTGAAAAGTGTATCTTTATTGGTTATGATTTGAATCAGAAAGGATACAGGTTCTATAACCCCTCAAACAAAGGCTTCAAGGTAAGCAGAGATGTCATCTTTGATGAAAATGATTCATGGTATGATAATGAGTGCAGGAAAGTGAGTTTACCTTATGATATGGAAGAAGACTTTCCAAAGCTTGTCAGACAAGAACCAACTCAGAATGAGGATACAAGTTCAGATGATGAAGACACCATCAACATTGAAGAATTCAAAGCTTGGAAATCCAAAGGGAAGATGAAGATGAAGCAACTTGAAGACAATCCAGAATCCTCAACTCAAGCTATGAGGAGATCTTCAAGGGAAAAGAAGAAACCTATTAGGTATGGATATGATACTTCACTTGTAACCAAGCACTCTGTATATCTTGCAAAGGACATCTTAAGTGAAGAACCAGGTACATTTGAGGAAGCTATTACTAAACCAGAATGGAAGGAAGCAATGAATGAAGAAATGGAGGCTCTCAAGGAGAGTGATACTTGGGACTTGGTACCCAAGAAGGACTCCATGAAGGTGATAGGATCCAGATGGATCTACAAACTCAAAAGGAACTCAGATGGTTCAATAAGCAGATACAAAGCTAGGTTGGTAGCCAAGGGTTTTGCACAAACCCAAGGCATTGATTATGAGGAGACATTTTCTCCTGTGGCAAAGATGCCAACTATCAGAATTATGGTGAGTGTAGCTGCATCCAAGAATTGGAACATGTACCAATTGGATGTAAAGAATGCATTCTTGAATGGATGGATATCTGAAGAGGTCTACATGTCACAACCACCTGGCTATGAGGATCCCAATAAGGTAAATCATGTTTGCAAATTGAAGAAAGCTCTGTATGGATTGAAGCAGGCACCTAGAGCATGGAACTATAGGTTGACAACCTATCTCTTGGATCAAGGATTTGTGATGAGTAAAGCAGATACTTCATTGTTTATAAAGAAGAACAATTCAGAGGTAATATACTTGTGTGTCTATGTTGATGACATCATTATTACAGGTAATGATGTTCAAGGAATTAGACACATCAAAGGTCAAATGATGAAGGAATTCAAGATCAATGATCTTGGATTATTGAAGTACTTCCTAGGGCTTGAATTGGTCTACACAAATTCAGGTATATTCATTACACAGAAGAAGTACATTCAGGACATGGTCAAGAAGTTTAATTTGCAGGAAGCTAAAGTCTCAAACATTCCTATGGAGGTCAACCACAAACTCAGTGCACATGAAGGAGAAGAACTCAAGGATATTACAGGTTACCAAAGGTTGGTAGGTAGTCTCAATTATGCTACCTTAA
Source organism: Ceratopteris richardii (assembly GCA_020310875.1). Lineage (NCBI taxonomy): Eukaryota > Viridiplantae > Streptophyta > Polypodiopsida > Polypodiales > Pteridaceae > Ceratopteris > Ceratopteris richardii. Next base: position 71,101,214 of record CM035418.1, on the reverse strand, counting down.
CTAGGATTGATATTTCATATGGTGTTAGTGTACTTAGTCAATTTATGCATAAGCCAAGAGTACCACATTTGGAGGCAGCCAAGAAGATAGTAAAGTACCTAAAGGGAACACAAAATCATGGTTTGTATTATCCATATTCATCAGACATTGACATCAAGGTATACTCAGATGCAGATTGGGCAGGTTGCAAGGATGACAGGAGGAGTACATCTGGTTACATATGCTTTGCAGGTGATAAACCAATTTCTTGGTCATCCAAGAAACAACCCACAGTGGCTCTATCATCTACTGAGGCAGAGTACAGAGGGCTAGCCAATGCCACTCAAGAATCAATATGGTTGAAGTTACTCTATTCAGAATTGGGCCTGTACACAAGGCCACCAATCATATTTGGTGATAACACAAGTTCACTTCATTTAGCTGCTAATCCTGTGTATCATGCTAGGACAAAACACATAGAGGTGCATTACCACTATGTGAGGGAGAAACTACTTAGCAAAGAAATCCAATTATCATATGTGTCCACTAATATTCAATGTGCAGATTTGCTTACAAAAGCTTTGGATGGGAGCAAGCTATGCAGGTTTAAATCCATGATTGGATTACAGGATATCATTGAAGATTAAAGATGAAGACTCAAGCAAGTGTTTGGCTTGAGGGGGAGCTGTTGGTGCAAGCAAGCCTTAACACTTGGCCTTGTTGTGTGCCTTTGAAGACCCAACATAAAGCTTGGATTATTGAACCCTTGGAAAGCATAAAAGATTGGACCCTTGGATGATACATTCACAAGAGTCAATAATCATATGAACCTAGTCTTATTGATTCTTACTTTTATCTCATGTAAAAGTCCATGTGACTTTGTCAACATTGTAATCATACCTACTAGACTAGAGTCGTGGAAAAATTAGATGATCTAGTTGAGGGAATATCTCCCTAAGTCTAGTGGAGAGAATCAAGGGAACTTTAATTTGAATTCA
>CM035418.1:70817737-71057737 GCA_020310875.1 Ceratopteris richardii | reverse complement strand
TGGGAGTAGTAGATGAAGATATTGAAGAGGATAAGTTGGTAATACAAATACTTACAGGTGTGAGAGCAGATGAGAAATGGAAACCTTTCATATTCTCCATAGAATTGTCATTAGATCACTTTACTCTGGATCTTAATCAATTGCTAGGACACATGCTAACTTTTGAGTAGGACATCAAGGGAGATAATGATAGGAGTGCAAGTCAAGCTATGTACTCCAAGGACAAGAAAAAGAATGGAAAAGGAAAGCAATCATTTGATGATGAAGGTTCTTCAAGCCAAGCTAATTTTACAAGAGGAAAGATGAATTTCAGAGGTAAAGGAAGAGGAGGTAAGAACAAAGATAATACTAAAGCTTGTTGGATTTGTGGCAGAACAAATCATTTGGCAAAAGATTGTTGGTATAACAATCAAAATGGTGGAAGCCATAATCAAAGTTTCAATCAAAGAGGTAGAGGATGCAAAAGTCAAAAATGTAATTTCAGAGGAAGAGGTGGTAGGACCTCATATGCTAGAGGGGTGGAAGAAGTTTTCAGTCTCAGTCATACAACAACAACTACTATAATTATGCATTAGATCAGAATGATGACATGACTCTCATCTTGAATGGAACACATGAAGGAATAGGAGAATATCAAAGGGTGTTCTATATTGACTCAGGTTGTAGCAATCATCTGAGTGGCAACATATCATTGATGACTGATATGGAAGAAAAGGTGAATGGAAATACAGTTCAAACAGGAGATAATACTAAGCATCAAGTGCAAATCATTGGATCAATGAAGACAAAGAGTGGAAGCAAACTCTTAAGCAAGGTACTTTATGTTCCTACTATTCCTAAAAACTTGATAAGTGTAGGACAAATTGTGGAGAAAGGATATGAAGTCAGATTCACAAATGATGGAGTTTATGTGGAAGATCCAAATCAAGGATATAGAAATATCATTGTAGGTGAAAAGGAAGGAATATTTTTTACCCTCAAGGTCCAAGGTAATGTGGGACATGCATTGTTTACTTATGGAAGTCAAAAGATGTCTTAGTTAGATCTATGGCATAAAAGGCTAGGTCATTTTAATGAGAGAGCCATAAAGGAAATGTCAAAGAATGATGTATTGCTTGGATTGCTAAATGTTGAAGGTCCACACATGGTGTACAAGTGTGAAGCTTGTCAATCAGGTAAAGCACACAAAAGGTCATACAATAAGTCAGGATACAAGTACTCAAACATGCTTGAGTTGGTTTATACAAATGTGTGGGGTCCTTCAAAGGACTATAGCATAAATGGATCCAGATATTATGTATTGTTTGTTGATGATGCAACAAGGTGGATTACACTTTATGTAATCAAGGACAATTTAGAAGTGTTCAAAACCTTCAAGCATTATCATGCTTATGCAGAAAGGATTACATGACAAAAGTTGAAGAGGTTGAGATTAGATGGAGGGCGAGAGTATTTTTCTAAAGAGTTTGATGATTATTTATGGAATGAAGGTATAAAAAGAGAAGTAACTTGGAGGTACTTCCCTCAACAAAATGGAGTTGCCGAAAGAAGAAATAGAACTCTTGTAGAGTTTGCAAGATCAATGATGAAAGAGAAGAATTGTCGAAACTACTTATGGGCAGAAGCTATCAACACTGCAACTTACCTTGTGAATAGGTTACCCTGCAAAGATTTGGATGGTAGAACACCTTATGAAGCATGGTGAGGTAAGAAACCTACTCTTGATCATAGTAAAGTATTTGGATGTTTGGCATATGCTTATGTTCCTTCTCAATTAAGACATAAGCTAGAACCCAAAGCAGAGAAGTATGTGTTTATTGGGTATGATGATAACAAAGCACATGGTATACAGGGTTAACAAATGATTATGCAAATGTTGAAGAAATACAAAGGAAAGGGAAGACCAAAGTAAAGGTGTATGAAGAAGATATTGATTATGATGATTGTAAAAGTAAATTGCAGGGCAATGATGAAGATAGACCAAGATTTGATCCAGAATCAAATGTGGCTGAGACTTCAAGAAGTGCAAAGGTCGGAAGATCTTTGAGAGAAAGAAAAGAACCTATCAGGTATAGCTATGACACATCTTTCTTAACAACAAAAGATTATGCTTACATTGTGAAGATAGAAGAAGATCCAACCACATATGAAGAAGCTAAAGGAAAGCAGAATTGGGAGAAGGCAATGCAAGAAGAGTATGATGCTCTACTTGAGATTGAGACATGGGAATTGGTGCCAAGACCAAAGAACCAGAAGGTGATTGGATGTACGTGGGTGTACAAAACAAAAAGGTTTGCAAATGGTGAGGTGTCTAGATACAAAACTACACGTGTGGTTAAAGGTTATGCCCAAACTTATGGGGTAGATTATGATGAAATCTTTAGTCCAGTTGCTAAGATGTCTACAATTAGATTGCTAATTTCTATTGCTACTTGTAAAGGATGGAAGTTATCACAATTAGATGTGAAGAATGCATTTCTGAATGGATATATTGTAGATGAAGTGTACATGGCGCAACTAGAGGGTTTCATGGATTCAATTGAATCAGATTATGTGTGTAACCTCAAGAGAACTTTGTAAGGTTTAAAGCAGGCCCCAAAAGCATGGAATTACAGGCTTGTTAAGTTCTTGAATGAATGTCGATATCAAGCTTCAAAAGCTGATAGTAGCTTGCTAGTGAAGGCAAGTGAAAAAGGGTATATATACACATTGTATTTATGTTGATGATATCATTGTCACAGGTACAGATGCTCAAGGAATCAAGGAGCTTAAGAAACAAATAGAGAAGGATTTTAAGTTAAGTGATTTGGGCAACTTGTCTTATTTCTTAGGAATGCAGATTTTGTATACTCAACATGGAGTATATGTTACACAAGAGAGATACTTGAAGAATCTTCTGGTCAAGTTCAACATGGAAGATAGCAAGCCTTCAATCACACCATTGGAGGTAAATCATAAAATGAGCAGATATGGAGGTGAAGAATTTAATGATATGAAGAAATATCAGAGTTTGGTAGGTAGTTTGATCTATGCTAACCTTGACAAGATCAAACCTATCATATGCACTGGGTGTGTTATCACAATTTATGCATTGTCCAAAGAAGACTCAATGGATTGCAGCTCAAAGGGTACTCAGATATATCAAGGGAACTCTCAGTGAAGGTTTGTATTATGGTTTTACTTCTGACACAAGAATCAAAGTGTTTAGTGATGCAGATTGGGCAGGTAATTCAGATGATAGAAGGTCTACTCATGGTTATCTTTGTTATATTAGAGATAAGTTAGTTTCTTGGTGCCCAAAGAAGCAACATACAGTTGCTTTGTCATCCAGAGAAGCTGAGTATAAAGGAATGGTAGAGGCTTCAAAAGAAGTGATATGGTTGAAGACCTTATTGAAAAGTTTTGGAACTGATCAGAGTACTCTAATTTTTTTTGGAGACAACATGAGCTCGTTATATTTGGCAGCTAATCCTGCTTTTCATGCCACGACTAAACACATAGAGATTTAATATCATTTCTTGAGAGAAAAGGTACTTGATAAAGAGATTGTAGTATTGTATAGTCTACTAAAAGAGCAACTTGTAGATATGTTGACAAAAAGCTTAGATGGACCTAAGTGACAAAAGTTCAAAGAGATGGTAGGAATAAAGAAGAATGGAATAATCACAATTAGTGATTGAGGGGGAGGTGTTGGAAAAAAGCAATCCCAAATTGATGATTATGAAGAACTTGAAGCAAGTCAAGGATCAGAATAAAGTCAAAGAAATCATTCGAGATAGTGAAGAGATCTCATAAATGAAGCTTGTACACATATGTACATTATTAGTTGAGAATTCTTGTCAAATGGATATAGATGATACTTAGCATGATAAGGAATATTTAATAGATGCGGGATGATTCTAGAATCATATGTATATAAGTCAATGATGTAAAGAAATAAGAGAGAGAGTCATTAGAAGCCAAGTGTCCATTAGATAGATGTGTAGAGAGTTATCTTCACAAATTTTGCATCGAGTCTTTCTCTGATTTCTCTCAGCCTGATCATGTGGATCAAGAAATCTTTTATACACATCTAATTTAGAAGCTAATGAAGCTATGTTCAAAGTTTCATGGTCTAATTCATTTCATCATGTGAGTATGATCAATAGGAACATGTATATGTAAAGTCTACAGGTAGACCTCTCAAAGTCGCGCACTTTTTTGTGTCAATGTTTTGCTTGGATCTCAGTGTATAGCATAAAGTTTTTGATAAATGAGCATTAAAAATCTAAGTTGGAAGATAAGGAAGCTATGGATAAAAGAATTTAGCAAAACACGATATGTGCTGTGCAAAATCAACCTTAGAAATTGACTATGTCAAAGTTGCTATTTCAGGAGAACAGTTTCTGACATACCTTTGATCTTAATGATCAAATTAAAGTTTTAATGATTCATTTGAAGGACTAATGGTTGATATGATTGTGCAAAGGTAGTGTGGAGGTATGCATATCTTTAGATTTCTTTAGATTGAAGAAATCTAAAGATATGTGCAGGTAATGAAGTCAATCTTTGAAGCAAACTTCTTGAAGAAGGAAATTTTCACTTAGAGAAGTGATAGTGGAAGACTTGATAAATTAAGGTAACATTTGTGTAAATTTTGGTCTATAAAGGATATAGAGATGCTCTTAAATCAGTATAGATCAAGCCTTTGGAGATTTAGAGGTCACCAAAACCTTGATAATCCAACAACATTATTGAATGAACCCTAATTTTGGAGAACATGTGAAGGAAGAATTGGATAGATTATTGAAGGTAGGGTTCATCATTCCTATTGATTATCCAAAATGGGTATCTCCCATTGAATTGTTCCTAAGAAGAACAAGCAATTGTGAATTGTTTTGGACTATTGGAGGCTAAATGCTGTTATAATTCTAGACCCCTTTCCACTACCATTTTTAGATATCATGTTGGATGAAGTTGCTGGTAAGGAAATGTATTCCTTTCTTGATGGTTTCAATGGTTATCACTAGGTCAAAATGTGGGAAGCTCATATTCCCAAAATAGCATGCATTACAAATTTGGGTGTTTTCCCATGTATTCTAATGTGGTTTGGATTACGGAATGCCCCTTATCCTTTTAAGCATTGTATGCAGTAAATTTTTGCACCTTGGCAGACAAGTTTCATGCACATATTTTTGGATGCATTTTTGATTTTAGGACATCAAATATATAATTTAGATAAGTTATGATTCAGTTTTAATGAAATGTCCAAAATTTCATTTAAGTTTAAATCCGACTAAATTAGTCTTTAGGCTCAAATGCAATAAGTTGTAAGGTCATCTCATTTCTCGTACAGGGATTGTGATCGATGCAAACAAGGCTAAAGTACGACCACTATGTACTCCTAAAGAAATCCTTCATGTTTTAGGCCAAATTTGATGGCATAGGCATCATTTACATTACTTAGCTAACAAAATCCAAGCCCCACTTTTGGAAGGGTTCTAAAAGAAAAATTGGTTGAACAAGAAAATGTTGTCAAAAAACTGATTTCCCAATCTATTGGCAACGATCACATGCAAGAACATAAAGGAAAACATCTTCATGCATTGTAGGCCACCACAAACCACTCTAGAATACTTTCTTTATGATTAGATCCACCACAAAATTGCCTCCAATGGGGTAAATATGGGCTAACAACACAACAGATGGGACTTTATGACTAGGAACACATCGGAGCTAGGCTCTTGATAAGTCATAGTGATATAGTTGATCAATGATAATTCCAAAACATTCACTATACAAGGCAAGCTTTTCACATTCAGTGTCACATAAGGACTCTAATGGTAGAACAATCTTCAAGAAAATGAAAATAGTGTCGTAATAAGTGGTAGCCAAATCCCATTTGGTTGGCACAGGCTTAGGTTGTATTGTATAAATGGCTAGAGAAGTCGTGTCTATGGTCCCTAGTGATTCACTGGATTCTACTCTAGATAAGAAGTCTACTGGTGCATGATGAGTACTCGGTCAATGGATGATATCAAAGTCAAAATCATGTAACAAGAGGACCCATCAGGCTGGCCCCTTCAATGCCCACCTGTCATGGACACAAAGGAAACCATCCTAAACCTCAGATTCCATGTGACTTTAAATATCTCATGATTGGTTTAGATTTTGGAGAAACCAATGCAACCATTGCATCCAGAACATGCCAAAACCCCAAGATCCACTGTCTATTTGCTGAATTCTGACACCGATAGGTCTTGTTTCAAGTCGATGACATCATGATGACCTCATCAAATCGTATCCGCCATATAGCACCGCCTTTGAAGACCTATAGAAGGAGGGTTTGGCCACATTCATTCTCAATCTTGCCAATACCAGTCTTGGGAGCTCAAGGAGTCGTGTCCGCCAAGTAAGTACTCTTCAAGTTCCAATTCTAGTTCTTGTCTTGTTCCTTGTTCTAGTCTAGTTCTTGGACATCCTATCTTGTCCTCTTGTAATCTCGTAGTACGAGATCCTGTCGAGTTCTTTCTTATATCTAGTTCATCTTCGAGAAGGGAGTTCTTGTAATCTAGACATCTTGTCTCATACTTAGGATCCCGGGTTGTGGGATCTCTTGTATCATCTCTAGTCCAGTTTTCCATACCTATTGGTCTCCAGTTGTGGGACATCTTGTATTAGTCACATATTCTTGTATCGGTTTCCATTCGTGGGTGTTCTTGTAATCATTAGCGTATTTTTGAAATCTTGTCTATTGTAGTCGGAGAGCACAATCTAGTGCTCCCGTGACATTTTGGCAAGACTATCTTCATCAAGCCCAAGCACCATGGATTCCCTATGCAAGGAGATTCAATCTACCATAAAGGACTTGATCGAACATGTCCAAGAGATGAGACGATTGCTACGACAAGATGATTGATCAGTTTCAAGCTACGCCTTGAATATCAAGATGTTGTTTCGTGGAACTATATATCAACAAGACTACATGGTTAATCAGTTTTGAAGTGGCCTCAATCCTCAAATCAAATATCTCTTGCTATCCATGCCTCAAGCAAGTAGCTCGGAGAATGTTATCAATCAGGCAATTCAATGTGAGAATCATTTGTTCAAAGGAAGCGAAGCCAAAGAGCTAGAAGTTTTGAATAATCAAGATAATGTTCCTCAATAACCAAGTCAAGAACTTTTGAAGAACAAGAAGTTGCTACAAATGATATGGAGCATACAAACTATGAAGATACCAAGAAGATAAAGGACAAGGAGGAGTTCATGTTCAATCAAGGAGTTGTGCCTACTCAAGGCACTCCATCAAAGATCTTCGAAACACTACAAAATGCCACTAAAAGCTCAAAGGACCTATCTTGTCACGAAGCTAAGGAAGCTCAAGGGAGACCGAGTCCTTCACCACCTTTCAAGATCAAGGATCAGGAAGAATTCGAAGTTAATCATGTCTTAGATTCAAGAATCTTTCGAGGATGATTGGAATGCTTTATTCATTGGAAATCATATGACATCAGTGATCGTACTTTTGAGCTTACAAAATATCTTCAGAGAGCAAAAGTCAAGGTTCGTGAATTCCATAAGAAAAATCCAATGAAACCCAAGCTAGAGAACATGTCCGCTCCTCGTGGAACTCGTCGCTTGAGGGGGAGGTGATGTCATGGACACAAAGGAAACCATCCTAAACCTCAGATTCCATGTAACTTTACATATCTCATGATTGGTTTAGACTTTGGAGAAACTAATTCTACCATTGTATCCAGAACATGCCAAAACCCCAAGATCCACTGTCTATTTGCTGAATTCAGACACCGAGAGGTCTTGTTTCAAGTCGATGGCATCATGATGACCTCATCAAATCGTAACTGCCATATAGCACCGCCTTTGAAGACCTATAAAAGGAGGGGTTGGCCACATTCATTCTCAGTCTTGCCAATACCAGTCTTGGGAGCTCAAGGAGTCGTGACCGCGAAGTAAGTACTCTTCAAGTTCTAGTTCTAGTTCTTGTTTTGTTCCTTGTTCTAGTCTAGTTCTTGGACATCCTATCTTGTCCTCTTGTAATCTCGTAGTATGAGATCCGATCGAGTTCTCTTGTATCATCTCTAGTCCAGTTTTTGTTGGAAAGATGGATGGACACTCTAAGAGATTGAGTAGGTACAACCAAAACCTGCTTTGTACCAGCCCTGTGATGCTTCAGACTTGATAAGTGGACGTCCTTAGCTCTCCAATGAAACCATAAAATGGTCTATGTACTTTGTAAATGATGTGTGTAATGATTGAATCAAAACAGATAACTTTGAAATTCAAAATCTCAAGAAAACTTTCTATTTATGTCTTGATACTTGCTGGATCTTTTGCTGAGTATGACGAGCACAGTAGGAATTGGAAAAATTCCTTTTAGGGGTATCTAATTAGCTTAGTAAGCTAACTACTCCAAATGGATCATGTAAAAAGGTTAACTATGCTAAGAGAAATCAATTTATCAAGTAAACCTTTACCCCCGATTTTTAGGACTGTAGGAGACAATGACCAATGATCGCCTCGACGAGCTTTTCTCTGAAATGGCCTAATAGAATCTCTTCAAACTTTGATAACATGTATCCAACTTTGATCTGGTTCCAACAAACTTTAGATCTTTTAATTTGATGGAGAAATGATTGAGATATGCTCTTCACAAGTTGACAGACTTTCAAGTAGTATGACAGAGAACTCTGAAATGAACAATAAGAATGTATGTATTAATGGACACTTGTATACAATACCATTGGCATGAATGTCATTGCCTAATGGTGTAGATAGGTGTGGGCTAGAGTGTAGGCCTCACACACACTCAGAATCAGTAATGACAAGCTCGGGAGTGATGAGTTCTAACCGTGATTTTTTCATGACTACTTTTGGCTCCCTATGATTAAGCTTCTATATCCCAGGAGATATTCCTTCAATCAAGAGCTAACATTTTCCACGAATCATTTTGGTTGGTGTTTACAAAGATTCCAAGTCAATTTGACTTTTACAAAGAGATAAAGTGGTAATAAACCACTAGCAATAGTTCCTATGCTTCTCCATATGTGTATGGACTTCAATGTATCCATCAAGCCAAATGTGTAGGCTTGTGAATTACACCAACAGCTCCCCCTCAAGCCAAACATTTTGGCTTGGTCTTCATCTTCAATCTTCATGTATATCCTGCAATCCAATTATTCCTTTGAACCTGCAAAGTTTGGTTCCATCCAAAGCTTTAGTCAACAAATTTGCACATTGCATGTTGGTTGATACATAGGTTAGTTGAATGTCCTTTCTTAATAACTTTTCTCTCACATAATGGTAACGGACCTCTATATGTTTGGTCCTAGCATGGTAGATAGGGTTAGCTGCCAGGTGAAGTGAGCTTGTATTATCTCCAAAGATTATTGGTGACCTAGTAGATAAACCCAATTCTGTATACAAAAGTTTGATCCATATGGCTTCTTATGTGGCATTTGCCAATCCTCTATACTCTGCTTCTGTAGAAGATAAAGCAACAGTAGGTTTTTCTTTGAAGACCATGAAATTGGTTTGTCACCGACAAATGAAATGTATCCAGAAGTGCTCCTCCTATCATCCTTGCATCGTGCCCAATCTGCATCTCAGTAGACCTTGATATCAATGTCAGAAGTGCAAGGGAAATACAACCCATGATGTTGTGTACCCTTAAGATACTTTAATATTCTTTTAGCAGCCTCCAAGTGAGGTGCTCTTGGCTTGTGCATAAACTAACTTAGCACACTAACTTGATATGCAATGTCTATCCTTGTTAAGGTAGCATAATTCAAGCTACCCACCATGCTTTGATAACCTGTAATATCATTAACTTCATCACCTTCATGAGCACTTAGTTTGAGGTTTACCTCCATTGGAGTACTTGCAACTTTGGCATCCTGCAAGTGAAACTTCTTCAACATGTCCTATATGTACTTTTTTTGAGTAATGTATATTCCAGAGTTAGTATAAACTAACTCAAGCCCAAGAAAATACTTTAGTAGACCAAGATCATTGATCTTGAACTCCTTCATCATCTGGATTTTGACTTGTCTGATTCCATTAACATCATTACCTGTAAGTATGATGTCATCAACATAAACACAAAGGTATATTACCTCTGAATTACTTCTCTTGATGAATAGAGAAGTGTCTGCCTTGCTCATGACAAAACCTTGGTCTTGGAGGTATGTAGTTAACCTGTAATTCCATGCCCTAGGTGCCTGCTTTAATCCATATAAAGCCTTTTTCAATTTGCAAACATATGTTACCTTCTTAAGGTCCTCATAGCTAGGAGGTTGTGACATATATACCTCCTCTGAAATCCATCCATTCAAGAAAGCATTCTTGACATCCAATTGGTACATGTTCTAATTTTTTGATGCAGCTACACTCACCAACACTCTGATGGATGGCATCTTTGCCACAGGTGAGAATGTCTCTTCATAATCAATGCCTTGGGTTTGTGCAAAACCCTTGGCTACCAATCTGGCTTTGTACCTATTAATTGACCCATCAGAATTTCTTTTAAGTTTATAGATCCATCTGGATCCTATTACCTTCATGGAGTCCTTCTTTGGTACTAACTCCCATGTATCACTTTCCTTGAGTGCTTCAATCTCCTCATCCATAGCTTCTTTCCATTTTGTCTTGGCTATGGCTTCTTCATATGATCCTGGTTCTTCAATTGACAAATCTTTGGCAAGATAAATAGAGTGTTTAGTAACAAGAGATGTATCATACCCATATCTGATAGGTTTTTTTCTCTCTCTTTGTGATCTTCTCATTGATGGATTATGAATGTGGCCAATCCCTCCTTATATAGGTTTTCAAGGGCGGTTTATGAAGGGCGGTTACGAATTGATGATGTCATCGATGATGTCATCAATTCGAAACATGAGCTCTGGATATCCGAATCAGGCAAGTGGACAATCGATCTTAGGGTTTTAGCACATTCAAGACGCAATGGAAGCATTGGTTTCTCCTGATTCTGAACCAATCATGAGATACAGGGTTCACATGGAATCTAAGGTTCAAGATGGTTTCCTTTCTCCATGACATCACCTCCCCCACAAGCGACGAGTTCCACGAGGAGCGATCGTGTTATCTGATCTCGGCTTCGTTGGATTTCTCTTATGGAATTCTTGAACCTTGATTGGCGCTCTTTGAAGGTTTTCTGCAGGTTCCCAAGTACGATCATTGATGGCATACCCTTTCCAATGAATAAGGTAGTCCAATCTTCCTTGGGATATTCTAGAATTTAGGACATGCTCCACTTCAAATTCTTCATGATCATCAATCTCGATAGGTGGTGAAGGACCAGGTCTCTCCCCCCTCCATGGTGAAATCTGATATGGTTCCAACATGGATACATGGAAAACTGGATGTATTCTCATAGTACTTGGTAGCTAGAGCTTGAAGGTGACTAGATTAATCTTGGCCAAGATGGTAAATGGACCAAATCTTTGATGATCTAACTTTGCACAAGGTCTTGAGCTTTGCAAATTGTTTCTGAGTAACCATACTTTATCCCCAATTTGATAAGATGGATTCTGGACACGATGTTGATCTGCATAGTACTTATATTGTTCTTGAGCTTTATTGATCTCTTCCTTGAGTTCTTTGTGAATGTCCATCAGGTATTGGGCCTTGTCTCTAGCAGTTGGGTTCTTGACATGATTTGAGAGTTGTATATCCATCCTTGGATGTTGTCCATAAGTTGTAAAGAAGGGAGTCTGCTTGGTAGATGCATGAACACTATTGTTATAAGCAAACTCTACAAAGGGTAAAAGCTCAAACCAATCATTTTGATGATAGTTGCTAGTGCAACGGAGATATTGCTCCAGGACTTGGTTCACCCGTTCTGTTTGTCCATCGGCCTGTGGATGATTTGCTATAGATAGTTTCACTGAACACCAAGGAGCTTGCAAAGACTATTCCAAAAGCTGGATATGAACTGTGGACCTCGATCACTAACAATGTCATCAGGAAATCCATGAAGCCTAAATATATACCTGAGAAAACGTCTAGCAGTGGCTGCACCTGTGATTGCCTTGGTAGTTGGAATGAAGTGTGCCATCTTTGTAAATCTATCCACAATAACAAGAATGGCATCGTACTTAATTGACTTTGGTAGATCTGTGATGAAATCCATAGACAATGAAGCCCATGGCCTTTCTGGAATAGGTAGAGGTTGCAAGAGGCCATGAGGTTTACGTCGGGGTACCTTAGATCTATTGCAAGTATCACAGGTTCGAATGTATTCTTTGACTTCCTTCCACATTTGAGGCCACCAAAAGTCCCTTGATATGAGTTCTATTGTTTTATTCACTCCAAAATGTCCTGCTGCAAGGTTTTCATGGCCTTGTTGAAGTACTTGGATCCTGGGTTTTCCTGGAGGGACATACAATAGGTTCTTATAGAGTAGTAACCCATCCTTTTCCTGAAATTCGTTTACTTTTTGGAATTTTCCTTCTTGAGCTTTCTGCTTAACGTTACAAAACAATTCATCCTATGGTAGATTCTCACGGATCAATTGATTCAACGTTGAATCTTCATGATGGCTTGAAGAGGTAGCTGCTAACTAGAGATGCTCAGGCTTGAGTAATACACTCTCTTGTTGATCAAAGGCCTCTTCACCCTTCTTTGGTGCAAGGTAAGATCTTCTGGAGAGGGCATCTGACTGACATTGTTGGCGTCCTGGACGGTATGTGATGACAAAGTCGAATCTGGACAAAACGTTACTCCATCGAGATTGCCTTCTATTGAGAATCCGGGTGGTCATAAAATAATCTAGGTTCTTGTGATCTGAATACACAGTGACTTTATGAGCTGCTCCTTCTAGATGGTGACGCCATGTATCAAATGCGTCTACTATGGCAAGAAGTTCTTTATCATGAATTTCATAATTAATTTCAGGAGGGGAAAACTTCCTTGAATGATATGCAACTGTATGTAGGCATCCATCATCTCCATATTGGGAAAGAATGGCCCCTAGAGCAAAGTCTGATGCATCTGTCTCAAGGAAGAAGGGCTTATTGGAATCAGGATGAACTAGAATTGGAGCAACAATAAATGCTGATTTCAAGTTTGAAAGGCCTTTTCTGCTTCTTCGGTCCATGAGAATTTGGAGTTCCCTGTAAGCTTGGTAAGAGGTGTCACTATCTTGGAGTAATCTCTAATGAATATTGTTGGCAGTATACGAGAAGAGGCAAGTACGAGCATACAAGCAGATCTAGCACTAAGGCAACCCTTTATTTTTTTCAAAACCCTTACACCATTTAAAAGTGATTCTCATCACTAAAAACCCCTGTAAATACCATTTTCACCTTTTTGTAGCTCCATTTTGTACAAGCCGAGGAGTCCTCGAGCTTGAGGAGCCTTAGAAGTAGTTGCCTACCAATTTTCGTATTTTTTAGACCTCGTTTGAGCCCTCAAATAAGCCCTGGAACCTAATTTTTAACTAGGCCGGACACTAGGTCTGGACAGGGCCAAAGCTAGTCAAAAACTATAAATAGAGCTAGAGAGCTCATTTTTGGGGCTAGCTTCTTGTAGTTTTGAGTTTGTATGAGAACTTGGTTGCAATAGAAGTGATTCCATTGTCTTACTCTCTTTGTTCTTGCCGTGTGTGCACGTGTGTGTATGTGTGTGCATGTTAGTGTGCTTCTCACTCACACATTTGTGCCTTCACTTGCTCGAGGTCTTCATACCATCCTCATGTCTTCCCGGATTGACATTAAAGGAGGTGCTACTCATCACTGAGCTACACCAAATTTTGGCGCCGTTGCTGGGGATTCGAGCTTTGAGGACGAGCGTGTGATGGTAAGACGTAGAGAGGACGCGTTGGAATGGTAAGTAGTCGGTAAATTTCTGATTTTTCTCCATCTCCATCTCCATCTTCACCTCCTTCTCCATCTCCACCTCCACCTCCTTCTCCACTATATATTCCCTATTCCTTGTCATTCCCCTCATTTGTTGTGTGCGATTTTGAGAGAGAGCGAGCGTGTGTGTTCTTGTTTTGTGTGTTTTTTGCATGTTTCTTGCAGGTGGCAGCTCCATCATCATCTCCAGCAAGCTCAGCAGGTACGGAATCTGTCTGCACAGTCCCCGAGGCGTTGAGCTCGAGCTATCGCGACACTCCGAAAACTTCACCCAATCACGATTCTGAGTGCACCACGACACTGTGCAGGCCTAGAGCTCCCAGGATCACTAGACAGGACAGAAAAATTCACCATATCCCGAGCTATCGCGACACCTCGAGGTATCGCGACACTCACGAGCTATCGCGACACCTCACGAGCTATCGCAACACCTCACGACCTATCGCGACACCTCACGACCTATCGCGACACCTCACGACCTATCGCGACACCTCACGACCTATCGCGACACTTGGGAGTATCGCGACACCTCACGACCTATCGCGACACCTCACGAGCTATCGCGACACTTCGACCTATCACGACACCTCACGAGCTATCGCGACACTTTGAGCTATCGCGACACCTCACGAGCTATCGCGACACTTCAAGCTATCGCGACACTTCCCACCTATCGCGACACTTCGACCTATCGCGACACCTCGACCCGACCTATCGCGATACACGGCCTTTAACACATGAAAAATTTAGGGTTATTTTTGAGTGAATTGAAGGGTAGTTGAGCTTAATTTTAGGCTCCTTGGTATAAATTTAGAACCTTGGAAGTGGGCAAAAGACCTAGAAACCAGAGAGGGATCTCCTGAACCCTGAGAGCCTGTTTTGACCCTTTAGTGCCTGAATGGTCATAACTTGACCATACGAACTCCGACTGATGAGATTTTGGTCTGGTTGGAAAGCTCGTTGAGAATCCTACGTGGACCTCGACAACTTGCAATCCACTTTTTGCAAAATACAACCTTTGTGAACAATTACTTGTGCACTACCTGTGCACTTTGACACTTGAACTTTGAACACTTTTTTGTAAGAATCATACGTGGAGTTTTAGAACATGTACTTTTAAGTTGACCTTTAGGTGGAACTAGGTGGTCCTAAGATTGAAGGGGTACAGTGAGTTACTCCAGGGGCGACTGAAAATATTGATGTGTGTCTTCCAATTACTTGTGGTAATAGAGCTATACTAACTGGTGAGCTTTTGCAGGAACATTGTGTGCACTCAAGGCAATCCAAAGCAAGCTAGCAAGGGTGAGTACCAAGCTTGGGAGAAGGCTTCCTGGGCTTGTGTAGCAGTCTGGTCAACCAACTAATTGAAGTTGGAAGATCTCTCAACCCTCCTTTGTCAATTCCTAGCCTAGGCTAAGTACGACTTAGGTGTGGTAATTAATTAGGGCAACGTTAGGCACGAATCAAGTCCGAGAGTATTAATCAACCAAGTGCAAGAATTAAGTAGGTCTTAAGTGCGAAAAATCTAAGGGACAAAAGGTAAACTCGAATCGATCACTTATCAAGTGCGGAAATTCACTTAAGTACTCCTGACGACGCGATTTCAGACAAGACCGTAAACATAATATTCAACTCAAAAGAACAAAGTGATTGGTGCAAATTAACCTGCAACGAGAGTGTGCTTAGGTCCAAGGGGGTAGATAAATCAGGCATATGAACCTTAGATCAGGCAGACACTTAGGCCGAGACAGACAAAGCCTCAGATCTTCTGAAGCTAGTGTCAATCACACTGCCAGGTCTTGGGCCCAACAGTTGAGGGATTACCCATACACTCCCAGATCAGAAACAAGTGATTCTGAGATGTCCTATCACATGGAGAGACCAGTAGGTAGTTCAGGGTTGGCTTATCTAGAAAAGCCAGAAGGACCATACAAGACTCAACTGGAATACATCAGGACTAATCGTCTATGTTGGTGCAGATCAATCACCAATTGAAGATTTGAAGCAAAGAAGGTGGATACATTCACAAGAGTGAAGGACATGTACACATATGTACATTAGTTATGACATAGGTTACATATACTTATGCTTTGATAAAAGTTTGTACATAATTGCCTATAAATACTTTTGAAAAATGTCGGGATATAGAGAGAAGAAAAGGAGAGACTATGTATGAGCATAGGAATAGAGAAATAAGTGATTGTAAATGTCAATAGACACAGGAAAAAGTGAGTTGAAGTCTCTCTCTCATTTTCAGTTGTAGTCTTCTCTAGAAATGAAAGAAATATTGCGCCCGATGTTTCTGTGTTTGCTCCGTATGTGGTAGATCATTTGTGAAATCCTTTTGAGGATATCTAAGTTCATAGTTAATGAGTCTATGGCTTGAGTTTCAGAGTTTAATTGTAAACAGGCTAGGAGAATTGTGTGTAGGAACATTCATATGTGATGAGTGTTCACAGTTCTCTGAAACAGGCGCAAATTTTGTGTCTAATGAAATGAGTAGTGCTCAGTGCACAGTGTAAAGTTTTACACATATAATAGCTCAAAATCTAAGTTGAGAGATAAGCTATCTACAGCCAAAAGGATTTGGTAAAACGGGTTCGACATTGTGAGAACCAAAGTTAAGAAGTTAGGGGTGTCAAATCGACTTCTCAGAAGTGCAGATTTGGACATAGGTAACTTGTGAAGTTGATTTCTCAAGTTATACTAAACCTTTTGAAGAAATTTAACTTCGAGGAGGTGCGCAACTTCTAGACAACACTTCATACAAAATTTCATAGAAAACTTTACAGGTTTGATAGGTCAATGAGAAGAAATTGTGCAGTAGACTTTCTGTGTTTTATCTTCTTCACAGAATTTTTCAACTTTTGATAATTTGGAGATTGGACCTCTAATTTGGTGAAGGTTTTGACTTACTCTTGATATAGAGGTGTTCTAAACTCAAGAGTAAGTTGTTCTTTTGGAGATTAACACTCTCCATCAGTGGTATCAGAGCAGGAGACATCAAAATCAAGGAAAGGAGGATCCCGACTGCTGCAGATTCAAGAAATTCAACAATTGAAGAACTAAAAGGTGAAAGCTTGAAGGCAAAGCTTGAGGAGGAGACCATACGACATCAAGAAAGACAAAAGGAGTATAATTCGAAGTAAAGGTACATATATTGTTCATAAAGCTTGAAGGTTTCAATACACAGGTAAAAGAAAGATGGGAGATTCTCTACAGATAGAGAAATTGGATAGGGAAAACTATCCTGCATGGTCAATGAGGATGGAAGCTCATCTTATGAGCAAAGATTTAATAGCCTACATCACAGGAGAAGAAGAGAAGCCAGAGTTCAGAGATCCTAGTGTTCCAACTAGGGAAGAGTTATCAGATTTGAAAAATTGGATGAAGAAAGATGCTCAAGCTAGAAGCATTTATGTGATTACTTGTTACCTCACATTCGAGGTCTTGAAAGTGCAACTGATATTTGGAATGCTTTGGAGGAGCATTTCCAGAATACTACAAAGTCAAGGAAGGCATCCTTATGGGCAGAGTATACCACCTTTAAGAAGAAGGCTTCTCAATCCATTTCATACTCTGTGACAAGAATGAAAGATATTGCAGATGCTTTAGGAGCTGTTGATGAAGACATTGAGGAGGATAAATTGGTAAGGCAAATTCTTACATGTTTGAGAGGAGATGACAAATGGAAGCCATTCATTTTGTCTACAGAATTATCACTTGATCATTTCACTCCTGATTTAAATCAGTTGTTAGGTCATATGCTAACATTTGAGCAGGATGTTAAAGGAGATGGTGACAAGAGTGCAGGTCATGCAATGTACTCAAAGGACAAGAAGAAGAATAGCAAAGGAAAGCAACAAGCAAATGAAGATGAAGGTACAACTAGTCAAGCCAACTTCCTAAGAGGAAGAGGAGGTGGCAAAGGTAGAGGAAGAGGCAGGAACAATAAAGATGGAGGCAAAGCTTGCTGGATTTGTGGTAAGACAAATCACTTAGCTAATGATTGTTGGCATAATAATCAGAGTAATGGTGGATATAATCAGAACTATAATTCAAGAGGAAGAGGAGGCAGAAATCAAAGAGGTAATTTCAGAGGCAGAGGTGGTAGGAGTTACTTTGGAAGAAATGCAGGTAGAGGATTCCAAAGTCAACAATACAACAACACCTACTACAATTATGCTTCAGATCAAAAGGAGGATTCAACATTGATAATGAATGCAACTTGTGAAAGGCAGAGTGAAGATCAAAGAGTCTTCTACATTGATTCAGGGTGTAGCAATCACCTAAGTGGTAATATAGCTTTGATGACTGATTTGGAGAATAAGGTTTTTAATCATGCTGTTCAAACAGGTGACAACACAAAGCACAATGTGAAGTCAATTGGATCAGTGAAGGCCAAGGATGGTAGTACCTTATTGAGTAAGGTCTTATATGTTCCTACAATTCCTAAGAATTTGATAAGTGTAGGACAAATTGTTGAAAAGGGATATGAAGTTAGGTTCACTAATGATGGAGTATATGTGGAAGACCCTAGCCAAGGGTATAAACAGATTGTTTCAGGTAAGAAAGAAGGAAGATTATTTACATTGAAGATTCAAGGCAATATTGGTCATGCTATGTTCACATATGGAGGACATAAGATCTCTGAGTTAGATCTTTGGCACAAGAGGCTTGGACATTTCAATGAAAGAGGTATCAAAGACATGGTTAACAATGGTTCAGTGCTTGGTTTGCCTAATGTTGCAGGTCAACATATGACATACAAATGTGAGGCATGTCAATTAGGTAAGGCTCATAAGCATTCCTATTCCAAGCATGGTTTTATGTACTCAGAGAAGCTTGAATTGGTACACACAGATGTGTGGGGACCATCAAAGGATTTCAGTATAAATGGGTCAAGGTATTATGTGATTTATGTTGATGATGCTACTAGATGGATCACTATTTATGTGATCAAAGATAAGTCAGAAGTGTTTAATACATTTAAACACTATCATGCATATGTAGAAAGAATTACAGGACATAAGTTGAAAAGACTAAGGTCAGATGGAGGGGGAGAGTATTTCTCTAATGAGTTCAGTGATTACTTGTGGAATGCACGTATAAAAAGGGAAATTACTTGCAGGTACTCTCCTCAACAAAATGGTGTAGCAGAAAGGAGAAATAGAACACTTGTTGAGTTTGCAAGATCCATGATGAAGGAAAAAAATTGCCCTAATTATTTGTGGGCTGAGGCTGTAAATACAGCTACTTATTTGGTCAATAGGTTACCATGTAAAGCCTTGCAGGGTATGACACCATATGAGGCTTGGTGGGGTAAGAGACCTGTAATACAGTACGTCTATGATCCAAGGGTCTGGCCGGTTCAGACAGATCTGAAATCGGACACCGTTTGGTCATCCGTGTGTATGACCAAAGATCTCGAGTTTTAGACTTACTAGGAGGTCTTGTGCTCTTGTGAACAAGTGATCCACTTAGCTTAGTGGTTAAGTCTCAAGGATGTGAAGGAGGAGGTCTTGGGTTCAACCCCCATGGGGTACATGGGGAGAGTGTTTTGCCCAAAGAGCTCTAGAGCCTTCTAGAAGCATCCACTTGAGTTAACTCTGGCTAACTAGGACACTTGGCACACATGTAGTTACATGGCTGACACTTGGATGGTTAGTATCCACCTGCCCATGCAGGCAGTCCCTTGGAGAGAGCTATATATAGAGGCATTTGGTTGGGAGGAGAGTCATCTCTCTAGCATGTGGTGGTCGTAATTCTTAGATTGTTGCATTGGTATCAGAGCTCAAGGTTGAGCTTCCATGGAGACCTTGATAGGCTCACCATCATCTTGCTCATCATTTTTGCTCACGGATGTCTTGCTCTCTTTCGAATCTCTACACGCGGCTGTCTTCAATAGCGGCCCGAAGTTATCTTGGCAGTCGATGGCCTTGAGTAGCAAAAGGATAGCGACTATATCTGCCATCAACCCGCAGCGGAATTGAACCACACCCTAAGAGAGAGGATTAGGAAGTAATCCTCAACCATGGCTTTTGGGGCAAGTGGTTAGCCCATCACATTCCTAACCAAGAGGTTGTGAGTTCAATTCCTTACATTGGTATCCAAGGGTCTGGCCGGTTCAGACAGATCTGAAATCGGACACCGTTTGGTCATCCGTGTGTATGACCAAAGATCTCGAGTTTTAGACTTACTAGGAGGTCTTGTGCTCTTGTGAACAAGTGATCCACTTAGCTTAGTGGTTAAGTCTCAAGGATGTGAAGGAGGAGGTCTTGGGTTCAACCCCCATGGGGCACATGGGGAGAGTGTTTTGCCCAAAGAGCTCTAGAGCCTTCTAGAAGCATCCACTTGAGTTAACTCTGGCTAACTAGGACACTTGGCGCACATGTAGTTACATGGCTGACACTTGGATGGTTAGTATCCACCTGCCCATGCAGGCAGTCCCTTGGAGAGAGCTATATATAGAGGCATTTGGTTGGGAGGAGAGTCATCTCTCTAGCATGTGGTGGTCGTAATTCTTAGATTGTTGCAAGACCTACCTTGGATCATTGCAGAGTTTTTGGATGTGTGGCATATGCATATGTGACATCACAATTAAGACACAAATTGGAACCTAAAGCTGAAAAATATGTTTTCATTGGTTATGATGATAAGCAGATGGGTTATAGATTGTGGAGTTCATCTACAAAACAATTCATGGTTTCTAAAGATGTTACTTTTGATGAGCAAAGCACTTGGTATGCAGGTACAATCAATATCAATACAGGTGATGAAGAAGAAGTGAGCCAAAGGAAAGGTAAATCAAAGGTTCAGATATTTGATGAACAAGAGAATAATGAAGTGCAGGTTGAAGTGGAAGAAACACCAAGATTTGATCCTGAATATGAAGAATCAGATACCTCAAGAAGTGGAGAGCTTAGGAGGTCTACAAGGAATAAATGGCAACCTACAAGGTATAGCTATGATACCTCATTTTTTGCCACAAAAGATTATGCTTATATGGTGAAAACAGATGAAGACCCTTCTACATATGAAGAGGCAAAAGGTAAGGAAAAATGGGAGAAAGCTATGCAGGAAGAATATGATGCACTATTGGAGAATCAAACATGGGATTTGGTTCCAAAGCCAAATAGTCAGAAAATTATTGGATGCAAGTGGGTTTACAAGACCAAGAGGTTTGCAGATGGAAGTGTGTCTAGATACAAAGCTAGACTTGTTGTCAAAGGGTTTGCTCAAACTTATGGTGTTGACTATGATGAGACTTATAGTCCTGTGGCAAAGATGACAACTATCAGGACACTTATAGCTATTGCTGCATGTAAAGGTTGGAAGTTATGTCAACTTGATGTGAAAAATGCTTTTTTGAATGGTTATATTTCAGATGATGTATTCATGGAGCAACCTCAAGGGTTCATAGATAAAAGGTATCCAGATCATGTGTGCAAGCTCAAGAGAGCTTTGTATGGCTTAAAGCAGGCCCCAAGGGCATGGAATTATAGACTTGTAAAGTTCTTGAAAGAACTTGGATTTCACGTGTTTAAAGCAGATAGTAGCTTGCTTGTCAAAGCAAGTGACAATGGTTTCATATACATGTGCATATATGTTGATGATATAATCCTTACAGGTACATATGAAGAAGGAATACAAAGACTCAAGAAGCAAATGGAAAAGGAGTTCAAAATAAGTGACTTGGGAGAATTGTCATACTTCTTGGGCATGGAGATTACATATACTCAACATGGAGTATTTGTGACCCAAGAAAGGTATTTGAAGAACTTGTTAATCAAGTTTAAAATGGATGATTGCAGGGTAGCACCTACACCAATGGAGATGAATCACAAATTGAGTAAGTTTGGAGGTGAAGAATTCAAGGACATGAGACAATATCAGAGTTTGGTTGGTAGTCTTATCTATGCTACTTTAACTAGACCTGATTTATCATATGCAGTAGGGGTTTTGTCTCAGTTTATGCATTGTCCTAGGAGAGAGCATTGGATTGCAGGTCAAAGGGTGTTGAGGTACATTAAGGGTACACTCAATGAAGGTTTGTATTATGGGTTTACATCAGATACAAACATCAAGATTTATAGTGATGCAGATTGGGCAGGTAATCCAGATGATAGAAGGTCAACTTTTGGATACATGTGTTATGTGGGAGATAAACTTATCTCATGGTGTTCCAAGAAGCAACATACAGTTGCTTTGTCTTCTACAGAAGCTGAATATAAAGGCATGGTTGAAGCTGCAAAGGAAGTGATTTGGCTAAAGACCTTGATGAAGAGTTTTGACATTGTGCATGGGATACCAATTATATATGGAGATAACATGAGTTCATTGTATTTAGCTGCTAATCCTGTTTTTCATGCCAGGACCAAACACATTGAGATTCAGTATCATTTTCTAAGAGAGAAAGTGATGGATAAGGAGATTGAAGTCATACATACTTCAACTAAAGATCAGATAGCTGATATGCTTACAAAGAGCTTGGATGGACCAAAGCTACAGAAGTTTAAAGACATGGTAGGCATAAAGAAGATAAGAGAAACCTCAATTGATGATTGAGGGGGAGCTGTTGGTGCAGATCAATCACCAATTGAAGATTTGAAGCAAAGAAGGTGGATACATTCACAAGAGTGAAGGACATGTACACATATGTACATTAGTTATGACATAGGTTACATATACTTATGCTTTGATAAAAGTTTGTACATAATTGCCTATAAATACTTTTGAAAAATGTCGGGATATAGAGAGAAGACAAGGAGAGACTATGTATGAGCATAGGAATAGAGAAATAAGTGATTGTAAATGTCAATAGACACAGGAAAAAGTGAGTTGAAGTCTCTCTCTCATTTTCAGTTGTAGTCTTCTCCAGAAATGAAAGAAATATTGCGCCCGATGTTTCTGTGTTTGCTCCGTCTGTGGTAGATCATTTGTGAAATCCTTTTGAGGATATCTAAGTTCATAGTTAATGAGTCTATGGCTTGAGTTTCAGAGTTTAATTGTAAACAGGCTAGGAGAATTGTGTGTAGGAACATTCATATGTGATGAGTGTTCACAGCTCTCTGAAACAGGTGCAAATTTTGTGTCTAATGAAATGAGTAGTGCTCAGTGCACAGTGTAAAGTTTTACACATATGATAGCTCAAAATCTAAGTTGAGAGATAAGCTATCTACAGCCAAAAGGATTTGGTAAAACGGGCTCGACATTGTGAGAACCAAAGTTAAGAAGTTAGGGGTGTCAAATCGACTTCTCAGAAGTGAAGATTTGGACATAGGTAACTTTTGAAGTTGATTTCTCAAGTTATACTAAACCTTTTGAAGAAATTTAAATTGGAGGAGGTGCGCAACTTCTAGAGGACACTTCATACAAAATTTCATAGAAAACTTTACAGGTTTGATAGGTCAATGAGAAGAAATTGTGCAGCAGACTTTCTGTGTTTTATCTTCTTCGCAGAATTTTTCAACTTTTGATAATTTGGAGATTGGACCTCTAATTTGGTGAAGGTTTTGACTTACTCTTGATATAGAGGTGTTCTAAACTCAAGAGTAAGTTGTTCTTTTGGAGATTAACACTCTCCATCAGTTTAGGTGCTCGCATCTATGAAGATGGCCTGAGAAGATCGGTGGTCCAGATTAAGAACCTCGATCAACCCCATGGATTAGACCACCCGGTAGTCAAGTTTGAGAATGGAGCATACCTAGATAAAGAGGGGACTATTTATGTAGTCACCACTCTTCCTGATAGAACATACGAGTTTGGAAATGTGATTGCAGAGACCGACATGGGTGATATAGAACAAGGAAATTTAGAGAAAGAGCCGAGAACTCCCCGGGGCAAATCTGTCTTGACCAGAATCATGACTCCAGAGTGGATTCCACAGGATAATAAAAGCATAGACCTGCTTTTAAACCGAGAAACCGATGAGGCTTTTTGGAGATATAAATCTCCTCAACCTCAGGAAGTGAGTGCCCTCACAATCTATGAGTTTAAAGACCCTGATAGCCCAGGCCAAGTAACCTACCTAGACAATGCATCAGAGAGAATCTTCATGGTCACTGAGCATGGCAGACATGCCTACACATGGAAGGGTAAATTTGTTTTTCCCCAACCAAGGTCTAATGTGTCCTTTGGTCACCAAGGAGCTGGGACCTCCCAAGCTCATGGAGCTCAAAGAGATAGAAGTAGAGACAAACCTGAGGTAAGTTTTGCCAATTCCCTGGGAAGAGAAAGAACGGGAACGGAAAGGAATAGAGTGGGACCTGAGGGACATAGAACCCCATGGAATCAAAGGAATGATGACGATTTCCCTTTGCCAAGATCGAGAGAACACACTAGGACCCTGCGACCAACTCAACTGGTGAAGTCCATGAAGAATTACTTCGATGGCACTGGAGACCCTTATGACCATGTGGCAGAATTTCGGCAAGTCTTGAAAGCGGAACAGGTAGAGGACCTATTCACACAATATAATGCTTTTGGTCTAACCCTTAGGAACACTGCCCTTACGTGGTTTCAACCACTGAACGAGAGGCATTTCAGAAACATAGACCAGCTCTTAGAGGCATTTATCATTGAGTTTTCTAAGAGTGGAATCAGGCACAACACTTCCTCACTAATTCATAGCTTCAAACAAACACCTCAAGAGACGGTCAGACTAGCTGGAAGAAGATTTAGGCAGTACCTGGAGAGATGCCCGATGCCGGAGTTACCCAAACCAGCCAAACAAGTGGCCTTGTTCTTAGATGGATTGTTGAGCACCAAGCTCAGGTCATATGTGTATCTGAAGGACCCCAGAATGATAGAAGAGTGCGTGCGCATGTGCATAGACATTGAGGACAATCTAGGTGAGGAATTAGAACTATCAAAAATCTATAAGGATTCTGATAACTCTAGTAGCCTCACATCTGGTCAATCCACATCCATTGAGGAACTTGCAGAGAAGGTAGCTCAAAAACTAGGTGTCTCTAGCAAACAAATTCCGAGATTTGCCCCAGTTAAGCGGTGTTACACTTGTGGCGGTGACCATATGGCAAATGTATGTCCCATTATGGCCCAACCCCAGGCGAATCCTAGTAGCCAGTACTGCACCATAGAGCGCAGGTACACCAACCACACTGCACAAGACTGCCCATATAACAAACAAACTGTTAGGAAAAATTACCCTCAGCCATATCCACAACAGGGTAGATACCAGAATCAGTACCCACCACAACAATACAACAGACCATAGCAAACTTATCAGCCACCTTATCAAGAGCAGCAGAGACCTCAACCAGTCCTAGTGCAGCAACCCCCTGCTCCAACCAATGTGATCCTCGTGAAATATGCATCTGCTGAAGGAAATCCGAACAGAGCCATAGTCCCAGTCACCCCATTGCTATCAGACAGTGATCCAAGTGACCATAGTTTTGACTCCACACATATTGATAGCCCACAGGCTTACTACATGCAGTCACCCGAGCATAACGAGTCATACTATTATGAGGACCCAAGTGAAAATAGTGGGGAGCCTGAGTATGCCAATGTCATGTACACAAACCCCAACTCTAGACCTCAACCTAGGCATGTACGACCTCCATTTCCTAGAGGACCATGCTTCAGATGTCAAGGAGATCACCTTATACGTGATTGTCCACTGCCTGCCCCTACACAACCTCAACCAGTAACAATTCAAGGTTTCTGTCAAGACTGCGAAAAAGAGCATCTCCTACGAGATTGCCCAAAGAACCCTAATAACATGCCTAAAATCACTCCTATCAACGTTGTTGGGTTAGTTGTAGACTCCACAGGGAGTGTGACTTCCACTGCACCTGTGCAAGTAATCACAAGAGCCCAAGCACTACAACAGAACCAAGGTGTTGGTCAGGAAAAGAGCCCTGAGGTGAGGGAAACAGAGAGTATAACCAAAAAGAGGACTAGAGCCTGGAAGGATAGTCGTGAAAGAATGAAAAGGCAATGGGCAAAAAAGATGAGCGAACTTGAAGAAAGCTTGAGAGAAACCAAAGCAAAGATAAGTGAACTCGCATCTCAAAACCACTCTCACACCAACCCTCCACCACCTCTCCCTTTACCCGCCAATCCACCTTCTTCCATTCCCCAACCTTTCAATCCACCACCCTTAACCCACCCACCACCCAGAGTAGGATCCGTCCTAGCCGATCCCACTCCCGAGGACCTAAACATGATGCTTAGAGCATATCAGGCCAGAATCCAAGAAGGGCCAAATGTAACTGATCATGAAAAGTGTTACCCTAGAGCAGAATTAGAGCTAGAATGAACCAAAATTTGTGCTAAGATGGTGGAATTGGCTCAGACCATGTTTGAAGCCAGTCGCCTATTTAACACCTCTAGTTCAGCAAAGACACAATTGCACTTTGATGGATTGTTAGAAAGAATAGAGAAGCTGATTGCACAATCAAAAAAGGAACCCGCCTCTCAACACAAGGACAAGGCAAGTGAAAGAGTAAGCATTCCTGCTCAGGAAGCCTATGTGCCTGAAGCCTATGTGCCTAACTCTACGGAGCCAGACACATCATCTTCTATGAATCGGTTCACACCAGAATTCCTACGCGAGATTCAAGAAGACAAATGGGCTAAAGAGACTGAAGTCCCTCCTCCTTTTGAACTTGTGGATGATGCACGCAACCAATTCCCACAAGACATCCCATCCATTTATGAGGAGCAGGAGAGCACCCACTCTCAGGAAAGACTAGACTTTGAGTCTAACTCTCTACAAGAACTACCCCACTTCACAGGCCCATGGGAGGCTAAGTCTACTTGTATGAGAGCACCCACGGTCATGGTACGAAATGAGGACTCAGTCTTACCTAGGAACACAGAGGTAGTGAAAAACACTAAAGTGCAGTGCAATCTCAAGTTAGAAGAGCTACTCCAAGTTAGACCTGAATTATGGGAACATGTGGCCAAACAAGTACCAGCGATAGTGAAACCTCATTCCCAGGTAGGATCACATAGGACGGTGCCAGAGATACCCTTGGATAAGATAGGAGATATGTGTGAAGGTGAAGAAGGGAATACCTATCTTCCCATTACCTACCAGGAGCACACCACCAAGGCAATTTTGGACTCAGGTGCAGGAGTTGCAATTGCCACCACTTCCCTATGGAAGCGTTGGGGCAAGCCAGCACTCAGGCCAATGAGAATGAAATTGCAGATGGCCGATGGTCATATTGAGAGACCCTTAGGATTGCTAGAAGGAATAACTCTCACTACATGTGGGGTTGAGTTTGAGCATACTTTTGCTATATGCGACTTTAGCAAAAACCAAGCCTACGAGATGATTTTGGGAAGGCCATTTATGCGGCAATTGCAAGTAGTCCAGGATTGGGGAACCAATTCCTTGTATTTGCAACATCTAGGTGTTACAACCAAAGTCAATCTTAAGGATTACTCTCATAGAGACGTACCACCTATTCAATGGAATCCCATCCATAGAGCCAAAGATGAGACTGAGTCTATGCATTCCATAGGATCAGGATCCTCGTGGATGCATGAAGACACCCACTTATGGATGTGTAAGGTAGCAGTAGAAGAAGAGAAGAGAGAGAAAGCCAGAGAGGTAGGTGCAAAAGAAAACCATAGATCAACTCAAGACCCAGCCTATGCACTTGTAGTCTTTCCTGATGAGGAATTTGAACCCCATGGCTGGGCAGAAATCCTAGCAACAATGGATGTAGCCATCAATGAAGAGTAGGGGACACCTCATTGTGATGAGGATGGCTATGACATTTCAGTCTTTTCAATAGAGCCAATCATGGGAGATGCAGTTTTAGAAGAATGCGAACCTATCCTTGATGCATTTGAGGATGCGAGTGACTCCGATCTAGAGTCAATCATCATGGACCCACCTTTTGCATCAGATGAAGAATACTTCTATGAAGTAGAATTTCAACCCCAGAGGCACGGAGAGCTTACAAATGAGGTGAGGTTAGCCACACAAGTAGCTACTAAAAGCGGAGGAAAGAAAAGAAAGAAGAAGGAAGTCACTCTGGAGGCAGAAGAATCCTTGTTTGAGGTCCCTGAAAACTTTAAAAAATATGAGATAGACGATAGGAGGGTCATGATAAGAATGCCTAAACGTGAGGCACAAGCAGGAGAAGCCTATGATAGCAAGGAAACTACCAAGAAAATAGTTGTCGCCATCGAGGAAGGAGAAGAAAGATGCACATACATAGGTCATGACTTGACACAAGAGGAAGAACAAGAGCTGATAGCCTTGCTAAGAGAATACTGAGATGTATTTGCTTGGAGTTATAAGGACTTGAAAGGGGTAGACCCTGATATATGTTCACATACAATCCCCATGACCTCAGACGCCAGACCCTCGAAACAGAAGCCCTACACATACAACGATAACTATGCTGCTAAGATCAAAGAGGAGATAGATCGACTGGTTGAAGCCGGATTCATCTATGAAATTGAGCACACTGAGTGGGTATCCCCAATTGTAGTGGTGCCCAAGAAAAATGGAAAGTTGCGTGTGTGCATTAACTTGAAGAAGGTTAATGCAGCCACAATTCGAGATAACTATCCGCTTCCTATCACAGAGCATCTCTTAGAAAGAGTAGCAGGCAAAGAAGTGTACAACTTCCTCGATGGATTTTCGGGCTACAATCAAGTAGCCATAGCTCCAGAAGATCAGCATAAGATGGCATTTGCCACTGAATGGGGCATTTTTGCCTTTAGAGTAATGCCATTTGGGCTTACCAATGCACCAGCTACCTTCCAAAGGCTGATGTGCCATGTGTTTAAAGAGTTCCTGAGGAAGAACTTAGAAGTCTATGTTGATGATCTTTGTGCGCATTCCAACATTAGACAGACACATATACCAGAACTCAGACAAACCTTTGACAAATGTAGAGAATATCAAGTCTGCCTAAACCCAGAAAAGTGTGTTTTCATGGTTAGGCAAGGCAAGATTCTAGGACACATAGTGTCAAAAAATGGCATATCCACTGATGAAGAGAAAGTGAGAGCCATAGCGGAGCTACCTAGGCCAAAGAACGTCAAGGAAGTACATGATTTCATGGGGCATTGTGGTTACTACCGCCGGTTCATCCACATGTATGCTGTCATTGCAAAGCCCATGTACGGACTTCTGACTAACTTTGAGTGGACTGATGAATGTGAGAATTCCTTCCAGGAGCTTAAACGAAGATTATGTTCAACACCAATCTTGACCACACCAGATTGGAACAAGCCATTCCATGTTCATGTGGATGCATCCAATTACGCTATTGGATGTGTACTCGCACAACCTACTGGTGAAGGTAATATGGATCTCCCAATTGCCTATGCCAGTAGACAATTGAATGCAGCTGAATGAAATTACACCACTACTGAGAGAGAAGGCTTAGGCATGGTATATGCAGTTAAGAAATTTAGACATTATTTGCTTGCAAATAAGTTCAAATTTTTTACTGATCACCAAGCTCTACTGTACCTAGTAAACAAGCCATGTAATACAGGCAGATTAGTAAGATGGTTTCTCTTACTAATGGAGTATGACTTTGAGGTAGTAGTGAGAAAGGGTAGAACTCACCTAAGAGCAGATCATCTCTCAAGGCTCACATCAGGAGAAGCCCCACAAGGAGTGTCAGATGACTTACCTGATGCTTACTTGTTTAACTTGGAAGTGGTACCACAGTGGGCTAAGCCATTAGTGCCAGTGTTAACCTACGGGCCTAACCACTCAGTAATGGCCACACAGGATAGAGAGGTAGTAAAAGCCCAAAAGTATCACATCATGGCAGGAAGTATGTACAAGCACACGGATCTTGGCTTGTTGTGTGGAAGAGGACGAGCACGCGAAGTGGTTGCAATTAGCACATGTAGGTGCATTAGAGCAACACTACTCAAAACAACGAACCCTGCAAACATTGAGGAGATTTGGAGTGTACTGGCCAACGATGGAAGCAGAAGTCCATAGAATGTGCAAGGAATGCCCAATTTGTCGCACTAAGCCACCAGTGGAACATGCCACCCTTTATCGCGTGTCTCTAGTGCCAGATTGGAGCGAGCCACTAGTGGCGTTTCTGAGGACGAAAACATTCCCTCAAGATATGACCCTGACGAGGCAAAGAAGTCTAGAACAAGAGGCCCTAGATTACTCACTCATTGGTGATAATCTATACAAGCGCGGAAAAGATGGTTACCTGAGACTATGTGTTCATGAGAATGAATATCTAAAGATCTTGGAAACTGCTCACCAGGGTGTAGCAGGAGGACACTTTGGTCCAGATAGGGTGATCAAAGCAATCCTATTTGCAAGATTTTGGTGGCCCACCCTTCACATGGACGCACATACCTATGTGAAGAGGTGTGAGATTTGTCAGCGAACCCAGTATCCTATACGCAGAGATGAGATGCCATTGAAGCCTATGATGGGCGGACGTGCATTCTCTAAGTGGGGAATAGACTTTGTAGGTCCTATCAATCCCCCAGCTAAGGGTTCCCATGCTGAGTATATCATCGTTGCCACAGACTATCTAACCAAGTGGGTAGAGGTAAAAGCCACAACGAAGAACGACGCTCAGACAACTGCTAAATTCTTGTTTGAGAATGTATTCACAAGATACGGGCTACCTATAGAGCTAGTTAGTGATAGAGGCACTCACTTCTTGAATGAAGTGTAGCTCAATGATGAGTAGCACCTCCTTTAATGTCAATCCGGGAAGACGTGAGGATGGTATGAAGACCTCGAGCAAGTGGCGGCACAAGTGCGTGAGTGAGAAGCACACAAGCATGCACACACATACACACACACGCGCACACAAGGCAAGACAAAGAGTGAGAATCAATGGAGCTTTTAGATTACTTTCAAAATGCTCTTACAAGTTCGTTTCAATTACAATCTAACCTCAAAAATGAGCTCTCTAGCTCTTTTTATAGTTTTTGACTAGCTTTTGGCCCTGTCCAGACCTAGTGTCTGGCCTAGTTAAAAATTAGGTTCCAGGGCCAATTTGAGGGCTCAAACGGAGTCTAAAAAATACGAAAATTGATATGTATGTACTTCTAAGGCTCCTCAAGCTCAAGGACTCCTTGGCTTGCACAAAATGGAGCTACAAAAATATGAAATGGTATTTACAATGATTGTTAGTGATAAGAATCACTGTTAAAAGATGTAGATTGGAAAAATTGAAGGGCCTATCTGCCAGATTTGCGTCGACTGCTTTGTCTACTTACTCCTTCACCTTGTTCTGACTCTCTCCGTTGGCTTCCTTGTCTCGTCAATCCTTGGGTTCCCTGGCTTCCTTGTCTAGTCAGTCCTTGGGTGCCCATACTGCTCTCAACACCCCCCCCTCTCTCGCGTCTGTCGTCCCTGACAGACCCTTGTTGCTGGGGGTGTTGGATGTAATATTCCACAACCTGAGTGGCAAGCTGATGTTCTTGTAAGCGTAGTCCTCTGGCCAAATCTGTCATCATACGATCCCAATCGATTGGTCCTGGAACGTCCGGATGTGGCAGGCGTAACTGATCTGCATGGATCGCTTGTTCTACTGCGAATAGATGTAGCAAATGTGTGGGTCTAGGAATGAAAATTTCGGAATTGTATTCCCAGAAGCCCGTAGAGAACATTTCCTCAAATGTTTGCTTGAAGCATGCGGGCAAGTACTTGATTCGTGCATGCCAAGCAAAGATAACAGTGACCGAGGGGGTTTGGCTCATGTCGTAGACTAAATCCTTGTTGCCTTGAGCGAATCCAGGAGCGGAGATGTATGGAGCTTGGACGTTTCGAAAGGTTTTGAAGACAATGGTCATGAGCTCAAATATCTTCATACACATTTTCACTGCTATATCAGGTACATTATTTAGGCGTGCGGACCAGTGCCGAATGGTTGATATCATGTAGGCTACGGTTGGAGGTCCTCGAGGTGGAGCAAAATACGGGTAGTTAACCCAAGCCGAGCACTCTTTATTGTTGCGTACCTTGATTGCAAATGCTTGCCAGGATCTGCGACGTACCACTGGACAATAGCATGGATTATACTTGATATAGAGTGGCATGGTAGCCCAGGTACTCATCATCTCAGGGTAATTGGTGAGTAAACGTGCACGCCAATTAGGTTGGAAAATCGAGCCAGCACGTGCATCGGTCGGTAAATCCCCTATCTCAAATTGAGTAGCGAATGTGGGCTCCTTCCCTGTATGTCTTTTGACTTCTGCATTATAATCATGTAGTAAGACAAAATAAGGCATGTATTGCGATTCTGATGTTGTGATTAACCGTTGATGGGATAATTGTTGAAAGTAGGAAGACCGAAGGACCGTTTCTTCCAGATTCGTGAGAGATTGCATTTGCACGGCCACACGATCATCATGTGTCTTACCCACTTTCTCGACCCTTCTGACCCAATCTGGAACTTGAATTTCTAACGTGTCTTGTCCTTCTTCTGTAGTTCGACCACCAGGCATCGGCATAGGCTCGTATGGCTCTTCGTAGCTGTTCTCGACGGGGATTTCCACTACTGTTTCAGGTTCTGGTTCTTCAATGGGCGAGGGGGGTCGTTCATATGGTAGGAGGCGTGCTTGGAGTTCTGCCACCTGTTTCCGAAGGTTCTCCATTTCTTCTGTAGATTGTTGCAAGATTACCGGCTCCTGTTGAGCAGTGGGTACACTGGCTAACTGTTTCTTTAGATCGGCACATTCAGTCTCTAGTTTTTCATATGACTCCAGGAAATTTGCATGCTCCTCAAGTAGGATGCGGATGTCTTCTGATGGAACTGCTCTATATCTGGTAGGGCTAATGGTTGCTCCTACGGTTCCTTCCATAGCCGCTTCAAAGTTGTCTTGATTTTGTTGTTGAAGTCGTTTGTTCTCTTCTAGTGCTGCGGCCATATGCTTCCTTAATAGCCCAATGTTGCGTCTGAGTGTGGCATTAGATATCATTTGCGCTTGAAGCACTGTTTCTAGCTCCTTGACTGCTTGGTCATCTACAGTTGATGCCTTTGATTCCAATTCGGAGTGAGCCTGCTGTAGTGTGGTATGCTCGTCTAGGAGCGTCAGGTAGTCAGCCTCAAGAGTGGTGACTCTAGCTTGGAGACGTTGAGATTCTGCCTGGAGGGTAGCATTGCGTTCTTCCAATTGATGGAAGTCTTGTTGTAGCTGATGTGCACACTGAAGTAATGTGTCGAACGTACTATTTACATTATGAGATGCAAGGGAAATAGTTTGAAATGCAGAGGAGGTGGGATTGGGTAGGGGTGTAGTGAATGCTGTGTGTGCCACTGATGTGAGTGGTGAGGTGGGGGGCAAGGGAGGGGAAGGTGGGGAAATCGTGGGGAGAGGTGCTGTGGTTGGTGAAATGTCCATTGGGTCAGACAAGGTGGTGTGTGCAGGGGCTACCATATAGGTGGGTATGGTAGGTGAAGTGAGTGTGGTGTCCGCGTAAATTGATGTCGTTGCGAACATCGGAGGAAGGTGCCTTTGAAACATGGGAGAGCGGAAGAACTGCTCCACAAAGGACGGGTATTGGGGTGGTGAGGTCCGATTGAAAGAGGTGTAGGGGCTAGCTGGGAAGTGAGGGTTATGGAATGGAGGAACTCGTATTGGGGGATAGGTCGGGAAACACAGGGTTCCTTCCGTGGGCGCTGGGTTTCCAACTACGCTGGTAATTATGGGATGGCCAGTCATGGGTTCAGCGGATAGATGGGACGAAGTGTACAAGGGATTGGTGACGAAGGAGAAGAGGGTGTCTTGTGAGGTGGGTTCTCGAAATGAGAATGATTTGAATGAGGATGGATTATAAGTGGAGGTAGAGGTGATGACTGTCGTTTCTTCCAAGGTGGGAGGTGGTGGTGG
Organism: Ceratopteris richardii; assembly: GCA_020310875.1. Lineage (NCBI taxonomy): Eukaryota > Viridiplantae > Streptophyta > Polypodiopsida > Polypodiales > Pteridaceae > Ceratopteris > Ceratopteris richardii. Next base: position 71,024,033 of record CM035418.1, on the reverse strand, counting down.
GGGCGGAGAAGGTGGTGATGGAGGATGCTGGGGTGAGATGGGTGATGTCTGAACGAAGGTTTCAGCGGAGAGGTCAGTGGTGGTTATGGGGGTGGCTGTGGTCTCAATGGGTACTTCCGGTTCTGTGACGGGTATCCTGATAGTCTTACCTGCTCGTGGTAATGTGTCCACTCTGCGTTTGTCATACCTTACGGACTGGCGGACTGCGGTGTGGACAGCCTCTGGAACTCCTAAGGAGTCTGACACTAATTTGAGGGTGTCAATGAAATGTTGGTCCACTCCTTCATCTGATAGCATTTCTTGCATCAAAGCTTGACCTGATACCAGAGAGAGCTGATGCCTTTCTTGTACTGCTTTGATAGTGTCGTATAGCCTTCGTAGTTGAGCTGTATATGCAGGTGCACCTACAAGTTCTGGCACTTCTTGTTGCTCCTCTTGTTGCTCTTGATCATACTCCTCCTCCTCATCCTCCTGTTCTTCATCTCCGTCATCTTCTTCCTCCACTTCAACAGGTGTGACAGGTGCTTGGGAGGTTGTGGCCTGCGTTTGTACATTTTCCGCTTGTTGTGCCTCTTCTGTCTCCAGCTCTACATCTTGTAATAGTTGTTCGAAGTCTTCATTAGTGAGTTCTTCCAAAGCTGCACCACTAGGAAATTCGAGATCCGTTGGGATGGGAGGAAATATCAAAGTGGAACCATCGGTGCTGCGTCTTGGAAGTCGGAGTGTGAATGGTCGGACTCTTCGGGGTGGCGGGGTGACTTCTGGTGTTAGGGTTGCTCCACGTGGCTGAGCACATGGGACTTGGACCGTGCCTCTCATCTTCTTAGAAGGGGGTCCAGTGGATGTCCTGCCTCGAAACTGCTCTACCCGATTCCACATCAGGGCTCGTTGAATTGGGATGTCATAAGCCAAACACCTATAGATGATTCTTGTCAGAGCACAGCAACCATATAAAACCTGTTTCCGCGGCCAGCGTTTGTGAGCTAAGTGTATCTGATCAATTATCCAGTGGGGTAGGTTGATGGTGAGGCTCTGTGTCTCTGCCAGATACAGGCTAAACCAAATCTTTTTGTGCGGCATGGTGAATCTATCTTGCGCCGGGAAAGCAAAGTGTTGCATGCACATGCGAAGGTGTATTGCAATATTAGGCGTCATGGATACCATGTCTTTGAGTTTGGTGAGACTTCGATTCTTCATGTAGTCCGGTACTAGGGTTTCCTTCTTTGTAGGAATATGCATGCCGCGCATATCCAGAGCTTCTCTCACCAAATTGTTTGATAGCCTAAACCTCTTGAGCTCATTCCCCTTTGTCAGAGATGGAATCACAAATGAGCTTGCACCTTTTGGGTTCGGATTTGGAGTCAAGGTGTTGATGAGATAGTAGCATCGCATGAAGTCAGGTTTTGGGAGTCGAGCACTGAAATAGGCACTCAATCCGGCTTTTTCCCATATCGGACGTAGACCTTCCGCATTTTGTAACTTCTCAAATTCTCTTGTAAAGAAATGGTATCTGCCTTGCTTTCCATTGTAGTCCAACTCTGATTCCCATAGATACGTTCCTTCCCCCAAAGGTCCTGCTACTTCGGTAAACCAATGTGAAGTCTTTCCCACGGGCATGGTGTGGCCACGCGGAGGGTCCGCAATAGGTATGATTTTGACGGCCTGCAACTCTTCTGGTCTTTCAACTGTCTCAGGCAAAACGGGTAAACTGTCCAAGTCCACCACTTGCGGGTTTGTTTCTGTGTGAGAGCTAGTTCCTGCTGCCTCCGCCATGTTGAAAATGTCGCAGCTGATTCTGTGAGAATATATGAATAAACGTTAACATTGCAATGGACACAAAAATGACATGGTGTCCCTTGTTACAATATTAACTTAAAGTTCTGGAGTGGTTAGGAGTTAATAAGTGCTCGGTGCTGGTGTGTGTAGTTAGGAGTTAGGTAGACCTAAGAGCTAAGCGAAATGATGTGAATTAAGAGTGAAGCGGTTAGTCGGTGGTCATGGATTTACAATAGGGTCAGGGGGTTTGTTACAAGTCTTGGGCTGCCAAATGCAGTGGATGGGTTTTACTCGTGGTTCCGTAGAGATTCTCGAGAGCTTTATAGGTGTGTCAGCTTTAACCTGAGGCCTTTTAGGGGCCCATTTACAACTGATTTTGTTCGTGTTCATGTGCCTTGGTGTTGAAAATGAGTGGATGTAGGCTGTGCGAGTGAATGGATCATGCTGTGTAGGGTGTGTTCTTGGTGTAGCTATTTGAGCCCACAAACAAGCCTTAGGCACCCAAATTTGTCTTGATTGTGGGCTAGCCTTCATCGACCTTTTGGGCACCCAAATAGATTTCACGTTAGCAGAAGAATTTCCGGAAGACCTCTTATTAGTGACGTGTTGATGATTATTAATAAGAGGCTTCGCCCATGCTGTTGGCGTGGGTGCAACCGGGTGTTCGCCTTTTCGCACCCACACTTGGTTCACTTGTTGAGATATTCTGCTACGCAGGTTCTTTTGATGTCCGGCATAGGTAGTACTCTGCTTCTTCTGCCTTTGCTCCACCGTTGGTTGTTGCCTCCTTCTGGCCTTTGGAAAAGAAGGGAATTCCTTTGCGACCCTGACTCCTTTTTTGCGAATATCATTCCTCTGCAACACATAGTTTTGGACAAGAACAGCATGGTCAACTTCATGTGCACCCCTAGAGGGACCAGGAGTCTGTGCCTTTTCTAGTTTCTTGAGTGCTCCATTATCCAACTCTACTGTAATTCGACTATGATTGACCCATACCTGAAGAAGTCCACTTCTTAGGTTTAAGTTGACTGCTTGGTCATAAATCCAGTCTTGACCCAAGACAAGAGGTTCAGTGAGATCCTCATCTTGACACACTAATGCTTTAACTATCATTGCCTCATCCTGAATGTAGAGGGGAAGTTCCACCTCGCCCATGCAAGGGGTTTCCACACCTCCCAATCCTATGAGATATGCTTCCACAGGATTGACAGTTAACTGTAACTCTTGACAGTAAGACACTCTAACAGCACTAGTGGCTGCACCTGAGTCAATCAAGGCCTTTACAGTCCTTGCACCTTTTTCTTGTCCTATATCTAGGGTTACAAAAGGACGTCGATCAGTTATCCTAGGTGAACTGGTTCCTGCGACTTCACACATTGCCATATGATATCCTTGATCTGCATAGTCATTTGTCCTAGGCTGCTCTCTACCTTGCCTTCGTATTTTCATCCTTCTGATGCGTTCTAAAGCTTCTGCTTGAGCTTCTTCTCTAATTCGCTTCTCTTCCTCTTTGTGTTTCTTAGCAGTGTTGAGTCGGCTGAGCATTTCCTCCGTGAGGGGCTCCTGATACAACTTGACTCTGCATCCGCTAATATAGTTAGGGAGAACATCACCCTCTAACGTGGCTAATTGTACTGCTCCACTCGTGGAGATCCTGTTGATAATCATAGGTCCGTAGCCCCTCTTTTCTAGCTTCCTCGCGTGTTGTTTTAGTGTATAGACTAAGACTAGATCTCCTGCTTTCAAGCCTTTATACTTCACATGGGCATCGAAGTATGCTTTCTGTCTCTTCTTGGCTGCATATATTCCTGCGGCGGCTCTCAGTCTTGTTTCTCCTAATCGTTCAAGGTCAAAGATCCTAGAGGAAAGCTCATGACCTGTCCATTCGTGCTCTTGTGCTACTCTCAATATAGGGATTAAGAAGTCCAAGGGTAACACAGCATTTTGGCCGAATACCATCTGAAAGGGGGTGGCTTGGAGTACCGTTTTGTAGGCAACTCGGTATGCCCAAACAGCATGGTGTAGCTGTTTGTCCCAATCAGAGCGTTTAGTGTTCACTAATTTGGTCAGTACATTGCATAAGATCTTATTAGTGCTCTCAGCTTGTCCATTAGCTTGAGGGTGATAAGGGGCAGACTTCTTGTGTATTACCAAGAATTCTTGGAGGAGATTTTCAATCACTTCGTTCAAGAAATGAGTGCCTCTATCACTTACAAGCTCTATAGGTAGTCCGTATCTCGTGAATACATTCTCAAACAAGAATTTGGCAGTTGTTTGAGCATCGTTCTTTGTCGTAGCCTTTACCTCTACCCACTTGGTAAGATAATCTGTCGCAACAATGATGTATTCTGCATGAGAACCCTTAGCTGGGGGATTAATAGGACCTACGAAGTCTATTCCCCACTTAGAGAATGCACGTCCACCCATCATGGGTTTCAGTGGCATCTCATCTTTGCGTATAGGATACTGAGTCCTTTGACAGACATCACACCGTTTCACATAGGCATGTGCATCCATGTGAAGGGTAGGCCACCAGAAACCCGCAAATAGAATTGCTTTGATCACCCGATCTGGTCCAAAGTGTCCTCCTGCTACACCTTGGTGAGCAGTTTCTAAGATCTTAAGATATTCACTTTCATGGACACACAGTCTCAGGTAACCATCCTTACCGCGCTTGTATAGATTATCACCAACGAGTGAATAATCCTGGGCTTCTTGTTCCAAACTCCTTTTTCTAGCTAGAGTCATGTCTGGAAGCAAGGTGTTTGTCCTCAAGAATGATACTAGAGGTTCACTCCAATCTGGCACAATGGATACTTGATAGAGAGTGGCATGTTCCACAGGTGGTTTATTGCAACAGATTGGGCATTCCTTGCACAACTTTGGGACATCCGCTTCCATAGTTGGCCAATGCACTCCGAATCTCTTTAGAGTCTGCAACGTTCGTTGTTTTGAATGGTGTTGCTCTAACGCACCTACATGTGCTAATTGCAACCATTTAGCGTACTCATCCTCTTCTACGCAACAAGCCAGGATCCCTTGATCTGTGTGCTTGTACATGCTGCCTGCCATGATATGGTACTTTTGGGCTTTTACTATCTCTCTATTCCGTGTGTTCACCACTGGATGATTAGGCCCGTATGTCAAAACTGGTACCAATGGTTTAGCCCACTGTGGCACCACTTCCAAATTAAACAAGTAAGCATCAGGAAGGTCATCTGACACTCCTTGTGGGGCTTCTCCTGATGTGAGCCTAGAGAGGTGATCTGCTCTCAAGTGAGTCCTACCCTTTCTTACCACAACCTCAAAATCATATTCCATTAGCAAGAGAAACCATCTTACTAATCTTCCTGTATTGCATGGCTTGTTTACAAGATATAACAATGCCTGATGATCAGTGAAAAATTTAAACTTATTTGCAAGCAAATAGTGTCTAAATTTCTTGACTGCATATACCATGCCTAATCCTTCGCGCTCTGTAGTGGTGTAATTCCGTTCAGCCGCATTCAATTGTCTACTGGCATAGGCAATTGGAAGATCCATATTACCTTCACCAGTAGGTTGTGCAAGCACACATCCAATAGCATAATTGGATGCATCCACATGAACATGGAATGGCTTATTCCAATCTGGTGTGGTCAAGATTGGTGCTGAACATAATCTTCGTTTAAGCTCTTGGAAGGAATTCTCACATTCATCCGTCCACTCAAAGTTTGTCAGAAGTCCGTACATGGGCTTTGCAATGACCGCATACATGTGGATGAAACGTCGATAATAACCACAATGCCCCATGAAAGCTTGTACTTCCTTGACATTCTTTGGCCTAGGTAGCTCTGCTATGGCTCTCACTTTTTCTTCGTCGGTAGATATGCCATTCTTTGACACTATGTGTCCTAGAATCTTGCCTTGCCTGACCATAAAAACGCACTTTTCTGGGTTCAGGCAGACTTGATATTCTCTACATTTGTCAAAGATTTGTTTGAGTTCAGGAATATGGGTTTGTCTAATGTTGGAATGAGCACAAAGATCATCAACATAGACTTCTAAACTCTTCCTCAGGAACTCCTTAAACACATGGCACATCAGCCTCTGGAAGGTAGCTGGTGCATTGGTAAGCCCAAATGGCATTACTCTAAAAGCAAAAATGCCCCATTCTGTGGCAAAGGCTGTCTTATGCTGATCCTCTGGAGCTATGGCTACTTGATTGTAGCCAGAAAATCCATCAAGGAAGCTGTACACTTCCTTGCCTGCCACTCTTTCTAAGAGATGTTCTGTTATGGGAAGCGGATAGTTATCTCGAATTGTGGCTGCATTAACCTTTTTCAAGTTAATGCACACACGCAGTTTGCCATTCTTCTTGGGCACCACTACGATGGGGGATACCCATTCAGTGTGTTCAATTTCATAGATAAATCCAGCTTCGACCAGTCTATCTATCTCTTCCTTGATCTTAACAGCGTAATTATCGTTATATGTATAAGGCTTTTGCTTAGAGGGTTTAGCATCTGAGGTCATGGGAATAGTGTGTGAGCATATGTCCGGGTCAACCCCTTTCAAATCCTTGTAACTCCAAGCGAATACATCTCTGTATTCTCTTAGCAAGGCAATCAATTCATTCTCTTCTTCTTCTGTCAGGTCATGGCCTATATACGTGCATCTCTCCTCTCCTTCTTCTATGGCCACTACTATTTTCTTGGTGGTTTCTTTGTTATCATAGGCCTCTCCTGATTGTGCTTCTCGTTTAGGCATTCTTATCATGACTCTCCTGTCATCTATCTCATACTTCTTAAAATTTTCGGGGACCTCAAACAAAGATTCTTCCTCTTCTGGTGAGGCTTCTTTCTTTTTTCGTTTCTTCCCTTCTTCCTTCGGACTCACATGTGTTGCTAATCTTACGTCATTTGTAACTTCTCCATGCCTCTGGGGTTGAAATTCTACTTCATAGAAGTATTCTTCATCTGATGCAAATGGAGGGTCCATAATGATTGACTCTAGATCGGAGTCACTTGCATCCTCAAATGCATCAGGGCTAGGTTCGCATTCTTCTAGGACTGCCTCTCCCATGATTGGCTCTATGGAGAAGACTGAAATATCATAGCCATCCTCATCACAGTGAGGTGTCCATTGTTCTTCGTTGATGGCTACGTCCATTGTTGCTAAGATTTCTGCCCAACCGTGAGGTTCAAATTCTTCGTCTGGAAAAACTACAGGTGCATAGGCTGGGTCTTGGATTGATCTATGGGTTTCTTTCGCACCTACCTCTCTGGCTTTCTCTCTCTTCTCTTCTTCTATTGCTACCTTGCACATCCATAAGTGGGTGTCTTCATGCATCCATGAGGATCCAGACCCTATGGAATGCACCGATTCTGTGTCATCTTTGGCTCTATGGATGGGATTCCACTGGATAGGAGGGACGTCTCTGTGAGAAAAATCCTTGAGATTGACTTTGGTTGTAACACCCAAGTGTTGCAGATACAAAGAGTTGGTTCCCCAATCCTGTACCACTTGCAACTGTCGCATAAATGGTCTTCCCAAAATCATCTCATAGGCATGATTTTTGCTGAAGTCACATATAGCAAAACTATGCTCAAACTCGACACCACAGGTGGTGAGAGTTATTCCTTCTAGCAATCCTAAGGGTCTCTCTATGTGACCATCGGCCATTTGCAATTTCATTCTTGTTGGCCTGAGTGCTGGCTTGCCCCAACGCTTCCAAAGGGAGGTGGTGGCAATTGCAACTCCTGCGCCTGAGTCCAAAATTGCCTTAGTGGTGTAGTCCTGGTAGGTAATGGGAAGATAGGTGTTCCCTTCTTCACCTTCACACATATCTCCTATCTTATCCAAGGGAATTTCTGGCACTGTCCTATGGGATCCTACCCGGGAATGAGGTTTTGCAACTTCAGTTACTCGACTGGCTGCACATTTCTGCGCGTTTAGTCTATCCTCAGGCAGTTCTTCCAAAGTGCAATCGCGTTGCACCCTTGTGTTCGTTACTACCTCCGTGTTCCTTGGTATGACTGAGTCGTCGTTCCTTACCATGACTGTGGGTGCTCTCATACATGTGGACTTTGCTTCCCATGGGCCTGTGAAGTGGGGTAGCTCCTGTATGGAATTAGACTCAAAGTCCAATCTCTCATTAGACTGAGTACTCTCATGTTCCCCGTAAATGGATGGGATGTCTTGTGGGAATTGGTCGTGTGCATCATCCACAAGTTCAAATGGAGGGGCGAGCTCACTTTCGTTATCCCATTTATCTTCTTGAATCTCTCGTAGGAAGTCTGGTGCAAACCGATTCATAGAAGAAGAAGTGTCTAGCTCCGTAGAGTTAGGCACATAAGCAACCTGGGAAGGAGGGCTTATTCTCTCGTTGGCTCTTTCCTCATTCTCATGGGTGGCTGGAGCACAAGCTTCCTGGGGAGGGTTACTTATTCTATTACTCTTCAGAGCAGGCTCATATGCTCCCAGAGAAGGAATGTGGGTCACCTGTGGGGGTACATAAGCTTTCGGGGGAGGCTCATGTGACTTTTGGGGGGGAAGATAAGCTTCTTGAGGATGCCCACGGGCTTCCTGAAGAGGCTGGCTTATCCGTCCTCTTGCCCTTTCCTTTCTTTGAGGGGTAGGTTCCTTTTCTGGCTGTGCTATTGGCCTCTCTATTCTTTCTAAGGAGGGAAAGTTGTCCGGTTTAGGGGCATTGGCCACATACACTTCTGATTGGGAATGATTCATGTTTTTGCTTGCTTTTTCTTGGTCTTGATTTTTCTCTTCCTTGTCAGATCTTGCAATTATCCTCTCTAACTTCTCTAGGAATCCATCCAAGTGTAATTGCGTTTTGGCTGAGCCTGAGTAATTGAAAAGACGACTGGCTTCAAACATAGTCTGAGCCAATGCGACCATTTTCGCGCATAGTTTGGTTCTTTCTATCTCTAGGTCAGCTCTAGGATAGCACTTGTCATGATCCGTGACGTTTGGCCCTTCTTGGATTCTGGCCTGATATGCTTTAAGCATCATGTCTATGTCTTCGGGAGTGGGATCAGCTAATACCGATCCTGTTTGGGGTGGTGGGTGGGTTGCGTGGGCTGTCTTAGAGGGTGAAGGGATGGAGGGTGATGGGGATGGTAGCGGAGGGAATGTGTGAGAGTGCGGTTGAGATGTGATCTCTATGATTTTAGCCTTGGTTTCTCGTAGGCTTTCCTCAAGTTCACTCATCTTCTTTGCCCATTGCCTTTTCATACGTTCGCGGCTATCTTTCCAAGCTCTTGTTCTCTTTTTATTTTGGCTCTCAGTATCGCTAGCATCTGGGCTCTTTTCCTGGCCTACCCCTTGGTTTTGCTGCAAAGCTTGAGCTCGAGTGACTACCTGTACTGGTGCAGTGGAAGTGACACTTCCTGAGGAGTCTACCACTAACCCAACAACGTTGATAGGGGTGATTTTTGGCATGCTATTGGGGTTCTTAGGGCAATCTCGTAAGAGATGCTCTTTTCCGCAGTCTTGGCAAAAGCCTTGGATAGTCACGGACTGAGTTTGTGTAGGCGGAGGTAAGGGACAATCACGAATGAGGTGATCACCTTGGCATCTGTAGCACGGTCCTCTTGGGAATGGAGGTCTGACTTGCCTAGATTGAGGCCTAGGATTGGGATTTGCATACATGACGTTCGTGTAGTCTGACTCCCAACTAGGTTCGCTTGTCTCTTCGCTATAATAGGACTCACCATGCTCAGGAGACTGCATGTAGTAGGCCTGGGGGCTATCAACATGGGTAGAATCAAAGCTATGATCACTTGGGTCATTTTCAGAGATCAAGGGTGTTACTGGGACTATAGCTCTATTCAGGTTCTCTTCTGCAGCAGTATACTTTACCGGAATCACATTAGCTGGGGCTGGGGGTTGTTGTGCTAGCACAGGCTGAGGCCTTTGTTGGTTTTGATATTGAGGTTGGAAATTTTGTTGTGGCCTGCCATATGGTTGTGGAGGGTACTGGTTCTGGTATCTGCCTTGTTGGTAGGGCTGAGGGTAGGGTTGCCTAACCGCCTGCTTGTTGTATGGGCAATCTTGTGCGGTGTGGTTGGTGTATCTCCGTTCTATGGTGCAGTACTGGCTACTAGGGTTTACTTGGGGTTGAGCCATAATGGGACAGACGTTCGCCATATGGTCACCACCGCATGTATAGCACCTTTTCACAGGAGCAAACCTTGGAATTTGTTTGCTAGTCACACCTAATTTCTGAGCTACTTTTTCGGCCAGTTCCTCAATTGATGTGGCTTGTGTGGAAGATTGACTAGATGCACTATCTGAATCTTTGTAAATTTTGGACAGCTCTAGCTCTTCTCCTAGGTTGTCTTCAATGTCAATGCACATACGTACACACTCTTCTATAGTCCTAGGGTCTTTCAGATACACGTAGGATCTCAATTTTGGACTCAGCAATCCGTCCAGGAATAAGGCTACTTGTTTAGCAGATGTGGGTAGCTCCAAAATAGGGCACCTTTCAAGATATTGTCTAAATCTTCTTCCTGCAAGTCTCACAGTCTCTTGAGGGGTTTGCTTGAAGCTGTGGATCAGTGAGGAGGTGTTGTGTCTTATGCCACTCTTGGAGAACTCAATAATAAATGCTTCTAGGAGTTGGTCTATGCTCCTGAACTGGCGCTCATCCAATGGTTGAAACCATGTAAGTGCCGTATTCCTCAGGGTTAGACCGAAGGCATTGTACTGCGTGAATAGATCCTCAACTTGTTCGGCTCTCAAGACTTGCTTGAACTCCGCCACATGATCATAGGGATCTCCTGTGCCGTCAAAGTAATTCTTCATGGACTTAACTAGCTGGGTGGGTCTCAAAGTTCGTGTGTGCTCTCTAGGCCTCGGCAGAGGGAATCCATCTACATTTCTTTGGTTCCTGTGGGCTCTAAGCATCTCAGGTTCTACCCTATTCGTCTCCGTTCTCGTTCTTTCTCTGCCCACTGGATTGGCAAAACTTACTTCTGGTCTGTCTTTACTTCTGTCTCTTTGCATACCATGAGCCTGGGATGTTCCAGCTCCAGGGTGACCATAGGATACATTTGATCTTGGTTGGGGGAAAATGAATTCGCCCTTCCAAGTGTAAGCATGCCTATCATTTTCTGTCACCACAAAGATCCGATCTGAAGCATGATCTAAGTAGGTCACTCCGCCTGGGCTATCCGGATCCTTAAACTCGTAGATCATGATTGTTCCTATATCAGTTGGGTGATCCGGTTTATATCTCCAAAAGGCTTCGTCCGTTTCTCGATTGAGAAGCAAATCTATGCACTTGTTATCTTGGGGGACCCACTCAGGCGTGATAATCCTAGTGAGCACTGATTTACCTCGAGGGGTTCTAGGTTCCACTCCCATGTTTCCTTGTTCCAAGTCACCTAAGTCCGCTTCTGAAATTACATTTCCAAATTCATCTGTCCTATCTGGATGACTGGTGACTACGTATATGGTTCCTTCCTTGTCCAGGTATGCACCGTTTTCAAACTTGACAGCTGGGTGCTCTAGTCCTATGGATTGGTCAGGGTTTTTAATCTGGACCACAGATCTTCCTAGGCCGTCCTCATAGATGCTCGCACCTAATCGGTTGGTCCTAAGGTATTCCAACTGTGTTTTGTAAGGGCCTTCTACCCTGTACAAGTAAGGCACACCTGAACTTCCCGTAGGTCTGTCCATACCTTGAGACATCTCTGACTCACTGGTCTCAGAGCTAGGGTAGTATGAGTGGTGGCTCAACTGCTGGGCCCAAGACCTTGCAGTGTGATTGACACTAGCCTCTGAAGACCTAAGGCTTTGTCTCTCTCTTACTAGGTGTCGTCCTGATCTAAGGTTCATATGCCTAACGGATTAGCCCAATTTTCTTTTCAGAATACAACCTCGTTGCCGATCAATTGGTACCAGTCACTTGATTCTTTTTAGTTATTCCTCGTGTTTAAAGTCTTATCTGTTATTACGTCGTCAGGAATACTTGAATGTTCTTCGTACTTTCAGGTTGATCGTTCCACGTTAGGTTCTTTCCTTTATGTTGTCGACAGTACAGAAATTAAGTTTTTAGCTTGAACTTGGGTTTTTAGGTAGTCTTCAACTTGATAGTGGCCTATCGTCGCCCTGACTTACTCCTACTTCTACTCGTTCTTAGCCTAAGCTAGGAATTGACGAAGAGGAGTTGAGAATATTCCGACCTTTCTTGCCGAACCTTGCTCTTTAGTGCTCGAGAAGTTGATTCTCAAGCGTGCGCAAAACCCTTGGTTGGAAGCTTTCAATTACTTCTCAATAGACCTGCATAAGTCCCAAGATTAGCTCCAAGTAGACCTTTCAATTGACAGACAATTTATTTCAGACACTTTTTTAATGACCCTTGTTCCCCCTTTTGCATTGTTAGAAATTTACTCTAGAGCTCCCTTGGTGTTCCTACCCCTCAGTGTGTCAACTTCCAAATATCCTATCTGAAAATCAACACGTTATTCTTATAAAAAACAGTTGAGGACGTGTAGTATATGTCACGAGCTTTCCGACAAGCCCTAGAGCTCAGAAAATGGATTTCGTATGAAAAAGTTATGACCGTTCAGGGTTTAGGGGGTTAACTAGACAAACAAAACCTTTCGGGGGTTTTAATGCATTTTCTAAGGCCTTCGTAAGTAGATGAGTACATGAAAGTGCAAATATGCCCAAAATTTAGCCTAAATTTCCAAAAATTCACTCCTTAATCTTTTGCCGAAAATGCCTGTCTATCGCGATAGACGGTGTCTGTCGCGATAGACACAATCTATCGTGGGGGCTGTCTGTCGCGATAGACGGTGTCTGTCGCGATAGACAGTGTCTATCGTGGATTTCTGTCTGTCGCGATAGACGGTGTCTGTCGCGATAGACGGTATCTGTCGCGGATTTCTGTCTGTCGCGATAGACGGTGTCTGTCGCGATAGACGGTATCTGTCGCGGATTTCTGTCTGTCGCGATAGACGGTGTCTATCGCGATAGACGGTATTTGTCGCGGATTTCTGTCTGTCGCGATAGACGGTGTCTGTCGCGATAGACGCTATCTGTCGTGAAATTCTGTCTGTCGCGATAGACGGTGTCTGTCGCGATGGACTCTATCTGTCGTGAAATTCTGTCTGTCGCGATAGACGGTGTCTGTCGTGATGGACTCTATCTGTCGTGAAATTCTGTCTGTCGCGATAGACGGTGTCTGTCGCGATAGACGGTGTCTGTCGCGATAGACAGAAAAAACGCAAATTTTTGAAAAACTTCTAGTGATCTAGAATGCCCTCAAGGTGTAGGTTACAGTGCTACTCATGCATTCACAAAATGTTAAGATTTTCTGTCTGTCGCGATAGACAGAGATCATCATCTCGGGAACTGTGCAGAGCCTGTCGTACCTGCGCACACTGCTGGGGATGATGGTACAGCAAAAAACCTGCAAAATAGCTCAAGAAACATGCAAAAACAGCGCATGCAAATTCGCTTTCTCGCTCTCTCTCACAAGTGAAATGAGGGAAATGAGGTGGAGGTGGGGATATAGTCAAAAAACTGAAATTTTCGCGATGATGGAGATGGATGTGGGAGATGGTGATGATGATGATGAAGATGGTGAAGAGAGTAAAAGAAAACCAATGAGAGTGAAGAAAATACCTACAACTCCAACGCGTCAACTCTACGTCTTACCATCACACGCTCGTCCTCAAAGCTCGATCCCCGGCAACGGCGCCAAAATTTGGTGTAGCTCAATGATGAGTAGCACCTCCTTTAATGTCAATCCGGGAAGACGTGAGGATGGTATGAAGACCTCGAGCAAGTGGCGGCACAAGTGCGTGAGTGAGAAGCACACAAGCATGCACACACATACACACACACGCGCACACAAGGCAAGACAAAGACTGAGAATCAATGGAGCTTTTAGATTACTTTCAAAATGCTCTTACAAGTTCGTTTCAATTACAATCTAACCTCAAAAATGAGCTCTCTAGCTCTTTTTATAGTTTTTGACTAGCTTTTGGCCCTGTCCAGACCTAGTGTCCGGCCTAGTTAAAAATTAGGTTCCAGGGCCAATTTGAGGGCTCAAACGCAGTCTAAAAAATACGAAAATTGATATGTAGGTACTTCTAAGGCTCCTCAAGCTCAAGGACTCCTTGGCTTGCACAAAATGGAGCTACAAAAATATGAAATGGTATTTACAATGATTGTTAGTGATAAGAATCACTGTTAAAAGATGTAGATTGGAAAAATTGAAGGGCCTATCTGCCAGATTTGCGTCGACTGCTTTGTCTACTTACTCCTTCACCTTGTTCTGACTCTCTCCGTTGGCTTCCTTGTCTCGTCAATCCTTGGGTTCCCTGGCTTCCTTGTCTAGTCAGTCCTTGGGTGCCCATACTGCTCTCAACATGAAGTTATTGAGAATCTGCTCCAAGAATTCTTGGTAGTGCATAAGAAGTCTGCCCCACATCACCCTCAAGCCAATGGGCAAGCCAAAAGCACCAATAAAATCCTATGCAATGTATTGACAAAATTAGTGAACAATAAACGCTCTGATTGGGACAAACAGCTACACCATGCTGTTTGGGCATACCGAGTCGCCTACAAAACGGTACTCACGACGACCTTTTGTGACCCTAGAAATAGGACAAAGAGACAGCACAACAAGCGTGAGAGCTTTAATTGATTCAGGAGTAGCCACAAGTGCAGTTCGGCTTTCTTATTGCCAGCAGCTGCAATTGGAGGTAAAACCCCTAGAAGCATATTTGATAGGATTAGGAGGTGTTGAAACCCCTTGCATGGGAGAGGTGGATCTTCCCCTCTACATACAAGAGGTCCTCATGCCAGCAAAAGTGCTAGTGTGTGAAGACGAGGATCTGACCGAACCTCTGGTCCTGGGCCAAGACTGGATCTACGATCACGCAGTCAACCTCAACCTAAGAAGTGGACTTCTTCAGGCTTGGGTAGGCCAAAGCCGTCTCAGGATTGAATTAGAAAATCAAGCACTCAAACCAATAGAACAGGCACCAACTCCTGGTCCCTCCAGGAATCCACATGAAGATAACAATGTTGTTCTTGTCCAAACTTCTATGGTGCAGAGGATTGTCAATCTTACTAAAGGTACAGGAGCCAATAAGGAGTTAAGAAGATTCTAAACGGGCAGACCGAACATCACTCGACACGAAGGAGGCCGCTGATCAAGAGGCAGGAGCGCCAACTTGTGCAACACGGAGCACCTTGTGGCGCGAAGGAGATCTGGATACGCAAGGATGGAAAACCCACCACTCTAATAGCAAACTCCCGAAGAGACAACAAACAAGCCACACCATCACGGACACAAGTGAAGGAGTACCCTAGGAAACCTCCTAGGCACACCACATCTATTTGGGTCCCTAAGCGGTCAAGGAAGGCTAGCCCCAATGCTAGACACATATGGGTGCCCAAGGCCTGTTTACGAGCCCAAATAGCTCCAACTCTAGTTACTGGCATAATTCAACACTCTCAAGTCCGCTCGACTAACAACGCAGGAACTCTACCTAAAAACCACTCTGACCCACACTCAGTCACATCGAGGAATGCCTGGAAATGGGTACCCAAAAGGTCCCAAATCCATCACAACCTAGCTCATAAACCGTTGCCTGTCTTTAGCTCTAAGAGCTACGAATCCCCTATCAAAGTTTGGAGACCTAAACCATGTATCAAACCCCCTGACCCAATTCTGTAAATCCGTCCACTCTAACACAGGAGCATTCTGAGCCCATTGCATAACCAAAGTATGCATCTAGGATGACACTGACCTCTAATCACCACTCACACCTATCACAAACACTTCACCACTAACCACTGACCTCCGGATTGTCATGTTAGTATTGTGAAGGGAACACCATTACATCTTGTTTCCTATGCAACACTAATGTGCCTTTCTTCTTCCAGCAGATAAGCAACCTACTCTCATGGCAACAGCGGCAGGCACAATCTCTCAGGCAGGCTCTGGTGCTCAAATCAATTGGGATGCCATGCCGGTGGAGGCCCCACCAACAGCTCGGCCTGAAGAGTTCGTGAATGTGTGGAGAATTCCTATTCTAGATCCACCAAATGGCCTAACCGAAAGAGTAAAGGGGCATTCTCACTCGTTCAATGAGATGCCAGGAGATTTGGGAGATGTGGATCATATCTGGGAATCCAAGATGGAATGTGGAGGAGTGTGGTGGACCTTCCAGTTCTTCTCACGAGAATTCGAAGCATTGCAAAATGCAGCTCCACTTCAAGATATCTGGCAAAAAGCAGGATTACAAACTTATTTTAGTGCAGCTCTGCCTAAACCCGACTTCCTCAGGTGCTACTACCTAATTGCCACGCTGAAGCCGACAGGTGATAAAGATCATTCAGGCACATTCTGGGTGCCCTCCTTGTCAAATCTGGAGGAAATGAGGAAATTCGAATTGACTGTTACTTTAATCAGGGAAGCACTTCAGATGTATGGCACGCATGTACCTTCTGACCGCGACCCCTTGATACCTGAGTCGATGAAAAGCAATAGAATCAAGAAACTAAAAGAAATGTGCGCCCTCACCCCCAACATCGCCATACCTTTGCGGATGTGCCTCCAACACTTCGCATTCCTAGCTCAGGACCGTTTCACCCAACCTCACAAGAAAATATGGTATGGGCTATATCTAGCAGAGACTGGAAGCTTGCCCATTAAGATGCCTGTATGGATCTTGGACCAAGTGTATGAGGCAGGCAAGCGGGGAGTGAGGAAGCCTACTTTACATGGCTGTTGTGCGCTTACAAGAATTATCTATAGATGTCTTCCATATGATGTGCCGGTTGCCAGAGCCCTAAAATATGCACAACTGGAGTTGTTCAAAGGGCGGAAGTCAGGGAGCCAACCTGCAAAACGAATGCGTGGATCGCTCTCCCAGGTAATGATCCCTCAAGAAGCCACGACCGAAGCTTCTCCCCGACCAGAAGCTCAGGTCGCACCTTTCACGATCCATCTTCAAGGAGTTCAAGCTGGGGATGTGGTACAACCCGCTCCATCCACCCCTCCACTACCTACCGATGCAGAGTTTGCATCATGGCCACCTTCACAGAGGATCCAAACTTTGATTTTGAAAGATTCCTGCAGACGGTCCACCTATCAGACAGTGAAGGTTCCCCTGACAATGTTGATCCGGGAGCATCAGTCCAAAGATAACAGCCACGGGGCGAGACAAGCAGAGTACATGGGGAAGAGGTGGCACAACATCCTCATGACCCAAACACACAAGTTCAGGAAGGTGCGCAAAGAAATGAACCAGAAGACAGTGAAGAGGAGGCCCCTGCCTACACGGCACAACTCAAACGGCTATACAAGACAATCAAGCAGGTAAAGAGAAGACATAAGATGACAGAAGAGGCGAATAGAGCTCTAGTGAACCAAATGCTTCAAACCGAGAATGTCGACTCACATTTTGTGGAATCATTGAATCTATTGGCAAAGACATGTGGGATCGGGGAAGCATTGAGGACAATGGTCTATCAGGAAAACCCATCCTATGATCAACGAAGGATTGATACACGGCCACGAGGAGGGAAAATGATTCAAATGGAAGTCTCTACTGCCTTGCCTACCACAATTTCAGAGGATGTTCACATGACGAGCCCAAGTCCCACTGACGAACAAGATGTAATTACTCAGGTACCATCTCCACCGTCACCTTCCATTCAACCCTCAGAACCCTTCTCCACTAGCCTTTCTGAACAACCGATATCCACCCATCATGAAACCATTGTACACACCTCTGTTTTTACATCCTTCCCTTTACCCACATCCATCACTTCCATCCAAATTTTTGAACCTCACACCGGTCATCCTGCCACCGATCAAACCATAATAGGTCACCCTTCCTATCTCCCCGCCCTTGGACAACCACTTGCCACTAGCCAGACCTCATCCCATCCTTTTCCATTCACCCACACCCAGACCCTATCCACCACTTCCCTGGTAACTGCCTCATACTCAACCCAAGTCACACAACCGTCATTCTGGACAAACCTTGTAAATATACTCCAACAGGTGGATAATTATAATAAAAAGTCCCTTTCCCAACCCCACTCCCCCACATTCACTGCCACCACTATCACACCACCCACCATCCCTGTATTCACAGTTCACGAATCACACACTCTCACGTCCGATCCCATGGACATCTCACCATCCATAGGATCACCCACCACCACATTTATTCCAACATCACCACGTGTCATTTCACTCACGTCACCATTTCCAAACCCTGTAGGCACAACATCCACATTTCCCTTTCCCATCTCCCGACCCCTTGCATCTTCCACCCTTACCCCTGCACCCACCTCATTTAGTCATGCACTCAACACCATGCTCGAAGCTGCTGCCCAACTTAAACAGGAATACAGGTTATTAGAAGAAAACAATAAAGAGCTCTGTACTTTGTCATCCCACCTCCAGGCACGTGTCACTGCCTTGGAGTTGTCTAATACGGAATTACAGCAGGAGGTGACCACCCTCCAACAATATCAGGTGGAGCTCGAGTCCACGCATACAGAGAAGAGTAGGGCAACGGAAGAACAACTTAGAGATCAGCTAGCCCGTAATGCTAGACTACAGCGAAACATGGCTCTACTCCGACGCCATTTAGCGGCTGCTCAAGAAGAAAACAAAAGACTACAGCAACAAAATCAAGACAACCTTGAAGCA
Source organism: Ceratopteris richardii (assembly GCA_020310875.1). Classification (NCBI taxonomy): domain Eukaryota; kingdom Viridiplantae; phylum Streptophyta; class Polypodiopsida; order Polypodiales; family Pteridaceae; genus Ceratopteris; species Ceratopteris richardii. The sequence continues at coordinate 71,005,564 of CM035418.1, read as the reverse complement.
GCCATTGACAATATTCTAGGGGCACCCATCGACCCTGCTAAATTCCAAGCCATCCCCTCAGAAAACATACAACAAATATTGGAAACCTATGCCAATCTCTTAGAAGCACATGATCAGCTTGCTGACCAAGTCAAAGACCTACAGAAAGCCCAAGTGCCTACACCACACCAACGAGAACCTAAAGAGATGGCCAACGCTGCAACCTCACCAGAGCCGGAATTATCAGTAACCAATGAAGTACTAGAGCTACGTCAGCAGGTGGCCGAGTTAAAAATTAAGTTGTTACAATATGAACGACCCCCCTCCCCACCTGATCAGCCAAGTGAAGAGGAAACTATTGTCATTCCGGTGGAAGAAACATTCGAAGATAATTATGAGCCACAACCTCTTCCAGGTGGCAGGATCACTGAAGAGGGACAGGATACATATGAGGAACCCCCGTCAGCATGGATGAAGCAGGTAGAGGAGATGGGCCACACTCACGAAGAGCGTGTTGCAACTCAGATGCTAGCCATGAAAACCATAGAGGAGACCATACTCAAGTCTGAATATTTCTCGAACTTGACTCCTAGGCGGTTGATAACTAGCTCAGAGTTACAATATAAACCTTATTTTGTATTGTTGGCAGACTACAATGCTGAGATCAAACGCATAACCAACAAGTGCCCTACTTTCGCCACCCAGTTCGAACCAGAAGATATACCAGAGGCAGCCAAAAAAGGGGCGATATTCCAACCTACTTGGAGGCAAAGATTACTTGAAACATATCCGGAAATGCTTAGAACATGGGATCACGCTCCCATGCATTTGAAGTATAACCCTTGTTATGGGCCAGTACAAAGAAGAAGATCATGGAAAGCCTTCGCCATCAAGGTTCAGAACAATGTAAACTGTAGAGAATGGCTTAATTACCCCGCCATTGCACCCCCAACCGGCACCCCCACAGTATCTTACATGATTGCAACCATCAGACATTGGATGCCACGCCTCCACCCCATGCCAGATGTAGCTGCCCAAATGATGCTCAAGATATTCGATATGATGCAGGTGGTGCTCAAAACTTTCTGCAATGTATGCCATATTCAGCCTCCGATTCTCGGGTTTGTTAATGGTAATTATGACCTGCTATATGATATGAGCACCACCCCGAGCATACGCGTTGCTTATGCATGGCACGCATGCATCAGATATCTCCCTGCCTGCTATAAGCAAACTTTTGATGATATGTTCACCACAGGGTTCTGGGAAGCACACTCAGAGGTGTTCGCACCAAGGCCCACCCATTTGTTACACCTCTTTGCATGCTAACAAACGATGCACTCAGAACTCTACACAACGCCACAACCGGACATACCGGGTGCAGTCAATTGGGAGGCCCTCCAGAGAGATTTGGTCCGGGGACTACGTATAAAAGAACAAGAATTGGCAACCGACCTCCTGCAGAAGTACATCGATCAAACAGTGGAGCAGAGGTCTGTAAGAGGCGACAGACACTAGGGGGGGGAGAGTGTTGGCAGTATACGAGAAGAGGCAAGTACGAGCATACAAGCAGATCTAGCACTAAGGCAACCCTTTATTTTTTTCAAAACCCTTACACCATTTAAAAGTGATTCTCATCACTAAAAACCCCTGTAAATACCATTTTCACCTTTTTGTAGCTCCATTTTGTACAAGCCGAGGAGTCCTCGAGCTTGAGGAGCCTTAGAAGTAGTTGCCTACCAATTTTCGTATTTTTTAGACCTCGTTTGAGCCCTCAAATAAGCCTTGGAACCTAATTTTTAACTAGGCCGGACACTAGGTCTGGACAGGGCCAAAGCTAGTCAAAAACTATAAATAGAGCTAGAGAGCTCATTTTTGGGGCTAGCTTCTTGTAGTTTTGAGCTTGTATGAGAACTTGGTTGCAATAGAAGTGATTCCATTGTTTTACTCTCTTTGTTCTTGCCGTGTGTGCACGTGTGTGTATGTGTGTGCATGTTAGTGTGCTTCTCACTCACACATTTGTGCCTTCACTTGTTCGAGGTCTTCATACCATCCTCATGTCTTCCCGGATTGACATTAAAGGAGGTGCTACTCATCACTGAGCTACAAATATCTTGTAGAAATTGGCAAACCCCAAAAAACATTGTACATCTCGAACACATGAAGGTGGTTGCCAATCAAGGATTGTCTCAATCTTCATAGGATCCATAAAAATTCCTTTATCTGATACAATGTACCCTAAAAATTCCACTTCTCACTTATGGAAAGAGCACTTCTCCAATTTCGCATATAATCCTTTTTCTCTTAGTTTCTCTAGGACTATCTTTACATGGCATTCATGATCCTCTAGATTTTTGGAAAATATCAAGATATCGTCAAGGTATATTACAACAAAATCATCTAAATATTCTCGAAAGATATCAATCATCATATGTTGGAAGACAGCTGTAGCATTTGTGAGACCAAATGGCATAACTACATATTCAAAATGGCCATACCTTGTCCAAAATGCTATCTTCCATTCATCTCCTTCTCTGATCCTAGCAAGGTTGTAAGCTCCTCAAAGGTCAATCTTCGTGACGAATTTTGCTTTTCCAAGGTGTTCGAAGAGCTCGGATATGAGTGGTAGAGGGTATCTGTTCTTTACAGTGACTTTATTCAATCCATGATAGTCTACACACATCCGGAGAGTCCCATCCTTCTTCTTTACAAATAAAATAGGAGCTCCTGCTGGAGACTTTGAGAGTTTGATAAACCCCTTCACTAGATTGTCATCAATGTTCTTGCGTAGTTCTGTAAGTTCCTCTGGGGATAGTCTATAGATTGGTCCAAAGGGCAGTTGTGCTCCCTCTTGAAGTTCTATGGCACAATCATAGGGTCTATGCTCTGGAATGATGTTTTCATTCTTCTTTTCAAAAACATCTTCAAAGCCTTTGTACTGATTGGGTAGCTGCACTGGATCATGTTTCTTGGATTCTTGAGCTGGTATGGCATAGATCATATATGGGTTCATTCCTTATTGCATGTATGAAGGTTTTGGCTCCGACATATGTTGGGTTCTTTTGCATATCTCGAGGGGTGATTTTATTATTCTTCCAATTAATTTATGGATTATGTTTCTTTAACCACGGCATTCCGATGATAACCATATTTACTAGACTCGATATTACATTGAAACATATATGTGAATCATGGAAACCAAGGTGTACTCTTAGTGGTATGGTTTCCATTGTTATATTCCCCGATGCTAGAGGCCATCCATCTACTACTTCAGCTACTACTGGTCTATTCTTCCGAAGTACTGGAATTCTATGTTTCTTAACGAGTCCTTCATCAATGAAACATGAGGACGCTCCTGAATCTACCAGAGCTATAAGGGAAAGGGTCTTCTTAGACATGATTAACTTGACAGGGGCAAAACATGTTTCTACGGGTGTGGATTGAATTATGAGACTATTTCATATATCATGGTCCAGCTGTATGGTCTCTTTTACAAGTGGACTTCCTTGTTTCCCTGCTCTACAAGGGTGGCTGTGACTTTGGAGTTCAGTTTGTTGTTGGGACAATTAACTGCAATGTGGCCAGGGTTTCCACAATATAGACATAACTTATTAAAGAACTTGACAAGATCTCATACTACGAGATTACAAGAGGACAAGACTAGATGTCCAGGATACAAGACTAGATAGGACTAGAACAAGGAAGAAGACAAGAACACGAACTGGAACTTGGAGAGTACTTACAGGGTGGTCACGACTCCTTGAGCTCCCAAGATTGGTATTGGCAAGACTGATTATGAATGTGGCCAACCCCTCCTTATATAGGTTTTCAAGGGCGGTTCATGAAGGGCGGTTACGAATTGATGATGTCCTCGACGATGTCATCAATTTGAAACATGAGCTCTGGATATCCGAATCAGGCAAGTGGACAGTCAATGTTAGGGTTTTGGCACATTTGCGACGCAATGGAAGCATTGGTTTCTCCTAATTCTGAACCAATCATGAGATACAGGGTTCACATGCATTCTAAGGTTCATGATGGTTTCCTTTGTCCATGAAAGCCAACAATTGGGAGAGATGGATGGATTCCTTAAGGAAGTGAGGTGGTACTCCTAAAACCTACTTTGTACTAGCTCGCAAACACTTTAGAGTTATATAGTAGGCTCTTTTAGCTTGCAAATGACACGAAGAAAGTACCTATGTACTTTGGAGCTGATTCTTGAAACAATTAATCAAAAGAGACTAGTTCAAGAATAGCTAGTTTTGAAAAACTTGCTATTTTAATCCATAGACCTACTGGCTTTTTTACTCAGCACTCAAAGTACAGTACCAATTGAAAACATTCCTTTTGAGGGAATCAAATTAGCTTAGATAGTGAATGATTGCAAGTGGAATCATTTAAAAAGATCAAATATGCCATGAGAAATTAGTTTAGGAAATCAAATCTTACACCTGACTTTTTAGGCAACAACTAGTAGATGACCAATGAGCACTTCCAAGACCATTTCTCCTAGATGCCTAAACCAAATGCTTTGAAATTTTGACATTGCAAAGTAGACGTCATGTTGGTTTCAATAAGCCAAATCTTATGAAGAATGGTTGAGTATTTACTAAGATATGACTAGAAGAAGTTGACTATTCTGAGTAGTCATAGCATAGCAGTAGACAAAGATGTTCAATGATCTATATGTAGTATAGAACATGATTGTACAAAGTCATTGGCATTGTAATGATCCTCAATAATGATGAAATGAGTGTGCTATGATGTGAGCTACTCAAATTCTACAAATGATCAAGGAGAGAGCTCTAAATGAGGTGCCATAGCTATGAGATCTTACAAAGACCTTTTTATAAGTAGTTCTTCTACATTTGAAGTTTGAATTCGAACTTGGCTCCAACTAAAAGTGACTCCATTGATTTAGGAGTTATTCTTTTGATTGAACTCGTAACTAATATTCTTCCTAACTCCACGCGATATAGGAGTTTACAAGATTCTCCAAGGATTTAATGATGTACAATGGTAAATGACCAAGTAGTTACAAGCTATAGTTCGTATGAATCATCAAGCATGTCTTCCATGCTAAGCCAAATGTGTAGGCTTGTACATTTTGCACCAACAACTCCCCCTCAAGCCAAACATCTTGGCTTGCATAGCTTCATCAATCCTCTTGAATATCGTGTACTCCAATTATGGTTTTAAACATGAAAAGTTTAGTACCATCAAGTGCTTTGGTTAACAAATTAGCACACTGCATATTTGTAGATACATATGTTAGTTGAATCTCTTTGCTCAAGAGTTTCTCTCTAACATAGTGATAGTGTACTTCTATATGCATAGTCCTTGCATGATAAATAGGGTTGGCTACAAGATGCAAAGAACTAGTGTTGTCTCCAAAGATCATTGGTGACAGAGTGTGAAGTCCCAAATCAGAGTAGAGTAACCTAATCCAAATAGCTTATTGTGTAACATTTGCTAATCTCCTGTATTCAACCTCTGTTGAAGATAGAGTGATAGTTGGTTGCTTCTTTGAAGACAATGAGATGGGCTTATCACCTGCAAAAGATAAATAGCTAGAAGTAATTCTTCTATCATCCTTACATCCTGCCCAATCTACACCTGAGTACAACTTTATGTCTAAATCTCATGTGTATGGGAAGTAAAGACCTTGATTTTGAGTGCCTTTGAGGTACTTCATAACTCTTTTAGCAACTTCTAAGTGAGGTGTTCTAGGTTTATGCATGAATTGGCTCAGAACACTTACTTCATAACATATGTCAATCCTTATTAATGTTGCATAGTTTAGACTTCCAACTATGCTTTCATAACCTACAATGTCTTCAAGCAAATCACCTTCATGAGCACTTAATTTATGATTTACCTCCATAAGGGTGATAGCTATTTTTGCATTCTCCAAGTGGAGCTTCTTCAACATGTCCTGCACATATTTCCTTCGAGTGTTGTAGATTCCAGAGTTAGTGTATATCAATTTAAGTCCAAGAAAATATTTCAAAAACCCTAGGTCACTGATCTTAAACTCCTGCATCATTTGGTTTTTGATTTGTTTGCTTCCATTGGCATCACGACCTATAAGAACGATGTCATCCACATATACACATAAATATATCATTTCTGAATTACTCCTCTTGATAAATAGAGAAGAATCTACCTTGCTCATTATGAATCCTTGGTCTTGAAGATATGTTGTTAACCTATGGTTCCATGCCCTAGGTGCATGCTTCAAACCATAAATAGCTTTCTTTAATTTGCATACATGATTTACCTTTCTTGGATCTTCATAGCCAGGGGGTTGAGCCATGTAAAGCTCCTCTGAAAATCCACCAATTGAGAAAAACATTTTTCACATCTAGTTGATACATATTCCAATTTCTAGATGTAGCTACACTTACCAATACTCTGATGGTTGGCATCTTGGTCACTGGTGAAAAAGTTTCTTCATAGTCAATTCCATGGCTTTGTGCAAAACCCTTAGCCAAAAGCCTAGCTTTGTAGTTGTTTATGGATCCATCTGAGTTCCTTTTGATTTTGTAAATCCACCTAGAACCAATTACCTTCATTGATGCTTTCTTGGGTACTAGCTCCCAAGTGTCACTCTCTTGGTGTGCTTCTATTTCTTCATTCATAGCCTCTTTCCATTCTGCTTTGGTACTTGCTTCTTCATATGAAGAAGGTCCTTCAAGTGATGAATCCTTAGCAAGGTAAATAGAAAACTTAGTGACTAATGAAGTATCATACCCATATCTGATTGGCTTCTTACTCTCTCTTTGTGATCTCCTTAAGGCTTGGTTGGATGACTCAGGTATGTCCTCCAACCTCTTCATCTTGACCTTGCCTTTTGATTTCCATGCTTTAAACTCTTCCAAGTTGATGGTGTCCTCATCATCTCATTTGATGTCTTCAATTATGCATGGATCCTCCTTGGTGAGGCTTGGAAATTCTTCTTCCAAGTCATATGGAAATTTGATCTTCTTGCATTTAGTTTCAAACCAAGAGTCATTCTCATCAAACACAACATCTCTACTGACCATAAATCCCTTTTGATTTATATCATACCCTATGAAGATGCATTTCTCTACCTTAGACCCTGGTCTAACTTACCTCTAATTTGAGATGGAACATGCACATAAGCAACACAACCAAATATTCTGCAATGTTCAAGTGATGGTCTCCTACCATGCCATGCCTCATAGGCGGCATCCCATCAAGGGACTTAGAAGGTAACCTCTCAATAAGAGACGTGGCAGTAGAAATGGCCTCTCCCCACAAGTAATTACATAACTTTTTTCATTAAGCATATATCTAGATGCTTCCACAATCAATCTATTCGTCCTCTATGCAACTTCATTTTGCTCAAGAGTATATCTAGTTATGATCTCTCTCTTGATACCTCTATCCTGCAAAAATGCATCAAACTTATTGGAGAAGTACTCACCTCCTCCATCTACAATTCAACACTTCATCCTTATGTTTCATGAAATACAAGATAGTCCATCTACTGAAATCATCAATAAATGACACATAGTACCTTGAGCCTGAAATTGAATGGTCCTTGCTATTGGAACAAATGTCAAGCCCTCACACTTTGCTAGGCTTTGGAAGAAGCTATGTGCAATTGTTTGAAGAACCACATGGACCATTGTTTATGGTTTTAACCATTAACATTTGTAAAAGTCACTTGAGTTAGAAGAATCTTGTAAAGCCACTAAACTCGTGGAGTTAGGAGAACTTTATGGTATAAGTTTTCTCATGAGCAAATATCTCCTCATTTAGAGGAAGAAATTTTAGGTGGATTTTTATTTGAATTTCAAATTCAAATTGGAAAAGAGTCACTATAAGAGTAGCTTGAAGTCCCACGGCCATAAATGCCCCACCACTAGGGGAAAAAATCAGCCATGCATGGGCCTTGTAAGGATTCCTAATTTTTAGGAATTAAAATGCTTAATCAAGTGATTAATGTAGCATAGAAAACCACTAGTGGTATTCTTAAATAAAATATCATTTTTGATTTTTTGTATTTGAAATATCAACTGTACAAATTTATGAGCCTTTGGATGCTTGAGTTGAACGGCAAGGATTGAGATATATAATATTCTAGAGAGAGAAGGATGTCAGATCTTGGGTGTTTGGAGTTATTCATACAGGATTTTTGGCCAATCTCTGCACATTTTTTAGCCATTAGATGTATGCTCATCCAAGGGTCCCCTGGATTTGGGGCTGATTTGCTTTTTTGCAACAATAGGAGCCATTGGATATGGCCTTGATATAATGGAGGAGCGCATTTGGGGCTGAATGACTTTCCCTCATGCTTCTATGCCGTTAGATCTTCACTTCATCCAAGCATAGAGGAAAAAAGGTGCCTTCATGATGTGAGGCTTCAATCTCCACCCTCAAATCGTGCAAAGATCCAATGATCCATATTCAAGACACCTTTCATCTCCGAAATTCAACCACAGCCGTCTGATTCGATATCTCATTCGATGGAGCTCATTAAAAGGCGCCTTCTTGATGCTCTCTCACATCTTAGCCATTGGAAACAAACCCAATCCAAGGGTCCAAATGAAAGGAAGCCTTGACTTTTGCAAGTTACTCTCATCCTTTGGATCTTTGAGTCAATCGGAGGGCTATAATGCATTCGAAAAGATTTCAAAACCATTCAAGTGAGCACAACCATGATTCCTAGCTGGTTTTCTCCTCTTTGAACACACAAAAACAAGGGAAGGCTATGCCTAGCCTATGTGATTAAGAGACTAGACTGTGTCCACCACCCTCTTCTCATTGGTCCATCCTTAATCACTCCTTAATCTAAAAGGCCCATGCAGGGTTCATTTTTTCCCCTAATGCTTATTGAGCTTATTGCTGATCATTTATATATGTTGAGTGCCCTACATCATAGCCCACTCTTAGAACTATCATTGGGCATCATATTCATGCCAATGATCATGTACAACATTGCCCTATGATACATTATATCATTGATCATCTCTGTTGGTCTCTCTATCATTATCACTCAGATTAGTGTACTTGTCTTGCTCATAGCTCAGTGATTCCTCCATCATTTTCAATGCTCTATAGCTTGTTGGAACCATCTCATAGTCTACTGCAAGCTTTCAAATTTTGAACAAGTTTCATTTAGCGAATTGGGAGAAAATGGTATCGAACTGGTCACTGGTCATTCTCTACAGAGTTCCTAAAATATTAGGGGTAAACTTCTACTTGATAAAGACATTGCTCAGTGCGTAATCTATCATTTTAAGTGATTTCACTTGGAATCATTAACACTCTAAGCTTATTAGATACCCACAAAAGGAGCTTTTCTAATTCCTATTGTACTCTGAGTGCTCAACAAAACTTCCAGTGGGTATCAAAACCAAAATAGCAACGTTTTGGTCACTAGCTGGTTGCAAACTTATCTATTTTCATCCTATTGTTTGAGGCATCATATCCAAAGAAAATAGGCACTTATTTAGTGTAATTGAAAAGCTAAAGGGGACTAAAACACAACCTTGAAGTAAAATAGGGCAGGTACTAAGTAGGGATTAGCAGTACCAACTCATTTCTTGAGGTGTCCATCCATCTTTCCCGACAGTTGTATCAGAGCAATTTGAGGTAAAATGGGAGATGGTTTCCCTTCTTTTATTGATAAATTGGACAGGAATAACTATCAAGCATGGCCTTTGAGGATGAAGACATACCTATAAGGAAGAAGTCTCTAAGGATACATATTAGGAGATGAGGAGGTACCCATTTTTAGATGCAAAGGACAACCTACAAGAGAGGAGCTTGAAAGACTCAACTCATGGTGTGCCAAAGATGCATTAGCCAGGTCATATCTTCTTAAATCTATATCTAAATTCATTCTTCCACATATTAGGATATGTAAAACAGGCCAAGAGACTTGGGATACATTGTCTTCATACTTTTCTTCAAATACATGAGCAAGAAAGAACCAATTGTTGATTGAGTTTACCACTCAAAGGAAGCAAACCAAGCAAAGCATTTCAGAATATGTGACCAAATTCAAGGACGTGGTTGACCAATTGGCAAGCATAGGAGAGGAGATTGAAGAGGCACAATTTGTGAGACAAGTGATCAATGGCATTAAGGTAGATGACAAATGGGAAAGCTTCACAACTGCCATGGACTTATACATGTTGTTGGAGCTCAAGGTCAACCACAAAGCATGGAAGTGCATCAGAGAAGTGGACACGCAAGAAGAAGGAGCACATAGGGAGCTCCAAGAAGTGTATGTCAAATTCTTAGAAGAAATCCCTATAAAATAGTGATTTTCATCACTTGAAACGATTGTAAATATCATTTCACCTTTTTGTAGCTCCATTTTGTGCATGCCGAGGAGTCCTCAATCTTGAGGAGCATAAGAAGTATCATCCTACCAATTTTCATAATTTTTAGACTTAGTTTGAGCCCTCAAATAAGCCCTAGAACCTAATTTTTAACTAGGTCGGACACTAGGTCTGGACAGGACCAAAACTAGTCCAAAAACTATAAAAGAAACTAGAGAGCTGATTTTGCAGGTTGGCTTCTTGTAGATTTCAGTTTTGTAATAGATTTCTTTGTAATCAAAGTCCTTCCACTTTTCCTCTCTTTGATCTTGCCTTGTGTGCATATGTGTTTGCGTGCATGTATGTGCTTGTCACTCACATTTGCTCACCACAATTGCTCACGATCTTCATATCGGTCCTCACGTCTCCGCGGATTAACAAGTAAAGGAGGTGGTGGTTATGCTTGAGCTCCACCAAATTTTGGTGTCGTTGCCAGGGAGAGAGCTTTGAGGACAAGCGTTGTGATGGTAAGATCGCATCATCATCATCATCATCTCCATCTTCATCCATCTTCATCTTCATAGAAATTTCTTGTTTTTTTAGTGCATTTTCACCATTTTCATACCATATTTCATGCATTATTGTGTGGGAAAGAGTTAGGAAGTGCAAGGGAGAGCAAGCGCCTGTGTTTTTTCATGATTTTCTGCACATACGGAGCTTGCCATTGCTTGGCGCTCAGAAATTCAAAGTTTCCACCAAAAAACATGATTCTGTGATGAAAATCGTGATTCTGTGAAAAATTCAAATTTTTTTAAAAATCACGATTTTCTATTTCCCACCTAAAAGCTCTCTGAAGGAAACACGATTCTGAGGTCATTCTCAGAATCGTGATTCTCTAGTTGTGCTCAGAATCGCAATTCTCTTAAGTTTTTCAAAAACACGATTCTCTGGTCACCCTCAGAAGCGTGATTTTTTTTGGCGATTCTCAAAAAATACGATTCTGAGCAAAAACACGATTCTCAGCCAAAATCACAATTTTCAAGAAAAAAAACGACTTTGAGAAAACACGATTTTCAGTGGGCTCAAAATCGTGATTCTCACAAATCACGGTTTTCAGCCAAAGACACGATTATTTCAAACTGTTGGCAATCGCAATTTTCAAAAACACGATTCTCTGTGGCTCCAAAATCGCGATTTAAAAAAAAAACACGATTTTCAGAAAACATCATTTTCACTAAGGTACAAAATCGTGATTTTCAAAACCATGATTTTTAAGCTCGACTCAGCATCGTGATTGTCTCACAACATCGTGATTGTCTAGTCTTCAGAATCACGGTTTTCATAGGTGCTCAGCATCGCGATTCTCTTGATTTCACAGCATCGCGATTCTCTTAAGTTCACAGCATCGCGATTCTCTTGAATTCACAGCATCGTGATTCTCTTGAATTCACAGCATCGCGATTCTCTTGATTTCAAAGCATCACGATTCTCTTGATTTCACAGCATCGTGATTCTCATGATTTCACAGCATCGGGATTCTCTTGATTTCACAGCATTGGAATTCTCTTGAATTCACAACATCGCAATTCTCTTGAATTCACAGCATCACGATTCTCTTGAATTCACACCATCGTGATTCTGTTGATTTCAGAGCATCGCGATTCTCTTGATTTCACAGCATTGCGATTCTCATGATTTCACAAAATCCCAATTTTCACACAAAATCGTGATTTTTCCATAAGTGCTTGTTTCCTTGTTTTGACCCCCAGGAGCCTGATTTGACATAACTTTTTCATCCAAAGTCCATTTTTTGAGCTCTATAGCTCGTTGGAAAGCTCATTTCGAATCCTACAGGCGTTTTATAAGAATAATGTGTTGATTTTTAGATAGGATAATTTTAAGTTGACCTTCAGGTGGGGTTGAGAAGACGAGGGAGAAAAATTGTATCATGGGAAAGAAAAGAGCAAAAGAGAGAAGAAAGGGGGTGTTGAAGCTCAAAGTCAAGCACAAAGCATGGAAGCACATCCAAAGGTGGACACACAAGGAAAGGGAGCAAGTAGGGAGCTCCAAGAAGTGTATGTCAAATTTTTAGAAGAATCCCCTACAAAAACAGTGATTTTCATCACTAAAAACCATTGTAAATACCATTATCTATTTTTTGTAACTCCATTTTGTTCAAGCCGAGGAGTCCTCAAGCTTGAGGAGTATTAGAAGTACCATCGTACCAATTTTCATAATTCTTAGACTTCGTTTGAGCCCTCAAATAAGCCCTGGAACCCAATTTTTAACTAGGCCGGACACTGGGTCTGGACAGGGCCAAAACTAGTCAAAAAACTATAAAAAGAGCTAGAGAGCTCATTTTTGGGGTTGGCTTGTTAGAGAATAGAACTTTTTTAAGAGAAATCTTTTGCAATCTAAGCTTTCCATTGTTCCTCTCTTTGATCTTACTTTGTGCGCGTGTGTGTGTATGTATGTGTGTGCATGTTTGTGTGCTTTCACTCACGCACTTGTGCCTTCACTTGCTCGTGGTCTTCATACGGGTCCTCACGTCTCCGCAGATCGACAAGTAAAGGAGGTGGTGCTTACGCTTGAGCTACACCAAATTTTGGCGCCGTTGCCGGGGAGAGAGCTTCGAGGACGAGCGTTGTGATGGTAAGATTTTAGATTTGCGACGTTGGAAGGTAAAAAAACTGTCATTTCAGTTCATTTTCTGTTTTTTCCTCTTCATCTTCATCATCATCATCATCTCCACCTTCTTCCATCTTCTTCTTCATAGAAAATTTTCATACCATTTTTCATGCATTATTGTGTGGGAAGGAGTTAGGAGAAGCAAGGGAGAGCAAGCGCTGTGTTTTTTTTCATGGTTTTCTGCTCATACGGAGCTCGCCATAGCCGGCGCTCAAAAATTTGAATTTCCCGCCAAAAAACACGATTCTGTTATGAAAATCGCGATTCTGTGAAAATTCAAAATTTTTTGAAACATCACGATTTTCTGTTTTCCCGCTTAAAAGTTGGTTGAAAAAATCATGATTCTGTGGTCATTCTCAGAATCACGATTCTGTGATTGTGCTCAAAATCGCGATTCTCACAAATCACGATTTTCAGCAAAAAACACGATTTTGTGAATCACGATTCTCTGAGTCAAAATCGCGATTTTCAAAAAAAAAAAAACACGATTTTGTGCTCAAAATCGCGATTTTCATGCCAAAAACACGATTCTGAGAAAATACGATTTTCAGCGGGCTCAAAATCGCGATTCTCACAAATCACGATTTTCAGCAAAAAACACGATTTTGTGAATCACGATTCTCTGAGTCAAAATCGCGATTTTCAAAAACACGATTTTGTGCTCAAAATCGCGATTTTCATGTCAAAAAACACGATTCTCTAAAACACGATTCTGTGCTCAAAATCGCAATTTTCATAAACACGATTTTGTGCTCAACATCGCGATTTTCATGTCAAAAAACACGATTTTCAGCGGGCTCAAAATCGCGATTCTCACAAATCACGATTTTCAGCAAAAAACACGATTTTGTGAATCACGATTCTCTAAGTCAAAATCGCGATTTTCAAAAACACGATTCTGTGCTCAAAATCGCGATTTTCATGTCAAAAAACACGATTCTCTAAAACACGATTCTGTGCTCAAAATCGCGATTTTCAAAAACACGATTTTGTGATCAACATTGCGATTTTCAGAAACACGATTTTCTACTCAAAATCGCGATTTTCAAGACACGATTTTGTGAAAACATGATTTTGTGAACACGATTCTCAAGGTACAAAATCGCGATTTTCTCCAAAGGTCCTGTTTGCCTGTTTTGACCCCCAAGAGCCCGAATTGGCATAACTTTTTCATCCAAAGTCCATCTTTTGAGCTCTATAGCTCGTTGGAAAGCTCACTTCGAATCCTACAGGCGTTTTATAAGAATAATGTGTTGATTTTTAGATAGGATAATTTTAAGTTGACCTTCAGGTGGGGTTGAGAAGACGAGGGAGAAAAATTGTATCATGGGAAAGAAAAGAGCAAAAGAGAGAAGAAAGGGGGTGTTGAAGCTCAAAGTCAAGCACAAAGCATGGAAGCACATCAAAAGGTGGACACACAAGGAAAGGGAGCAAGTAGGGAGCTCCAAGAAGTGTATGTCAAATTTTTAGAAGAATCCCCTACAAAAATAGTGATTTTCATCACTAAAAACCATTGTAAATACCATTATCTATTTTTTGTAACTCCATTTTGTTCAAGCCGAGGAGTCCTCGAGCTTGAGGAGTATTAGAAGTACCATCGTACCAATTTTCATAATTTTTAGACTTCGTTTGAGCCCTCAAATAAGCCCTTGAACCTAATTTTTAACTAGGCCGGACACTAGGTCTGGACAGGGCCAAAACTAATCAAAAAACTATAAAAAGAGCTAGAGAGCTCATTTTTGGGGTTGGCTTGTTAGAGAATAGAACTTTTTTAAGAGAAATCTTTTGCAATCTAAGCTTTCCATTGTTCCTCTCTTTGATCTTACTTTGTGCGCGTGTGTGTGTATGTATGTGTGTGCATGTTTGTGTGCTTTCACTCACGCACTTGTGCCTTCACTTGCTCGTGGTCTTCATACCGGTCCTCACGTCTCCGCAGATTGACAAGTAAAGGAGGTGGTGCTTACGCTTGAGCTACACCAAATTTTGGCGCCGTTGCCGGGGAGAGAGCTTCGAGGAGGAGCGTTGTGATGGTAAGATTGTAGATTTGCGACGTTGGAAGGTAAAAAAACTGTCATTTCAGTTCATTTTCTGTTTTTTCCTCTTCATCTTCATCATCATCATCATCTCCACCTTCTTCCATCTTCTTCTTCATAGAAAATTTTTGTTTTTTAGTGCATTTTCACCATCTTCATACCATTTTTCATGCATTATTGTGTGGGAAGGAGTTAGGAGAAGCAAGGGAGAGCAAGCGCTGTGTTTTTTTCATGATTTTCTGCTCATAGGGAGCTCGCCATAGCCGGCGCTCAGAAATTTGAATTTCCCGCCAAAAAACACGATTCTGTTATGAAAATCGCGATTCTGTGAAAATTCAAATTTTTTTGAAAAATCACGATTTTCTGTTTTCCCGCATAAAAATTGGTTGAAAAAATCACGATTTTGTGGTCATTCTCAGAATCACGATTCTGTGATTGTGCTCAAAATCGCGATTCTCACAAATCACGATTTTCAGCAAAAAACACGATTTTGTGAATCACGATTCTCTGAGTCAAAATCGCGATTTTCAAAAAAAAAAAAACACGATTTTGTGCTCAAAATCGCGATTTTCATGCCAAAAACACGATTCTGAGAAAATACGATTTTCAGCGGGCTCAAAATCGTGATTCTCACAAATCACGATTTTCAGCAAAAAACACGATTTTGTGAATCACGATTCTCTAAGTCAAAATCGAGATTTTCAAAAACACGATTCTGTGCTCAAAATCGCGATTTTCATGTCAAAAAACACGATTCTCTAAAACACGATTCTGTGCTCAAAATCGCAATTTTCATAAACACGATTTTGTGCTCAACATCGCGATTTTCATGTCAAAAAACATGATTTTGAGCGGGCTCAAAAACGCGATTCTCACAAATCACGATTTTCAGCAAAAAACACGATTTTGTGAATCACGATTCTCTAAGTCAAAATCGCGATTTTCAAAAACACGATTCTGTGCTCAAAATCGCGATTTTCATGTCAAAAAACACGATTCTCTAAAACACGATTCTGTGCTCAAAATCGCGATTTTCAAAAACACGATTTTGTGATCAACATCGCGATTTTCAGAAACACGATTTTCTACTCAAAATCGCGATTTTCAAGACACGATTTTGTGAAAACATGATTTTGTGAACACGATTCTCAAGGTACAAAATCGCGATTTTCTCCAAAGCTCCTATTTGCCTGTTTTGACCCCCAGGAGCCTGAATTGGCATAACTTTTTCATCCAAAGTCCATCTTTTGAGCTCTATAGCTCGTTGGAAAGCTCACTTCGAATCCTACAGGCGTTTTATAAGAATAATGTGTTGATTTTTAGATAGGATAATTTTAAGTTGACCTTCAGGTGGGGTTGAGAAGACGAGGGAGAAAAATTGTATCATGGGAAAGAAAAGAGCAAAAGAGAGAAGAAAGGGGGTGTTGAAGCTCAAAGTCAAGCACAAAGCATGGAAGCACATCAAAAGGTGGACACACAAGGAAAGTGAGCAAGTAGGGAGCTCCAAGAAGTGTATGTCAAATTTTTAGACTTCGTTTGAGCCCTCAAATAAGCCCTAGAACCTAATTTTTAACTAGGCCGGACACTAGGTCTGGACAGGGCCAAAACTAGTCAAAAAACTATAAAAAGAGCTAGAGAGCTCATTTTTGGGGTTGGCATGTTAGAGAATAGAACTTTTTTAAGAGAAATCTTTTGCAATCTAAGCTTTCCATTGTTCCTCTCTTTGATCTTACTTTGTGCGCGTGTGTGTGTATGTATGTGTGTGCATGTTTGTGTGCTTTCACTCACGCACTTGTGCCTTCACTTGCTCGTGGTCTTCATACCGGTCCTCACGTCTCCGCAGATTGACAAGTAAAGGAGGTGGTGCTTACGCTTGAGCTACACCAAATTTTGGCGCCGTTGCCGGGGAGAGAGCTTCGAGGACCAGCGTTGTGATGGTAAGATTGTAGATTTGCGACGTTGGAAGGTAAAAAAACTGTCATTTCAGTTCATTTTCTGTTTTTTCCTCTTCATCTTCATCATCATCATCATCTCCACCTTCTTCCATCTTCTTCTTCATAGAAAATTTTTGTTTTTTAGTGCATTTTCACCATCTTCATACCATTTTTCATGCATTATTGTGTGGGAAGGAGTTAGGAGAAGCAAGGGAGAGCAAGCGCTGTGTTTTTTTTCATGGTTTTCTGCTCATACGGAGCTCGCCATAGCCGGCGCTCAGAAATTTGAATTTCCCGCCAAAAAACACGATTCTGTTATGAAAATCGCGATTCTGTGAAAATTCAAAATTTTTTGAAAAATCACGATTTTCTGTTTTCCCGCATAAAAGTTGGTTGAAAAAATCACGATTCTGTGGTCATTCTCAGAATCACGATTCTGTGATTGTGCTCAAAATCGCGATTCTCACAAATCACGATTTTCAGCAAAAAACACGATTTTGTGAATCACGATTCTCTGAGTCAAAATCGCGATTTTCAAAAAAAAAAAACACGATTTTCTGCTCAAAATCGCGATTTTCATGCCAAAAACACGATTCTGAGAAAATACGATTTTCAGCGGGCTCAAAATCGCGATTCTCACAAATCACGATTTTCAGCAAAAAACACGATTTTGTGAATCACGATTCTCTGAGTCAAAATCGCGATTTTCAAAAACACGATTTTCTGCTCAAAATCGCGATTTTCATGTCAAAAAACACGATTCTCTAAAACACGATTCTGTGCTCAAAATCGCAATTTTCATAAACACGATTTTGTGCTCAACATCGCGATTTTCATGTCAAAAAACACGATTTTCAGCGGGCTCAAAATCGCGATTCTCACAAATCACGATTTTCAGCAAAAAACACGATTTTGTGAATCACGATTCTCTAAGTCAAAATCGCCATTTTCAAAAACACGATTCTGTGCTCAAAATCGCGATTTTCATGTCAAAAAACACGATTCTCTAAAACACGATTCTGTGCTCAAAATCGCGATTTTCAAAAACACGATTTTGTGATCAACATCGCGATTTTCAGAAACACGATTTTCTACTCAAAATCGCGATTTTCAAGACACGATTTTGTGAAAACATGACTTTGTGAACACGATTCTCAAGGTACAAAATCGCGATTTTCTCCAAAGGTCCTATTTGCCTGTTTTGACCCCCAGGAGCCTGAATTGGCATAACTTTTTCATCCAAAGTCCATCTTTTGAGCTCTATAGCTCGTTGGAAAGCTCACTTCGAATCCTACAGGCGTTTTATAAGAATAATGTGTTGATTTTTAGATAGGATAATTTTAAGTTGACCTTCAGGTGGGGTTGAGAAGACGAGGGAGAAAAATTGTATCATGGGAAAGAAAAGAGCAAAAGAGAGAAGAAAGGGGGTGTTGAAGCTCAAAATCAAGCACAAAGCATGGAAGCACATCAAAAGGTGGACACACAAGGAAAGGGAGCAAGTAGGGAGCTCCAAGAAGTGTATGTCAAATTTTTAGAAGAATCCCCTACAAAAATAGTGATTTTCATCACTAAAAGCCATTGTAAATACCATTATCTATTTTTTGTAACTCCATTTTGTTCAAGCCGAGGAGTCCTCGAGCTTGAGGAGTATTAGAAGTACCATCGTATCAATTTTCATAATTTTTAGACTTCGTTTGAGCCCTCAAATAAGCTCTGGAACCTAATTTTTAACTATGCCGGACACTAGGTCTGGACAGGGCCAAAACTAGTCAAAAAACTATAAAAAGAGCTAGAGAGCTCATTTTTGGGGTTGGCTTGTTAGAGAATAGAACTTTTTTAAGAGAAATCTTTTGCAATCTAAGCTTTCCATTGTTCCTCTCTTTGATCTTACTTTGTGCGCGTGTGTGTGTATGTATGTGTGTGCATGTTTGTGTGCTTTCACTCACGCACTTGTGCCTTCACTTGCTCGTGGTCTTCATACCGGTCCTCACGTCTCCGCAGATTGACAAGTAAAGGAGGTGGTGCTTACGCTTGAGCTACACCAAATTTTGGCGCCGTTGCCGAGGAGAGAGCTTCGAGGACGAGCGTTGTGATGGTAAGATTGTAGATTTGCGACGTTGGAAGGTAAAAAAACTGTCATTTCAGTTCATTTTCTGTTTTTTCCTCTTCATCTTCATCATCATCATCATCTCCACCTTCTTCCATCTTCTTCTTCATAGAAAATTTTTGTTTTTTAGTGCATTTTCACCATCTTCATACCATTTTTCATGCATTATTGTGTGGGAAGGAGTTAGGAGAAGCAAGGGAGAGCAAGCGCTGTGTTTTTCTCATGATTTTCTGCTCATACAGAGCTCGCCATAGGCGGCGCTCAGAAATTTGAATTTCCCGCCAAAAAACACGATTCTGTTATGAAAATCGCGATTCTGTGAAAATTCAAATTTTTTTGAAAAATCACGATTTTCTGTTTTCCCGCATAAAAATTGGTTGAAAAAATCACGATTCTGTGGTCATTCTCAGAATCATGATTCTGTGATTGTGCTCAAAATCGCGATTCTCACAAATCACGATTTTCAGCAAAAAACACGATTTTGTGAATCACGATTCTGTGAGTCAAAATCGCGATTTTCAAAAAAAAAAAACACGATTTTGTGCTCAAAATCGCGATTTTCATGCCAAAAACACGATTCTGAGAAAATACGATTTTCAGCGGGCTCAAAATCGTGATTCTCACAAATCACGATTTTCAGCAAAAAACACGATTTTGTGAATCACGATTCTCTAAGTCAAAATCGAGATTTTCAAAAACACGATTCTGTGCTCAAAATCGCGATTTTCATGTCAAAAAACACGATTCTCTAAAACACGATTCTGTGCTCAAAATCGCAATTTTCATAAACACGATTTTGTGCTCAACATCGCGATTTTCATGTCAAAAAACATGATTTTGAGCGGGCTCAAAAACGCGATTCTCACAAATCACGATTTTCAGCAAAAAACACGATTTTGTGAATCACGATTCTCTAAGTCAAAATCGCGATTTTCAAAAACACGATTCTGTGCTCAAAATCGCGATTTTCATGTCAAAAAACACGATTCTCTAAAACACGATTCTGTGCTCAAAATCGCGATTTTCAAAAACACGATTTTGTGATCAACATCGCGATTTTCAGAAACACGATTTTCTACTCAAAATCGCGATTTTCAAGACACGATTTTGTGAAAACATGATTTTGTGAACACGATTCTCAAGGTACAAAATCGCGATTTTCTCCAAAGCTCCTATTTGCCTGTTTTGACCCCCAGGAGCCTGAATTGGCATAACTTTTTCATCCAAAGTCCATCTTTTGAGCTCTATAGCTCGTTGGAAAGCTCACTTCGAATCCTACAGGCGTTTTATAAGAATAATGTGTTGATTTTTAGATAGGATAATTTTAAGTTGACCTTCAGGTGGGGTTGAGAAGACGAGGGAGAAAAATTGTATCATGGGAAAGAAAAGAGCAAAAGAGAGAAGAAAGGGGGTGTTGAAGCTCAAAGTCAAGCACAAAGCATGGAAGCACATCAAAAGGTGGACACACAAGGAAAGTGAGCAAGTAGGGAGCTCCAAGAAGTGTATGTCAAATTTTTAGAAGAATCCCCTACAAAAATAGTGATTTTCATCACTAAAAACCATTGTAAATACCATTATCTATTTTTTGTAACTCCATTTTGTTCAAGCCGAGGACTCCTCGAGCTTGAGGAGTATAAGAAGTACCATCGTATCAATTTTCATAATTTTTAGACTTCGTTTGAGCCCTCAAATAAGCCCTGGAACCTAATTTTTAACTATGCTGGACACTAGGTCTGGACAGGGCCAAAACTATTCAAAAAACTATAAAAAGAGCTAGAGAGCTCATTTTTGGGGTTGGCTTGTTAGAGAATAGAACTTTTTTAAGAGAAATCTTTTGCAATCTAAGCTTTCCATTGTTCCTCTCTTTGATCTTACTTTGTGCGCGTGTGTGTATGTATGTGTGTGCATGTTTGTGTGCTTTCACTCAGGCACTTGTGCCTTCACTTGCTCGTGGTCTTCATACCGGTCCTCACGTCTCCGCAGATTGACAAGTAAAGGAGGTGGTGCTTACGCTTGAGCTACACCAAATTTTGGCGCCGTTGCCGGGGAGAGAGCTTCGAGGACAAGCGTTGTGATGGTAAGATTGTAGATTTGCGACGTTGGAAGGTAAAAAAACTCTCAATTCAGTTCATTTTCTGTTTTTTCTTCTTCATCTTCATCATCATCATCATCTCCACCTTCTTCCATCTTCTTCTTCATATAAAATTTTTGTTTTTTAGTGCATTTTCACCATCTTCATACCATTTTTCATGCATTATTGTGTGGGAAGGAGTTAAGAGAAGCAAGGGAGAGCAAGCATCGTGATTGTCTATTCTTGAGAATCGCGGTTTTCATAGGTGCTCAGCATCGCGATTCTCTTGATTTCACAGCATCGCGATTCTCTTAAGTTCACAGCATCGCGATTCTCTTGAATTCACAGCATCGTGATTCTCTTGAATTCACAGCATCGCGATTCTCTTGATTTCAAAGCATCACGATTCTCTTGATTTCACAGCATCGTGATTCTCATGATTTCACAGCATCGGGATTCTCTTGATTTCACAGCATTGCAATTCTCTTGAATTCACAACATCGCAATTCTCTTGAATTCACAGCATCACGATTCTCTTGAATTCACACCATCGTGATTCTGTTGATTTCAGAGCATCACGATTCTCTTGATTTCACAGCATTGCGATTCTCATGATTTCACAAAATCCCAATTTTCACACAAAATCGTGATTTTTCCATAAGTGCTTGTTTCCTTGTTTTGACCCCCAGGAGCCTGATTTGACCTAACTTTTTCATCCAAAGTCCATTTTTTGAGCTCTATAGCTCGTTGGTAAGCTCATTTCGAATCCTACAGGCGTTTTATAAGAATAATGTGTTGATTTTTAGATAGGATAATTTTAAGTTGACCTTCAGGTGCGGTTGAGAAGACGAGGGAGAAAAATTGTATCATGGGAAAGAAAAGAGCAAAAGAGAGAAGAAAGGGGGTGTTGAAGCTCAAAGTCAAGCACAAAGCATGGAAGCACATCAAAAGGTGGACACAGAAGGAAAGGGAGCAAGTAGGGAGCTCCAAGAAGTGTATGTCAAATTTTTAGAAGAATCCCGTACAAAAATAGTGATTTTCATCACTAAAAACCATTGTAAATACCATTATCTATTTTTTGTAACTCCATTTTGTTCAAGCCGAGGAGTCCTCGAGCTTGAGGAGTATTAGAAGTACCATCGTACCAATTTTCATAATTTTTAGACTTCGTTTGAGCCCTCAAATAAGCCCTAGAACCTAATTTTTAACTAGGCCGGACACTAGGTCTGGACAGGGCCAAAACTAGTCAAAAAACTATAAAAAGAGCTAGAGAGCTCATTTTTGGGGTTGGCTTGTTAGAGAATAGAACTTTTTTAAGAGAAATCTTTTGCAATCTAAGCTTTCCATTGTTCCTCTCTTTGATCTTACTTTGTGCGCGTGTGTGTGTATGTATGTGTGTGCATGTTTGTGTGCTTTCACTCACGCACTTGTGCCTTCACTTGCTCGTGGTCTTCATACCGGTCCTCACGTCTCCGCAGATTGACAAGTAAAGGAGGTGGTGCTTACGCTTGAGCTACACCAAATTTTGGCGCCGTTGCCGAGGAGAGAGCTTCGAGGACGAGCGTTGTGATGGTAAGATTGTAGATTTGCGACGTTGGAAGGTAAAAAAACTGTCATTTCAGTTCATTTTCTGTTTTTTCCTCTTCATCTTCATCATCATCATCATCTCCACCTTCTTCCATCTTCTTCTTCATAGAAAATTTTTGTTTTTTAGTGCATTTTCACCATCTTCATACCATTTTTCATGCATTATTGTGTGGGAAGGAGTTAGGAGAAGCAAGGGAGAGCAAGCGCTGTGTTTTTCTCATGATTTTCTGCTCATACAGAGCTCGCCATAGGCGGCGCTCAGAAATTTGAATTTCCCGCCAAAAAACACGATTCTGTTATGAAAATCGCGATTCTGTGAAAATTCAAATTTTTTTGAAAAATCACGATTTTCTGTTTTCCCGCATAAAAATTGGTTGAAAAAATCACGATTCTGTGGTCATTCTCAGAATCATGATTCTGTGATTGTGCTCAAAATCGCGATTCTCACAAATCACGATTTTCAGCAAAAAACACGATTTTGTGAATCACGATTCTGTGAGTCAAAATCGCGATTTTCAAAAAAAAAAAACACGATTTTGTGCTCAAAATCGCGATTTTCATGCCAAAAACACGATTCTGAGAAAATACGATTTTCAGCGGGCTCAAAATCGTGATTCTCACAAATCACGATTTTCAGCAAAAAACACGATTTTGTGAATCACGATTCTCTAAGTCAAAATCGAGATTTTCAAAAACACGATTCTGTGCTCAAAATCGCGATTTTCATGTCAAAAAACACGATTCTCTAAAACACGATTCTGTGCTCAAAATCGCAATTTTCATAAACACGATTTTGTGCTCAACATCGCGATTTTCATGTCAAAAAACATGATTTTGAGCGGGCTCAAAAACGCGATTCTCACAAATCACGATTTTCAGCAAAAAACACGATTTTGTGAATCACGATTCTCTAAGTCAAAATCGCGATTTTCAAAAACACGATTCTGTGCTCAAAATCGCGATTTTCATGTCAAAAAACACGATTCTCTAAAACACGATTCTGTGCTCAAAATCGCGATTTTCAAAAACACGATTTTGTGATCAACATCGCGATTTTCAGAAACACGATTTTCTACTCAAAATCGCGATTTTCAAGACACGATTTTGTGAAAACATGATTTTGTGAACACGATTCTCAAGGTACAAAATCGCGATTTTCTCCAAAGCTCCTATTTGCCTGTTTTGACCCCCAGGAGCCTGAATTGGCATAACTTTTTCATCCAAAGTCCATCTTTTGAGCTCTATAGCTCGTTGGAAAGCTCACTTCGAATCCTACAGGCGTTTTATAAGAATAATGTGTTGATTTTTAGATAGGATAATTTTAAGTTGACCTTCAGGTGGGGTTGAGAAGACGAGGGAGAAAAATTGTATCATGGGAAAGAAAAGAGCAAAAGAGAGAAGAAAGGGGGTGTTGAAGCTCAAAGTCAAGCACAAAGCATGGAAGCACATCAAAAGGTGGACACACAAGGAAAGTGAGCAAGTAGGGAGCTCCAAGAAGTGTATGTCAAATTTTTAGATTTCGTTTGAGCCCTCAAATAAGCCCTAGAACCTAATTTTTAACTAGGCCGGACACTAGGTCTGGACAGGGCCAAAACTAGTCAAAAAACTATAAAAAGAGCTAGAGAGCTCATTTTTGGGGTTGGCATGTTAGAGAATAGAACTTTTTTAAGAGAAATCTTTTGCAATCTAAGCTTTCCATTGTTCCTCTCTTTGATCTTACTTTGTGCGCGTGTGTGTGTATGTATGTGTGTGCATGTTTGTGTGCTTTCACTCACGCACTTGTGCCTTCACTTGCTCGTGGTCTTCATACCGGTCCTCACGTCTCCGCAGATTGACAAGTAAAGGAGGTGGTGCTTACGCTTGAGCTACACCAAATTTTGGCGCCGTTGCCGGGGAGAGAGCTTCGAGGACCAGCGTTGTGATGGTAAGATTGTAGATTTGCGACGTTGGAAGGTAAAAAAACTGTCATTTCAGTTCATTTTCTGTTTTTTCCTCTTCATCTTCATCATCATCATCATCTCCACCTTCTTCCATCTTCTTCTTCATAGAAAATTTTTGTTTTTTAGTGCATTTTCACCATCTTCATACCATTTTTCATGCATTATTGTGTGGGAAGGAGTTAGGAGAAGCAAGGGAGAGCAAGCGCTGTGTTTTTTTTCATGGTTTTCTGCTCATACGGAGCTCGCCATAGCCGGCGCTCAGAAATTTGAATTTCCCGCCAAAAAACACGATTCTGTTATGAAAATCGCGATTCTGTGAAAATTCAAAATTTTTTGAAAAATCACGATTTTCTGTTTTCCCGCATAAAAGTTGGTTGAAAAAATCACGATTCTGTGGTCATTCTCAGAATCACGATTCTGTGATTGTGCTCAAAATCGCGATTCTCACAAATCACGATTTTCAGCAAAAAACACGATTTTGTGAATCACGATTCTCTGAGTCAAAATCGCGATTTTCAAAAAAAAAAAACACGATTTTCTGCTCAAAATCGCGATTTTCATGCCAAAAACACGATTCTGAGAAAATACGATTTTCAGCGGGCTCAAAATCGCGATTCTCACAAATCACGATTTTCAGCAAAAAACACGATTTTGTGAATCACGATTCTCTGAGTCAAAATCGCGATTTTCAAAAACACGATTTTCTGCTCAAAATCGCGATTTTCATGTCAAAAAACACGATTCTCTAAAACACGATTCTGTGCTCAAAATCGCAATTTTCATAAACACGATTTTGTGCTCAACATCGCGATTTTCATGTCAAAAAACACGATTTTCAGCGGGCTCAAAATCGCGATTCTCACAAATCACGATTTTCAGCAAAAAACACGATTTTGTGAATCACGATTCTCTAAGTCAAAATCGCCATTTTCAAAAACACGATTCTGTGCTCAAAATCGCGATTTTCATGTCAAAAAACACGATTCTCTAAAACACGATTCTGTGCTCAAAATCGCGATTTTCAAAAACACGATTTTGTGATCAACATCGCGATTTTCAGAAACACGATTTTCTACTCAAAATCGCGATTTTCAAGACACGATTTTGTGAAAACATGACTTTGTGAACACGATTCTCAAGGTACAAAATCGCGATTTTCTCCAAAGGTCCTATTTGCCTGTTTTGACCCCCAGGAGCCTGAATTGGCATAACTTTTTCATCCAAAGTCCATCTTTTGAGCTCTATAGCTCGTTGGAAAGCTCACTTCGAATCCTACAGGCGTTTTATAAGAATAATGTGTTGATTTTTAGATAGGATAATTTTAAGTTGACCTTCAGGTGGGGTTGAGAAGACGAGGGAGAAAAATTGTATCATGGGAAAGAAAAGAGCAAAAGAGAGAAGAAAGGGGGTGTTGAAGCTCAAAATCAAGCACAAAGCATGGAAGCACATCAAAAGGTGGACACACAAGGAAAGGGAGCAAGTAGGGAGCTCCAAGAAGTGTATGTCAAATTTTTAGAAGAATCCCCTACAAAAATAGTGATTTTCATCACTAAAAGCCATTGTAAATACCATTATCTATTTTTTGTAACTCCATTTTGTTCAAGCCGAGGAGTCCTCGAGCTTGAGGAGTATTAGAAGTACCATCGTATCAATTTTCATAATTTTTAGACTTCGTTTGAGCCCTCAAATAAGCTCTGGAACCTAATTTTTAACTATGCCGGACACTAGGTCTGGACAGGGCCAAAACTAGTCAAAAAACTATAAAAAGAGCTAGAGAGCTCATTTTTGGGGTTGGCTTGTTAGAGAATAGAACTTTTTTAAGAGAAATCTTTTGCAATCTAAGCTTTCCATTGTTCCTCTCTTTGATCTTACTTTGTGCGCGTGTGTGTGTATGTATGTGTGTGCATGTTTGTGTGCTTTCACTCACGCACTTGTGCCTTCACTTGCTCGTGGTCTTCATACCGATCCTCACGTCTCCGCAGATTGACAAGTAAAGGAGGTGGTGCTTACGCTTGAGCTACACCAAATTTTGGCGCCGTTGCCGAGGAGAGAGCTTCGAGGACGAGCGTTGTGATGGTAAGATTGTAGATTTGCGACGTTGGAAGGTAAAAAAACTGTCATTTCAGTTCATTTTCTGTTTTTTCCTCTTCATCTTCATCATCATCATCATCTCCACCTTCTTCCATCTTCTTCTTCATAGAAAATTTTTGTTTTTTAGTGCATTTTCACCATCTTCATACCATTTTTCATGCATTATTGTGTGGGAAGGAGTTAGGAGAAGCAAGGGAGAGCAAGCGCTGTGTTTTTCTCATGATTTTCTGCTCATACAGAGCTCGCCATAGGCGGCGCTCAGAAATTTGAATTTCCCGCCAAAAAACACGATTCTGTTATGAAAATCGCGATTCTGTGAAAATTCAAATTTTTTTGAAAAATCACGATTTTCTGTTTTCCCGCATAAAAATTGGTTGAAAAAATCACGATTCTGTGGTCATTCTCAGAATCATGATTCTGTGATTGTGCTCAAAATCGCGATTCTCACAAATCACGATTTTCAGCAAAAAACACGATTTTGTGAATCACGATTCTGTGAGTCAAAATCGCGATTTTCAAAAAAAAAAAAACACGATTTTGTGCTCAAAATCGCGATTTTCATGCCAAAAACACGATTCTGAGAAAATACGATTTTCAGCGGGCTCAAAATCGTGATTCTCACAAATCACGATTTTCAGCAAAAAACACGATTTTGTGAATCACGATTCTCTAAGTCAAAATCGAGATTTTCAAAAACACGATTCTGTGCTCAAAATCGCGATTTTCATGTCAAAAAACACGATTCTCTAAAACACGATTCTGTGCTCAAAATCGCAATTTTCATAAACACGATTTTGTGCTCAACATCGCGATTTTCATGTCAAAAAACATGATTTTGAGCGGGCTCAAAAACGCGATTCTCACAAATCACGATTTTCAGCAAAAAACACGATTTTGTGAATCACGATTCTCTAAGTCAAAATCGCGATTTTCAAAAACACGATTCTGTGCTCAAAATCGCGATTTTCATGTCAAAAAACACGATTCTCTAAAACACGATTCTGTGCTCAAAATCGCGATTTTCAAAAACACGATTTTGTGATCAACATCGCGATTTTCAGAAACACGATTTTCTACTCAAAATCGCGATTTTCAAGACACGATTTTGTGAAAACATGATTTTGTGAACACGATTCTCAAGGTACAAAATCGCGATTTTCTCCAAAGCTCCTATTTGCCTGTTTTGACCCCCAGGAGCCTGAATTGGCATAACTTTTTCATCCAAAGTCCATCTTTTGAGCTCTATAGCTCGTTGGAAAGCTCACTTCGAATCCTACAGGCGTTTTATAAGAATAATGTGTTGATTTTTAGATAGGATAATTTTAAGTTGACCTTCAGGTGGGGTTGAGAAGACGAGGGAGAAAAATTGTATCATGGGAAAGAAAAGAGCAAAAGAGAGAAGAAAGGGGGTGTTGAAGCTCAAAGTCAAGCACAAAGCATGGAAGCACATCAAAAGGTGGACACACAAGGAAAGTGAGCAAGTAGGGAGCTCCAAGAAGTGTATGTCAAATTTTTAGAAGAATCCCCTACAAAAATAGTGATTTTCATCACTAAAAACCATTGTAAATACCATTATCTATTTTTTGTAACTCCATTTTGTTCAAGCCGAGGACTCCTCGAGCTTGAGGAGTATAAGA
This sequence comes from Ceratopteris richardii, assembly GCA_020310875.1. NCBI lineage: Eukaryota > Viridiplantae > Streptophyta > Polypodiopsida > Polypodiales > Pteridaceae > Ceratopteris > Ceratopteris richardii. Next base: position 70,977,199 of record CM035418.1, on the reverse strand, counting down.
AGTACCATCGTATCAATTTTCATAATTTTTAGACTTCGTTTGAGCCCTCAAATAAGCCCTGGAACCTAATTTTTAACTATGCCGGACACTAGGTCTGGACAGGGCCAAAACTATTCAAAAAACTATAAAAAGAGCTAGAGAGCTCATTTTTGGGGTTGGCTTGTTAGAGAATAGAACTTTTTTAAGAGAAATCTTTTGCAATCTAAGCTTTCCATTGTTCCTCTCTTTGATCTTACTTTGTGCGCGTGTGTGTATGTATGTGTGTGCATGTTTGTGTGCTTTCACTCAGGCACTTGTGCCTTCACTTGCTCGTGGTCTTCATACCGGTCCTCACGTCTCCGCAGATTGACAAGTAAAGGAGGTGGTGCTTACGCTTGAGCTACACCAAATTTTGGCGCCGTTGCCGGGGAGAGAGCTTCGAGGACAAGCGTTGTGATGGTAAGATTGTAGATTTGCGACGTTGGAAGGTAAAAAAACTCTCAATTCAGTTCATTTTCTGTTTTTTCTTCTTCATCTTCATCATCATCATCATCTCCACCTTCTTCCATCTTCTTCTTCATATAAAATTTTTGTTTTTTAGTGCATTTTCACCATCTTCATACCATTTTTCATGCATTATTGTGTGGGAAGGAGTTAAGAGAAGCAAGGGAGAGCAAGCATCGTGATTGTCTATTCTTGAGAATCGCGGTTTTCATAGGTGCTCAGCATCGCGATTCTCTTGATTTCACAGCATCGCGATTCTCTTAAGTTCACAGCATCGCGATTCTCTTGAATTCACAGCATCGTGATTCTCTTGAATTCACAGCATCGCGATTCTCTTGATTTCAAAGCATCACGATTCTCTTGATTTCACAGCATCGTGATTCTCATGATTTCACAGCATCGGGATTCTCTTGATTTCACAGCATTGCAATTCTCTTGAATTCACAACATCGCAATTCTCTTGAATTCACAGCATCACGATTCTCTTGAATTCACACCATCGTGATTCTGTTGATTTCAGAGCATCACGATTCTCTTGATTTCACAGCATTGCGATTCTCATGATTTCACAAAATCCCAATTTTCACACAAAATCGTGATTTTTCCATAAGTGCTTGTTTCCTTGTTTTGACCCCCAGGAGCCTGATTTGACCTAACTTTTTCATCCAAAGTCCATTTTTTGAGCTCTATAGCTCGTTGGTAAGCTCATTTCGAATCCTACAGGCGTTTTATAAGAATAATGTGTTGATTTTTAGATAGGATAATTTTAAGTTGACCTTCAGGTGCGGTTGAGAAGACGAGGGAGAAAAATTGTATCATGGGAAAGAAAAGAGCAAAAGAGAGAAGAAAGGGGGTGTTGAAGCTCAAAGTCAAGCACAAAGCATGGAAGCACATCAAAAGGTGGACACAGAAGGAAAGGGAGCAAGTAGGGAGCTCCAAGAAGTGTATGTCAAATTTTTAGAAGAATCCCGTACAAAAATAGTGATTTTCATCACTAAAAACCATTGTAAATACCATTATCTATTTTTTGTAACTCCATTTTGTTCAAGCCGAGGAGTCCTCGAGCTTGAGGAGTATTAGAAGTACCATCGTACCAATTTTCATAATTTTTAGACTTCGTTTGAGCCCTCAAATAAGCCCTAGAACCTAATTTTTAACTAGGCCGGACACTAGGTCTGGACAGGGCCAAAACTAGTCAAAAAACTATAAAAAGAGCTAGAGAGCTCATTTTTGGGGTTGGCTTGTTAGAGAATAGAACTTTTTTAAGAGAAATCTTTTGCAATCTAAGCTTTCCATTGTTCCTCTCTTTGATCTTACTTTGTGCGCGTGTGTGTGTATGTATGTGTGTGCATGTTTGTGTGCTTTCACTCACGCACTTGTGCCTTCACTTGCTCGTGGTCTTCATACCGGTCCTCACGTCTCCGCAGATTGACAAGTAAAGGAGGTGGTGCTTACGCTTGAGCTACACCAAATTTTGGCGCCGTTGCCGAGGAGAGAGCTTCGAGGACGAGCGTTGTGATGGTAAAATTGTAGATTTGCGACGTTGGAAGGTAAAAAAACTGTCATTTCAGTTCATTTTCTGTTTTTTCCTCTTCATCTTCATCATCATCATCATCTCCACCTTCTTCCATCTTCTTCTTCATAGAAAATTTTTGTTTTTTAGTGCATTTTCACCATCTTCATACCATTTTTCATGCATTATTGTGTGGGAAGGAGTTAGGAGAAGCAAGGGAGAGCAAGCGCTGTGTTTTTCTCATGATTTTCTGCTCATACAGAGCTCGCCATAGGCGGCGCTCAGAAATTTGAATTTCCCGCCAAAAAACACGATTCTGTTATGAAAATCGCGATTCTGTGAAAATTCAAATTTTTTTGAAAAATCACGATTTTCTGTTTTCCCGCATAAAAATTGGTTGAAAAAATCACGATTCTGTGGTCATTCTCAGAATCATGATTCTGTGATTGTGCTCAAAATCGCGATTCTCACAAATCACGATTTTCAGCAAAAAACACGATTTTGTGAATCACGATTCTGTGAGTCAAAATCGCGATTTTCAAAAAAAAAAAACACGATTTTGTGCTCAAAATCGCGATTTTCATGCCAAAAACACGATTCTGAGAAAATACGATTTTCAGCGGGCTCAAAATCGTGATTCTCACAAATCACGATTTTCAGCAAAAAACACGATTTTGTGAATCACGATTCTCTAAGTCAAAATCGAGATTTTCAAAAACACGATTCTGTGCTCAAAATCGCGATTTTCATGTCAAAAAACACGATTCTCTAAAACACGATTCTGTGCTCAAAATCGCAATTTTCATAAACACGATTTTGTGCTCAACATCGCGATTTTCATGTCAAAAAACATGATTTTGAGCGGGCTCAAAAACGCGATTCTCACAAATCACGATTTTCAGCAAAAAACACGATTTTGTGAATCACGATTCTCTAAGTCAAAATCGCGATTTTCAAAAACACGATTCTGTGCTCAAAATCGCGATTTTCATGTCAAAAAACACGATTCTCTAAAACACGATTCTGTGCTCAAAATCGCGATTTTCAAAAACACGATTTTGTGATCAACATCGCGATTTTCAGAAACACGATTTTCTACTCAAAATCGCGATTTTCAAGACACGATTTTGTGAAAACATGATTTTGTGAACACGATTCTCAAGGTACAAAATCGCGATTTTCTCCAAAGCTCCTATTTGCCTGTTTTGACCCCCAGGAGCCTGAATTGGCATAACTTTTTCATCCAAAGTCCATCTTTTGAGCTCTATAGCTCGTTGGAAAGCTCACTTCGAATCCTACAGGCGTTTTATAAGAATAATGTGTTGATTTTTAGATAGGATAATTTTAAGTTGACCTTCAGGTGGGGTTGAGAAGACGAGGGAGAAAAATTGTATCATGGGAAAGAAAAGAGCAAAAGAGAGAAGAAAGGGGGTGTTGAAGCTCAAAGTCAAGCACAAAGCATGGAAGCACATCAAAAGGTGGACACACAAGGAAAGTGAGCAAGTAGGGAGCTCCAAGAAGTGTATGTCAAATTTTTAGAAGAATCCCCTACAAAAATAGTGATTTTCATCACTAAAAACCATTGTAAATACCATTATCTATTTTTTGTAACTCCATTTTGTTCAAGCCGAGGACTCCTCGAGCTTGAGGAGTATAAGAAGTACCATCGTATCAATTTTCATAATTTTTAGACTTCGTTTGAGCCCTCAAATAAGCCCTGGAACCTAATTTTTAACTATGCCGGACACTAGGTCTGGACAGGGCCAAAACTATTCAAAAAACTATAAAAAGAGCTAGAGAGCTCATTTTTGGGGTTGGCTTGTTAGAGAATAGAACTTTTTTAAGAGAAATCTTTTGCAATCTAAGCTTTCCATTGTTCCTCTCTTTGATCTTACTTTGTGCGCGTGTGTGTATGTATGTGTGTGCATGTTTGTGTGCTTTCACTCACGCACTTGTGCCTTCACTTGCTCGTGGTCTTCATACCGGTCCTCACGTCTCCGCAGATTGACAAGTAAAGGAGGTGGTGCTTACGCTTGAGCTACACCAAATTTTGGCGCCGTTGCCGGGGAGAGAGCTTCGAGGACAAGCGTTGTGATGGTAAGATTGTAGATTTGCGACGTTGGAAGGTAAAAAAACTCTCAATTCAGTTCATTTTCTGTTTTTTCTTCTTCATCTTCATCATCATCATCATCTCCACCTTCTTCCATCTTCTTCTTCATATAAAATTTTTGTTTTTTAGTGCATTTTCACCATCTTCATACCATTTTTCATGCATTATTGTGTGGGAAGGAGTTAAGAGAAGCAAGGGAGAGCAAGCATCGTGATTGTCTATTCTTGAGAATCGCGGTTTTCATAGGTGCTCAGCATCGCGATTCTCTTGATTTCACAGCATCGCGATTCTCTTAAGTTCACAGCATCGCGATTCTCTTGAATTCACAGCATCGTGATTCTCTTGAATTCACAGCATCGCGATTCTCTTGATTTCAAAGCATCACGATTCTCTTGATTTCACAGCATCGTGATTCTCATGATTTCACAGCATCGGGATTCTCTTGATTTCACAGCATTGCAATTCTCTTGAATTCACAACATCGCAATTCTCTTGAATTCACAGCATCACGATTCTCTTGAATTCACACCATCGTGATTCTGTTGATTTCAGAGCATCACGATTCTCTTGATTTCACAGCATTGCGATTCTCATGATTTCACAAAATCCCAATTTTCACACAAAATCGTGATTTTTCCATAAGTGCTTGTTTCCTTGTTTTGACCCCCAGGAGCCTGATTTGACCTAACTTTTTCATCCAAAGTCCATTTTTTGAGCTCTATAGCTCGTTGGTAAGCTCATTTCGAATCCTACAGGCGTTTTATAAGAATAATGTGTTGATTTTTAGATAGGATAATTTTAAGTTGACCTTCAGGTGCGGTTGAGAAGACGAGGGAGAAAAATTGTATCATGGGAAAGAAAAGAGCAAAAGAGAGAAGAAAGGGGGTGTTGAAGCTCAAAGTCAAGCACAAAGCATGGAAGCACATCAAAAGGTGGACACAGAAGGAAAGGGAGCAAGTAGGGAGCTCCAAGAAGTGTATGTCAAATTTTTAGAAGAATCCCGTACAAAAATAGTGATTTTCATCACTAAAAACCATTGTAAATACCATTATCTATTTTTTGTAACTCCATTTTGTTCAAGCCGAGGAGTCCTCAAGCTTGAGGAGTATTAGAAGTACCATCGTACCAATTTTCATAATTTTTAGACTTCGTTTGAGCCCTCAAATAAGCCCTAGAACCTAATTTTTAACTAGGCCGGACACTAGGTCTGGACAGGGCCAAAACTAGTCAAAAAACTATAAAAAGAGCTAGAGAGCTCATTTTTGGGGTTGGCATGTTAGAGAATAGAACTTTTTTAAGAGAAATCTTTTGCAATCTAAGCTTTCCATTGTTCCTCTCTTTGATCTTACTTTGTGCGCGTGTGTGTGTATGTATGTGTGTGCATGTTTGTGTGCTTTCACTCACGCACTTGTGCCTTCACTTGCTCGTGGTCTTCATACCGGTCCTCACGTCTCCGCAGATTGACAAGTAAAGGAGGTGGTGCTTACGCTTGAGCTACACCAAATTTTGGCGCCGTTGCCGGGGAGAGAGCTTCGAGGACCAGCGTTGTGATGGTAAGATTGTAGATTTGCGACGTTGGAAGGTAAAAAAACTGTCATTTCAGTTCATTTTCTGTTTTTTCCTCTTCATCTTCATCATCATCATCATCTCCACCTTCTTCCATCTTCTTCTTCATAGAAAATTTTTGTTTTTTAGTGCATTTTCACCATCTTCATACCATTTTTCATGCATTATTGTGTGGGAAGGAGTTAGGAGAAGCAAGGGAGAGCAAGCGCTGTGTTTTTTTTCATGGTTTTCTGCTCATACGGAGCTCGCCATAGCCGGCGCTCAGAAATTTGAATTTCCCGCCAAAAAACACGATTCTGTTATGAAAATCGCGATTCTGTGAAAATTCAAAATTTTTTGAAAAATCACGATTTTCTGTTTTCCCGCATAAAAGTTGGTTGAAAAAATCACGATTCTGTGGTCATTCTCAGAATCACGATTCTGTGATTGTGCTCAAAATCGCGATTCTCACAAATCACGATTTTCAGCAAAAAACACGATTTTGTGAATCACGATTCTCTGAGTCAAAATCGCGATTTTCAAAAAAAAAAAAACACGATTTTCTGCTCAAAATCGCGATTTTCATGCCAAAAACACGATTCTGAGAAAATACGATTTTCAGCGGGCTCAAAATCGCGATTCTCACAAATCACGATTTTCAGCAAAAAACACGATTCTGTGCTCAAAATCGCAATTTTCATAAACACAATTTTGTGCTCAACATCGCGATTTTCATGTCAAAAAACACGATTTTCAGCGGGCTCAAAATCGCGATTCTCACAAATCACGATTTTCAGCAAAAAACACGATTTTGTGAATCACGATTCTCTAAGTCAAAATCGCGATTTTCAAAAACACGATTCTGTGCTCAAAATCGCGATTTTCATGTCAAAAAACACGATTCTCTAAAACACGATTCTGTGCTCAAAATCGCGATTTTCAAAAACACGATTTTGTGATCAACATCGCGATTTTCAGAAACACGATTTTCTACTCAAAATCGCGATTTTCAAGACACGATTTTGTGAAAACATGACTTTGTGAACACGATTCTCAAGGTACAAAATCGCGATTTTCTCCAAAGGTCCTATTTGCCTGTTTTGACCCCCAGGAGCCTGAATTGGCATAACTTTTTCATCCAAAAACACGATTCTGAGAAAATACGATTTTCAGCGGGCTCAAAATCGCGATTCTCACAAATCACGGTTTTCAGCAAAAAACACGATTTTGTGAATCATGATTCTCTGAGTCAAAATCGCGATTTTCAAAAACACCATTCTGTGCTCAAAATCGCGATTTTCATGTCAAAAAACACGATTCTCTAAAACACGATTCTGTGCTCAAAATCGCAATTTTCATAAACACGATTTTGTGCTCAACATCGCGATTTTCATGTCAAAAAACACGATTTTCAGCGGGCTCAAAATCGCGATTCTCACAAATCACGATTTTCAGCAAAAAACACGATTTTGTGAATCACGATTCTCTAAGTCAAAATCGCGATTTTCAAAAACACGATTCTGTGCTCAAAATCGCGATTTTCATGTCAAAAAACACGATTCTGTGCTCAAAATCGCGATTTTCAAAAACACGATTTTGTGATCAACATCGCGATTTTCAGAAACACGATTTTCTACTCAAAATCGCGATTTTCAAGACACGATTTTGTGAAAACATGATTTTGTGAACACGATTCTCAAGGTACAAAATCGCGATTTTCTCCAAAGGTCCTGTTTGCCTGTTTTGACCCCCAGGAGCCTGAATTGGCATAACTTTTTCATCCAAAGTCCATCTTTTGAGCTCTATAGCTCGTTGGAAAGCTCATTTCGAATCCTACAGGCGTTTTATAAGAATAATGTGTTGATTTTTAGATAGGATAATTTTAAGTTGACCTTCAGGTGGGGTTGAGAAGACGAGGGAGAAAAATTGTATCATGGGAAAGAAAAGAGCAAAAGAGAGAAGAAAGGGGGTGTTGAAGCTCAAAGTCAAGCACAAAGCATGGAAGCACATCAAAAGGTGGACACACAAGGAAAGGGAGCAAGTAGGGAGCTCCAAGAAGTGTATGTCAAATTTTTAGAAGAATCCCCTACAAAAATAGTGATTTTCATCACTAAAAACCATTGTAAATACCATTATCTATTTTTTGTAACTCCATTTTGTTCAAGCCGAGGAGTCCTCGAGCTTGAGGAGTATTAGAAGTACCATCGTTCCAATTTTCATAATTTTTAGACTTCGTTTGAGCCCTCAAATAAGCCCTGGAACCTAATTTTTAACTAAGTCGGACACTAGGTCTGGACAAGGCCAAAACTAGTCAAAAAACTATAAAAAGAGCTAGAGAGCTCATTTTTGGGGTTGGCTTGTTAGAGAATAGAACTTTTTTAAGAGAAATCTTTTGCAATCTAAGCTTTCCATTGTTCCTCTCTTTGATCTTACTTTGTGCGCGTGTGTGTGTATGTATGTGTGTGCATGTTTGTGTGCTTTCACTCACGCACTTGTGCCTTCACTTGCTCGTGGTCTTCATACCGGTCCTCACGTCTCCGCAGATTGACAAGTAAAGGAGGTGGTGCTTACGCTTGAGCTACACCAAATTTTGGCGCCGTTGCCGGGGAGAGAGCTTCGAGGACGAGCGTTGTGATGGTAAGATTGTAGATTTGCGACGTTGGAAGGTAAAAAAACTGTCATTTCAGTTCATTTTCTGTTTTTTCCTCTTCATCTTCATCATCATCATCATCTCCACCTTCTTCCATCTTCTGCTTCATAGAAAATTTTTGTTTTTTAGTGCATTTTCACCATCTTCATACCATTTTTCATGCATTATTGTGTGGGAAGGAGTTAGGAGAAGCAAGGGAGAGCAAGCGCTGTGTTTTTTTCATGATTTTCTGCTCATACGGAGCTCGCCATAGCCGGCGCTCAGAAATTTGAATTTCTCGCCAAAAAACACGATTCTGTTATGAAAATCGCGATTCTGTGAAAATTCAAAATTTTTTGAAAAATCACGATTTTCTGTTTTCGCGCCTAAAAGTTGGCTGAAAAAATCACGATTCTGTGGTCATTCTCAGAATCACGATTCTCTGATTGTGCTCAAAATCGCGATTCTCACAAATCACGATTTTCAGCAAAAAACACGATTTTGTGAATCACGATTCTTTGAGTCAAAATCGCGATTTTCAAAAAAAAAAAAACACGATTTTGTGTTCAAAATCGCAATTTTCATGCCAAAAACACGATTCTGAGAAAATACGATTTTCAGCGGGCTCAAAATCGCGATTCTCACAAATCACGATTTTCAGCAAAAAACACGATTTTGTGAATCACGATTCTCTGAGTCAAAATCGCGATTTTCAAAAACACCATTCTGTGCTCAAAATCGCGATTTTCATGTCAAAAAACACGATTCTCTAAAACACGATTCTGTGCTCAAAATCGCAATTTTCATAAACACGATTTTATGCTCAACATCGCGATTTTCATGTCAAAAAACACGATTTTCAGCGGGCTCAAAATCGCGATTCTCACAAATCACAGTTTTCAGCAAAAAACACGATTTTGTGAATCACGATTCTCTAAGTCAAAATCGCGATTTTCAAAAACACGATTCTGTGTTTAAAATCACGATTTTCATGTCAAAAAACACGATTCTCTAAAACACGATTCTGTGCTCAAAATCGCGATTTTCAAAAACACGATTTTGTGATCAACATCGCGATTTTCAGAAACACGATTTTCTACTCAAAATCGCGATTTTCAAGACACGATTTTGTGAAAACATGATTTTGTGAACACGATTCTCAAGGTACAAAATCGCGATTTTCTCCAAAGGTCCTGTTTGCCTGTTTTGACCCCCAGGAGCCTGAATTGGCATAACTTTTTCATCCAAAGTCCATCTTTTGAGCTCTATAGCTCGTTGGAAAGCTCATTTCGAATCCTACAGGCGTTTTATAAGAATAATGTGTTGATTTTTAGATAGGATAATTTTAAGTTGACCTTCAGGTGGGGTTGAGAAGACGAGGGAGAAAAATTGTATCATGGGAAAGAAAAGAGCAAAAGAGAGAAGAAAGGGGGTGTTGAAGCTCAAAGTCAAGCACAAAGCATGGAAGCACATCAAAAGGTGGACACACAAGGAAAGGGAGCAAGTAGGGAGCTCCAAGAAGTGTATGTCAAATTTTTAGAAGAATCCCCTACAAAAATAGTGATTTTCATCACTAAAAACCATTGTAAATACCATTATCTATTTTTTGTAACTCCATTTTGTTCAAGCCGAGGAGTCCTCGAGCTTGAGGAGTATTAGAAGTACCATCGTACCAATTTTCATAATTTTTAGACTTCGTTTGAGCCCTCAAATAAGCCCTGGAACCTAATTTTTAACTAAGCCGGACACTAGGTCTGGACAAGGCCAAAACTAGTCAAAAAACTATAAAAAGAGCTAGAGAGCTCATTTTTGGGGTTGGCTTGTTAGAGAATAGAACTTTTTTAAGAGAAATCTTTTGCAATCTAAGCTTTCCATTGTTCCTCTCTTTGATCTTACTTTGTGCGCGTGTGTGTGTATGTATGTGTGTGCATGTTTGTGTGCTTTCACTCACGCACTTGTGCCTTCACTTGCTCGTGGTCTTCATACCGGTCCTCACGTCTCCGCAGATTGACAAGTAAAGGAGGTGGTGCTTACGCTTGAGCTACACCAAATTTTGGCGCCGTTGCCGGGGAGAGAGCTTCGAGGACGAGCGTTGTGATGGTAAGATTGTAGATTTGCGACGTTGGAAGGTAAAAAAACTGGCATTTTAGTTCATTTTCTGTTTTTTCCTCTTCATCTTCATCATCATCATCATCTCCACCTTCTTCCATCTTCTGCTTCATAGAAAATTTTTGTTTTTTAGTGCATTTTCACCATCTTCATACCATTTTTCATGCATTATTGTGTGGGAAGGAGTTAGGAGAAGCAAGGGAGAGCAAGCGCTGTGTTTTTTTCATGATTTTCTGCTTATACGGAGCTCGCCATAGCCGGCGCTCAGAAATTTGAATTTCCCGCCAAAAAACACGATTCTGTTATGAAAATCGTGATTCTGTGAAAATTCAAAATTTTTTGAAAAATCACGATTTTCTGTTTACCCGCCTAAAAGTTGGCTGAAAAAATCACGATTCTGTGGTCATTCTCAGAATCACGATTCTGTGATTGTGCTCAAAATCGCGATTCTCACAAATCACGATTTTCAGCAAAAAACACGATTTTGTGAATCACGATTCTTTGAGTCAAAATCGCGATTTTCAAAAAAAAAAAAACACGATTTTGTGTTCAAAATCGCGATTTTCATGTCAAAAACACGATTCTGAGAAAATACGATTTTCAGCGGGCTCAAAATCGCGATTCTCACAAATCACGATTTTCAGCAAAAAACACGATTTTGTGAATCACGATTCTCTGAGTCAAAATCGCGATTTTCAAAAACACCATTCTGTGCTCAAAATCGCGATTTTCATGTCAAAAAACACGATTCTCTAAAACACGATTCTGTGCTCAAAATCGCAATTTTCATAAACACGATTTTGTGCTCAACATCGCGATTTTCATGTCAAAAAACACGATTTTCAGCGGGCTCAAAATCGCGATTCTCACAAATCACGGTTTTCAGCAAAAAACACGATTTTGTGAATCACGATTCTCTAAGTCAAAATCGCGATTTTCAAAAACACGATTCTGTGTTCAAAATCACGATTTTCATGTCAAAAAACACGATTCTCTAAAACACGATTCTGTGCTCAAAATCGCGATTTTCAAAAACACGATTTTGTGATCAACATCGCGATTTTCAGAAACACGATTTTCTACTCAAAATCGCGATTTTCAAGACACGATTTTGTGAAAACATGATTTTGTGAACACGATTCTCAAGGTACAAAATCGCGATTTTCTCCAAAGGTCCTGTTTGCTTGTTTTGACCCCCAGGAGCCTGAATTGGCATAACTTTTTCATCCAAAGTCCATCTTTTGAGCTCTATAGCTCGTTGGAAAGCTCATTTCGAATCCTACACGACCTCAACTGTTTTTTTCAAGAATAACGCATTGATTTTGAGATAGGATAATTTGAAGTTGACCCTCAAGTGGGACTAGGGAACCAAGGGGACTCCAAAGAATTTTGAACCATACCAAGGGGAAAATTTGGACTCTTGACTAAAGCTTATGAACCTGAGATCTGGTAGACACTTAGGCAAGGATAAACAAAGCATTAGATCTTCTGAGGCTAGTGTCAACCATACATCCAAGTCTTGGGCACAACAACTAAGTGGTCATCTTTTACTAAGTTCAGACACAAGTGATTCAGAAATGTCTTTTAGTATGGGAAAACCTGCAGGTGGCTCAGGGACTGCCCATCTACAAACACCAGAAGGTCCCTATAAGACACAGTTGGAATATATTCGGACCAACCAATTAGGTGTTCGTATCTATGAGGATGGTCTGAGGCGATCAGTGGTCCAACTCAAAAATCCAGATCAATCCTTTGGACTTGAACACCCGGTGGTCAAGTTCGAAGAGGGTTCATACATTGATAAGGAAGGAACCATGTATGTGGTCACCAACCTACCAGATAGGACAGATGAGTTTGGAAATGTCATTCCTGAGAATGAAATAGGAGACCTAGAACAAGGAAATGTAGGACAAGGACCCCAGACTCCTAGAGGTAAGTCAGTTTTGACCCGAGTGATCACTCCAGACTGGATCCCTCAAGATAACAAAAGCATAGAACTATTTTTGAATAGAGAAATAGAGGAAGCCTTTTGGAGATTCAAGCCAGATCAACCTAGCCAATTGGGCATAGTCATCATCTACGAGTTCAAGGATCCAAAGATGCCAGGCAAAGTTGTTTACCTGGATAACACATCAGAGAAAATTTTCTTGGTAACAGAACATGATAGACATGCATATACTTGGAAGAATGAAGTGATTTTCCCCCCACCAAGATCCAATGTTTCCCATGGCCTCCAAGGAGTAGGATCATCCCACGCTCATGAAGCCCAGAGAGAAAGAACTAGAGAGAGACCTGAGGTAAGTTTTGCACACACCGTGGGCAGGAATAGATCAGAATTTGAAAATGAAAGACCTGAAGGAGAGAGACATCAAGCACATAGGCAGAAAAGAGATGAACATGATTTTCCATTGCCTAGACCCCGAGAGCACCCAAGAACCCTTAGACCCACTCAAGTGATCAAGGCAATGAAGAATTATTTTGACGGGTCAGGAGATCCTTATGATCATGTGGCCGAGTTCAAACAAGTGTTAAGAGCTGAACAGGTTGAGGATTTATTCACCCAATACGAGGCATTTGGTTTGACTCTTAAGGGCACTGCCTTGGCTTGGTTTCAACCATTGAGTAGTCGCAACTATCGCGATATAGGTCAACTGCTAGACGAATTCATTGTAGAATTTTCCAAGAGTGGTATCAGGCATAACACATCATCCTTGATCCACAGTTTCAAGCAGACACCCCAAGAAACAGTGCGACTAGCAGGTAGAAGGTTCAGACAGTACCTAGAAAGATGCCCTGCTCCCGAGTTACCCACACCAGCCAAACAAGTGGCTTTGTTCTTAGATGGCTTACTGAGCACAAAGTTAAGATCATATGTATATTTGAAAGAGCCTAGATCCATAGAAGAGTGCGTGCGGACATGCATTGACATAGAAGAGAACTTGGGAGAGGAGTTAGGATTGTCCAAACTCTACAAAGATTCGGATAGTTCTACTAGTCATACTTCAAAGATCTCCACAGAAATAGAAGAGATAGCTGAGCAAGTTGCCAAGAAGCTGGGAGTCCAAAATAAACAAACACAGAGAGTCACTCCAGTGAATCGGTGTTATACTTGTGGGGGCGACCACATGGCTAATGTATGCCCAATGCAAAACCAAAACATTAGAGAAAGGAATGCTCCATATTGCACTATTGAGAGAAAATACACAAACCACACGGCTCAAGATTGTCCCTACAATAGGCAGGCTGTTAGACAGAATTATCAGCAACCTTACCCACAAGGTAGGTATCAGAACCAATACCAACAGCCATATTATAGACCACAACAGCAATATCAGGTACCATATAGGCCACAACCTGTCTTGGGAAACCAACCACCAGCCCTAGCCAACGTGATTCCAGTCAAATATGCTGTGGGAGAAGAAAATCCAAATAGAGCATTGGTGCCCCTAACCCCATTGATACCAGATAATGATTCTCATGCTCATAGTTCAGACTACTCCCATGAAGGTAGTCCACATGCGTATTACACAGAGTCACCTGAACATAGTGAGATTTACTCGTATCAATATGAGGCACCACCTATGGAGCAAAATTGGGAGCCAGAATACTCCAATGTCATGTACACAAATCCTAACCCTAGGCCCCAATTGAGACAAATGAGACCACAAGCCCCTAGAGGATCTTGTTTTAGATGTCAAGGTGATCATTTCATTCGTGACTGTCCCCACCCATCATCTCCGAGTCAAGGACAGGCTATCACAATACAGGCTTTTTGCCCTGATTGTGGCAAAGACCATCTCCCTAGAGATTGTCCAAGAAACCCCTCCAGTGCACCCAAGATTACACCCATGAATGTGGTAGGCTTAGTGGCGGATTCAAGTTCAAGTAGCAGTAATGTGGCACCTATACAGGCAGTTACTAGGGCACAAGCATTAAAACAAGATAAACGAGCAGAGCAATCGGAGTCGAGTGAATCAGGAGAGCCTAGTAAGAGGAAAACAAGAACATGGAAGGATACCAGAGAAAAGGCCAATCGTAAGTGGAATAAAAAGTTATCGGAACTAGAAGAAAGCTTGAAAGACGCAAAAACAAAAATAGAAGACATTGCATCTCAAAACCCCTCGCATGCCGAAACTCCATCCATTCCACCTCATCGCACCCCACCACCCATTGTAAATAGACCGCAACCAGGGTCTGTTCTTGCAGATCCAACCCTAGAAGGCTTGGACATGATGTTCAAGGCCTACCAGGCTCGACTTCAAGAAGGGCCTACAGCTGCAAACCTAGACAAGAGTTACCCTAGAGCGGATTTAGAGATTGAACGAATGAAAATGTGCATGAAAATGGTAGAACAAGCTCAAGCTATACTTGAGACTAGTCAAAAGTTCAATCAGACAAACTCTGTTAAACCAGATTTGCATTTCCAAGGGTTACTAGAAAGATTAGAGCAGTTGGTAAACAAACCACAAGGCTCTTTACCTCCACAGGCTCAACCAGTTATTGAAAGAGGAAGCTCACCACCAATGGGAGCTTATGTTCCTAATTCCACAGATGTTGGAATACCTCCTTCAATTCAACAGTACTCTCAAGAGTTCTTGCGGGAAATACAAGAAGAGAAATGGGCCAAGGAGAAGGGTAATTCCCCTCCTATTCCTGAGATTGATGATCTTCATGATCAATTTCCCCAAGACATTCCATCTATTTACGGAGATGAAGCAGAACAACAAGAAGACGAAAGGTTAGATTTTGAATCTAATACCTTAGAAGAACTGCCTCAATTTCCAGGCCCATGGGAATCTGAATCTCTCCAGATTAGAGCTCCCACAATACTAGTAAGAAATGAAGACTCAGTGGTTCCAAGGAACACGGATGTCGTGAAGAACACTAAGGTTCAGTGTCATCTCACTGTAGAAGAGCTGCTCAAAGCAAAACCTGAGCTTTGGAATCATGTGAAGGATCAGGTTCCAGAACTTGATTCCAACATGCCAAAAGCAGGCTCCAAGCAAAGGGTACCAGAGATACCTCTAGACAAAATAGGGGACATGTGTGAGGGTGAAGAAGGTAATACTTATCTTCCAATCACCTACCAAGGTTACACAACCAAAGCAATCATAGATTCAGGTGCTGGTGTTGCTATTACGACCACCTCCTTGTGGAAGCAATGGGGCAAGCCCACATTAAGACCAACTAGAATGAAGCTTCAAATGGCTGATGGTCATTTTGAAAGACCTCTAGGATTGCTAGAAGGGATCACTCTAACCACTTGTGGTGTAGAGTTTGAGCACACATTTGCTATATGTGACTTTGAGAAAAATAATGTGCTATGAGATGATCCTAGGAAGACCCTTCCTACGACAATTGCAAATAGTACAGGATTGGGGAACTAACTCCTTGTACTTACAGCACTTAGGGGTCACCACCAAGGTCAATTTGAAGGATTACATCTTCAGAGATGTACCACCCCTACAGTGGAATTCTATCCACAAAGTGAAAGAAGATTCCATCTCTGTGCATTCTGGAAGTTCACCTGATCCATCATGGCTGCATGAAGATACTCATTTGTGGATGTGCAAGGTCGCAAAGGAAGAGGAAAAACGTTTAAAGGCAAGAGAAGAAGGAACTTCGCGAGGAGAGAGACCAGTTAGAGACCCAGCCTACACACCGATGATCTTTCCAGATGAGGAGTTTGAGCCTCATGGCTGGCCAGATATCTTAGCCACCATGGACATTGCTGTCAATGAGGAACAGTGGACACCTCATTGTGATGAGGAGGGTTATGATATCTCAGTTTTCATGTGTCAACCCTTGCTAGAAGAATGTGACCCTAGTGATGTCATAGAAAAAGAAGAGAATGACGATGATCTGGAGTCTATTGTGATGGATAGTTGCTTTAACTCAGAGCAGCACTATCTAGAAGATATAGGAGTGTTCACCCAGAAAGAAGAAGAACCTCTCACAAGTATTAAAACAGTAAACTCAAAGGATGGAAGTGAGAGTAGTCAAAAGAAAAAGAAAAGAAAAGCAGTGAAACAAGAAGAGGAGGAATCATTGTTTGAAGTACCAGAAAACTTCAAGAAATATGAAGTTGACGACCGCAAAATTTTGGTACGAATGCCTAAGAGAGAGGCCATCATAGGAGAATCATATGATAATAAAGAAAAGACCAAGAAGATTGTAGTGACCATTGAAGAGAACGAAGAGAGATGCACATATATAGGAGATGACCTAAGTGCAAGAGAAGAAATGGAGCTCATAGCTCTATTAAGGGAATATAGGGATGTGTTTGCATGGCACTATAGAGACTTGAAAGGGGTAGATCCAAGAATTTGCTCTCATACTATCCCCATGACTGCTGATGCTAAGCCCACCAAACAGAAGCCCTACACATATAATGATACCTATGCAGCCAAAATAAAAGAAGAAATTGATAGGTTGATTGAAGCTGGATTCATCTATGAGATTGAGCATACTGAATGGGTGTCCCCCATTGTTGTGGTACGCAAGAAGAACGAGAAGTTGCGAGTGTGTATTAACCTTAAAAAAGTTAATGCCGCTACGATTAGAGATAGTTATCCACTTCCAATCACAGAACACCTATTGGAGCGTGTTGCAGGCAAGGAAGTTTATAGCTTCCTTGATGGATTTTCAGGTTACAATCAAGTAGCCATTGCCCCAGAAGATCAACACAAAACAGCTTTTGCTATAGAGTGGGGAATCTTTGCATTTCGTGTGATGCCATTTGGGCTCACCAATGCACCTGCAACATTCCAAAGGCTCATGTGTCATGTCTTCAAAGAGTTCTTGCGAAAGAGCTTAGAAGTGTATGTGGATGATTTATGTGCTCATTCCCAAGAAAGAAGGTTTCACATCCCTGAGCTCAGACAAATCTTCAACAAGTGTAGAGAATATCGAGTGTGTCTGAACCCAGAAAAGTGTGTGTTTATGGTGCGTCAAGGTAAAATCTTAGGTCATATTGTTTCTAAGAATGGAATCTCAACAGATGAAGATAAGGTACGAGCCATAGCGGAGCTAGCAAGGCCAAGGAATATTAAAGAGGTACAAGCCTTTATGGGCCATTGTGGATACTACCGTAGGTTTATCCACATGTACGCGATCATAGCTAGACCCCTTTATGCCTTGTTGTCTAATTTTGAGTGGAACGACGAATGCGAGAATGTTTTCAACGAACTGAAGAAACGTTTGTGCACGGCACCAATACTCACCACTCCTGATTGGAATAAACCGTTCCATGTCCATGTGGATGCATCCAATCATGCCATAGGATGTGTGCTAGCACAACCCACAAGTGAAGGAAACTTAGATTTGCCCATAGCATATGCTAGTAGACAGCTCACTGTAGCTGAACGGAACTATACCACAACTGAGCGAGAGGGCTTAGGCATGGTATATGCTGTGAAGAAGTTTAGACACTATTTATTGGCCAACAAGTTCAAGTTTTTCACTGATCATCAAGCTTTGTTATATTTGGTCAATAAACCTTGCAATACTGGACGCTTAGTAAGATGGTTCCTCTTACTAATGGAATATGACTTTGAAGTTGCTGTCAAGAAAGGTAGCACCCACCTTCGGGCAGATCACCTTTCTCGCATCACTTCAGAAGAGTCACCGCAAGGAGTGTCTGACGAATTACCCGATGCTTATCTGTTCAATTTAGAAGTTGTTCCTAAATGGGCAAATAAGTTGGTACCAGCCCTAACCTTTGGCCTTGCAAATAAGAATGTGAAAACATCACAAGAAGAAATTGTAAAATCACAAAAATATCACATATTAGCAGGAAGCATGTACAAACAAGATACTGAGGGTGTATTAGCTTGTTGTGTGGAGGATGATGAACATAGTAGTTGGTTGCAACAAGCCCATGAAGGAATGCTAGGAAATCACTATTCTAAACAACGAACATTGCAGAATCTAAAGCGTTTAGGAGTGTATTGGCCTAGCATGGACAAAGAAATACATGAGTGGATTAAGAATTGTCCAAGGTGCAGAGAGAGACCCCCAGTGGAGCATGCGACCCTTTATCAAGTGTCATTAATTCCAGATTGGAGTGCTCCATTGGTAGAGTTTATGAGATTGGGAAGATTACCCAAAGAGGCTAGTCTAGCAAGAAGACGAAGCATGGAGCAAGAGGCTCAAGGCTATGCCTTAGTAGGGGACAACCTATACCGAAGAGGCAAAGATGGTTACCTAAGACTATGCGTTCATGAATCAGACTATTTAAAGGTCTTAGAGACTGCACACAACGGTGTTGCAGGTGGACATTTTGGTCTTGACCGAGTGATCAAGACAATTCTATTCTCAGGACTTTGGTGGCCCACTCTTCATATGGATGCACATACCTATGTGAAGAAATGTGACACATGCCAACGTGCACAATATCCAGTTAGAAAAGACGAGATGCCCTTGAGGCCAATGATGGGAGGACGTGCATTTTCGAAGTGGGGCATAGACTTCATAGGTCCTATTAACCCCCCAGCTAGAAACTCCCATGCAGAGTACATCATTGTAGCCACAGATTACCTTACAAAGTGGGTAGAAGTCAAAGCCACAACAAAGTCACGAGATATGGACTACCAATAGAGTTGGTGAGCGATAGAGGCACACACTTCTTGAATGAAGTCATTGAAAATCTTCTCCAAGAATTCTTGGTGATACATAAGAAATCTGCCCCCTATCACCCACAAGCCAACGGACAAGCCGAGAGTACCAATAAGATCCTCTGTAACGTATTGACAAAACTGGTAAATAATAAACGCTCTGATTGGGACAAACAACTTCATCATGGTGTTTGGGCTTATCGAGTTGCCTACAAAACGGTACTCAACGCCACCCCATTTCAGATGGTCTTCGGACAGAACGCTGTGCTACCATTAGATTTCTTAATCCCTGCCTTAAAAGTAGCACAAGAGTATGAGTGGAATGGGCATGAGTTGTCCTCTAGGATCTTTGATCTCGAACGCTTGGGTGAGACGAGGCTACGAGCGGCAGCAGGCATCTACACTGCAAAGAAGAGGCAAAAGGCATACTTTGATGCACACATCAAGGATAAGGGATTGAAAGAGGGAGATCTAGTGTTGGTATACACACTAAAACAACATGCCCGTAAGTTGGAAAAAAGAGGATATGGACCCATGATCATTAATAGAATTTCCACTAGTGGTGCAGTTCAGTTGGCCACGCTAGAAGGAGATATCTTGCCAAACTATATTAGTGGCTGTAGAGTCAAGCTATATCAAGAACCTCTTACTGAGGATATGCTAATGAGACTCAACACTGCTAAGAAGCGAAAAGATGAAGAGTTAAGAGTGAGAGAAGAAGCACAGGTAGAGGCCAGAGAGCGTATTAGGCGAAATAAGTTAAGGCGATTAGGCCTAGAAGTCAACTCAAAAGCCCCAAAATATCACATGGATATGTGTCAAAAGTCAGGCATAGCGACTTCTCAGGTCATTGACCGAAGACCCTTTGTGACCATAGAGATAGGACAAGGGAAGGGTGCAAGGATGGTGAAAGCATTGATTGACTCAGGTGCAGCAAGTAGTGCACTTAGACTTTCCTACTGCCAAGACTTGCAGTTGAACATCAATCCCATAGAAGCTTATCTCATAGGATTGGGAGGTGTGGAAACCCCTTGTTTGGGCGAGATGGAACTTCCCATCTACCTTCAAGATGTTCCAATGAAAGTCAAAGCGCTAGTATGTCAAGATGAGAACCTTACAGAACCACTTGTCTTGGGTCAAGATTGGATCTATGACCATGCAGTTAACTTAAACCTAAGAAGTCAAATTCTTCAAGTTTGGGTACATGAACAATGCATTACATTAGAATTAGAGAACTGCATGCTCCTAAATCATGGCACCACACACTCTCTTAGTTCTTCCAAGACTAATCATATGAAAGAAGATGTTGTATGTGTCAAAAGCTCTATGATACAGAAGGAGTCAATCGTGGAAGACCAGGTTCGAAGGCGGGTGGATCTTTCTTCTTCTCCAAAGAATCAAGTAGCCACAGTAGTGAGTCCACCACACAAGCAAACACAACCGTTCACGACAACTGCTACATCAAATAGAAAGACACCATTCGATAAAAAAGCAGTTCCGAGCATGAAGCAGATATGGGTACGCAAAGGAGAGCAACCACCAACCTTGCCCCCACAAATTCCATCCATGCAAACCAACCAGGCCAGAAGACGAAGGAAGCAGCTCAGACAAGCTCAATCACAAGGTATCCAACAAGTTTGGGTGCCTAAGAAGTTAGCTGCAGCTCAACAAGGGCAATTACAGATGTGGGTACCTAAGAAGCTCCTACATCCACAACAACCTTTGTTCTCCCACATGCAAAAGGTTTCAACAAAGAAGCCAAAAAGAGAAAAGGGTAAGAACCACGTACAGAGACCAAAGGAAGATCAAATCAGCTCTTCAACATTAGTAGGAAGACATGCAAAAAGGATATGGGTTTGGAAGCCAAAAGTGCAAGTAGCCTCCACTGAACCAAAGCGTCAACCACACTGGATACCACAGTTCAGAAAGCATCCAAAGAGAAAGACGCCTGAAGTGACCTCTACAGTGCCAAATGATGTTCTAAAATGGACTCCAATAAGGAGGATTACATCAGTTCGAGACTCAATGGATACCTCCACCAAGGTCGGCATCAACCTCCACAAATAACATCGAAAGCCTCGAACGAGCAACAACCATGTGCTCCTTGCACCCCCCTGTCTTTTGCACCATTCAGGTCATGCATTTCCAAAGTATGCATTAATATAGGGCCACATTACACGGCCGTGCATAGACACACTTGAGAATCCCACGCACAAGAGCACAGTGACATATGTCAAATATTTCTATTGATACTAACTTTTGTGTTCTTGTTTTGTGATATCCTTTTCCTCAAAAAAAAAAAAAAAAAAAAAGGGAGAAAGAAAAGCGGGAGAGAGCTTGTTCCCAGGTTTGGCTTATGAAACATGAATGAGTCATGCTTAGTTGAAGGTGGAACTGTTGATTACTAGGCATTTATCAATTTGGATAGAAGTGTGTCTCGGCCAGCAGTGAGATTATTGCTGCCTTATCTGGTAGATGACAAGCATTTGGCATGAACATGGCATCTACAACTATGATTTTCTCTTACCATGGTAGGAATGAAGAGCTTGAAGGTCCGCAACTTGAGTGATGCTTAACTACTTCATGTACCAGAGCATCCAAGGAGATATCTGCAAAGGGTAGTTCTAGAGGAGAAGACTCCTGCATATGGTGAGCTAAAGAGAATATGTGAAACTTAGCTTGGTGTAGTTACCCGATGTTGCTTGCCAAGGAATATAAAGAAATTCAATTCTCAGTATTTGACAAATGTTGCTTTGAAAAGAGGAGAGGAGATGCACCACTCAAAAGATCTCATCAGTGGACAATCAACATGGACATTCATCAACAATGTTCCATCCCAAAGGCCGAGTGTACAACACGAAGAGACAAACATCCATCAACCTTCTCCATGGTAAGTATCTTTACTCTGGAAACACCATAACCATGATAGTTTAGGAAACCTCTTCGTCAGCATACCCTTGAGCACTTAGCTCAAGACCCGCAATTTTTGCACCATGCTTCTTCCAATGCATTTTCCAAGTAAGCATGCGTAGGGCTACATTACAAGGCCGTGCACAAGGCACATACTTTTTTCAACCCAGGCACGAACATACTTACCCATCATTCATTATGGGTTATGAGTAGTTGGCATGACTGCTCTCAACATCATCTTTGGAAGAACTAGCGGACGTTATGGTAACAACATCCATATCTCGGAAGCAAATTGAAGCCAGTAGTTGCTCCAAATCACTCTTGACAACCTCTTTTTGAGCAACTTGCAGTTTTGAAAGCTCACAACGACACATTCTTGCTGGAATCCAAGGAACCAGCTCATACAACGGATAGACACCACCTCTCAAAGCACTACATGGAACAGCCCTTCCAACAAGGGTCTGTCAGGGACGACAGACTCGAGAGGGGGGGGAGTGTTGAAGCTCAAAGTCAAGCACAAAGCATGGAAGCACATCAAAAGGTGGACACACAAGGAAAGGGAGCAAGTAGGGAGCTCCAAGAAGTGTATGTCAAATTTTCAGAAGAATCCCCTACAAAAATAGTGATTTTCATCACTAAAAACCATTGTAAATACCATTATCTATTTTTTGTAACTCCATTTTGTTCAAGCCGAGGAGTCCTCGAGCTTGAGGAGTATTAGAAGTACCATCGTACCAATTTTCATAATTTTTAGACTTCGTTTGAGCCCTCAAATAAGCCTTGGAACCTAATTTTTAACTAGGCCGGACACTAGGTCTGGACAGGGCCAAAACTAGTCAAAAAACTATAAAAAGAGCTAGAGAGCTCATTTTTGGGGTTGGCTTGTTAGAGAATAGAACTTTTTTAAGAGAAATCTTTTGCAATCTAAGCTTTCCATTGTTCCTCTCTTTGATCTTACTTTGTGCGCGTGTGTGTGTATGTATGTGTGTGCATGTTTGTGTGCTTTCACTCACGCACTTGTGCCTTCACTTGCTCGTGGTCTTCATACCGGTCCTCACGTCTCCGCGGATTGACAAGTAAAGGAGGTGGTGCTTCGCTTGAGCTACAGGGGGCTAAGATTGAAAAAAAGGAGGGAGATAAACATGAGATGCATGAAATAATCTCACATAAGGGTGAAACATCTAGAGCAAAGCTGCATGGAGTCAAGGGAAGGGGTGACATATCTGAGGGAGTAGGATCCTTATTTGCCACAAGAGAATATAACAACACTTTTGTGCATATAAGAATAGGATATGACCATAAGAGGTTGAGTGTTTATATCAACCCTAATTATGAGTGGAATTTAATTCATATTGACCTAGTGACCATTATTTTTGCAAACATTCAACCAACAACTCATCTTCTATCCTCATGGATGGGGAACATTATGAATGCATGGGTCAAGTTGTGTTGCCTGTTATGGTGGATGATATGCAATTTTTTGAAACATTCTTTGTCATGGATGCTATAGATGAAGACTTGATCATTGGCACCCAAAGGTTCATTACACAAAATCATCAAGAATTTGAGGTGTCTTCTCCACCTAGTACGCACGCTTCTACATATATGTCTATTGAGAATCCTAATGAATATCCGCCTTGTGATAATTGGGGACAAAATCATCTTTTCAAGGATTGTGCTTTTCATGCACAAAATTTTCTTTCTATTGTTTTGGAATCTAATCCTTCTTTGATTAAATCACAAGAAACCTTGGAGAATGGAGAAATGGAGGACTCCAAGTGTTTGGGGGAAGTGGAAGGACCCTCTCTTCCTGTAAATTTGGATTCCCCTCCTGAAACCATAAGCAAGGATGATCTACACTCATATCATCAAGAAGGAGATGATCAACAAATACTTTGTATCACTGATGTGAAAAATGATGTCGACTCTAGGGTGAATCATGACAATCCATCACCCATTTGTACACCTAGAGATTCTATGTGTAATAAGGATAAATGTCTCGATGAATCTCTGGATTAATCTCAAACCACACAACCCATTGGTCCCTTGCATAAGCCTGATGTATGTATAGAAGATCAACCTTTGTTGCATTCTCCATGTAAAGATGAGTTTTCTCAAAAAACTCACATAGGAGGCCGAAAAGACCCTTACATCAAGAGACAACAATTCCATTTTCTTGGTAATCTCAAGAAAATTTGGGTGGCCAAGAAATTACTTAGAGCCCAACCAAACCGCACTATGATATGGGAGAAAGCACTTGTACAAAATCATCCTCACACTAGACTTTAAAATCTATGTTCTAGGCCTACCATGACTTATCTTCAAGAAAGGCCACTCCCAATCCAAGGATCCCAAGAAATTAAGCCTAAACTCAGAAAAAATCGAGGGGGGACTTCAAGGCAACAACCCGCACAACAAAGACACCAA
Organism: Ceratopteris richardii; assembly: GCA_020310875.1. Lineage (NCBI taxonomy): Eukaryota > Viridiplantae > Streptophyta > Polypodiopsida > Polypodiales > Pteridaceae > Ceratopteris > Ceratopteris richardii. Next base: position 70,952,858 of record CM035418.1, on the reverse strand, counting down.
GGCGAGGTAAGGGACTGAATCAAGCACAAAGGTCCAGAAAAGATCAAAGAATCTGTTTTGCAAGGATCTAGGTTTGGAAGATGAAAGCACCGATAGGATCCATCAAAGCAAAGGGCCAACCACGCGGGATCAAACCCTCAAGAAATCATTCAAACATGAAGTGGCCTAAGGTGATTGCTACCCAGTCGTAGACTGTTCTCAAATGGATCCCTATAAAGAGGAATGATCAATTTTCATCTCGAGATACAATGGATACCTCCAACAAAGATAGCATCAATATATGCAAGTGACATCAAGCCTCGACAAGCGATAACTATGTGATGTATGGGGACCAAGCAAGGATCCCTCAATCTCTGCATCAAGGTATTATGTATCTTTCATTGATGATTATAGTAGGTGGACTGTATTGGACTTTATGAAGCACAAAGATGAGGTATATAGTTGCTTTAAAAAGTAGCTTGCACTTGTTGAGAATCAAACAGGGAGAAATCTAAAAAGGCTAAGCTCAGATGGAGGAGGTGAGTACTTCTCAAATGATTTTGATGCATTCTTGCAGGACAGAGGAATCAAGAGAGAAATTACCACAAGGTATACTCCTGAGCAGAATGGGGTAGCAGAAAGAACAGATAGATTGATTGTTAAGACAGCTAGGTCAATGTTAAATAAGAAAAACTTACCTAACGACTTGTGGGCAGAGAGTGTATCTACTGCCACTTATCATGTAAATAGATTGCCATCCAAATCTCTTGATGGGATGACCCCATATGAAGCATGGCATGGTAGAAGACCTTCACTTGATCATTGCAGAATCTTTGGATCTGTAGCATATGTGCATATCCCCTCTCAGATAAGAGGTAAGCTAGACCCTAAGGCAGAGAAGTGCATCTTCATTGGATATGATCTAAATCAGAAAGGTTACAGGTTCTACAATCCTTCAAACAAGGGATTCATGGTCAGTAGAGATGTCTTTGATGAAAATGACTCTTGGTTTGATAGTGAATGCAGGAAGATAAAACTACCTTATGACTTGGAAGAGGAGTTTCCAAGCCTCACTAAGGAGGAGCCTATTCAGAATGAAGAGACCAATTCAGATGATGAGGATATCATCAACCTTGAAGAGTTCAAAGCATGGAAGTCCAAAGGCAAACTCAAGATGAAGAAATTGGAAGATATACCTGAATCTTCCAACCAAGAAATTAGGAGATCACAAAGGGAGAGCAAGAAGACAATCACATATGGGTATGACACTTCTCTTGTTACTAAGAACTCTATTTATCTTGCAAAAGATTTATCAATTGAAGAACCCGCAACATATGAGGAGGCAAAGAACAAAGCAGAATGGAAGGAAGTTATGGATGAGGAGATTGAAGCACTCAAGGAGAATGATACTTAGGAAGTAGTACCAAAGAAGGAGTCTATGAAGGTAATTGGTTCTAGATGGATCTATAAGATCAAAAGAAATTATGATGGGTCAATAAGCAAGAACAAAGCTACACTTGTGGCTAAGGGTTTTGCACAAACCCAAGGCATTGATTATGAAGAAACCTTCTCACCTATGGCCAAAATGCCAACCATCAAGATATTGGTAAGTGTGCCTGCATCAAAGAATTGGAACATGTATCAGTTGGATGTAAAAAATGCATTTCTAAATGGTTGGATATTAGAGGAGATGTACATGTCACAGCCTCCTAGCCATGAGGATCAAAACAAGGTAACATACGTATGTAAATTGAACAAAGCTCTTTGTGGATTGAAGCACGCACCTAGGGCATGGAACCATAGGTTGACTACATACCTTCAAGACCAAGGTTTTGTCATGAGTAAAGGCGGTACTTCTTTATTCATCAAGAGAATTAATTTAGAGGTAATATACGTATGTGTATATGTTAATGATATCATACTTATAGGTAATGATGATATCAGTTTATGCATAAGCCTAGGGCACCCCACTTGGAGGTTGCCAAAAGGATCTTGAAGTACTTTAAGGGTACTAAACTTCATGGTTTGTATTTCCCTTATACATCAGACTTGGACATTAAGATTTATTCAGATGCAGATTGGGCAGGATGCAAAGGTGGTAGGAGGAGTACCTCAGGATACCTTTCATTTGTAGGTGATAAGCCAATATCATGGTCTTCAAAGAAGAAACCTACTGTTGCTTTATCTTCTACAAAGGTAGGGTATAGAGGATTGGCCAATGCTACTCAAGAGGCTATATGGATCAAATTATTGTATATAGATTTAGGTTTACACACTACATCTCCAATGATCTCTAGAGATAATACAAGTTCGTTACACCTTGCATCTAATCCTATTTATCATAATAGGACCAAGCATATAGAGATCCACTATCATTATAAGAGAGAGAATCTATTGAGCAAGGAAACTCAGGTGGCATATGTATCAGCTAATATGAAATGTGTCGATTTGTTGACTAAAGGTTTAGATGGTACAAACTTTGTAGGTTTAAATCAATGATTGGATTGTAGGATATTCATGAAGATTAAAGATGAAGACTAAGCCAAAATGTTTGGCTTGAGGGGGCACTGTTTGTGCAAAGTCCAAGCCCACACATTTGGCTTGGGGATCATAAAGATATAAAGTTCCATGGAAACTATTGCTAATGAAGATTTGTCCCTTTACCTTTGTAAAAGTCATTTCTTTTGACTTCAGAATATTTGTAATTACCTACGCAAAAGTCATGGACTTGTTAGTTAGGAAAGTAACCACTACATTGAGGTAATATCTCCTACAATGAAGGATCACTTTTACAGAGAGCCAAAAGTTGAATTCAAATTCAAATTTGAATACAACGCTTATATAAAGACACTAGAAAAGGTCGCGGGCAGTAGCTTCATTTATCCGAGTTCTTCATTGCCATTTTGTATGTGTGTAAGGCCTACATTGTAGCCTACACTATTCTCAATCATAAGGCTATGATTACCAATCCTATGATCTTGTACAACATTTTTCATTAATACATTATATCTACATTGTTCATCTATGATATCTCTGCTATAGTCATTCTTAACTATCAACTTTGTTGCTCATAACTCGGTCAATTCTTCACCAAATTCAATGATGTATAGTTTGTTGGAATCAGCGCCAAGTTATCTACATGCTGACAAAGTTTGAAGCAAATCCATTTAGCCAAGTTGGAGAAAAGCAGGTTGAAGCACTGACTAGTCAAACTCTGCAAAGGTCCTAAAAAATTGGGGGTAATGATTTATTTGTGAAATTGATTGCTCTATGTATAGTGGATCATTTCAAGTGATTTCACTTGGAATCATTAGCTTACTAAGATAATTAGATAGTTCTAAAATGATTTTTTCCAATTCCTACTATACTAGTAGCACTGAGCATTACAAGCAACTAGTGTATGATAAAAAATAGAAGGCTTTCATTGAGTCTTCTATTTGGAAGTAGTGTGTTTTGATTCAATCTTTTCACACATCATTTACAAAGTACATAGGCACTTTTATGGTGTCATTTGAAAGCTAAGAGGGCCCACGTATCAACTGTGAAGTCACAAAGGGCTGGTACTTAGCAGGATTTGGAAGTACCTACTCATCACTTGGAGAGGTGATATACCTATGTGTATATGTTGATGATATCATACTTACAGGTAGTGATGCCAATGGCATCAAATAGATCAAGCACCTAATGATGCAAGAGTTCAAAATCAGTAATCTAAGATCACTAAAATATTTTCTTGGAATTGAATTAGTCTATTGAAATTCTCGAATTTACATTACTCAAAGAAAGTATGTGAAGGATATGTTGAAGAAATTGTCTACACAACTAGCACTCTTGTTACTAAGCACCTTGTTTATCTTGCAAAAGATTTATCAATTGAAGAACCAGCATCATATGAGGAGGCAAAGAACAAAGCAGAATGGAAGGAAGCTATGGATGAGGAGATTGAAGCACTCAAGGAGAATGATACTTGGGAACTAGTACCAAAGAAGGATTCTATGAAGGTAATTGGTTCTAGATGGATCTATAAGATCAAAAGGAATTCTGATGGATCAATAAGCAAGAACAAAGCTAGACTTGAGGCTAAGGGTCTTGCACAAACCCAAGGCATTGATTATGAACAAACCTTCTCACTTGTGGCCAAAATGCCAACCATCAGGATATTGGTAAGTGTGCCTGCATCAAAGAATTGGAACATGTATCAGTTGGATGTAAAAAATGCATTTCCAAATGGTTGGATTTTAGAGGAGATGTACATGTCACAACCTCTTAGCCATGAGGATCCAAACAAGGTAACATACGTATGTAAATTGAACAAAGCTCTTTGTGGATTGAAGCAGGCACCTAGGGCATGAAACCATAGGTTGACTACATACCTTTAGGACCAAAGTTTTTTCATGAGTAAAGGTGGTACTTCTTTATTCATCAAGAGAATTAATTTAGAGGTAATATACCTATGTGTATATGTTGATGATATCATACTTACAGGTAATGATGCTAATGGCATCAAACAGATCAAGAACAAGATGATGAAGGAGTTCAAAATTATTGACCTTGGATCACTTAAATATTTTCTTGGACTTGAGTTAGTCTCTACTAACTCTGGAATTTACATTACTCAAAGGAAGTATATACAGGATGTGTTAAAGAAGTTTCATTTGCAGGATGCCAAAGTTGCAAGTACTCCAATGGAGGTAAACCTAAAACTATGTGCTCATGAAGGTGATGTACTTGACGACATTGCAGGATATCAAAGCATAGTGGGAAGCTTGAACTATGCTACCTTGGAAAGGATAGACATTGCTTATGGAGTAAGTGCACTAAGTCAGTTTATGCATAAGCCTAGGGCACCCCACTTGGAGGCTGCCAAAAGGATCTTGAAGTACCTTAAGGGTACTCAACTTCATGGTTTGTATTTCTCTTATACATCAGACTTGGACATTAAGATTTATTCAGATGCAGATTGGGTAGGATGCAAAGATGATAGGAGGAGTACCTCAGGATGCCTTTCATCTACAGGTGATAAGCCAATATCATGGTCTTCAAAGAAGAAACCTACTGTTGCTTTATCTTCTACAAAGGCAGAGTATAGAGGATTGGCCAATGCTACTCAAGAGGCTATATGGATCAAATTATTGTATATAGATTTAGGTTTACACACTACATCTCTAATGATCTCTGGAGATAATACAACTTCATTACACCTTGTAGCTAATCCTATTTATCATGCTAGGACCAAACATATAGAGATCCACTATCATTATGTGAGAGAGAAGCTATTGAGCAAGGATACTCAGCTGGCATATGTATCAGCTAATATGAAATGCGTAGATTTGTTGACTAAAGCTTTAGATGGTACAAAACTTTGTAGGTTTAAATCAATGATTGCATTGGACGATATTCATGAAGATTAAAGATGAAGACTAAGCCAAAATGTTTGGCTTGACGGGGCGTTGTTTGTGCAAAGTCCAAGCCCACACATTTGGCTTGAGGATCATAAAGATATGAAGTTCCATGGAAACTATTGCTAGTGAAGATTTATCCCTTTACCTTTGTAAAAGTCATTTCTTTTGACTTGAGAATATTTGTAATTACCTACCCAAAAGTCATGGACTTGTTAGTTAGGAAAGTAGCCCCTACATTGAGGTAATATCTCCTAGAATGAAGGATCACTTTTAGAGAGAGCCAAAAGTTGAATTCAACTTCAAATTTGAATACAAGGCTTATATAAAGTCACTAGAAAAGGTCGTGGGCAATAGCTTCATTTATCCAATTTCTTCATTGCTATTTTGTATCTATGTAAGGCCTACATTTTAGCCTACACTATTCTCCATCATAAGGCTATGATTACCAAGCCTATGATCTTGTACAACATTGTTCATGAATACATTATATCTACATTGTTCATCTATGATATCTTTGTTATAGTCATTCTTAACTATCAACTTGTGTTGCTCATATCTCGGTCAATTCTTCACCAAATTCAATGATCTATACTTTATTGGAATTAGCGCTAAGTTATCTAGATGTTTACAAGGTTTGAAGCAAATCCATTCAGCCAAGCTGGAGAAAAGCACGTTGAAGCACTGACTAGTCAAACTCTACAGAGGTCCTAAAAAATTGGGGGTAATGATTTATTTGCAAAATTGATTGCTCTATCTATAGTGGATCATTTCAAGTGATTTCACTTGGAATCATTAGCTTACTAAGATAATTAGATACTTCTAAAATTACTTTTTCCAATTCCTACTATACTAGTAGCACTGAGCATGACAAGCAACAAGTGTATGATAAAAAATAGAAGGCTTTCATTGAGTCTTCTATTTGGAAGTAGTGTGTTTTGATTCAATCTTTTCACACATCATTTACAAAGTACATAGGCACTTTTATGGTGTCATTTGAAAGCTAAGAGGGCTCATGTATCAACTCTGAAGTCACAAAGGGCTGGTACTAAGTAGGATTTGGAAGTACCTACTCATCACTTGGAGAGGTGATATACCTATGTGTGTATGTTGATGATATCATACTTACAGGTGGTGATGCCAATGGCATCAAATAGATCAAGCACCTAATGATGCAAGAGTTCAAAATCAGTAATCTAAGATCACTAAAATATTTTCTTGGAATTGAATTAGTCTATTAAAATTCTCGAATTTACATTACTCAAAGAAAGTATGTGCAAGATATGTCAAAGAAAGTAACCAATAATGGATGCTTTCCCTCTACCTAATCATATACACATGCTTAGTGCCACTCAGATATCTTAAAATCATCTTGACCTCTTCTCAATGTTTCTTTCCAGGATTAGACATATATCTGCTCACAACTCCCACTACAAATGCAATGTTTGGTCTCGTAGCTACCATAGCATACATGAGACTACCAACAAGAGACTGATAGGGAATTTTGGTCATGAATTCCTTTTCTTGATCTGATTTGGTATGATCATCCTTGGTCAATTTCACATATGTGGGTAAAGGTGTACTCAATGCCTTTCCACCCTGCATATTGAGCCTGTGAAGTACTTTGGATATGTACTCACTTTGAGACAAGTATATGCATTTTTTACTCCTATCACGAGTAATGCGCATGCCAAGAATATGTTTGGCATCCCCCAAATCCTTGATATCAAATGTCTGACTCAAGTTCTTTTTGAGAATTGAAAAGTCATAAGATCCCAACAATCAACATATCATGGACATAAAGTATAAAGCATATCAAGCTACCATCTGAGCATCTCTTCATGTAGAGACAGTAATCCTCATTGCTTCGAGAATAGCCTTTAGACTTCATAAAAGAATCAAGTTTTTGGTACCATTGTCTAGGGGGCTGTTTAAGTCCATAAAATCTCTTCTTGAGCTTACAAACTAGACTTTCCTTGCCAAGAACTATGTAACCCTCTAGTTGTTCCATATACATCGCATCTATAAGTTCTCCATGCAAGAAAGCCGTTTTCACATCCATTTGGACTAGCTCTAAGTTTCTCCATTGCAACGACTCCAAGCAACGTGCATAGGGTAGTCATCTTGACCGCTTGAGAGAAGATTTCGTCAAAATCAACACCATGTTTTTGCTTAAAAATGTTTGCAACAAGTCATGCTTTAAACTTTGGAGAAGCACTATCTCATGAATTTTAGCTTATATACCCATTTACATGGTAAATCTTTCATGCCCTTTGGCAAAGGTACTAAATCCCAAGTACCATTGTTGTGAATAGAATCCAACTCACTGTTCATGGCACACTCCCATTTGACAAAATCCTCTATCTGCATAGCCTCTTTGTAGCAAGAAGGTGCACCGGCATCTATTAGCATAACAAAATCTAAATCTAGAACATATCTATCAAGTGGATGTGAGACAGGTGTAGAGCCTCTCAATGGTTGTTGAACAAGAACATGTGTAGATTGATCTGATTGGACATTCTCTTGAACATCCCTATGTGCAACATTTTTATGCATGCTAACTTGAGGACTACTATCCTCAAACACTACTTTTCTCACTTCAACCTCCTTAATGGTTTGTTTATGCATCTTAGAATCATTGAAAATGACATCACTACTTATGATCACAAAGCATGTTTCAAGATCCCATAAGCGACATCCAAATTACCCTTCTCGACCATATCTAAGAAAAATGCATTTCTTTGACTTCTGGTCCAACTTTTTTCTAAGAGTCTTGGGTATATGAACATATGCTTCACAACAAAACACTCGAAGATGATCATAATATGGTGGCTTCCATGTCCATAAGTCTTCTGCCACTTTCAGACCTTTGGCACTACTTGAATAGTTCTATTCATCCTTTCAGATACACCATTTTGTACTTGGGTATAAGGAGCTGCAAACTCTCTACAAATCCCCCTAGACTAACAGAAAAGGCTAAATTAATGTGAGGTATACTCACCCTCATTATTTGAATGAAACACCTTAAGCTTAGTTCCTTTCTGAGTCTCAATTGAAGCAAGCCTTTTTTTTGAAAGTAAGGAATACCTCATCCTTCCATTTGATAGGATAAACCCAAACTTTTCTAGTAGCATCTACGAAAGTGACAAAGTAGAGAGAACCACCTAAGGACCTAGTGGCCATAGGAGCACACGTATCTGTTTGAATGAGACCTAAAGGTTCAATTGAAGAGTCAATGTGCATTCTATGCACATTTTTGGTTTGCTTTCCATATTGACAATGCTCACAAAATAAAAAATCACAGAAAGATAACACAAGTAAGTAGCTAGAACAAGAAAGATTTTTCATTCCACTACTAGATATATGGCCCAAATGACCATGTCAAATAGAAGACATAGGTTGTTCAGTAATAGCCAACAAGTGTTCTTTCTATGATACAAATAAAGGATAAATTGAGCCAACTTTGCTTCCTTTTGTAATAACCATATTTCCCTTTGATATACAAAAGGACTGAGCATAGAAGACCACCTTGTAGCCAAGGTCATCAAGTTGAACAACTAACATCAAAGTGTGTGATAACTGAGGTACATGGCATACATTATGCATAGTAAATTTTGAGCCTTCTATGAAATACACAATCATATCTCCAATCCCCACAACATCACACTGGTAAGAGTCACAAAGTCTCACACTACCAAGATACTTTGTTTCATAATTAGAGAACCATTCTCTATGGGGTGTCACATGGAAAGAAGCACCAGAATCTAAAAGTCATCTGCAGGAAAGAGAATCAGCCATAAGAGCCTTAGTTGGCACAGTACTATCAAGTCTCAACACATCATCATCATCAGAAATAGCATTAATTTCCTCAATCTTCAAAGTCAAAGTAGATGGCGCAAATAACTATTTAACATGCCCATCAACATTCTATCCTTTACCTTTAGCATTTTTTAGTGCATAATAAACTTTCTTTATTTTTCCTTTCTTATGAAAATAATGGCATTCCATATCGCTCTTCCTTGATTTACTTCTACTCTTATTCTATTGACCATTCTTTTCCATGTTCTTACTCTTGCCAAGTTGCTGATTCTTTCCTTGGTAAGAATCACAAACATTATATGCATCTCCGCTCTAAGTTCCAACGATAGATTTTCTATGAATCTCCTCACTCAAGAGTGCTCCACATATTTCATCATAGACATGTTTACCACGAGCTGCACTAGTGCTAATAGCTGTGCAAAACATATCCCATGATGATGGAAAGTTGCATAACAACAATAATGTTTTCATTTCGTTATCCATATCCATTTTTTGAGCATATAACTTCGAGAATATAGCATCAAACTCATTTAGATGAGCAGCAACACTATCTGTGTCCTTCATGGGAAGGTCATAAGATACATTTTATTTGATGCCATATCTTTTTCATATGTATTCCATAACTTCTTCCAAAGCTCCCCTACACTTTCATAATGTATATAATGTAAAGTAAACATTATCTGCTAGGTGCACGTGAATGGTAGACCTGACATTTCATCTAACGCATCCTAAGCATCTTCATCCATGTCAGCAGGCTTCTTTGAAATTCCATTTATTGGCTTCCATTGCCTCCTTTGAATCAACACATCTTTAATCCAATTCTTCCATAGAGCAAAGTTTATGCCATCAAATTTTTGGGATCTCAAAATGGTCTTTTCCCTACAAGTTATAGTTCCTCCTCCGAACACTGGCACTAGACCCTGATCCATCAGATGGACCTAAGACCTTTGATGCCATGATGGTAGAGAATTGAATAGAGTGATAATGGAGCTAGAAGAGTCCGAACACGAATGAATAAGTGTATCAAGGAGTAAATGGACCACGTATAGTTGAAAAAACCAAACAATATGGAAAACTTTTGCTAGAGTATCCTCTACAAAATGAGCATATGACTAGTGTGAAAATATCATAAAACTATAAGTACTCACATGTTTACCTGCATAGTGAATCACTGACTCCACTGCATATAATCAGTTACCCAATAGAAGTCAACTAGGATTATCGAGCACCATTGAACAAAAGTCATACATCTCCGATGGGAAGGCTAGGTAAGTCTTCCACCTACATCATCGAAGGAACCTTGACATCGGGGTGTCTCCTAGTTAAGAAAACCTCACCACAAACCTTGTTATCAAATGTAAAAGGCTTTATGCAAAAAAACATAAGCGCTATATCAATGACCACATGGACGTACATAAATGGTATCCACAAAAGCGTACATGGTGTCTATGTACTCAATATATGCAGTAAAATGAAACTAAAAGGCTAAATGCATTGCCGAAAACCTATCCAACAACACCTGCAAGTGATTGTCAACTCTAATGTTTTAGGCTCCCAAAATCTGCATAAATTTGCAGCACTTGCTCCCACCAAAACTGAGCACCTTTCAAGAAACCTATAGTTTTATGACCGTGGCTGGAAAACAGCCCCAAAAGCTAATATTTAGATTCAAATAAATGCAAAGAAAACTCTTCTTGGTGTTCTTGGACCTCTATGAAGAGAACTATGTGCAAAAGTCCTCGAAAATGGCTCCAAAAGACACCCTAGAAATGCTTCAAAAATAGGCTTTGAAAGCAAAGAATGAAGATGTGAGGGACAAAAGCATGTTCAAGGTAATGTTAACCTTAGTCTTTCCCCTTCTTTAGACACCACAAGAGTGTATCTTAGTGGCAAGATATTGTCACGACTAAGTAAGCTCCAGGGGGACAATGGGATGGGTGACCTCATGGGAAGTACCGGGAAGCTCTATATTCCTTGATCGTTGAGGTCCTCTATTGCCCACAACCAACAGTGCCAACGCTGACTTTGGTGACTCGAATGACAATATATGCCAAGTTCTATGCCTTGGTCATCACCTTAGTCACTCCCTTGGAGAAAGCCTTGGGTGAGTGGGCAGGTGCTCTCTTCGGTCACACAAAAGGAACAAATCTTTTGGGTCGAAATACTTTGATACTAGTGAAGTATTTTGACTGCGATGCACCATAGTGTGCTATTCTTCTTGAGAGCTCTATGATCATATCCTCGAACTAGAAAACCGAGCTTCAAGGGTTGCATAGGGTACTCTGCACAGAGATTGCAGAATACATAGATACATAAAGTAAATAGGGAGCATGAACACAGACTTCTTAGGCGTTACAAATGCAGTCAAACTTATAGTCTATGACTGACTAGGCCACTATATGTTTTATTAAAGAACATATACAAAGAAGTGTCCTATGGCCTTTTGGCCTTTCAGATGGACACTAACAATAACATACCTATGGTTATTTTTGGATGAAAATCACAAGATTCCTCATTGGTGCAACTCTTTCCTTTCGATGTTTTTCATATTACTATGCTTCTTTGCAATTATGATGTATGTGGATGAGCTTTCCACAAAAGTAACATTGTACAGGTTCTCATGGTACAAAGTTCAATGTTGTCGCTTGTGACCATGTGGGTTGTTGTAATAGACCTTCCTACATCCTTGCCTGATTATACCTTGGATATTGTGTATTGTGCAACTATGGTGGCACATAGGTATTGGATGATGCTTGTTCCTTAGCTACTACATTGATGATTACCCAAGTATGGGCTTTATTATTGTACATGCAATATGTTGTATCATGACTATTGGTGTTATAGTTTGCATAGTGCAGTTGCTTGAGCCCCCAATTTGCTGCAATATGCAAAATACTTGTTTTGCTAACAGCGTGCCTTTTTCCTTGGAAATTGCAACCCATTCAAGATCTTTAGCAAACTTGTCGACTTTTTTCTCTAGTTGCACCACTTGGTCCACTATAGTGTCCAAAGTTAATCTTCTAGTGCTTTAGATTATCATAATTTGTTTCAATTGTGGATTTAACCCATTAATAAACCATTGTGTGATTACATCATTTGGTAACTTACTTTTTTTCAATAATTGTCGTAAATGCATTCATAAAATTATACTATAATCCTACATTCACTAGTTAGGGTTCTATCTCTTGTTCGAAAAGAAGTCAAATATGTGAGCAATATTCTCTTTCAACTAGAATCTCTATAAAAATGCATCCTTGGAAACTTTGTAATTGGTGAAATGATATATATCATACTTTGCAAGCCACTTTGGTGCTTCATTAACCAACATTATCTAAAAAAGTCTTGCTTTATCTCCATCATTCATCGTAAAATTTCTCATGCTTTCTAATATGTTGAAATTAACTTCAAATGCCCATAGGTGGTGAGCATCTCGATCATCCATGGGGAATCCAAAAAACTTAGTATAAGTGACTCCCATCGGATACTATCTTTTATGTTCATTGTTTTCCATTCGTTTAATGTTGGATCTTTCTAGTATAAGAGGAAGGTTTTTGATGCTAGATCCGGGTATTATAGGTAGTTCAAGTAAATCTCTTTCCTCATTCTCTACTTGCAAGTACTTTGGAGCCTCAATCTCTTAAGATTTCTCTGATTGACCTGATCCAAATAGATTAGATAGATATAAGCCTACTCTTTCAGTGGGTGTTCAATTTTTTAGAGGTTTTTCCTCCCACTTCTAATTTGCTTTCACTTTCCAATATTTTTTCTAACATTGGCACCGAGATCTTATGAAGATTTATGGATTCGTCTTGGTTACTTTTCGGTCACTCTTTTTTTACAAAACTTTCATCGACTTTTGGGATGGATGTCAGGACTTGTACGAGTGTTTTATCTTATCAATATCATAGATATTCTATATCAAATGTAGAACTGGCATAAAATAGCCTTATAATCTTCACTTTATGGTCTCCACTTCCCTATAGGATCACGAATGTTAACATCTCACTACCAATGACCAAATAACTTGCTATCAATGACCAAATAACTTGACTCAAAGTAGGATGGTTAAACTCAAGGTGCTTGGGTGGTAGTCTCTTAAATTGGATTTGCATACTAATTTGATTTTCCACTCACAACATACTCCATAGCATTACCATGATGGCTATACAATTATTGCAGCACTCATTCTTCAATTACAGCAACTCAACAGATATTGCAATAAACTTAACTTTGGTTTACAAAATCAATTGCAAAAGATTAGCACCAATAAATTACCAAATATCAAATTCACCTCAAATTAACTTAACTGCATAGCAATCCTTAACACAAGTGGTTATGATTAACTTCCTTGAACAGATTACAATAACTTACGGGACATAATTAACAATTGGAAAAAAATAGAAACATTGTCACACAAGAAATATGTAGAATATGCCGAGGTCAATCCTTTGTGAGAGGACTAGCCGATTGAGTTTCTCTAGAGTCCTCGATGTTGAACTCTTGAACCCCATGATGTTTTACTCATTATATTGAATTGAAAATTTACATCTATTCAGGAAATCCCTCCACCAAAAATTAAAGAATCACAAGAATTATATATGTCTCACCGCACTACCTAACCCTAACTAAGTAAGGGGCTGCATGTACAATCTTTCTTACAATCTAAACTAACGTAGGAAGCGAGTATCAGTCATGGAATACAACTAACAACATCAAATCATATGTATATAAACTATCAGAAGTGCTCCTATAATTTTAGCAAGAATCTCGCAAGGAACCACCTAACATTTTTGATAAGCTATGATTTAGGAAAGTGGTTGACACATCTTGCTGGCTAAAATGAGTGATATGATGCCTCTAAATGATGGGTCCACTTGTCATCCACAACTTGGAGACTTTGGCTACATTTTATGACAAATATTTAGAATAGCTTTATAGTGGAATGGAACACTAGAACATCACTTGAACATCAAAACACCAAAATATCTGATCACCAAAACATTGGAGCACACCATATTCGGTCCATTTGAGCTTCTTGCTAAAGTTTAAGGCTTGATTTTTAACACTCACCCTGAAGCCTTGAATTTAAATTGATCTTTGGTATTCCGATTCTCCACCTTCACCTCATTTACAATCACCTTCTCATTGATGAAGTGGTAGTCTAATTTAGTGTTCTTTGACCTAGCATGGAGAACTGGATCTGAAGCTACATGCACACTACTCTGGTTGTCACACATGATGGAAACTTTTTTTCAACTACAAGTTCAAGTCGTTAAAGAGGTTGTTTAGCTACATAAGCTTGTAGGTGACAAGGGTTAAAGATCTATATTCAAGTTTAGTTTAAGGTGGGCTAGTTTTTTATACTACTTGGAGCTCCATGAGATGGGCTTGCTTCCAATCATGAGTACATAGAGACTTGTACTCCTCCTATCATACTTTGATCCTTCCCAACCTACATCAGAATAAGCTTTCACTTGAAAAGATTCATCATATGAATACAATAAAACTTCATTTATGGTGCCCTTGAGGTATCTAGAAACCCTTTTAGTTGACATGAAATGTTGTTCTTTGAGATTTTGCATAGATTGTGAGAGAATTCCTACTACATGCTTGATGTCCAGTCTAGTGAGAGTTTCATAGTCCAAAGATCCTATACAAAGTAATCTCTTCAATGTAATCTCCCTCATGTGCACTCAACTTTACATTTAGATGCAATGGATTTGCAATTGGCTTGCAATTATACATGCCATACTTTGCTAGTACATCAAGAATGTACTTTCTTTGCATGAGGTTTATGCCTTCCTCCTTATAGATCACTTTTATGCCTAATAAGTACTTCAATTCTCTATGATTTGGGGTCTTGAGTACTCCTCAACACTTCTTCTCAATTTTATAATGCTTGCTTCATTGTTCCCTATAAATATAGGATCATCAATATAAATGAAAATATATAAAACAAGATCACCTTCCTTCTTCATGTGTGATGATGAGTGGGCATCACTTTGTTTGAATCCACATTTAGCTAAGTATTCCACTAGCCTTTGGTTCCAAGATCTTGGGCATTGATTGAGACAATAGAGAGCCTTCTTTAACCTACACAAATGATGAGGATACATCTGATATTCAAATCCTTTGGGCTGCTCCATGAAATTAGTCTCCTCTAGGTAACCATGCAATGAAGCGTTCTTCCCATTTGGTTGGTGAATATTCAAACTCTTTGAGGTTGCATTTGCAATGAGAGTTCTTACCATGGTCATCCTTGCTATAGGCTTGAAGGTATCCTCAAAGCCAATGCCATCGGTTTGTGCAAAACCCTTGGCAACAAGCCTCACTTTATACCTAGATATGTTGCCATCCAAATTCCTCTTTACTTTGTATACCCATTTGTTTCCTATCACCTTCTTGTCCTTTTTCTTAGAACCAATGACCAAGTGTGGTTCTCCTTGAATGCTTTTTCTTCTCCTTGCATGGCTTTGCTCCATTCCTCATGCTTTCTTGCATTGTTAAAACGATTATGCTCTACACATGCAACTATTTGAGTCATATATGCATAATGTTTGGCATGAAAGAGTCATATCTTGTCGGGAAGAAATCCCTCAGGGCAGTTGATTTTTCAAAGTCTATTCCATTGTTTTTCTGATCATTAGATGTAGATTTGATTGTAGGAAGATTATAAGAGTTTTGAAATGTTCATGTTATGGTTGATTTAATTGTGTGTGCAATAAGGAACCTTGTCATTTTTGTACATTAGGCCTTTATATTTACACATAGTTCATTAAACTAACTCTAAACCCTAGAAACTCTAGGTTTAATCCGTGAAACCCCTTGAAAATCTGAGTCTTACCCCATGGAAACCTAACCTAAACCCTAGGATTTTATACCATAAATGTGAATAAACCCATTAGTTGATGTGCCTGACCTTAATTGCAGGAAAACCCCGACTCTCAATGATTGAAACCCTAGGTTGGCCCTTAGTTTTACCATTTACTCTAATTCTAACCCTTAGATTTAATTTAATTTCTACATAAAGTGTGAAACCAAACCTTAGTCTAAAAATAAAAAGGGAAAAGAAAAAGTAACAAAAATAGAAAAAGAAAAAGATGTAAAACCAAAAATAAAAACAGAAGATGGGATTTTTAAAAAAATAGCAAAATAACATGGAAGAAGGTTCTGGAAATAGAAAGAATCAATAAGGAGGTTAGAAGATTCTAGAGAGAATTCCCAGGGGAACCTAAAAATAGATGACGAAATCTCATTTGTATTTCCCTGTGGATCTTCTCTCTAGGTACACTTTCTTAACCTTCTCTTATTCATTCTTTTCTTGTTCATGTTTTGTCTTTGTATGTTCATCCTTATTGTTTAAGAGACAAAGCGAGAGATTAGTCTACATGATGCCAAGAGAGAGGGAGACATATGGGCTGCCAAACCCTCTCGATGTGTATAGAGTCAATTTTGCTGATCTTGAGCTAAAGAGAAGTGAAGGTATTCAAGGGGGCTTTGTTTTCGGTTCTATGTCTCAAAATAGCCATATGAACTTCTTGATGCTCGCTAGTACACAAGATCCATGGTGCAAATCTTTAGAAGATTAGGCTGGTGGAGAGAGCTCGGTGCAGGAGGAAGAAAGAGAGAGTCCATGACGTTCTTGTTCTCAGCCATTCATTTTGTATAGAAGGGCACTAGCAATAACTCTGTCAGCTAGGTCTTATGACCCTCTAGTCCTCAGCCACTAAGTCCATACAGTAAGACATGAGAAAGAGAGAGGTTAGCACTATTGTTTAGCGATGGAGAAGATGATGAAGGTGATGCACACAAAGAGAGAGGGAGAGAGAGTCGATGGAATTGGATCATAGAGATTCATTGTAGAGAGAGAGAATTCCTTCATATCTTTGCATCGATTCTCTATAGGTTCTCTGTACCACAACAAGAAATCATGCGGGAAAGCTGGAGTTTCAATACTCAGATGAGCATGCAGGTATTTTCTCATCCATTGGGCTTATAGTAGTCCCCATTGTGGAGGTCAATGAAACCTTTCATGCTCAAGCTTTTGCCTTTGGTGGACAAGACGCCAAAAGAGAGGAATCACACTATGGCTTGCATAGATTGCGCAGCAATAGAGCATGAAGATGCACGCAGGAAGCAAGAACTTGTGCACAAAGAGAGAGCGAGAGAGAGAGAAAGAGAGAGAGAGCACGGATTGTGTAGCTGTAGATAGGCACACATCAGAGAAGAGAAAGAGAAACAAAGAGAGAGAGAGAGAGAGAGAGAGAGAGAGAGAGAGAGAGAGAGAGGAAAACTAAGGATTCGATTGCTGCACAAATAGGTGAAGATGAAAGTAGAGAGAGAGACATAGAGAGAGAGATAAAGAGAGAGAGAGAGAGAAAGAGAGAGAAAGAGAGAGAGAGAGGGGGGAGAGATGCAGGTCAAGAGCATGAATCATATAGTTGTAGATAGGTGCATAGCGGAGAAAAGATGAGGGAGAGAGAGAGGAGATGAAATCGGACTATAGAGAGATGGAAGAATTCATAGAGAGAGAGAAGGGGACAAAGGTCGGTCATGATGTCGATGAAGATGCGATCATAGAGAGAGAGAGGAAGAGAAGGGATAACATAATCGCAACACTAAACGAATTGATATTTGATATAAGAAACATAAAATGAGTTCTAATATAAGAAACACAAGTTAGAAAAAGATCTCGATTAATGAGGTGCATGTATAGGGACAGAATCAATCATTTTGATCCTTAATTAGATTGGAGATTGCCTATAGTTAAGTGTTCTATTCCTATCAAACAGCTTAATCTACAGGCAAGTTGAAGCTCTTATACAGAGGGTGAGCACGATGCACTTGACTTTGGGTTAGTATTATGTCTTGAGCTATGGAATGATCGTTTAAGAAAGGAAGAGAAGGGAAGGACCAAAAAACGTCATAGAGAAAGAAACTCATTTTTCTTTTCATATTTGATTGATTATCGATCAAGATTTTAAATTGGTTTCTTTATTCCATTAGTTATCACAAATTGGATTCACGTGTCTGAATATGATTCAGTCGACCTGAAGGTCTTGGCTTTCTATGAATAGGATTCTATTTATGAGATCATTTTTCCTTGCTCCCATACGTAAAGAATGAAGGCAAGATTTTATGTATTAATTGGAAGAATTAGAAGACATTATTCCACTAACAAGGGTCCTTTGTTCTTTTTCTTGTAATTGAACTTTACAAACAACTATTGATATTTGAGTACCGTTTCACTTAATGACCTTAGATTAATGGCCTAAAAAGCATCCCATGCTTATTATGCGCACAAGAATTTTCTTTCATAAATTTGTTTCTTTCATGCGTACACGTACCATTGAACTTCAAAATGAAAAGGAAATAAATCAAAAGAATAGTATGTTCTTATTATAAAATTCAATGTACTAATGATGATTTTGTTTACCTCCCCCGTGGATCTTCTGTCCACCTTTTTGTGTGGATTTGAAGTAATGAAATTCGAAGTGAAGAGAGAGAAGCTTTGATCATTGACCCGAAGTGAAGACCAAAGATCAAAAGTGAAGAAAAGATCTCGTTGTGAAGTGAATTTCCTATGGCAAAGGCCGAAGAGAAGTTGAAGGGCATCCTTTCCCACTATAGAGGAGTGACTATCTTGTATTTGAGTGATCCGTATTGTAGGAAAATTTTTGTATTACTCAGAGTCACATGGTGACATCAATAGCATATTATTACCATCACAAGCAGAGGTCATTTATTTAGCACATTGAGTATTGGTGACTTCCTTTTTAGCATTGTATTTATCATTCCACATTGATGATGCATATGCCCTATGACTTCATTCCACGTGGCCGAGTGCTTTTCTCTTTCTCTTCCAAGGCATTGGCCTACATACGATCATCCTACGAGGCGAGGTGCCCAGCGTGCATATGCTCCTTGCCGAATGGGGGACGACACACATCTGACTGGGCCTCATCCAACCCCATGCCGCTCTTCCCCTTTAGACCTCCTTAACTTCCTGAGACCTGAACCTGACGTGAAGCGAGGGAGTTACCCGTTGATCTTCAACATGCCACCCACGCCTTGAGAAGAGAAAGCAAGAACCTCATCATGAGATTAGATACTCTAGGTACGAGCATTTTAAGTTCTTTGAATTTTTTGCATTGCTCCATGCACTTTAAAGAGAAAGATTCATTTGTTTGCTTGAGTCTGAGCAACCATGCTCTGCAGTAGTTTAGTCCATACGCTTGTGCAACTTTTTTATTCCTATTTAGACTAAGAATTTGACACTTTCATAGCTTAGAAAGAACGTTAGAAACATTAGAAAAAATATCATAGAAAGGGGAAAAGAACATTGAAATTTTTGGGAATTGAAGAGAGAGAAAAAAAGGGAAATTAAGAGAGAATTACGTGATAAATCAAAGGGGAAATCAAGATCAAGATCAAGTAGAAATTCAAGTCAAGAAAGCGAAAGATCAAGTGAGTTAGATCACACTTGGCTTAGGTAGAGAGCATTTAAACTGACCTCCACCTCCTGCCTCATGACCCACCAAGTTTCTTCTCGGAGCTTTACTCTGAGCTAAGAGAGATAGTAGAGCCATTCACACTACACCTCGTTCTACTTTTGAGGACAGACCAGAGAAGAGAGATGGAGGAAGTTTTTAAGGAATTAGTTGAAGAGAAACAGAGGGCGAGAGTAGTCCAAGCTGCCTTGAGAGAAAAAGGCAAGTTAACAGGTTTGAGTACCAAGCATAGATCTATGGACTACCTGAAGAGCCTATTAAGAGGTTTGGATTGCCAAAAGACTAAGCCATAGTAAAGAAGTGGAACTAGTTTCCCACATCAGACAACGACAGACCGTATTATATGATAGACCACGAGAAAGGCTCCACAACCACCTAGAGAGGCACCTCTTCCAGCAATTTCGAATATGCTTGCCGCATCAGCTTCTGCTAATGTTGCATCAACTTTTCGATCACCAATAGAGTTATAGCTTGAGATCCTAAGCAGGCTAATAGAAAATCTTATGTCAATGCAAGCATCCATTTCTAAAGAAATGTCCAGCATACATAATAAAGTCTATTCTATGGGGTATCAAGACCCCACTCCTCCTCAGGTGAGTACTAGTTATGCAGACTTGATACAAAGGAATGCTATTCCTATTCAAAACATGCAAGGTTACGTAATGCCTCACCTTGCACCTCGAGTGCAGCCTGTTACTCAACTGACACCACCACACGTTCAGCCCACATTTTAGAGAAACATTGGGCCCTTTGAGATATGTTGTGGAGGTGATCGCAATCCGGGGGGATCGGGTCCGGTCGTGGCACACGCAGAGTGTATGAAGCTAGTGAGTGCTGGAAGGTTTATGTAATAAAAAATGTGAAGGTGAAGATGAAGTTGGCTGTGGGGGGAAGAGATGTCATGATTTGATTACAGAAATGGGAACATATGAACACAAGATAATCGCATGAACATGAATGATGAGTACAAAAGAAACCATTCACATGAATCAATTCGGAAAGGAAGAATGGTCCAAAAACATGGAGCTTCTTAAACACTTTTCAAATTTAATTCACATTCATAGGTTCTTTCGAATGGAATGAATGCATGATGAGAAAAAAAACTAAAACCACACACACGAATCAGTCTCAAAAGGAAGAATGGTCCAAGAATGGAGCTTCTTATACACTTTCGAAACTAAAACATATGCATGGGTGTTTGTGGGTGGTATGAACGCATGTGGGTCATGATTTATGAATGAGAAGAAAATAATTCTCTCAACCTTAATGGATCATCCTCAGTGGTTCAACGCAATACTCCAGAGCCTTCTCACACATAGAAAGAGATACAAGGTGACATGTAAAAACATAGAAGAGACAAAGAGATAAGAGACATGAGACATGAATTAGAAGATCTTGTTATGATAAAAATATACATGAATGTTGTGAAACGTCAAGCTAAGCATTCTACTGGGCAAAGGTGGTCCGCACGACCCTCTCACCATGACAGTTCAACCGAATGTCTCACATAAGAGGATAGGTCCCACTTCATTGACCCTATGTCTTTCTAGGATGGTATGTGTTTCTAAAGAAGTCTAAGACACATAAAACCAGCTCTAACTCACTCACACGCTCCACTGAGGGTGAGCAGAGAAAGAGATAGTGGGTTTATGAGCCTATCCTAGAGAGGAAGTCTAAAAATTGAATCTAGGAACTATGCTCTTACTAGTCCACCTTGGATCCTCACACGCTCAGCTCAGGGTGATCCTCTCAAGGAAACCATGTGCTAGCAAGGGCCCTATGGATGCCTAAAAATGATGGTCTAGGAGTTTGGAGGGGGGTTTATATAGTTTCTTGAATGAATTTGGGCCCTTGGATCTAGAGAAATCAACTCTCAACCCTAAGATCAGCTTCTTTTGATTACAACCATTGGATTTATCAAATGGATGGTTAGGATTGTTCTTTATATGATATCTAGGGCAAAGGGGAGGAAATAGACACCTTCATTCTCCACCATTGGATATGGGGCTGATCTGGACCGTCGGATCACTCTTGACATCAATTTGGATAAGATAAGCCACTATTCTTGGAGAAACTTTGCATTATTGATCTTTGATCATCAAAAAAAGCTTATCTAGTGAAAAAACCCGTGGATCCTCCTTTCTTTATTCTTTCGTGCATCTCCACCCTTGAATATGAGCTCATCTTGATTGTACAACATGGTTCAATCATTGTTTTCCATGCGGTAGCCCTTCAAGCCTTCAATTTTCTTATTCTAGGAAACTACGGTGACCTTGAAAATTGGATTTTGTGCTCTTTGACCCTTCAAATATACTTTGATGAAGATAAAAATTTGTAGGTCTATGTTTTGAAAGGCCTCCTTTAGGAATATGAAGAAAAAACTCCCATCTCAATCTCCCTTATACAAGTTTGACTACATTTGGAAGCTTGCAAGGTGGCATTAAGATGTCTAGGAAGCTCTGATAGCCTTGAAACTTTGTACAAATATGTAGGCTCATATGGTCTCTATACATGCCAAACTATATGGCTAACAAAAATTCCTATACAAGATTTTGTAGGTTCTAAGTGGAAAAATTACATTTTTTACAAAATGCACATGGCATATCAATGTGCTAGAAATCCATTTTCATGTGAAATTCAGGCTATAGACTGCCTTTGATAGGCTTTACAAGTATATGAATTTTCATGTCATTGAAATTTATGCCCTAATTTCCAAACTTTGACCAGCTTTGACCGCTACCTTGGATTTGCTCGATTTCTTTCAAAGTTTGCATGTGAAGTCCCTTTGACATCCTTGATGCATCTTGGACTTCTTATGGAATTCTGGCTACCTTCACCGAATGTGTTTCCTATAAGCCTTCATGAGTGAGAGAGGAGAGAAAATCTCGATGACATTTGCCCCCACTGAACTTGGGATTCCTCCAGAAGCGTCACTCTAGTATCTGTGAAAAACAAAATGTTCCAGGCATCAAATTGTTTTATAGGCAACATAAAAAACATGGAAGGAAAAATTGATCATATGCATGAATGAGTAGGCAACATGACATGAAGTAAAATTTGCATGAAAGAAAGAATTGAAATACGCAACATGAATATGCATGAACAAATAGGCAACATATATGCAAATGAACAAGCAACATTGACAACAAGAAAGAAAACAAACAAGCATCAATATGAAGTGGAAGTGGATGTATTGAGTCGTTTTAAGCATCAGTTCCTCTCACCTTGAAGAGAAATGTGTACCTTTTTTATAAAGCAATCTACCTTAAATACGATTATAAACAAAAATTTAGGATTTTCAAGAGACATCTTTCATCTTTAGCTTATTTTAGATCAACCCCTTTCCTACATAAATATCAATATGCTCTTTCTCTAATAACATGCAAGGAAATATAACTAAACTCCACTAATGCATAAATCTGCCTATATAGCCCGTGATATTCTACTATGCCTCCTTATCTTCCTTTGGCATGCTCTCTCTCTTTTTTTTCTTTTTTTTTTATGATGATGATGATTCAGCGACTTTATGGTTACGATCACTTTTTTGGAGTGGAAGAAAGTGTAAACTTCCTAGTAACATGTAGAAGGCTTTCTTTTTATGACGGGGAAAAATTAAACCCTGATACAAGATACAACCATTTTTGATGATGGAGAACAATCGTTTAAACTCTGATACAACTATTGTGAGATGGACTAAGAATGTAGAAACATGCAATAGAAGGAGCTAGGATTTGAACAATTATGCTTTCGATACAGGATACATATGAATGTTTATATAGGAAAGTCATGTCATCAAAATAAACCTCCAAATCTACATGCCCTATCTTTCCATAATCCTAGATTATAGTCAATTTCTAGGTAGATAGATTACTACTTAAGATACAATTTTACACAAGTAGAGAAATCATCATTTGCCCTTTTTGACTCAAGTGATGTGGATATGCAATGCAATGCAAAGACTGAAAATAAACATGCATGAAATAAGAATGGAAAAAAAGTAGAATGAACTTGAAATAAAACGTAGCAATATGAACTTGAAAAATTAATGATATTTTTATATGTTTTATATATAAAAATCTATATTTTTTCTTTTTCTCTTTTTTTTATTTTTATAACATGGATACTCCTGTTTATGAATCGGCCTCATTGTTGTCATCTTCTTCAATGTACTCATCCAAAATGTACTCATCATTATCACGTTTCTTGAATAGCTTTATCCTTTTACCTGCAATCAAAGTTTTTAGTGCAACACCATTTAATTCACAAAGAGCGTACGTACCATTGTTGTTGACTTTTGATACAATGTATGGCCCAAACCACCGTTGAGTGAGCTTTTTGTGTGCATCATATTGAGAGTCAAATGTACTATCATAAATGAGCACCCAATCTCCTACTTCAATTGGCTTAGGACGCAATCGATGCGTTTTATCAAAATAATGCTTGTTCTTCATTCTAGATTCTCTTAATTTTTCAACGGCATCATCAAGTCTTAATTTACCTTGTTCTATCTATCTAATGCACAAACTCAAAAAATCATCAGTAGACATGTTTTCACACCAAGGCAAATGTGACCATGCAAAAATATGAGACTGAATTGGAAACAATGGTTTTTGACAGTACATGAGTTCAGCAGGCATATACCAGTAGTATGTGTGCATGTCATTCTATCTGCCCAAAGTGCAAAAGGTAAGAATCTAGGCCATTGTTTGATGTCACCATTACATGCTTTAGATATGGCTTTGACAATAGGTGGATGCCCTCTCTCTATTTTACCATTGGCCTCTGGATTATATGCAGTAGTAAGAGACAAATGAATATCGTGATGTTCAAAGAACTCTTTAGCTTCTCTCGCATTGAACTCTCCACGATCAGCAACTACTTTCTCTATGTACCCAAAGCGACTTATGACATCTTCAAGCAAGAATTTCAAAACATTGTAAGTGGTCTTAGATCATAGTGCACATCGCTCTACATGATTAGTTAAGTCTCCTCTTGCAAGTACAATTTAATGCATTTTTTCAATACCTTTAGTCATAGTTATTGTTGGAGATAGATGTCTGCGGAAGCACACGAACAACACAAGGAAGAAGAAGAAGCTTGGATCACAAACACACAATACTGAATGTATTACTAGAGAATGTACAAAGATAAGTAGCCCTTTAGGGTAATAGGCGTATATACAAACCGGGGAAAAGAAACCTCCTAAAGAGGGAAAAAAGTGCCCCGGCGGTCCTAGAGTGTTCACACACATCACTACCTAAAGATATCAACAAATCCCCCCTGGGAGTGATGCGGTGAACAAGTAGCTGGCACTCATGTATAAGGAAGTGCCAAGCTATGTGGAAATCACTCCACAAAAGGAAGTAAGCCCAAAGCTTTGCGGAAAGCTTCAAACTTCTCCCTAGGCAGAGCCTTGGTGAAAAGGTCTGCAATGTTCTCCTGCGTGGGCATATATGCCAAGCTAATCTCCCCAGTAGAGAACCTCTCCCTGACATAGTGATAATGCACCTCAATGTGCTTAGTGTGAGCATGGAACACAGGGTTCCTCGCAATGGCCAATACGCTCTGACTCTTAGTGAAGATGGTGGTGGCAGGAGACTGGCCAACACCCAAATCAGCCATAAGGCATTTGAGCCACACACACTCAACAGTCGCTATGAAAGCTGCCCTATACTCAGCCTCACAACTAGAAGTGGCCACAATAGGCTGCTTCTTGCTGAACCAAGATATACATGAGCTACCAAGCATGAAGCAAAAGACACTGGTGGACACAAGAGTATCATAGCAACCAGCCCAATCTGACTCAGAAAAAGCATGCAAATCTGGCGGTAGTGATCCCCCCCTCGGATAAAACAACCTAAGTAGCTGAGTACCACTCAAGTAGCAAAAGATGCGCTTAACTGCCTTCCAATGCGTGACTCCTGGGCAATGCATAAACCTGCTCATCTATGAGACAGCAAACTGAATATCTGGTCGAGTAATGCATAAGTAAATCAAGCATCTAGCAACTTGCTGATAGAGAACAGCATCAAATGCATCTCGAGCATCATGAAGACTCAATTGTAAACCTGTCTCCATAGGAGTGGCAATAGGCTTATAGTCTTCAAGGCCAAAAAGCTACAATAATGTGTCAATATATTTCGTTTGACACAAAGTCATTCCACCATCAACTTGCATAAATTGAATGCCCAAATAGTGATGCAAATGCCCCAAATCCGGCATCTCAAATGAGGCATGCAAATCAGCCTTGAAATCAGCAATATGCTTCTCAATAGGACCAGTGAGCAGCATGTCATCAACATAGAGAACAATGATCAGAAACACATCATTAGCATGCTTAACATATAAGGTGCTTTCAGTTGGAATGTTCTGAAAACCATGTGCAACCAGATAGGCATGTATCTTCTCATACCAAGCACGTGGTGCTTGCTTTATACCATATAATGCCTTCTTTAACCTGTAGACCTGGTTTTTATGCCCTTTCTACACAAAGCCACGGGGCTGAAAAACATACACTTCTTCATGCAAGTCACCATTCAGAAATGCTGTTTTAATGTCCAACTGATGTACATTCCACCATGATGGGCTGCAAGTGCACACATGCTCCTAATAGTAGTCATACGGCATGTAGGTGCAAAGGTCTCATCGAAATCAATGCCTCTTTCCTGCGCATAACCATTTGCAACAAGCCTAGCCTTATACCTGTCAACTGTACCATCAGGTTTACACTTCAGCTTGTATACCCACATAGTGCCAATGGCCTTCTTGCCAGGAGGCAAGTCACATAAAGACCATGTACCATTCTTCATTATAGCATCATATTCAGATTTCATAGCAGTCATCCAATTTTCTGAATTCTGTGCTTCAACAAAAGAAACAGGCTCATTCTCATCACAGAGACTAGACGCAGCCATAGCATAGCAATCTGATGCAAAGGAGGCACTATGAGAGCCTGAACGAGCATGATATGACAAAGGTGCATCTAATTTGTTGTCACGCAAAGTCTGCACCAACCATTTTGGCATAGTTTTTTCCTGCTCAATATCAGCTCTCTCATCAACAAGTGCATCATGTAAATCTGCATTAGAAATGGAATGATCTGCATCGTCATATGAAACCTGCATAGGCTGAGAAGTTACCTCATTAGGACCAGCACTAGACTGTCCACCTGTAAAAAGAGGCATCAAAGTATCATACATGTCTTTAAAGCTAACAGATGTCTCCTTAGTACATGAAAGCAATGGCTGAATAGCATCTTCCACAAAGACAACATCACGGCTAACCAGAATGCGTTTAGTCTGTTGATGATACAGACGATAGCCTTTACTTTCAGAACTGTACCCAACAAAAATACATTTTACTACCTTATCATCCAATTTTGTGCGATTTTGTTGAGGCACTAGTGCATATGCCAAACAACCAAAAACACGTAGAAGCCTCATATGGAGTGATAGACTGCAGTGCTTTAGTGGGACACCTGTTCAGTATATATGCTGCACACATGATAGCCTCAAGCGAGAAACTATGTGGTAAAGCCTGACTCTTGACCATGCACCTTGCCATCACCATGAGTGACCTGTTCTTATGTTCAGCAACTCCATTTTGTTGAGGTGTATACGGCACTGTACACTGGTGTTTTATCCCACGTTCAGCCAGAAATGCATTAAAATCAAAAGACATATATTCCCCCCCTTGATCAGAGTGGAGGGTGCCCATTTTACATGCTGATATATTTTCAGCCAAAACCAAAAACTATTTAAAGCACATGAGCACTTCGGACTTTACTTTGAGTGGATATACCTATGCATGCCTGGAAAAATCATCAATGAAAGTCACGAAGTAAAGGTAATTTCCAAAAGAGTGTGTTTGCATAGGACCACAGACATCACTATGTACAAGTTGCAATTTTTGTGTAGCTCGAACTGAACCATCTTTTGGAAAGGAGGAACGCTACATTTTGCCCAAAATAGAGCCTTCACAAACATGATTTCCAGGTGCCTCAAGTTTGGGCAAAGAGGACACCATTTCAGATTTTTGCAGGCATAGCAAACTAGCAAAATTCAGATGACCAAAGCGTGCATGCCAAAGCTTTGCATCTGACATAGCCTGAGAATCATTTATTGCACATGCCAAATCATTTTCAGATCTTTCATAGTCTTGAGCTTATACAGCCCACGACATAAAATGCCAGAAGCAATAATCACATCGCCATTTGACAGATCATGAATTGTACACCTGTCATCAGCAAATTTCACAACCAAGCCAATCTTGGCTAATGCAGAAACTGATAACAAGTTCTTCTTGATCCCTGGCACAAATAAAGCATCCGACAAAGTGAAAGAACTACCATCAACAGTAGTCAAAATGATCTTACCAACTCCCATAACAGGATAAGAGGACATGAAGAGTAGAAGCAAAACTGTGACATGAATCAGGAAGACCATTCAGAACGTTCTGCACAAGTGAGCTATCTGGTATAACCTCATCAACAAAAATCAACTGTTCCTTCAAGTCTTTGATGTTTGTTAGGAAACTGTCCATAGAATCACCTTCAATCATGTGCTGACTCTCCAACTGTTTTCGAAGGTAAGCAACGCGAGCCTCATTCCTAGCTTGGTACAATGTGGTAAGTGTATCCCAAGCATCCTTAGTTGTTCTGCAAGAGCGAATATGAGGAATAATGGCACGTTTGACAGACAAAGCTATCAATGCATGTGCTTGGGCATCTCTTCCATCCCAACGAATCTGCTTTGTAGTAGGTGCAGCAAAAACAACACTACGAACAGGAATCTGCACAATATCATCTTCGACAACATCTTCATCAGCTCTAGCACCTGTATTTGCAGTACCTCTTGTTAGAGGTGTAACAGGACATCTTTCAACACCCTGCACAATGTTCCACAATCCTTTTGCAACCAATACATGTCGCATCATATAAGCCCATAATGGGTAGTTGGTACCATCCAACTTATCCTCAACATCCAACATACGAAATACATCACTGCTTTCAGCCATGGCCGGTGACTAAAATACCTTGATGCAAAAAATTGACTATATCTCAAAAAGTTGAACAGAACTGCCCAGACGAGTTCTGCTAAACCTGTAGCAGACTTTGAGACGCTTATACTGGCGAACACAAACAGGTTTATACATTTGGCACAAAAAGACAAAATAGCCTGCACAAGCGCTATGATAGTGTGTTTGCAGGTCGAAACGAGCTCAGATCGCGATTTCGGCATCCTAGATTGCAAACGGAGGAGTGTCGACGGCACCCTAGCTGAAGTAACGACCTACTCTGATACCAATTTTTGGTGATAGATGTCTGCGGAAGCACTCGAACATCACAAGGAAGAAGAAGAAGCTTGGAGCACAAACACATAATACTGAATGTATTACTAGAGAATGTACAAAGAAAAGTAGCCCTTTAGGGCAATAGGCGTATATACAAGCCGGGGGAAAAAAACCTCCTAAAGAGGGAAAAAAGTGCCCCGACGGTCCTAGAGTGTTCACACACATCACTACCTAAATATATCAACAGTTACAAGATCTACTACCCACTTGTAGTGAATACAGGGTGGATAAGTAGGATGCAATGGATCTCTATGTTTGACTGATGAATGAAGTTGACAAGTAGAACATGTAGAAACATAGCTACTAATGTAAACATACATCTTAGGCCAATAATAGGTACTTCTAAGTTTTTCATATATTCCAAAAAATCCTTTATGACCTGCCCATAATGTCTCATGCATTTCCTTCATTACTTGCAATTGAAGACCTCGTTTTCCTAGGACTCGTTGTGGATTTTTAACCTTACCCTTAGCATGTCTCCAAAGATAATGGTTATATAGGAAAAATTTATAAGCTCGTTTCCAAATGTTATGAAATCTATTCGTAGTCCAGCTAGGTAATGTTTGTAGTGTACTCAGATACTTTCCTATGTCTCTCCATTCATTTTCGTTCTCAGACTCATGAAATTTCTCATACTCATATATACATGGAACATAGTCAACTAAGTTCACATTCTTTATT
This sequence comes from Ceratopteris richardii, assembly GCA_020310875.1. NCBI lineage: Eukaryota > Viridiplantae > Streptophyta > Polypodiopsida > Polypodiales > Pteridaceae > Ceratopteris > Ceratopteris richardii. The sequence continues at coordinate 70,923,118 of CM035418.1, read as the reverse complement.
GGATCACTTTCAAGTCATCAAATCTAGCTCTCGATAACATATCAGCAACTGAGTTTGACTTACTTGAAATATGAACTAACTCAGAATCATCTAAGCATGGCTATATCAGGACATGAACAATTGGCTATAATTCCAATGAGAGACAAACAATGAGTCTCAACTTTGACATTTGCACCAATGAAATATTCTTTGTCTGTTTTCAAAGCTGTTACCATACCCCATAGTTCTCGTTTGATTTGTGGATATTTTCGTTGTGTTTCATGTAAAATTTTGGCACCAAACCTAATTGCATATCTATTCCCTTCACTATCATCTTGACTTTATGACCCAACCTATACCAATAGGACTAGTATCAACAATCAATATAATAGGTTTGTTAGTAGAATAGTCTACACGCTTAAGGATGGGAGCTTCAAGCAATAATTTCTTCAATTTACGCATAGGTTGAGTGTGTTTGTCAGTCCAAATAAATTTTTGTTTCTTCCTCAACAAGTCATAGAGAGAATTAGCAACATGAGCAAAGTGTGGGATCCAAATAACATAAAAGATGCAAGCACCAAGAAATCTGCGTACCTCACTCACGTTGTTACATGTTTCAGAAATCTTGCTAATGGCATCAACTTTTTGTGGGTATGGCTTTTGACCATAATGACCACATAAATGTCCAACAATAAGAACCTCGTTGACACCAAAAACAGATTTTTCTATGGAAAATGTGAGACCTACCTCTTCAAACCATTGAAATATGCTTTCAAAATCAGAGATATGGTCAAGAACAAATTTAGGACATCCAGATGAGTCTAAAGAAATGTCCTTTACACGTTCCTCACTCCTTTTAATTGGAATAATGAATGGCATAGTTATATGAGGGATAAAATCATGTAAGACCATATTCATAGCACTCATCATATGAGCCACACAATTAGTCGCTCCTTGAGGTAAAGTACACATTCGCACTAAGCGTAAAGGAGATTTCATTATGATTATGTCACGACTATCAATTGCTAATTGGAATTGGTCATATCCCAAATATAAATCACCCATTGAATAGATAGAATGTCCTAAAAAGGATTCAGCAAACTCATCTACAATGGGTCCTGTTCCTACATTCCTTATAGTGACTTTATTGACGGGTTGGAGATCTTGAATAAAACATAGTTTCACATTCTTTTTAGGCACAATGAACCATCTATTTGAGTAAGGTGCAAAAGATGGCTCTAAAATTCTCATGTTCATCTTCTCCTTAAGTAGTTTCATTAGCTCAGGTAAGTGAGCCTTTGGAATTGGTATAGGGCGAAGATTCCATGGAATATGTGGAATAATAAAGTTTATCATGGGTGCAACTAGCTTAGGATCTACACAACCAATCTCATGAGCACACAAAGTAAAGGATTTTCCATGGCTACATATGACTCTCTCAAATTTATCTCTCTCTGCTGGCAAAAGAAAGTCATCATCTCTACCAATTTTCACCTGTTTCATTGTCTCATCCGTGAATGTATGTCCTATGTTTTTCTTATCCCAAAGAATTGGATCATTTTTCACATCAATAATCTTTTTGTTACTTCCTTGGGGTAATGGTTGAGCTATGGGTTTGATTTTTTTGTCTACACTTTTGTACTTTGTTTCAACTAAGGCATCATGTGTTTGGTTAAATTTTGAGCACTTGTCAACATTGAGAGCATATTCCTCGATAAGAGCATACTCATCAAGGGAAGAAAGAAAAATAATATGGGAATTAGATTTTTGTTGAAGACATAACTCTAACTCCTCAAGAGTAGGGAAACAATGAGATGTCTTAATCACATGCTCAATGTTCTCATCATGTTCCATGATTTTGTTATTTTTATATTTTTTTTGGGTTTTTTGGATAAAAGACTTGGATAATTGAATCTTATGAAGAAAATCTAATCTAGAATGTGGAAAATAGAGTGAAAGACTATTGTACATGTTGGTTGGATGCGAGATGTCAAACCAATATCCATAGTTGTCCCACTCAACAATGGATTCTATCTGAAATATTGATCATATGTAGCTCCAAACATGAATCGAGGTGCACAATCACTACAAGCATGCTCATGAGCCTGAGTAACAATAGGTTTCTTTCTAATTGACAATCGATTCCTAGGATGATTTACTCCTACCGTCATGACTTGAAGTGATTGCATTCCATCCTTAGACTTAAATCTAGCATAGGTAGACCCATCATCCATGGCTTTAGTTTCCATACGACTCTCACAAATAAAGGGTTGACCTAAGAGAACTTCATAGGAGCATTTATATTGAATAAAAAAGTGAAACTCTTCTGTGATTCCTCCTATGGATATGGGCACACTAGCACAAGCTCCATACAGGGTGCCTACACCATTATCTGCAATTCTCATATGCCATCCACATTCTTTATCTATGGGCCATCGAAACATATCATAGACTTCTCTTGAAATCACTCTCATTGATTTCGGAGCCGAAATCTACTAATGCATTTATAGTGATGGTGTTCTTGTCATTTTTCCTATTTTAACATGCATCTCTGATGTACCTCTAGACCAAAATTTTCTTTTAAAGTGACTTTTAGGATTGCCTTCATGATTTTCATGGTCAGGTTGAATAGGCCCTAAGAAATTTTTATTAACATTTATCATCATCAAAGCCCTCTTCATATGATTCATCAAAGTTTAAGGCTTCATTCATAGCTTGATCTTGATCTAGAGAATCTTGCATCTCCATATCTAGATTAAGCGGAAACCTCTTCCTTTTAATTAGGCCAATAAATTTATCTTTAAAAACACGCTTTGCAATAGAGAAAACGTGTTCTAAAGACATAGTCACTTGACTCTTAACCAATATGTCATCTAAAATCTCCATAGGATCTATTTTTCTCTCAATTTCTGAAATCAAGATGGCTTTAGTTTTTCTCTTTGATTTCTTTTGTTTTTGCTCAGGATCTTGTTTTTCTTCATGTTCTCATGTTTGGTCTTCAGTTTGTTGTGATTGTTCTTGTTTATCTAAAGGCTTTGGTTCTGTTTTTCTTTGCTTTGTCTTCTTCCCTTTTTGTCTCTCCTCTTGTTTTTGTTCATTGGGTTGTGATTCTTGTTTTTTATCTTTGGATTGTGATGTTTCTCCCTGCTCTATGATTCTTTCTATTCCCTCTGAGGTTTGTTTTCGAGTCACTCTTCTTTCACTAGGCTCATCTTCATCTCTTTTTTGTTTTTCTTCTACATTGGATATGTGAGAAATAAGAGATTGATCTTCTATCGGTGACTCCCAAGCCGTTATTCTCCTAATCTCATCTTGTGCTCTTACTAAAGCCTCTATGGAAAAGTCACCTTCCTTTGTGGATTTACTTGATTCTACTTGTTGTTCATCAACAACTTCTAGTTTCACTCCTCTAGTTCCTACGTCCGTTATGGTTATATTTTCATAGTGTTTTTTCATTCCTCCCTTACCATAATTTCCTTGCAAAGGTAGCCTAGATCGATAGTCACATATTTTCTTGTCTATGTCTATTACTAATCGTTGCTCCTTAGCAGCCTTCAATAGTTCACAATCTCTCAAAAAGTGCTCTAACGAATCACACCAAGGACACCTACGAGGGCCATGCACAAAACCATTTTGATTCTGAGGATTTTGATTAACTTGTGGTGGGAAATTTTGAAATTGAGGATTTTGTTGATAAGGTATTGCTTGAGCAGGATAATTAGGATTTTGATAAGGTAATTGCTGTATTTGAGGAGCTTGGGGAGCAACATGTGGTACTTGAGGTGCAAGAGGAGCTTCCATAGTATATGGTTGATGATTTTGAAAATTTTGATTTTGAGGATTTTGAAAAGCTATTTGAGAAGCTTGAGGATACATGTTTTGATACATTTGAGGATTTTTCACATGAGGATGATGATTTTGCATTGAAGGATTATGCATTGGAGGAACTTGATATGCTTGCATAGGAGCTACTTGTGAATTTTGATTGGTAGCTATAACATGTCGATTAGGCTCATGAAAAGACATTGGGTTCATTTGATTTTGGAAATTTTTGGTGTAATTAGATTGTAAAGCATCTATAGTCTTGGCCAAATTAGATTGTGTAGCAATAAGAGTTTCCATTTGCTTAGTGAGAATTTCCACTTGAGATTGTTGAACTACACTTTTATTTGGCTCTACTTAAAAACCTTGAGTAGGCTCCATCATTTGAGGAATAGAACTAGAGTAAAAAAGCATAGCATGGGATTTTTCTCTAACTTGCTCCTTAGTTTGTGGAAGGCTAGCTTGAGGAATACTAGTTTGTTCATAAAGCATGGATTGTCTTTGATGTCTATGGGCTACAACCTCTACTACTTTACACACTTTTTGCCAATTGTGAGTAAGACCATAGCGCTTATTCGGCTCTTCTAATTGCCATTCAACCTCCCTACGAGTTTCAGGATGAAGAAGCTTAAGAAAATTGATCACAAGATTAGGTTCCAAAGTTATCTTATCCTCATCAGGGAGTCGTTCATAGCGTCTAATATACTCATTTCGTAGGTGAGTAATATAGTTACTAGGCTTTGGGGACTTGACCCATCGTAAGAATCCATCCCGATTATGTTGGCTATAATCTTCAAGATAGAATTCTTTGAGCATCTCCTTTCAAAAATCACTTCAAGGAAGACTATCATATTGAGTGACACGGTTTATGATAGAGCTATCAACAATTCATTCAAAGAATGATATCAAAAGATCTTTGGGAAGACCAAAAATCATAGCTTTCTCTTCAAACAAATCTAAGTAGCTTGTAATGTTGATGCCATTGAATTTTGCCTTCTCTCTCAACATAGAAGAGACTATTATTTGGCCTTGTTTCTCAACAATAAGGGATTTGAATCCTTCCTCCATCTTATGTGAATAAGCGAGTGATGCAGGATATTCTAGATCTCTCACAAATGCATTTACTTCATGACGAAGATGTGCACGATATTGTGAGAAATCCAGTGCAACAATCAAGAATGATGATGATGATATGATAAGGATGAAAAATATGAAACAAAAAATATGGATCACAACCTCCCAACAAGATCAGAAGTAATGCCACGAAGCATTTCACGTCGGGTTTAAATGTGGAGGTGATGGCAATCCGGGTGGATCGGGTCCGGTCTTGGCACACATAGAGTGTATCAAGCTAGTGAGTGTTGGAAGGTTTATGTAATAAAAAACGCAGAGGTGAAGATGAATTTGGGTATGGGGGGAAGAGATGTCATGATTTGATTACAAAAAGGGGAACATATGAACACAAGATAATCGCATGAACATGAATGATGAGTACAAAAGAAACCATTCACATGAATCAATTCAGAAAGGAAGAATGGTCCAAAAATATGGAGCTTCTTAAACACTTTACAAATTTAATTCACATTCATAAGTTCTTTTGAATGGAATGAATGCATGATGAGAAAAAAAACTAAAACCACACACATGAATGAGTCTCAAAAGGAAGAATGGACCAAGAATGGAGCTTCTTATACACTTTCGAAACTAAAACATATGCATGGGTGTTTGTGGGTGGTCAGAATGCATGTGGTTCATGATTTATGAATGAAAAGAAAATTATTCTCTCAACCTTAATGGATCATCCTCAGTGGTTCAACGCAATACTGCGGAGCCTTCTCACACATAGAAAGAGATAGAAGGTGACATGTAAAAAAATAGAAGAGACAAAGAGATAAGAGACATGAGACATGAATTAGATGATCTTGTTATGATAAAAATATACATGAATGTTGTGAAACGTCAAGTTAAGCATTCTACTGGTCAAAGGTGGTCCGCACGACCCTCTCACCATGACACTTCAACCGAATGTCACACGTAAGAGGATAGGTCCCACTTCATTGGCCCTATGTCTTTCTAGGATTGTATGTGTTTCTAAAGAAGTCTAAGATAGATAAAACCAGCTCTAACTCACTCACATGCTCCACTAAGGGTGAGCAAAGAAAGAGATATTGGGTTTATGAGCCTATCCTAGAGAGGAAGTCTAAAAATTGAATCTAGGAACCATGCTCTTACTAGCCCACCTTGGATCCTCACACGCTCAATTGAGGGTAATCGTCTCAAGGAAACCATGTGCTAGCAAGGGCCCTATGGATGCCTAAAAATGATGCTCTAGGAGTTTGGAGGGGGGTTTATATAGTTTTTGAATGAATTTGGGCCCTTGGATCTAGAGAAATCAACTCTCAACCCTAAGATCAGCTTCTTTTGATTACAACCATTGGATTTATCAAATGGATGGTTAGGATTGGTTCTTTATATGATATCTGGGGCAAAGGGGAGGAAAATAGGCGCCTTCATTCTCCACCATTGGATCTAGGGCTGATTTGGACCATCGGATTAGTGCTAACATCAATTTGGATAAGATAAGCCACTATTTTTGGAGAAACTTTGCATTATTGATCTTTGATCATCAAAAATAGCTTATCCGGTGAAAAACGTTGTGGATCCTCATTCCTTTATGTTTTAGTGCATCTCCACCCTTGAATATGAGCTCATCTTCATCGTACAACATGGTTCAATCATTGTTTTCCATGTGGTAGCCCTTCAAGCCTTCAATTTTCTTATTCTAGGACATTGCGATGACCTTGAAAATTGGATTTTGTGCTCTTTTACCCTTCAAATATCCTTTGATGAAGATAAAAATTTGTAGGGCTATGTTTTGAAAGGCCTCCTCTAGGAATATGAGGAAAAAACTCCCATCTCAATCTCCCTTATACAAGTTTGACTACATTTGGAAGCTTGCAAGGTGGCATTAAGGTGTCTAGGAAGCTCTGATAGCCTTGAAACTTTGTACAAATATGTAGGCTAACATGGTCTTTATACATGCCAAACCATATGGCTAAAAAACATTCTGATACAAGATTTTGTAGGGCTTAAGTGGAAAAATTATATTTTTTACAAAATGCACATGGCATATCAATGTGCTAGAAAATCCATTTTCATGCCGTATCTTGTACAAGAAAGCCAGAGTCCTAGTCAAATAGACTGATCAGCATAACAAACTCTCTCCATCCCCAATCCTTGGCTACCTTTGAATACCGATTTTGAGACTCTTTTGTCACTGAACGATCCTCAAAGCGTTGATTTACAACACAAAGCCGATGGCTTACAAAGCAGCTCGAGTCAACAAAAGTATTTCAAGGGTCAGTGACCTCCAAAAACATAGATCCATTATCTCTTTGAAAGTAATAAAATTCTCAACACACCATGTAAATCTTTTACAAAATAAAGTTGTTCAACACTACAATGTAGTAAAACAAGAATTTGTGTTAAGTTCAATCTGTTCAGATAGTTGAGCTTTCAAGTGTCCAGAATAACAACAATACTTTGAAGCGTTAAATCTGTTTGAAATTGCATCAAAATACATTAAAAAGATCTTTATCCATACTATTCAAGCACTTAAACTCTAAAGTTCGCTTCAGAATTTGCATTGTCAAACGTGCTATGAGTAGAACACTAATTACTTGATCATGACGATTCTTCTATGCTAGTTATTCCATGCTATTATCTCTTCACAAGAAATGTTGAAAGTACAACTACATTGATTTCATTCAAAAGTATTCATCAATAAGAAACAAGTTATCAACGCACATGTTTTCATCTGGAGTCTCTATGCAAAAGTTTATAAGCCCTTGGTAATTATTGTCACAGTGAACAGTTTCCATTGACTCACTTAAGTAAACAAATAAATTATCATTAAAACTCAAAGATTTTATGACAGTACATAGGAATGCATCGTACAACTTCTCATAAATGCATAAGTTCAAAACCAATTTATGTTCAGTTTGTTTTTATATTCAGTTGACATAGGAATAACACATGGCCGTGAATTATATTCCTTTGATATCTGTTGCACAACGCTTATTAAAATAGCAATTTCAAATACATTCTTTGTATGTGTTCTATTTCTGCCATATCATAACTTTGAATTTTGTCGCCTCCAGCAAGACAATAAAACCACAAACTAAAACTTATTTGTATACGTCACAGGAGCGCAGATTCTCGAACAATCTTCTATTCTTGGTGACAGTTACTCAGCTTCGCAGATCAACACTAGCCATCCAGCAATAACTTCCTATGAGACAAAACCTCCATTGATTAGAACTGCAAACCTGTGAACTCCATCAGTTTCGATGCTCTCTGATCATGGGCGTATCTTCTTGTTCACTTGCGCATACATTCTGATTAACATGCTTGTTCCAAGGCAATAGAGAGTTTTCCCCTCTAGAAACCTGTTCAAAGTTCTTAGCAACTCTTCTTATGTGAATTTCACTGCTCAAAGTCCTTCAAAATCCTTCTGCAGCCAACTTCCTTCACACCTCCCAATGTTAACTTCCGAAAAACTATTTGGACTGAGGAGCCTTTCCCTACCAGTTGAGGATGAAGCAGACTTTCTTCACTCCTACACGGTCGCCCAACAAAGAGTGTGCAGCAGACCTTCTCGGACTTCACCTACCACTACTCTTTCTTCTTCGATTCTCTCCCTATGAGAGTTAAAGCTTCACACTGTCCATTCCCCTCCTCTTCCGATGTGAACCCCTCCTCCTCCACCTCTTTCTTACACAATAGTGCGCATGCCAAACTCTATACATCAGTTTCTATTTTTAAACTTGAAGTCATATTCAGTCACTTTCGCATTGTTCTTTTCTTCTATGTTTAAAATTGACTCCATATTACGTTATGGGTCCTTGACTTGCACATAAAAATCATAAATGTTATGGTTCACATGGTCTCAAATCACCTACGGCTTCTCAAGTATCCATAGATACGTATTCAAAGCTCCAAAAGACGATGTCAAATATTTCTTGGAGAGTCATTGCTGAAATTTTGCCATAGCTTTGGATGATTATCGTGAAGATACAAATCTTCACGACAACGCAGAGAAGTGGAGTTGAAGGAGTGCATAGAGAGTGACTAAGGGATTGTGCAGAGAGTGCTAAGCTAGTCCCCCAAGGATCTCAAGGTCTCTTTGCAGTGTGCGCGTGCCGACAGAAGGTATTCATTCCTACCCCTTAGTGAAAGCTTGGTGCAAGGTGTGCACAAGGATAAGCTTGAAGCAGGTGGAGGTCTGGTGCAGAGGAGGCCGGCGGCAAGAAGACTTTGGGATATTTGGTATTTTGTAATTGAGCACTAAGTGTGATTGTGCACAGAAGTATTGGCTTGTATTGTGCTTCAAAGATTGTAATTGTCTTACTGTAATCAATCGACAGAAGCTTCCAAGGTGTATTTCCTCTTCTGGTCATTTCCTTTTCTCCTACAAACCCTCAAACTCCTTCTTGTCTAAGAATCCCCCAACAAAATTTGACACGCACGGTGGGACTTCCAAGGAGATTTGAGCTTAGGAGAAACCAAGTGCAAAGTATAGCAGAGGTCACGTGTCTACAGTGCTACTACAGTGTTACTTCATCAACCAAAAGGTAAATATTCTTATCAAGTGTCTCATATTAAGTGGGCTATGAGCTGCTCATGACCGCAACCCGGTCCCAAACATTGAGGGTCACGTGCAAGCAAACAAGAAGGAAGGTTGTTAGAAGATCCTCCAGTCCACTATCTTCAACCTCATCAGTAAAGACCATGGCGGGACAGGTAGACTTGGAAACCTTACTCTCAAGATTAAATATAAAGTTTCCTTCTTTCAAAGGCCTAGCTCAGGAGGATCCGGATGAACACATTAGAAGGTTTTTGGCACTATGTAAGACTAGAGGCTTAATGGGTAGGGAGGATGCCTTTTTGATTCTCTTCCCTGCCACATTAGAGGGATTAGCAGATAAATGGTTCAGCCAGTTTGCTGAAAACCATTTTACCACTTGGGATGTGATGAAAGATGCATTTAAACATCAATTCCAGCATGGCAACACTACGGAGATCATCATAGAAGAACTAGAAAATTTGAGATTGGGTCCAGGAGAAAAGTTCCCAGAGTTTGTGACTAGGGCCAAAGCACTAATGGCTAAATTGCCAGATCCACCACACGATTTTTTTGTTAAGAAATGGTTAGCTAAGCCCCTACCAGTGGCCACCCAATGCAAAATAAAAGAATTAGTGTTACCTACAGTCTCCATAGAGGAGTTCATCAACACAGCCACACGCTTGGAGCAGATAAGGCACCAGTATGGAGCAACTTCTTCCCAACCAACATATGGTACAGAAATGGAGGATCCAGTGATCCAGCTAAGGAAGGAGCTGGAGGGCTTAAAAAGAAATAAGCCCTACAAAGAGGAGGAGAATGTTTTTGCTCAGCTGAGAAGGGAGATTGAAGCACTAAAGCTCCAAAAGGAGGAGGAGGCCCAAGCAGAGGAATTGGCTCAGCTACGACAGGAGGTGCAGGAACTCAAAGGGAGTGGCATCAAGAGTGGGCTTTGGTGTTCCATGTGTAGCAAGCGAGGTCACATAGTAAGTGAGTGTCCTCTGTTAAGTGTAACTTGCCAATTATGCAAGAAAGTTGGTCATGAGGCCCATGAATGCCAATCAAGGGGAATGCCTGCAACGACATACTGGACACAAGGAGGATCCTTACCAACCACAAATGTGATGGCTGCTGCACCGAATCAAGGTAACAACTATAATCCTAGACAGAGGAATAACTTTGGAAATGGGCCTAGGAGGCCAATCATCTGTTTTAGATGTGGAGAATGCGAGCATTCAAAAAAAAAAAAGACGACCATTTTTTTTTATTAATTTAATTTTTATTATTTTTATTTTTTTTAATTCTTTTGGCTCAAAGCTTTTGGCTCTGGATCGTGCCTCGATTGGCCGTTTTTTACAAAAATGGAGTCATTTTCATGTTTTTTGGCACCTCTGGACTCAGTTTTTGGCTTTATTTTCCCAAATTCCAACTTTTTCTCTGACTTTTGGTCAAAACCTACATGTTTGGAGCACATTTATCACATGTTTTTATTTCACAACATTGTCCACATGGTCTATTCTCACCTCATCTTCCATTAAGTTTTTATGTTTCCCATATGTACCCTCTATAGCCCTCCAGTTTGATCATTTTAGCCCCCTCCAGACCCCTGATTCCTACTCCCAATCCCTCCCTTTACCAATCTGCCCAGCCACATCCTTAACCCTCCCTGCCCCATCCATCTCCGCACCCTCAGCCCTCCCTACCCCTTCCTTACTACCCTCCCATTGCAACCCTTTGCTTTTCCATGGCAAATTCCAATTTTTGGTTCTTCTTTGGTGCTTGTTCTATCCTGCTTTTGGTGGAATTGGATGTTGCTCAGATGTCCTCTTCAAGTTTTGCAGCTACATTATCATGGTGTCCTATATGCTCAGAGTTTTGGCTATAGCTCTCCGGGACGGAGAGCACATTAGGTGGTGGGCAACTGTTGAGCCCATAAAAGTCATGTTGGTCAAAGTCAACTACAATCAAAGTCAAAAGGTCAAAGTCAATAGGTCAAAGTCAATAGGTCAAAGTCAAAAGATCAAAGTCAACAGGTGCAAAGTCAAAATGCTAAAGTGCAGGTGTCAAAGTGCACAGGTAGTGCACAATTAATTGTCCACAAAGGGTAAATTGGAGAAAGTGGGTTGCAGGTTGCAGAGGTATTTTCTCTAATTTCCCTAAGGTTCAAAGTGTGTTTTAAAGTGTTTTGGAAGGTTCAGATGAACCCCCTTTTATGTGCAAAAGTGAAGACTTAAAAGGAAAATGTGAAGGTATGTGAAGCGGCAGCATACGCACAGGTGGAAGTATGGCCCCTGAAAGAACTTGGAGAAGCTTGTCGAAGGTAAAAAAGTGCGTTTCGAAGTGATGAAGTTTGGTCAAGCCAACCGGCACAAGACCAGCCCTTGAACTTTTGGAGACTCAAATAGACCTTATAGGCATGCTATAAGTGCAAAGAAACACACTATGTACCTTGGAGTATCAAGGAGAATGAGTCGATACAAAACAGATAAGTTCGCGGGTCGACTAGCTCAAAAAACTTACTATCTATGGAAGAGACAATGAACTTCAAATGCCCATAGCGACCAGCGTGATTACAATTAGAAACAATCCTTTTATGGGAGTAATACACATAGGGTTGAGTGTATGGAATGCACAAAAGTATAAGGAATAAGCAAAATATGCTACAGGAATGAATGCGACATTCACCGGTGGTACCTCCTATTTTTCAGGAATACGTAGAGATTGACCCCGAGGCAGAAAAACTGAGATTTCTCCAAATCTGCTAAACCAAATGCTTTGAAAATTTACAGGCATAAACTAGAAACTAATACCTTTCCAATGAGTCCTCTTGCACTCAATTTGGAGCTCTGAGGAGAGAGCAGCAGCCTCTCCAAGATTACTGTTGGCGAAGAAGATGATGCAGAAATTGAAGGAGCAAGACAATGATGGTCACAAGTGTATGTATATTGCTTCCATGTATTTTACAAGTGATTCCAAGTCTTTATATAGACTCTAAGAGTGTTCCACGACTTTTACACTTGCATTTGAATTCAATGAAGGTAGGAATGGTTGTTGGAGGGAATCAAATCACTTTCCTACAATCAAGGAAAAAAGTCAAGATCTTGATTGATCTATTTTTAGGTGATTGATTGCTTGATTGATTGCTTGATTGAATGCAACCTCAACCACCACAAATTCGTGGAATATGGGTACCTTTACATGTGTAAAGCTCAAGGCTTTTACAATGGTAAATGAGCCATCAAAAATCTCTCAAAAAAATACAATAAATGAGCATATGAAAAAGAACTCTCCAACGGATATTCTTTCGATGCGATATCCTTTGATGTAGATCAAATCCACCTCAAGCATAGTGTAAGCTTGATGTTCCAACAGCTCCCCCTCAAGCTAAAGTATGCTTGAGTCTTCATTCTCTGATAGGTTGAATACCTGCCATAGCTTTGAATCTACAAAGCTTTATTCCATCAAGTGCCTTCGTCATCATATCTGCTACTTGCTTTTCAGTCGGAACAAAAGAAATGTCAATCTCCTTTGCCATGAGCTTCTCCCTGATGAAGTGATAATGGACTTCTATATGCTTGGTTCTCGCATGAAAAATAGGATTTGCCGCTAGATGCATGGAACTTACATTATCTCCAAATATGTGAGGTTTGGAACTCACAAGTCCCAAATCTGTATACAATGCTTTTAACCATATTGCCTCTTGAGTTGCTATGGTCAAGCCTCTGTACTCTGCTTCAGTTGAGGATAAAGCAACTGTTGGTTGCTTCTTGGAACTCCATGACACTAGCTTCGAACCTGCAAATGCTAAGTAACCAGATGTACTTTTTCTATCATCCTTAGCTCCTGCCCAATCTGCATCTGAGTAGATTTTGATATCCAAATCGGAAGAGTAAGGATAGAATATACCTTCGTTGATTGTACCTTTGAGATACTTAAGTACTCTCTTAGCCGCATCCATGTGTGGTCTTCTCGGTGAGTGCATGAACTGACTAAGCACTCCCACACTATATGAGATGTCTGCCCTTGTGTGAGTAGCATATATCAAGCTACCTACCAAGCTTTGATACTCTTTTATGTCTTCAATTTTCTCACCTTCATAAACACTAAGTTTATGATTCATCTCCAAAGATGTACCTGCAGGTTTAGTGTTCTCCATTTTGAACTTGAGAAGAAGATCCTGAATGTATCTTCTTTGAGTCAAATACATTCCTTCATCTGTATATATCACCTGCATACCTAGGAAATATGTGAGCTCACCTAGGTCACTGATTTTGAATTCCTCTTGCATGTGTCTCTTGATCCTTTGAATGCCATTTAGATCATCACCTGTCACAATAATATCATCTACATATACACATAGATAGATAACCTCATTGTGATCCCTTTTGATGAATAGAGAAGGATCGGAGCTGCTAGCTTTGAACCCTTGGTCTTGAAGATATGTAACCAACCTGTAATTCCAAGCTCTTGGAGCTTGTTTCAATCCATATAATGCTTTCTTAAGTCTGCAAACATAAGATGGATGATTAGGGTTTTCAAAACCTGGTGGTTGTGACATGTATACCTCTTCACTTATCCAACCATTTAAGAATGCATTTTTCACATCAAGTTGGAGGAGTCTCCAATTCCTTGCAGCAGCTACACTTATCAATGTCCTGATTGTAGTCATCTTTGCAACTGGTGAGAATGTTTCCTCATAGTCTATACCATGAGTTTGTGAGCATCCTTTGGCAACTAATCTTGCCTTGTACCTGCAAACTGATCCATCTGAATTTCTTTTAACTTTGTATACCCATCTGCAACCAATTACCTTTTGATTCGGCGACATTGGAACCAAATCCCAAGTGTCCATTTCCTTCAATGCATCTATCTCTTCGTTCATGGCCTTTTCCCAATTAGGGTTTCCCTTTGCCTCTTCATAGGTTGAGGGTTCCTCTGAAATAGATTCTTTTGCCAAGTAGATTGAATGCTTTGTAACAAATGTGGAATCATATCCATACCTTTCTGGTTGTTTCTTCTCTCTTGCTGATCTTCTAGGTACTTGTTTGGAGCATTCTCCAACCTCTTGCATCTTTGCTTTGCCTCTTGACTTCCATAGCTTGTAATCCCTTTCTCTTTCATCTTGGTCATCGTCTGTATCACTTTTTGGATTCTGGACCTGTGTATCATGCTTCCTTCCTAATTGATGAGAGTCAGAATCAAGATCATATGGTAGTGTTACCTTTTGTTTGTCTTCATCATACCAAGACCTGTGTTCTTCAAACACAACATCTCTACTTGTAGTGAATTGCTTGGTTGAAGGATTGAAGAACCTGTAACCCATCTGAGTTGAATCATATCCAATAAACACTGCCTTTGTTGCCCTTTCATCTAGCTTACCTCTTATTTGTGATGGTACATGAACATAAGCTAAACAACCAAAAACCTTGCAATGTCCAAGACTAGGTTTTCTTCCATGCCATGCTTCATAAGGAGTCATACCTTGAAGTGATTTGGATGGTAGTCGATTGACAAGGTATACTGCAGTTGAAATAGCTTCTGCCCATAGATAATGTGGCAACTTCTTCTCTTCAAGCATTGTTCGGGCTGATCCAACCAATGTCTTGTTTCTCCTCTCTGCAATTCCATTTAGTTGAGGAGAGTACTTGGTAGTCACTTCCCTTTTGATACCTTTTTCCTGCAAGAACTCATCAAAATCTTTGGAGAAGTATTCTCCCCCTCCATCAGATCTGACCTTCTTTAGTGATCTACCTGTATGATTCTCCACATGTGCAAGATACTTCTTGAAGCAATCAAACACTTCATTCTTACTCGTGATAAAGTATAGAACAGTCCATCTACTATGGTCGTCAATAAATGATACATAATACCTTGATCCTGCCAATGAAGGTTCTTGACTTGGTCCCCATACATCTGTATGTACTAAGTCCAATAGGTTGTTGTGGATGTAGCCTCTGTGGTTGAATGGTTGTCTTTGTGCCTTCCCAATCTGACATGCATCACACCTGTTGATCATGTGTTGCTTTGATATGTTCGGCAGTCCTAGAACACTTTGATCCCTGCATATATCCTTCAAGGTTCTTTCATTCACATGAGCAAGTCTCTTATGCCACACTTCAAGCTCACTTAGGGTTTGAGACCCAAAGTTGAATAGAGCAATGTTCCTGGTTTCTCCTACTTCAAAAGTAAAGAGCCTACCATGCTTCTCACCTCGGGCTATCTTCTTGAAGCCTTGACATGGATCTTCCACAAAAGCTCCATGTTGGGTGAACCTAACTTGCAAGCCTTTTTCAACTATTTGGCCTACACTTATTAGGTTTTTAGTGATAGTGGGTACATAGAGAACCTTACTCAGAATGTTTGTCCTGCCATTGGAAGCTTTGACATTGCCAATCTTCTCCACATTGTGCTTCGTGTCATCCCCTGTTTGCACTTCATGTCTATGCTTTGGACTTTCCAAATCAGATAGAAGAGCAATGTTGCCTGCAACATGATTCGAACATCCTGAATCTATGTAGAACAAATGATCATCTTCTTTACCTTCTTTGTGGCTTAGATTCATGAGAAGCAAAGAGTCTTCATGTGGTTGATCTTCTGAATAATTGTTGTAGTCCCTTCTATTATAGCTTCTATTGTTGTTGTTGAAGTTGTGTCCACCTCGGCCTCTATTGCTGCCATATCCACCTCTTCCACTTCCTTTCTGGGTCTTCCCATTGAACCAACAATTCTGAGTGGTGTGGTTGGTCTTATCGCATATGGCACAAGGTTGAACATTCTGACCTTTCGCTTTGTCTTGCTTCGGTCCTTTCTTCTTCCCTTTCCACTTGCTCTTGCTTGCGAAGTTAGCTTGGGAAGTCTCTTCTTCATCTTCTTCCTTCTTCTTGCCTTTCTGCTTCTTATCCTTCTTATCTGCATATAGAGCACTAGATGAATTTCCATGATAAGAGTTACCTTCCTTTATGCTATTGTTGGCTTCTTGATTGAAGAGTTGTCCAAGAAAGATGTTGAAGTCTGGAGTCTGCACATCCATGATGAGATCATAAGCCGTCGTGAAGGATTGCCATTGCTTATCATTTCGAATGCCGTTGAGAATTTGCCTCATGATGAACTCTTCTTCAATTAGCTCTCCAATGGATGCTAACTGATCCGCAACCTCCTTGACCTTGGTAACAAACTCTGTGATGGTTTGTTTGGGCGTCTTCTTCATTTGGTTGAACTCGTTCCAAAGATGATTCTTTCTTGCTTTGGTACTAGCAGAAAAGAAAGTCTCGAGGGCACCCCAAGTCTCTTGAGATGTCTTGCATCCTCTAATATGTGGTAATAGAAAGTCAGAGATAGAGTTTAGTATGTACGACCTTGCTTGAGCATCCCGTGCGCACCAAAGTGTGAGCTTATCTGTCTCCTCTTGTGTAGGTCCTCCCATGGATCTCGGAATAGGCATAGATTCATCACCTGCTACAATTCCATAAAGATTTCTACCTTGCAAGTAGGCCTCCATTCTGATTTGCCAAGCCGCGTAGTTGTGTCAATCAAGCTTCTCGATCATTGAGGGAAAGCCGTCACCCATCTTGAACTAGCTCTGATACCACTGAAAGAACTTGGAGAAGCTTGTCGAAGGTAAAAAAGTGCGTTTCGAAGTGATGAAGTTTGGTCAAGCCAACCGGCACAAGACCAGCCCTTGAGCTTTTGGAGACTCAAATAGACCTTATAGGCATGCTATAAGTGCAAAGAAACACACTATGTACCTTGGAGTATCAAGGAGAATGAGTCGATACAAAACAGATAAGTTCGCGGGTCGACTAGCTCAAAAAACTTACTATCTATGGAAGAGACAATGAACTTCAAATGCCCATAGCGACCAGCGTGATTACAATTAGAAAAACTCCTTTTATGGGAGTGATACACATAGGGTTGAGTGTATGGAATGCACAAAAGTATAAGGAATAAGCAAAATATGCTACAGGAATGAATGCGACATTCACCGGTGGTACCTCCTATTTTTCAGGAATACGCAGAGATTGACCCCGAGGCAGAAAAACTGAGATTTCTCCAAATCTGCTGAACCAAATGCTTTGAACATTTACAGGCATAAACTAGACACTAATACCTTTCCAATGAGTCCTCTTGCACTCAATTTGGAGCTCTGAGGAGAGAGCAGCAGCCTCTGCAAGATTACTGTTGGCGAAGAAGATGATGCAGAAATTGAAGGAGCAAGACAATGATGGTCACAAGTGTATGTATATTGCTTCCATGTATTTTACAAGTGATTCCAAGTCTTTATATAGACTTTAAGAGTGTTCCACGACTTTTACACTTGCATTTGAATTCAATGAAGGTAGGAATGGTTGTTGGAGGGAATCAAATCACTTTCCTACAATCAAGGAAAAAAGTCAAGATCTTGATTGATCTATTTTTAGGTGATTGATTGCTTGATTGATTGCTTGATTGAATGCAACCTCAACCACCACAAATTCGTGGAATATGGGCTCTATATTTGTACCTTTACATGTGTAAAGCTCAAGGCTTTTACAATGGTAAATGAGCCATCAAAAATCTCTCAAAAAAATACAATAAATGAGCATATGAAAAAGAACTCTCCAACGGATATTCTTTCGATGCGATATCCTTTGATGTAGATCAAATCCACCTCAAGCATAGTGTAAGCTTGATGTTCGAACAGCCCCTCAATTAAAATTTTGGGTTTTAGTCTAAAGTCACTACAGGACAAAACAGTGAGTCGTTGGCTGCCACTTGTAAAGACAATCTTGGGACATCAAAGTGAGCACCAAGATACTATTGCAGTTAGGAGCGTACGTGATCAACACACTAAAATCAAGGCAAGGACTATTCTTGGACCAATCTTAGAGTAAGCAAGAGAAGCATAGTCTAAGTGAAGCAAGAAAGAGAAGTGCAAGAGTCACCAGTGTGCGACGCAGAGAAGTGGAGTTGAAGGAGTGCATAGAGAGTGACTAAGGGATTGTGCAGAGAGTGCTAAACTAGTCCCCCAAGGATCTCAAGGTCTCTTTGCAGTGTGCGCATGCCGACAGAAGGTATTCATTCCTCCCCCTTAGTGGAAGCTTGGTGCAAGGTGTGCACAAGGATAAGCTTGAAGCAGGTGGAGGTCTGATGCAGAGGAGGCCGGCGGCAAGAAGACTTTGGGATATTTGGTATTTTGTAATTGAGCACTCTGTGTGATTGTGCAGAGAAGTATTGGCTTGTATTGTGCTTCAAACATTGTAATTGTCTTACTGTAATCAATCGGCAGAAGCTTCCAAGGTGTATTTCCTCTTCTGGTCTTTTCCTTTTCTCCCACAAACCCTCAAACTCCTTCTTGTCTAAGAATCCCCCAATAGCCATGAACTCCGATGTGATCGATGAGATCACAGATTTTTTGGAAGTCTATATATTAAGATATGCCATAGATATTCCAGCATATGAGTGTAAATGGGTCCCATGTGACGTGCTTTTCTACATTCATAAACGAGATGAGGCATTGCGAAACACTTAAAGCATTTCATGGATATTGTGGAGGCTTCAGGGCACCTGTTAGATGACACAGTGCCCTTAATTAAACAATTAAATAAGAAAAGGAAAATGGGAAGAAAATATCTTTCCTACGTAGCAACAACCATATTTTTTGTGAATGAGGAGCCTGAACCTTCACCCATGGACCTACCCCATCTTGTTACTGGGGGTTTTGTAGATGACAAGAAGGAACCCCAGAGAGAAGCTCTCAACCTAATTGAAGAGAGTCAAAAAATTTCCAGAGAATTTCCTCAAGGAGTAGTGGACAAATTAAAGGAAGCAAGTACACATAAGAGTCCTCCCTCCAACTTAGACCCCGTGGAACCCACTCTACCAGAGGTAGAAATGGAAATGTTTTCAGTTGTGCTTGTCGACGGAGAGGATTTTTTGTTCCTGCACGATATTGAGAAGGCATTCGGTCTACGCCTCGACAAATGCCTTAGTATTTTTTGCTCAACCTCAGATGTTCCCATGGACAACACTTCTGACATTATCAAAAAGGCAACAATTCCACTTGGTGATTCAGTTGCAGAAACCATTGCATTTGTGTGTGAAGAGATTTTGAGCCATGCCAACCAAGATGCCACTAAAGAAGATCTGGTCGCAGCAAGGGAAAGAATTTTGGAGAAGAAGATTCCAACATCCCCTGTTGTGGAGCAAAGTGGCATGGCCCATTCATCGATCCCACTAGATGCAATGGGAAGAGGAGAGGATGAAGATAGGCTTCAAGATGTAAGTCTCTACTGACATATATGGTTGTCTCATATTCATACAAGATGTATCTATTTAATTTTATGATTGTCTATGTGCAGGAAACAATTGAAGTGGATAAATTTGCAGCAAGGAGTGGTGGTGACCGTGTTTCCCGGGGCCATGGCTCTTCTTGGCAAAATACATCGGAAAATCGCCAAAGGAAGATTTGTCATAATCGATAAGGACTTTTCCCCTCAAGGACACTTCATGACTTGGTGTCTGAAGGCCTTGAGCAAAGTTTTGTTCCTATCTACAATAATGCAAGGGACCAATTGTATATTTCTAGTTAGGAAGTCCCTTGCCCCTACTACCCTAGGAGTTAACTTTAGAGGAAAAGTATTAGGTCAAATAGGAATAGCTTTAGGTCGTTTCTGTGGCAGGCCTTTTTTTTTGCATTCCTAAGCCATCCTATGCACTAGGTTACCTATATTGATGGTCTATCTCCCTCAATTAGCACCTTCACTTGGGGAATTGTGGAAGACTCTTCTTATGTGCAATGATTAGAGAAAGTCAAGACTCCTCTGGGTGCATATAAGCATGGAATAATAAATAAGTATGGCAATGGCATGTGCCAATCATATGCCCCAATGTGCATGGCATGTGTTTCCATGGGTTGGAAATGCCAAAAAAAGGCTTGCCACAGAAATGCGGGAATAGGCCCTGCAAAAGTTTTGTAGGGCCCATCCCTGCGTTTCTGTGGCAGGCCTTTTTTTGGCATGTCCAAGCCATGAAATGCATTAAATAGCATTACCACTTGCAACAAGTACATAAAAAAGAATGATACAACTATGAAACACACTTCAAAGAGGTACTGGAAAAAGACACCTAGAAACATAGGAGAAATAAACTTCAAAACATGTACAGTAAGAGATAAACACTTGGGAGATCAAATATGAGAAGACAAAGATTATATTCATCATTTGAGCTTTACAAAATATTCATCATATGGGATATCCAAAAGGTTCTCCAAACAAGGGAGTAAAAATTTTGGTTAAGGGTTATTCCCTCTAATTCTCCTAGCTAGCTGCAAATCTTTAGGTTGTATTGTCACTCTCTTTGCATGGATGGCACATAGGGTAGAGTCCTCCAACATTGATATAAGATACGCCTCTGCAGCTTCTTGGAGAGCTTCAATGGCTATCCCTTGGATACGAAGTCTAGCGCAATAGCGTTGGATCTCTTCCTTCACAACTCTTGCAAATGACCTTCGTGGAATAAGAAGCTCCACAGACTTTTGATAGTGTCAAATCTCTGCAAAGGCTCTGGTTTGCTTTCTACGCCTTTGTGGTGCTCTTGCATTTGGGGGGATGTTGGGTTGTGGTCGTTGTGGTCTACGACGTGGTTGGTAGTTCTTCTTTCTTCTTGGAGGATGCCTAGATAGTCCTGCCTCATCATTTACTTCCTCTACCCGACCTTGCTCTCTTTCTTCATCGGTTGGTCTTTGTCCTTGTCCTGGGGCGAGTGTCTTGCCTCCTTGTGCTACTCGATGGTTCACGGGGATATCATCATTGTTCCATGGTGGCTTATTTATAATTTCTTCATCTGAAGAACTTGATAAATTTGATGTCTCAATCACAACTTTCCTATGTCCTCGTTGTTTGGGCCTTGACTTGATTGGTGTCCTGATTGGGGGCTCATCATCAGATGGGGGAGGGGAATAATTTATTTCTTGAGATACATCTCTCTCTGGTGAAGCTTCAACCCCCCGTGATGGAATGCTACCGGATTGTGTACCTGCAACCGAGCTTCGTCTGGAAGAGTGGCTTGTGGTTCGACGCTTCTTGTGGGGTGTCATCCATGTTGGGCGCTGAGTACCTTGCACATGGCTAGGGTAGACGACATGATCCTTCCTAACAGTCTGCTTTGTGCGTGCCATTCTCTTAGGTTGTAAAGTGGTAAAATGAGGAAGGACACCTCTATTTATAGGCTTTCACTTAAAATTGTACTGTTCACATTAAAATGGATAAAAATTAGTTTTAAGACATTAAAATTATCACAAAAAGAGTAAAATTTTATTTGAAGTGAAAGGGGTTATAAAAACCTTGAAAAGAATAATGCATTTTCAGAGTTTGGAAACTATTTCCAAGCAGAACCCTTGCGGACTTTTTGTGCATGCCATTGGGAATGATGTGTCACGAGGGAGGAGATAAGGAAGAGAGCTCACACACACACTCTCACTCTCAAGGAGGAGCACACACACAAATTGAGGCAAGGAAGAATGATCTTCTTCTTCTTCTATTACATAAAAGGAATGTACAAGAATGACCTAAAAACAAGAATACAACAAGTGCAATATATAAAGACCAATACATAAGGAAAAACCTAATGTCCGCGAATGAGTGAGCTGGCAAGAAACAAATTGCCATCGCTCTCCGTAGATAAATCTAATAAAGCTCAATGAAGTATCCCTGACATATACCGGTGTGACCACTATACATGTCAAAGAAACGAAAAACTGGTACGTGTCATCCTGGATCATCACATGTTGAGGTTGATATCTCAACACTCCCCCTCAAGCTCAACGCCATATCCTGTGATCCAAGCATCTTCTGAAACTTCTTCAACTTCTCAACTCCAAGTGCTTTGGTGAAAATATCAGCAACCTGCTCATCTGTTCTCACATAAATAAGATCAATATCACCTGCTAATACCTTCTCTCTGATGAAGTGATAATGTACCTCGATATGCTTTGTTCTAGCATGGAAAATAGGGTTCCGTGCTAACTGTATGTTGCTAAGATTATCACAATAGATAGTGATAGGCTTTTGCACTTCCACACCTAAATCTGCAAGTAACATTTCCAGCCATGATGCCTCACATGCTGCCATTGAAGCACCTCTATACTCAGCCTCTATACTCGACAAAGCAACAGTGGGTTGCTTCTTACTGCTCCATGTAATAGCTGCACCTCCAAGTGAGAAAAGAAAGCCACTAGTAGATCTTTTATCTGGAGTACTACCAGCCCAATTTGCATCGGTGTATCCATGAACCTGCAACTCCACACCAACTTCATAAAACAATGCATAATCCAAAGTAGCACTCACATAACGTAGAGTGCGCCTCAGAGCATCCAAATGTGGCTTCTTGGGAACCTGCACAAACTGACTTTCAAGTCCAACAGTATAACTTAGATCAGGCCTTGTAATTGTGAGATATATAAGACTTCCCACAATTTTCTTGTACATAGTAGCATTTTCCAATGCTTCACCTGATGTAGTATCCAATTTCAAATTCTGATCTAATGGCATAGAAATTGGCTTACAATCAGCCATACCATACTTTTGCAGCATATTCAAGGCACATTGCCTTTGCGACATCCATATACCTGTTTCTGTATGTATAAACTCAATGCCCAAGAAATAGCGCAGCACACCAAGATCTTTCATGTCGAATTCCTGCATAAGAAGTTTTTTTACCTCTTTGATGCTTTCTTCATTATCACCACCTACAATTAGGTCATCAACATAAATAGCCACAATAGTGATGCCATCATCAACCTTCCTTGCATATAGTGAGTGATCTGCATCACACATAGAGAACCCAATGTTGGTTAAGTAATCAGCAATCCTTGCATGCCATGCACGAGGGGCTTGCTTCAGCCCATACAAAGCCTTTTGCAACCTGCAAACATATTCTGGATGCTTTGAATCTTCATATCCTTGTGGCTGGTCCATATATACTTCTTCCTATAACTCACCATGTAGGAAAGCATTCTTCACATCCATCTGATGCAAAGTCCATCCTTTTGCTATAGCTAATGCAACAAGTGTTCTGACAGTACACATTTTAGCTACAGGGCTGAATGTTTCCTCATAATCAATGCCATATGTCTGTGCATAACCTTTAGCTACCAATCGTGCTTTATACCTGCTTATGCTACCATCAACAGTATGCTTTACCTTCTAAACCCATTTGCAGCCTATGGATTTCTTTCCTTGTGGCAATGGAACTAGCTTCCATGTATCCTTTCCATAAAGTGCAGCCATCTCCTCATCCATAGCTTTTTCCCAATCTGCATTACCAATTGCATCTTCAAAACAAGAAGGTTCAGCATCTTGTGTTACCTTTGTCATGTAGGCACAATGGCGAGCCATGTAACTATCATATGTCAATCGTTGCACTGAATTACGCATCCTCCCACATCTTCTTGGTCTTGGGTCACTTCTTCTTGTATCATCTGCATGTGCCCTTCTTACTCCTGGAGTCTTCACAGAGGGCAATCCAAGTTCCTCATCAATACTCTTTTCTGAACCACTTGAATCTCCATCAACATCTTCAAAACCTGCACTTGTTTTACTACCAGTAGAAAGCTTTTCTTTACCTTTCTTGGATGTATTTGATGAATTTTCTGGACTGAAATTTCCACGCAATCTTCCACTCCATGGATTTGAGTTGGAACTATTGCTTGGTGATGCATCCGGTCCACTCAAAACTTGAGATTCTGCACTAGAGTTTTCAGCATTTTCTTTGTCATTTGGTTCAAGATTCAGTCCTTCTTTGGCATCTGCATAGAAGCTTGACATTTCATCAAATACCACATCTCTGCTCACCTTCACCTGTCGTGTGAGTGGGCTATAACATTTGTATCCCTTTTGCTCAAGGGAATATCCAATGAAGACACATTTTTCTGGTTTCGAATCAAGCTTTGTCCTCAACTCATCTAGAACATGTACATATGCAATACAACCAAAAACTTTCAGATGTGATAAGTTTGGCTTTTTACCTGTAAACTTCTCTTCAGGTATAACTTGATGTACAACAGCAGTCGGAGTTCTGTTCATGATGTATAGAGCAGTATGCACAGCTTCTGCCTAATAACAATGAGGCATATTCTTCTCAACCATCAAGGCTCTTGCTATTTCTGTAATATGTTTGTTTTTGCGTTCAGCAACACCATTCTGTTGTGGTGTGTACCTACATGAAAACTGATGCCGAATTCCATGATTTTTTAGAAAACTGCTGTCATTTGACATGTATTCACCTCCTCCATCAGATCTTAATGTTTGAATGTACTTTCCTATCTTTTCCACCATAGCTTTAAAATTCTGGAAGTGAGTGAACACCTCACTCTTCTCTTTCATGAAATGTACCCATACTTTGCGTGTGTGATCATCAATGAAGGTAACATAAAACCTGCAACCGCCCATAGATGTGGTCTTTGCTGGACCCCAAACATCTGTATGTACTACTTCTAATACATTCTCACTAACATGCTTGTCATGTGGAATTGATGCTCTTGACTGTTTACCAAATTGACATGCTGCACATACCTTTTGCATTTCTGCAACTTTGAAATTTGGTAGTCCATGGACAATCTCCTTTGACTGCATCATTTTCAGCCTTTGCAAGTTTGCATGTCCAATCCGTTTGTGCCATAACGCAAACATGGCTGCATTCATTTCAGGAATCTTCACATTTAAGGTGAACATCCTACCCACTTTGTTTCCTTTGGCAACCAATCGTCCATCCTACTTGTACTCTTCTACATATAATCCATCAGCATTGAACCTGACTTGTAATCCCTGGTCAACCATTTGTCCAACAGAAACCAGATTCTTTGTTATATTTGGAACATGCAACACATCAGCAAGATGTTTTACCTTCCCGTCCGCCATAGACAATGCTATGTTTCCTGTATGCTCAATAGGATGCGATGTATCATCACCTGTTTCAACATATCCAGGAACTGGCATTTTCTACAAACTACTAAACCATTCTGCATGACTTGTCATGTGATTTGAAGCACCTGAATCAACATAACAGACATTATCATTCGATTTTGAAACACCAATAGACATCGTATTCATCATGTGATGTTGAACCATAAACAGCTTCTCAGAATCATCTACACTTGTGGATGCATAGTTGTTTTGCTGCCTTCTGTTATTTTGATTTTTTAACCTGCAATCACGTTCAAAGTGTCCAGGTTTACCACAATTCCAGCATCCTTTACTATCATTACCTAAATCATTTCTTTGGAAATTTCTGCGACCTCTTTGGCTCCCCCTGCCTCAAGACTGTCCTCTTCCTCCTGCATGATTCTGTTGTTGACCTTGGTCTTGGTTACTATTTCCTCTTCCACTTCCAAAACCTCTACCTCTGCCTCTTCCTCTGCCAGAGTAGAATACCTGCTCAGAACTGGGCTTTCCTTGGGAGTTTGAGTCCTCACCAAGATTCTTTTCTTCAACAATCAGCATAGATACCAGATCAGCAAAATTCGAAATATTTTCCCTGGTCTGTATGGAAGTTCTGAACTGCTTATATGCAGCTCCTAAACCACGAAGGCACACTTCCACCTTATCATCATCATCATCTACATTCACGCCAATAGATGCAAGTGACTCACATATGCCTTTGATTTTAAGATTGTACTCACTTACCGACATGCTCTTCTTTTCCAATGTATGCAGCTCGTTCTTGAGTTGCAATTTCCGTGCCTTTGTATTAGTCTCATACAAAGTGACTAAGCTATTCCAAGCCTCTTTTGGAGTCTTGGCATCCTGTATGTGTCCAATCATGCTATCTTGTATGCTAACATATAGCCAATACATTACCTTTGGTGCTCCTTGATTCCATTCCTCATATGCTCTTAACTAATCTGCAGTCTGATTCCTTTCTGGTAACTGCGGAGCATTTTCATTCTCTCCTTCGATGTACTTCTAGTAGCCTTTTCCCATCAGGAAATTCGTCATTTTGAATCTCTAAGCATGGAAGTTGTTCTTGTCCAGCTTATCGCTAATAAGCTGACTCATTCCATCTACGTTTTCCATTTCTGCAACAATTCACAACACTGC
This sequence comes from Ceratopteris richardii, assembly GCA_020310875.1. NCBI lineage: Eukaryota > Viridiplantae > Streptophyta > Polypodiopsida > Polypodiales > Pteridaceae > Ceratopteris > Ceratopteris richardii. The sequence continues at coordinate 70,896,622 of CM035418.1, read as the reverse complement.
AAAACACTACAAGCAGCACTTCTGCTTGAACATTGTCGCACTATGACGTGACAGTTCGATCTCAGAAAAACACAGTTTTCGTGTATCAACAGTACACAAAATTGCTTGAAATTTTGGATCTGGAATATATGAGTGTCGTCGAACACAACGCAAGTTATAGTTTCTGAAACTCACCTGGTTTTTCTATGGGCCCCACCTTGCGGGCTCGAAATGGAGGTCGAGATGGCTCCGAAACTTCGATCTGACAAAAACAAGTGACCCTAAAGGGATAACTCTCAAAAATATTTTGAGCTCTTCTAGCTTCACGGCAATTTTCGTAGCAAACCGAGGCCGTTTGTGAAATCACGTTTTCTCCACGCCTTGCCACGTAGTCTTCACCATCGCCTTCTCCACGAGCTCTCTACAACCACGCTGGCTCTGATACCATGTCACGAGGGAGGAGATAAGGAAGAGAGCTCACACACACACTCTCACTCTCAAGGAGAAGCACACACACAAATTGAGGCAAGGAAGAATGATCTTCTTCTTCTTCTATTACATAAAAGGAATGTACAAGAATGACCTAAAAACAAGAATACAACAAGTGCAATATATAAAGACCGGTACATAAGGAAAAACCTAATGTCCGCGAATGAGTGAGCTGGCAAGAAACAAATGTGCCATCACTCTCGGTAGATAAATCTAATAAAGCTCAATGAATTATCCCTGACATATACCGACGTGACCACTATACATGTCAGAGAAACGAAAAACTGGTATGTGTCATCCTGGATCATCACATGTTGAGCTTGATATCTCAACATGATGTACGGGTCCTGACGATGACATCCACTTCTCTCTTGCAATATCATGTTGTGGCTTTCGTGTAATCTTTGCTATTCGTGACTCACATGCTTGTTCCATTACATATTTTCTAGCGAATGTCGCACAAAAAAACCAATTGAACATTTCTTCTAAATAGTTTGATTGGAGTAGACCACCCCCATGACGAGTGTTTTTAAAGTAAACACCTCTAGCCCTGTAATGTGACTTCTCCATTCCTTGTGTACTAAAAATGTCCAGTGACCCATATCGATTCATAAAATATGCTCCATGTGCAAAAAGAATATGCTATGATATGGTCAATAAGATATACACATAGGGTTTAAGAGCAAATAAAAAAATGTAAGTGAAACTTACTATATAATGTGTAATGTTGCTTTCTCCCCAAGATAAGATGAATGACTATGTAAACTCCTTCAAAGTCACTTGGAATAATTCTTGTTGTGAAGCATTAGTGGAAACCAAACACATCAAATGTAACAATTGATCGAACGATGACCAATCCTTCTTTCACTTGTTAATGAGATCAACCTGACTATCATTGTCTGTTGTAATTGAAGAGAGGTCCTTCCAAAGCTCCCATTTCCCATCATCTTGACTATTCACGTCTCTTTTAAAGAAACGTCTTGCCTTCTTCCCAGTCATTGAAACTTGTTGTAAAATCTCTTGAGACTCACCATACTTCTTAACAACTAAACATATGTGGCCACCATGACAACCTATAGAATTCAAAAGATCTTCTATTTTTTGGATGGCTATTGTAGACCTCTCTAGTGGTTTCATTGCAAATGCATATTCAACATGGAGCTTCAAAAGCCTATCAGAGATCTTCATGAATGCATGCAAAGTACAAAAGTGAACATTGACTAATGGAAATGGGATAATGGGGTTCCAATCATTGCTTATTTTATCACGAGTCGGTTCCTGTAACATTGGACACCTCAAAAGTGATATCTCCCATTCCCTGTGATTTGATGAGTCTGTTTCATCAATTTCTTCAGAGTCATCAACTCGCATCAATGCCCTTGCAGGTTTAGACTATCTCTTAGATCCTTTGTAACCTTGTGTACAATATGGGCAAGGATAGAGAGAAGATGCTCCTTGTTTACAACCTAACATGCATTTTATACTCTTAAGGTCTCCACCCAAATGCCATTCTACCTCAAATTCACCTATATCATCTACAAAAAACTTTTGCCCATGTATTTGAGAAGAGATTACTTCCGTAATCCATGGAGTCCTACTAAAAATCCACGAAAATAACATTGTTTGTTTCTTTGGGAACTTCTATAGCACCTAACCACCAGATATCTCTCTCTGATTGCACACTGTAAGTCAAATGATCCCTCCCTCCTAAAGTTTCATCACTCATTGCATGGTCCATAATTTCATTCATTAGCGTCACACTCAACCTTTCTAGTCGTCGACCCTTTATGATTTGACACTCATCAAGCTTGAGTATGAACTTTAACTTAACATTATAGTCTACACAAAGGAGAAAACATTATCTTAATATGACACTTGAATGCAATAAAAATTCAACACCAAATAAAATGTAGTAGGGGTACCTTTGATTGTTGAACTATAAAAGTGAACCATTGCTTGTTCAAGCTTCTGAAGATCCACAAATATATTGTTGAATTTTGTGTAAGTAAATCCTTGTGTAGGTAGGATTTTTTATTGCTTCTTGGGAATATTTGGATGATAAACAGAGGCATTCATAGTTTCTTCTATGAATAAATATTGTCCAATAGTACGAGTCACATCCTCATTTGAAGTTTTTTTATTGATAGACACTTTATATGGGCATGGAAATATACTTTGAGAAATACCTTGTGATTGTAAGGCTTGCCTGAGAAGGGTGTACATTGCAGTATACCCATTTCTACTAATGCCCGCTTCGTCACATATTGCCTGCACATCTTGCACTGCGATAAGGTTTTTTAATTTCTTTGAAAACTCATCTTCAACAACAACTCTAATACACTTTCCTATGCGTGAGTCTAAAGCAGAAGTGATTTCTTTGGTGTTTATACAGCTATTCATCAGCTTGAATTGGTCTTGTGTTGTTGATGAAGCAGTTATGTTTTGAATAAACAACCTACACAATGAAAGATTCCATTACAAATCTTCATTAAAACATATAAAATTAAAACAAAAACTCACCTTGTTGCATATATACGTCGTTTGCGTGCTCCACCACCTTTTGAAAGAGCTTCAAAGGATGAAAATGCTCTTTTCCTATGTCTCATACCAAGTGGAGTCTCTTTCAACTGCTGGAGATTGGCAGTTAACTTTGAAATTGTGCTTTGTTTTGCTTCAATATCCTGCTCCAAATCTGCAAGTTGTTTTTGTAAAGATATGATTGTGCTTTCTAAAGTGACCACCCTCATATGATGGATGTGATATTGTTGGAACCAATACTTAGCAGTAGCAAGTGAATGTGTAGATAATGGCTTGCAGTAACCTAATAGTCAAGCTTCACCCGCACCAATGAACTGAAGTAAAGTTGAGAGGTTATGGAATGTTGGATGGTAAGAAGATATTGGATCAAGAGGATATAGTGAACCATGAGCCCAAAGATCAATACTTTTTTCTCCAAGTGCACGACATTCATTTTGAGAATTGGCATCATTGTTGCATCGTGTATTTGGAGCAAACTCTCTAGGCACACGAACATGGATACTTGTTGATGCAGGAGCATGTGAACGTTCTACTATGAAGTTTGTGATACATGTCAACACCATCTTTGCTAATGACTAGCAATATCAAAAACAAAGATGAAAAACTGGTTGCAAGGGACTCTAAAGAATATGTTTTGCTCAAAAAATGTGTTTTGTTGTATGTGTATGGGTTAAAGTGTATTTTTCCACTGCGTATGGCTGAAAATGATGAAATTTGAAAAAAGTCATTTTTTGGGGGAAGCATAGTCACGAATTTGATGATGTGGCACTTACTTTTGGAGGGAGTTTGAAAATTATACTTTTTCTAGAAGAAACTTCAAAAAATGGGCCCAAAAAAGTGACTTCTGACATATATATTAAAAAATAGACCCTTTTGAGTTAATATACACTGAAAATGAGAATTAAAAAAAAAACTCATTTTTTTATTCAAATACATGTACGAGTTTGATGATGTGGAAAGTAGATTCTCTTTCTCTCTCACTCTAGAAGAAGAAAGAGAGAGGCCTATTGAAGCCTTAAAAAAAGCCTACTCCAGCCTACTAAAAAGTGCCCTATTAAATGCACTTTGTCCCCTTAAACAAGAACAAAATTAAGCTTAATCCCTAAAAATTAGGGATCCTTACAAGGCCCATGCAGGGTTCATTTTTTCCCCTAATGTCACATAGAGGTAAGTAATCATCACATACTTTCTCTTGTAAACTTATAGGAGACTTTCTTATCTTTTCCTGATTTGTACATGATTTGAGTTGAAAATCATTACATGGAGTGATTGCAAGACCTAAGATAATCTCATAAGAACAATTGTCTTGGATGAAAAAGTGGAAGTGTCAAAAATTCCACCTATCATCATAAGAACTTTTGCACAAGATCCTAGTAAAGAGCCACAACCATTATCAACTCTTCTCATTATCCATCCATGGTTTTTGTCAATTGGGCATTTGAATTTATCATAAAGCTCCTTTGAAATCACATTGATCTTTGAACTTGAATCAACAAGAGCCAAAGTTGAATATGACTTCTTTTTATCCCCTTATTTGGTTTTCATCTCAAGTGTTCCCCTGGCCTAGAAACCTTTGCTAAAATGGCTTTCCATTTGTTTACTTTCTTCATAAAGCATGATTGGTCCTAGGAAATTCTTTTTAACATTATAAGCCTTCTCTATTATCGTTAGTGTCCATGTGAAAGGCCAAATGGCCAATAGAAACTTCTTTGTATATGTTCTTTAATAAAACATATACTCGCCTAGTCAGACACATACTCTAAGTTTGACCACATTTGTAAGACCTAAGAAGTCTGTCTTCGTGCTCCATGTGTACTATGTTTTTCCTGCATATTCTATAGCATCTGTGCATAGTACCGTGTGCGGCCCTAGGAGCTCTCAAGAAGCTCTCAAGAAGGAGAGCACACTGTGGTGCATCGCCATTGAATTACTTCACTAGTATCAGAGTAGTTCAACGCAAATTTTTTTTCCTTTTAAACTGGGAGACACCCAGATGTCGGAGTATCATCGGTGATGCATGTGGAAGACTTACCCAACCTCACCATACAAGATGTATGGTAGTTGTTCATAGGTGCTGAATAAGCCTAGTTGGCTTCTATTGGGTAACTGATTATATGTAGTGGAGTTAGTGAGTAGGGATATGTGTAATCCTGGCAAGAAACATTGGGAAGTGGTCAAGATGATTTTGAGATATCTGAGTGGCACTAAGGACAAGTGTCTCTGCTTAGTTAGAGGAAAAACATCCATTATTGGTTACATATATTTTGACTATGCTAGTTCTGTAGACAAACGTACGTCTACATTAGGGTACATTTTTCATTTTGTTGGAGGTGGTATCTCTTGAAGATCTCGTCTTCAGGAATGTACAGTTGTTTCCACCATAGTAGCAGACTATGTTGTAGCGAGTGAGGAATGTAAGGAAGCATTGTGTCTTTCTTGCCTTGCTTGTGATATGGGTTTACCTCAGCATGTACCTCATTTGCTCAGTGACAGTCAAAGTGCCATTGCTTTGGCTAAGAATCGAGTCTATAATGCAAAGACCAAGCACATTGAGGTGAGATATCACTTCATTAGAGAATGCTTAGCCACTGAGTGCATTATTCTTGATAAGGTTCACACTCGAGATAATGTTGCATATGCTTTGACTAAAGCTCTACCACAAGATAGCTTTTGACACTACTGTCACTTGGTGGGGGTTACTTGATTCATGTTTGTACACAGTCACTTGTATACTGTGTAACAAGCCCATCAAGTGGGAGGTATAGTTTGTATACTTACACTTAGGTATTCTTTATCATTCTTTATTTTTCTCCTATACTTACTTTGGCCATATTGGCCTTTAGTAGGAGATTGTTACCATTAGTGTCCACATTAAAGGCCAAATGGCCACTGGATACTACTTTGTATATGTTCTTTAATAAAACATATAGTGGCCTAGTTAGCCACAGACTCTAAGTCTGACCGCATTCGTAAGACCTAAGAAGTATGTCTTCGTGCTCCCTATGTACTGTGTTTTTCCTGCATATTCTGTAGCCTCTATGCGGAGTACCGTGTGTAGCCCTAGGAGCTTAGTTATCATGCAACTTGATGACCTTGGTTACAAGGTGGTGTTGTATAACTATGGGTCAAAGTGGCCAAAGACATGGGTTTTAAGGGTCCAAAACCACTTGGAGAACCCTTGGATTCTATGGGGAAACCCTTGGGAAAGTATCTCCAAGAGTGTGTTTGAACCCTTGAGTTATTTGGATTTATGTACTCCCAATTGAAGGTTTTTGACCCTTAGGATTGATATTTGCTAAGGGTATGGTATTTAACCCTTAGGTAGGCCTCTCAAGCCTTGAGATTTGTACGTAAAAGCTTGGGAGAAATCCTTTTGGAATCCATGTGAGGGCCATGAGATTCCATGTGATTTCCAAGGTTAGAAGGCCTTGAATTAGAATCCATGTGGAGAGGACACTTGGAAAGCTCTCCTCACATTTCCTCCCTTGGCCTTGAGGTATATATATGGGTGGAGATGTGCTCTCTCTTAGTGAGGTGGTTTTGCCAGGTAGTTAGTCTTTAGTGGTTTGTTTCACAACATTGGTATCAAGAGCCAACTTTGAGCCAAGGTACTTAGTCTCACGAGTTACTAGAATATTGATTATGCCTCGTGAGAATTCTGTCTCTAAGAGTACGTTCAAACCCGTTCTTAAGGGTGCATTCAATGCATTTACGCTTCCAAAAGTTGGGCCTTGTGAACCCCTGATCTAAACTTTTATATCAACCTCCATACGTGTATAGTGTGAGCCTAATGATAGCCCAATGAGCAAACACATGCGTGCACTAGTATTCACGCTCAGGCAGCCCAGCCCAATGAGTGACAACATACACAACTGCTGTAGGGCTTCTCTATTAGGAAGTGAAAGAATGCTCTGTCTCACTTTCTATTTATTGAGTGCAGATTTCCAAAAACCCGCATATATGAGATTTGTACCCTTTGTAGCTCCCTAGTATTTGCACGTTTCAAAAGGCTTTGTGTTTTGCCTCTACACATGACAACAGCCCCAAACATCTTTTATTTCATGGAGACATCATGAGCTCTTATTTTTATTCTCTTCTGAGATAAATTGGAGCTCAAAAGTTTGAGTCTAATTTCAAGAGTTGGGTTGAGCCAACTTGCGAGGAGATTATGCAAGGATATTTCAAGTACTAAAGCTGAAAGAAGAGGCATGATGTTGGGAGAAAGGTTGCGGCATCCCCAACCTCCACAAACGGGTCTTTAAGTATTCATTGGAGTTAAGTATTTTGTTTTTCACTTGCATGTGTTTGATTTTATCATGCGTTGGATATATCACATGATATAAAAGATGCATGAGTTATAATCCATGAAGTGTTTTTCTAATAATGGACTTGGAAATCATCCATTCAAGCTAATTAGAATTACACTTCTTTCTTTTCTAAAAAGCTTTCATATGAGATGTGTCAATAGAATCTAAGCACTTCTTCTTTCATTTTGAGTTCATTATACATTGAGTACACCATGAATCGGAAAGAATGCATCCTCATAATACAAAGCTTACTTTACCATCATAAATTTAGAAAACCCTCTATTTAAGTATTAACATACATGGAACTATGCATAAAACATATTCTATTTGCGAAGGTAGAAGTCATTATAATCTCATATGTAATGAGCCAAGGATAAAATTACTTCATATATGTACTTGGAAATCCATAGAAGAATTGTGAGATAACTGTAAGCATGCATTGGAGTGCCCTTAGATTTTTTTTAGAGGGTTAAATGCATATACGGGCATACAAGTACAAAGATGCCTATAGTAACATACTTAAAATTGTAAATTTATGATGAGTCAAACTTGGAGTTTCAAGTACAAAGTACCTAAACGAACATGCCTCATCATGCAAGGATTAATGATGGACGAAGCTATATTAGAGGTAAGCACTATTTTTTACATGCTCATTTTCATCTATTTGTTGGCCATGCTAGAGTAATGCATGAAAGAATGCATTCTAAATGAAGTAGGTGAGGTCCACATGCACTTAAAATTATGCATGAATTTACTTAGTTAAGTGCTACAATTAAGGCATAGAAGAATAGACAAGGCTTTTTTTATTAACACAGAACGGACTCACCACAATGTTTATCTACCATGGCATGAACTTGAATGGAAAATGGAATCATGCAATGAACATAGATTTTTGCACTTAAATGGAGTTCCATATGTGAATTCCATGCATGCTTTAAAGAGGGGTTAAACCTTTGGACCTTATGCATGCTAGAGCATCTTCAAACAAAGATGTATATGTTTGTTGGCATACACCATGTATGCATGAATGCAATCTCATATGCATGGGTTGATGGGACATGAGAGAGAAATTAAGTTCTCTAAGTTTAAGGTTTAAGATAGAAAAATGAGTTCTTCGTATGAAGTCAAAAGCATAAAAGTTTAATGATGTGCAGGGATTATGCCCATTAACTTTTATGCTTTTTATATGTTGGCTTAATTCAAAAGCCACCAAAATTCAACTTAGGAAGAGTAACTTTAAACTTCGAGTCCTACTTATAGACCCCTAAGTTCCATAATACCCATGGCATGCCTGATCAGCAAGGTGAAGCACTTAAAGCTTCAAATCCAACAAGTTTCTCTTCTTATTAAACCATAAATGGTAGTAATAAGAACTTGGATTGAAAAATTGAAAGGAGAAACTAGAAGTGTTGATATATTTAGGTAGTGATGTGTGTAAACACTCTAGGACCGTCGGGGCACTTTTTTCCCTCTTTAGGAGGTTTTTTTCCCCCGGCTTGTATATACGCCTATTTCCCTAATGGGCTACTTATCTTTGTACATTCTCTAGTAATACATTCAGTATTGTGTGTTTGTGCTCCAAGCTTCTTCTTCTTCCTTGTGCTGTTCGCGTGCTTTTGCATACATCTATCTCCAACAATTGGTATCAGAGCAGGTTGTCGCTTCATCTAGGGCATTGGCGACACTCCTCCGTTTGCAGTTTCGGCCTTCGAATGCACTATTGGAGTGCTTGTGCAGGCTATTTCGTCTTTTTGTGCCAAAGGTATATACCAGTTTGTGTTCGCCAATTTAAGCGTCTCGAAGTCTGCTACAGGTCTAGTAGAACTTATCTGGGCAGGTCTGTTCAACTTTTTGAGATGCTGTCAATTCTTTGCATCAAGGTATTTTATTCACCGGCCATGGCTAAAAGCAGTGATATATTCCATATGTTGGCTGTTGAGGATAAGTTGGATGGTACCAACTACCCATTATGGGCTTATATGATGCGACATGTATTGGTTGCAAAAGGATTGTGGAACATTGTGCAGGGTGTTGAAAGACGTCCTGTTACACCTCTGACTATAGGTACTGCAAATACAGGTGCTGGAGCTGATGAAGATGGTGTTGAAGATGATATTCCGTAGATTCCTGTTCGTGCTACTGTTTTTGCTGCACCTACTGCAGAGCAGATTCGCTGGGATGGCAGAGATGCCCACGCACATGCATTGATAGCTTTGTTTGTCAAACGTGCCATTATTCCTCACATTCACTCTTGCAAAATAGCTAAGGATGCTTGGGATACACTTAGCACATTGTACCAAGCTAGGAATGAGGCTCGTGTTGCTTACCTCCGAAAACAGTTCGAGAGTGAGCACATGAATGAAGATGACTCTATGGACAGTTTCCTAACGAAGATCAAAGACTTGAAGGAACAATTGATTTCTGCTAATTAGGTTATACCAGATAGCTCACTTGTGCAAACCGTTCTGAATGGTCTTCCCAGACTTTTGCTTCTACTCTTCGTTTGATGATGAAAGGCAATCCGAATGCCTGATCATTTGAGGAGTTAGTCTCTGTTCTATTGCAGGAAGATCCGTCCAGGCAGAACATGTCCATTATGCGAGTTGCAGATCAAGCTTTCCTAGCTAGTTAGAAGGGCAAAGGAAAATGGAGCTCTTCAAGTAGCAAGCAGAAATCTGCTAATTCTGCATATTTGAAGAAGGAAGATAAAGATGAGAAGAAATCAGAAAAGCAGAAATTGTTTTGTAAGTACTGTAAAGGGAATGATCATATCATAAAGAACTGTCCAAAACTGGCTACTAAAGAGGCAAAGAAGAAAGAGGCTGGAATAGTTGTTGCAGAGGCCTCTACACCAAAAACATAGTCTGCAAATCTTGTGTAGGAAGAAGAATGGGCGTTTACTACTGTCTGCAATTTTGACCCATCTCTTATGAGCAGTGCATGTCTGTAGTAGACTCAGATGTTTGGTATTTTGAGAGTGGAGCGACCAAACATATTACCTCGCAGCGCACTTTCTTCTCTTCACTCAAGCTTGCCCCTACATGGAATACTATTACATGCGCCAACAACTCCTCTTATCCTGTTATGGGAGTTGGTAAGATCATTTTGACTACTGCTGATGGTAGTTCTTTAACTTTGTCAATTGCTTTATTTGTGCTAGGGATAAAAAATAACTTGTTATCAGTTTCTGCATTAGCCAAGATTGGCTTGGTTGTAAAATTTGTTGATTACAGGTGTATAGTTCATGATCTGTCAAATGGCGATGTGATTATTGCTTCTGGCATTTTATGTCGTGGGCTCTATAAGCTCATAGACTATGAAAGATCTGTAAATGATTTGGCATGTGTAGTAAATGATTTGCAGGCTATGTCAGATGCAAAGCTTTGGCATGCACGCTTTGGTCATCTGAATTTTGCTAGTTTGCTACGCCTACAGAAATCTGAAATGATGTCCTCGTTGCCCAAACTTGAGGTACCTGGAAAACATATTTGTGAAGGTTGTATTTTGGGCAAAATGCAGCGTTCATCCTTTCCAAAAGATGGTTCAGTTTGGGCTACTCAGAAATTGCAACTTGTACATAGTGATGTCTATGGTCCTATGTAGACATCTTCTTTTGGGAATCATCTTTACTTCCTGACTTTCATCGATGATTTTTCCAGGCATGCATGGGTATATCCATTGAAGGCAAAGTCCGAAGTGTTCATGTGCTTCAAACAGTTTTTGGTTTTGGCTGAAAATCTGTCAGCATGTAAAATGGGCACCCTCCGTTCTGATTGAGGGGGGGAATATATGTCTTCTAATTTTAATGCATTCTGGCTGAACGTGGGATAAAACACCAGTGTACAGTGCCGTATACACGTCAACAAAATGGATTTGTTGAACAGAAGAACAGGTCTCTCATGGAGATGGCGAGGTGTATGGTCAAGAGTTAGGCTTTACCTCATAGTTTCTAGCTTGAGGCTGTCATGTATGCAGCATATATACTGAACAGGTGTCCACTAAAGCACTGTAGTCTATCACTCCATATGAGGCTTGGCATGATCGCAAGCCATCTGTTGCTCATCTGCGTGTTTTGGTTGTTTGGCATACGCATTAGTGCCTGAACAACAACGCAGGAAAATGGATGATAAAGCAGTAAAATGTATTTTTGATGGGTACAGTTCTGAAAGTAAAGGCTATCGTCTGTATCATCCACATACTAAATGCATTCTGGAAGATGCTATTCAGTCATTGCTTTCATGTGGAAGATGCTATTCAGTCATTGCTTTCATGTACTAAGGAGACATCCCTTAGCCCCAAAGACATGTATGATAGTTTGATGCCTCTTTTTACAGGTGGACAGTCTAGTGCTCGTCCTAATGAGGCAACTTCTCAGCCTTTGCAGGTTTCATGTGATGATTCAGATCATTCCATTTCTGATGCAGATTTACATGATGCACTAGTTGATGAGAGAGCTGATATTGAGTAGGCAAAAACTATGCCAAAATGGCTGGTGCAGACTTTGCGTGACAACAAATTAGATGCACCTCTCTCATATCGTACTCGTTCAGGCTCTCATAGTGCCTCTTTTGCATCAAATTGCTATGCTATGGCTGCATCTAGTCGCTATGATGAGAATGAGCCTGTTTCGTTTGATGAAACACAAAATTCAAAAAATTGGATGGCTGTTATGCAATCTGAATATGATGCAATAATGAAGAATGGTACTTGGTCTTTGTGTGACTTGCCTCCTGGCAAGAAGGCCATTGGCACTAAGTGGGTATACAAGTTGAAGCCTAAACCTGATGGTACAGTTGACAGGTATAAGGCTAGGCTTGTTGCAAAGGGTTATGCGCAAGAAAGAGGCATTGATTTTGATGAGACCTTTGCACCTACATGCCGTATGACTACTGTTCTGAGCATTTGTGCACTTGCAACCCGTCACGGTTGGAATGTACATCAGTTGGACATTAAAACTACATTTCTGAATGGTGACTTGCATGAAGAAGTGTATGTTTTTCAGCCCTGCGACTTTGTGCAAAAAGGGCATGAAAACCAGGTGTGCAGGTTAAAGAAGGCATTATATGGTTTAAAGCAAGCACCACGTGCTTGGTATGAGAAGATACATGCCTATCTGATTGCACATGGTTTTGAGAACAGTTCAATTGAAAGCACCTTATATGTTAAGCGTGCTAATGATGTGCTTCTGATCATTGTTGTCTATGTTGACGACATGCTGCTCACTGGTCCTATTGAGAAGCATATTGCTGATTTGAGATGTCTGATTTGGGGCATTTGCATCACTATTTGGGCATTCAATTTTTGCAAGTTGATGGTGGAATGGCTTTGTGTCAAACGAAATATATTGACACATTATTGCAGTGGTTTGGCCTTGAAGACTGTAGGCCTATTGCCACTCCTATGGAGACAGGTTTACAATTGAGTCTTCATGATGCTGGAGATGCATTTGATGTTGTTCTCTATCAGCAGATTGTTGGATGCTTGATTTACTTATGCATTACTCGGCCAAATGTTTAGTTTGTTGTCTCACAGATGAGCAAATTTATGCATTGCCCAGGAGTCAAGCATTGGCAGGCAGTTAAGCGCATCTTTCGCTACTTAAGAGGTACTCGGCTACTTAGGTTGTTTTATCCCAAAGGGGGATCACTACCACCAAATTTGCATGCTTTTTCTGATTCTGATTGGGTTGGTTGCTATGAAACTCATGTGTCCACTAGTGGCTTTTGCTTCATGCTTGGTAGCTCATGTATATCTTGGTTGAGCAAGAAGCAGCCTATTGTGGCCACTTCTAGTTGTGAGGCTGAGTATAGGGAAGCTTTCACAGTTAGTGTTGAGTGTGTGTGGCTCAAATGCCTGATGGCTGATTTGGGTGTTGGTAAGAATTTTGCCACCACTATCTTCACTGATAGTCAGAGCGCATTGGTAGTTGCGAGGAATCCTGTGTTCCATGCTCGCACTAAGCACATTGAGGTACATTATCACTATGTCAGGGAGAGGTTCTCTACTGGGGAGATCAGCTTGGCATATGTGCCTGTATCGCGGCATTTCCCTCTCTCTCTCTTCCCCCCTCAAACCACCCCCACCCCCTCAAACCACCCCCACCCCCTCAAACCACCCCCTCACACCACCCCCTCAAACCACCCCCTCAAACCACCCCCTCACACTACCCCCTCAAACCACCCCCGCCCCCTCACACCACCGCCTAAAACCACCTCCGCCCCCTCACACCACCCCCTCAAACCACTCCCTCACACCACCCCCTCAAACCACCCCCTCACACCACCCCCTCAAACCACCCCCTCACACCACCCCCTCAAACCACCCCCTCACACCACCCCCTCAAACCACTCCCTCACACCACCCCCTCAAACCGCTCCCTCACACCACCCCCTCAAACCACCCCCTCAAACCACCCCCACCCCCTCACACCACCCCCTCAAACCACCCCCTCAAACCACCCCCTCACACCAACCCCTCAAACCACCCCCGCCCCCTCACACCACCCCCCACCCCCTCAAACCACTCCCTCACACCACCCCCTCAAACCACCCCCTCACACCACCCCCTCAAACCACCCCCTCACACCACCCCCTCAAACCACTCCCTCACACCACCCCCTCAAACCACCCCCACCCCCTCACACCACCCCCTCAAACCACCCCCTCAAACCACCCCCTCACACCACCCCCTCAAACCACCCCCGCCCCCTCACACCACCCCCTCAAACCACTCCCTCACACCACCCCCTCAAACCACCCCCTCAAACCACCCCCTCACACCACCCCCTCAAACCACTCCCTCACACCACCCCCTCAAACCGCTCCCTCACACCACCCCCTCAAACCACCCCCTCACACCACCCCCTCAAACCACCCCCACCCCCTCACACCACCCCCTCCAACCACCCCCTCAAACCACCCCCTCACACCACCCCCTCAAACCACCCCCGCCCCTCACACCACCCCCTCAAACCACTCCCTCACACCACCCCCTCAAACCACCCCCTCACACCACCCCCTCAAACCACCCCCTCAAACCACCCCCACCCCCTCACACCACCCCGTCAAACCACCCCCTCAAACCACCCCCTCACACCACCCCCTCAAACTACCCCCGCTCCCTCACACCACCCCCTCAAACCACTCCCTCACACCACCCCCTCAAACCATCCCCTCACACCACCCCCTCAAACCACTCCCTCACACCACCCCCTCAAACCACCCCCGCCCCCTCACACCACCCCCTCAAACCACCCCCTCACACCACCCCCTCAAACCACCCCCTCACACCACCCCCTCAAACCACCCCCTCAAACCACCCCCTCACACCACCCCCTCAAACCACCCCCGCCCCCTCACACCACCCCCTCAAACCACCCCCTCACACCACCCCCTCAAACCACTCCCTCACACCACCCCCTCAAACCACCCCCTCACACCACCCCCTCAAACCACCCCCTCACACCACCCCCTCAAACCACCCCCGCCCCCTCACACCACCCCCTCAAACCACACCACCCTCTCAAACCACCCCCTCACACCACCCCGTCAAACCACCCCCTCACACCACCCCCTCAAACCACTCCCTCACACCACCCCCTCAAACCACCCCCCCACACCACCCCCTCAAACCACCCCCTCACACCACCCCCTCAAACCACCCCCTCAAACCACCCCCTCACACCACCCCCTCAAACCACCCCCGCCCCCTCACACCACCCCCTCAAACCACCCCTTCACACGACCCCCTCAAACCACTCCCTCACACCACCCCCTCAAACCACCCCGGCCCCCTCACACCACCCCCTCAAACCACCCCCTCACACCACCCCCTCAAACCACCCCCTCACACCACCCCCTCAAACCACCGCCTCAAACCACCCCCTCACACCACCCCCTAAAACCACCCCCGCCCCCTCACACCACCCCCTCAAACCACCCCCTCACACCACCCCCTCAAACCACTCCCTCACACCACCCCCTCAAACCACCCCCTCACACCACCCCCTCAAACCACCCCCTCACACCACCCCCTCAAACCACCCCCGCCCCCTCACACCACCCCCTCAAACCACCCCCTCACACCACCCCCTCAAACCACCCCCTCACACCACCCGCTCACACCACCCCCTCACACCACCCCCTCAAACCACCCCCTCACACCACCCCCTCAAACCACTCCCTGACACCACCCCCTCAAACCACCCCCTCACACCACCCCCTCAAACCACCCCCGCCCCCTCACACCACCCCCTCAAATCTCACAATTTCCCAGGACCTCCCACAAAGTTTTCATGTAATTTTGAATGGATATTTAGAGGGTCATTTCGTATCCAAACCCTACAGTGTTATATATCGTTGGAAAGCTCTCGATGAGTACTTTCCAATGGTCCAATAATAACTTTGAAATCTTGGATCAATTTTTGACCACACCCCAAAAACCACCACAACTCCCCATAACTCACCCCCTATTCCCCCCAACCCACAAACCCCACAAACCCCACACAACTCCAAACAACTCCACAACCCTCCACAATCCTCCAAAAACCTTGTAATCTCTCTC
The DNA here is from genome assembly GCA_020310875.1 of Ceratopteris richardii. NCBI lineage: Eukaryota > Viridiplantae > Streptophyta > Polypodiopsida > Polypodiales > Pteridaceae > Ceratopteris > Ceratopteris richardii. Next base: position 70,880,747 of record CM035418.1, on the reverse strand, counting down.
AAACTCGTCACAACTCACCTCCCACACCGCTCACTTAATATGAAGGATCAAAAGTTACTACAAAAATTAGGTGAAGGATGCGCTTCTCAGGGACATTCAAATATCACGGGCGGCACAAAGTGAGGATCTCAGCTTGCATTCAAAAGTGACAGTAAAGGCGTAAGTGGTAAAAGTAAAAGTGATGAAATGAGTGTTGCCGCCAACCATTCATGACGACTGCCTATTTTTGAGGATCCAATTCAAATCAAGTGGAATATTTGATCTACCCCTTCAATCTTGGCAATCAAGCGGCGCGTGATCAGTGGACGTGAGGAATCGGCAAGGCCCTCCTGGCCTATTGGAGCGTATAAAAGCAATGGATTTGTGTTGATTTGGATACATTCAGAGATACATTGAGAGATACACACATTTACATACGTACGTACAGAGGTCCTCTCTTTGCACTTTGTGGCTTCAAGCCTACTGTAGGAAGTCACTCTGTGGTGTGGATACAGAGTGTGGGCTTCCCCAGTGGAGGGCTAATAGCTCTATAGTGTGAAGAGAGTGGCTTGGTTTTGTCATTCTGTGTGATTCAGTAGTATTTTCATGCTCTTTCTCTTAGAGCAAGTCTCCATACTTTGTACTGATCAGTACTAGTCTGCATCTAGTTGTGTTCATTATACGGATTGAACGAGTCTCTTGTATTGAGGTTGTTTAGTTCTCGAGTGCATATTAGCCCAGAGCATCAGCATTTGTAGCAGTTCCTTGGATTATATTGTAATCATCTGTTCGAACTAAGGAATGGTTTGGGTCTCCCAGTATTGTCATTTGTTCTTAATCTTTTCTCTGAGAAATTACAATTCTGTGCAATCATTGTTATCTGCCTGCTCACAGAAGTGTTTAAGGGTATACTTCCCTAAGGAGAACCTCCCTTGAGTAGGTGACGTACTGGAAGTGCTTATTCTCTGCTCTTGAAAAGGTGGATACCCCAGTACCTCCTCTACAGTTTGGCACGCACGGTGGGACCCTTGCATTTTTGTGAGAGGCCCTGAGGAAATAGGTACATGACCCATACGTGAGCAGATAAGGAGCCTCTTCGTATACGAAGGAGCCTTAACAAGTCAGCTATATCTTCAACTAGTGAACCTACCTCCCCTCTACCCTCTTTGAATTTATCTATTGAATTCGGTGCGACACCACTATCAAAGGAGAAGCATAGTAGAACATTAGACTTCTCCTCGGATACGTCAGAAGAAACAGCAGTACAAATGGAGGATCTCTCTCATTTACTCTCTAGATTAAACATCAAATTCCCTACTTTCAAAGGACAAGCTTATGAGGATGCTGATGATCATGTGAGGAGATTCATCTCTTTATGCCGTGGACGAGGTCTGCAGAATAGAGAGGATGCAATGTTGGCACTTTTTCCATCCACATTGGAGGGTCTTGCAGATAAATGGTATAGTCAATATGCAGATGGCCATTTTACTACTTGGGAGGCTCTGAAGGCGGCTTTCTCACAAACATTCAGACCAAGTGATTCTTCGGAAAGAGCTCTAGATCAGCTAGAGAATCTGAAGCTAAGGCCAGGTGAATCTTTTCATGAACTTCACACTAGAACAAAAGCACTTGTTGCACGTCTGCCACATGCTCCAGGTGACTTTTTGGTTAAAAAGTGGATAGAGAAGGCTCTGCCCAGGTCATCTCAGCAGAAGCTTCGTGAGTCTCTTAGATTGGATGCCACCCTCAATGATTTTGTTGCAGCGGCATCACGCATAGAAGAAGCAAGGCAACATTTTGAAGAGGACACACAAGGAAATTATGCTGCAGACCTGGATCCTATTGGGCAACTGAGGAAAGAACTGGAGGCATTGAAAATGCAACAAAATCAACAAGAAGAGAAGGTCTTGCCGCCACTGCGTCGCACTGATGATGAAGTAGCCCAACTTCGCCGTGAGTTAGAAGATTTGAAGACCACTCAAGATATAAGGAGACAAATTTGGTGTACAATCTGTAACAATAATGGACATTCCAATGCTAATTGCCCTATTAAGGTAAGCTGTCAATTTTGTGGAAAGGACGGTCATGAAGCAAGGGATTGCTACTACCTCAAGGGTACACAGCAGAGAGGTAACCCTCAAAATTTGGATTCATATTATGCTAGTACTTCAAATACATCAAATACATAGGAGAATCGGCCTGCAAAGCCTAGATATAATAGACCTTTGATGTGCTATCGTTGTGGTGAGTACGGTCACATGCAAAATAGGTGTTCTCTTCCAGAAGATGCACCTCCTTGTCAACATTGTCCAGAGGCCAAGGATCATTATACCAAAGATTGCCCAAGAGGTCGTCCTGCTCCAATTCACATGATTGCAGTCTCTCCACATGAAGAAGGAAAAACCACTCAGACTTATGCTGTTTCATCCTCTGCAATGCCCATGATGACTAGAGCTAGGCAAGCAGCTGCAACCCAGAGAGATGAACAACAAGGATTTCAGGATAAAGAGGAAGAAAAGGAGTCTGGATGGAAGGACCAAGCAGAAATTGAAGGAGCTTATAATAAGATGACTACTTCTCTAAAGGGCCAACGAACAAGTCTGCAAGAAAACACTCAAGAGGTAAACATTGAACAAATCTTCAAAGGTATTCATCACAAGGTTAGTCTATATGAACTTATAAGGATGGATTCAAAACTAAGAAGTGACTTACTGAAGATTATACACTCTGCTCACTTGATCCAATCACCTAGTATAGATGGTTTCATGGTTGATTTTCCCCCTACACCCTTAGCAGACTACCAAAGCTCAAGATTATCTGTTTGTATAAAGGATGAAACTCTCACAGGTGTGATCATAGATGGAGGCTCTGGTATCAATTTGATGCCAGATTTCACAATGAAGAAACTGAATTTGAACCCCACCAAAATGGCACCATTTACAGTTACACTAGCAGATCAACATCGGGTTGCGCCTCTTGGCATTATTGAAAAGGTACGGATGATAGTACAGGGTTGCCACTTTGTGTTGGATTTTGTTGTTATTGCACTTCCACAGGAGACTTCTTACCCTTTACTCCTGGGGAGACCTTGGCTGAGACAAGCAAAAGCTTTGCAAGATTGGGGGAACACCAAACGATGGATTTCAACAAGCACCAATAGCCAACTACAATTACATTTGGAAGAGGGATTCGGCTCAGGAAAAACCATTGGATATACTGTGGATACTCAGGTAATGCCCTCTATACCCCAAGAAGATGATACATTGTTAAATTGGATGATGGGAAGTGCAGAGTGTTGCACAGTGGAGATCAATGAAATTGAGGAAGAAGTTGCAGATAAAGTAAATGAAGACCACAAGGTATTCGAGAATGAGCAATTGCAGGAAAATACTAGCTTTGAGGAGGCAACCAATATAAAAGTATCGGAGGGAGAAGGTTATGAATTTAAGAGCAGAGAAGATCTTCCTTTTGCAGATATACCTCAAGGATGGATGGAAGAACATGTTGCAGAATATAAATTAAAATCCACTCCTGCATATAGTGGAGATGATTTCTCAAACAAGACCAGTCCTGAAACATTGGTTCAAGAAGTAAATTTAGGGAATGAAGAGAACCCTCAAGTAGTCCACTTAGCATCTTGGTTGTGGCATTATCCTCCTTTGCTACAGAAGGTAACTTCTTTGCTTTTTACTTACAAAAGTGTCTTCGCATGGTCCTACAAAGATCTAACAGGGATACCAGAAGAGCTTGGGTTACATCGGATACCCTTAGTTGAGGGAGCCGCGCCAGTAAGAAGTAGACCATATTGACTCAATCCGAAATATGCAGAGGCTGTAAAAGCAGAAATTACAAAGCTAGAAGAAGCTGGTATAATTGTTCCAGTAGAACATTCCAGGTGGCTTTCTTCCATGGTTATTGTACCCAAGAAAAATAGTGGAAGAATAAGAGTATGTGTTGATTTTCGTGCTTTGAATAAAGTGACTGTTCAAGATGGATTTCCTCAGCCCTTCACAGAGCAAGTACTTGACGAAGTAGCTGGTCACACTTTGTATAGTTTCTTGGATGGTAGGCTACAATCAGATAGTGATCCATCCTGATGATAGGGACAAAACAGCCTTTGTCACTCCCTGGGGAACTTATGTCTATACTCGTATGGCTTTTGGTTTGAAGAATGCGCCAGCTTCATTTAATAGAACAATGTATCTGATATTGGGCAAATGGTTAACAACCTTTCTCCGCATATTTATGGATGACTTTTCAGTATTCTCATGTACAGATAGAAGGGCGGCAGTTCAAGATTTCCATGATCATTTGGAAAATCCAAAAGAAATTTTTGAGCAATGTCTCAAAACGGGTTTGAAATTGAATCCTGATAAATGTCACTTTTTGGTCACTAAGGGTACTCTTCTTGGTCACATAGTATCTGCTGAAGGTATAACTGTTGACCCTGCAAAGGTTACAGCTATTCTTTCTATGCCAATTCCACAAAGCCCAAGGGAAGTGCAAAGTTTCTTGGGCCATGTAGGGTATCACAGAAGATTCATTAGGATGTATTCGGAAATTGCTAAGCCCTTGTCAAGGCTTACCAGCAAAAAGATCCCTTTCTCATGGAGTGCTGAAGCTGACAAAGCATTTTGTGAACTAAAGTTGAGGCTATGTACTGCTCCCCTTTTAAGTGTTCCTAATTGGTCATTGGAATTTCATGTGCATACAGATGCTAGTCTTCATGCTGTTGGTGCAGTTCTAGCTCAACCATCATCTCACAAAGTGGATAGACCTATCTCTTATGCAAGCAAACTACTCAACCAAGCTGAAAGAAATTATAGTACAACGGAAAGAGAAGGTTTGGCTATTGTATTTGCCCTTCAAAAGTTCCGACATTATCTCCTTGGTGTACATTTCATTGTTATTTCTGATCGTCAGCCCTTGAAGTATTTGATAAACAAGCCTAGAGTAGCTGGAAGGATTTGGAGATGGTTACTCCTATTTCAAGAATTTAATTTTGATATTCATATTAAGCCAGAAAAAGAGCACTACATGGCAGATCAAGTGTCCAGGACGGCAATGAGCGAAAAGGCAATAGGTATTAATGATGAATTGGTAGATAGCAATCTTTTTCTAGTAGCAATTCGGACTGGTTCGTATGATGAAATTCTCCATGTTCTTACTACTGGAAAGATCCCAAAACACTTGACACCTGTAGAAAAGAGAAGATTGCTCCTGAAAACCAAAGCATATTCTCTTATAAATGGAAATTTATATAAATACTGTCAGGATGATATATTGAGAAGGTGTGTCTATCTAGAGGAGGTAAATCTTCTGCTAGAGGCTGCACACAATGAAGGACATCTAAAAGGGGAAGAATTGGCTCATAGAATCATCCACAAAGGTTTATGGTGGCCTCATATTTTCAAGGATGCAATCAAGTTTTCTAAAGAATGCCACATCTGCCAGAGGTGTGCTCCCGCGCCAACCAGATTGAATTTCCAACCATTGGTCATATCTACAGGATGGCTCCCATTTGAACGATGGGGTCTTGATTTCATAGGACCAATTAGTCCAACTGGTCAACCTGGAGGAAAAAAATATATTTTGATGGCCACATGCTATGCCACTAAATGGATAGAGGCTAAAGCTACTGTGGACTGCACGGCTTTAACAGTGGCTAAATTTGTGTATAAACGTATTTTCTCAAGATTTGGTTGCCCACTGGAAATAACTAGTGATAGGGGCACACATTTTGTAAATCAATTGCTCCAGTTTATATTTGACAGGTACAAAATCTTCCATAAAAAATCTTGTGCCTACTACCCAAGGGCAAATGGCCAAGCAGAAAGCTCCAATAAGATTTTGATTGGATTGCTTCGCAAATTATCTTTCGATCATCAAAGCTCTTGGCCGCTAGCACTGATCGGTGCAATTTGGGCTTTTAGAACCACGAAGAGGGGAACCATAGGCGAGACTCCATTTCGTTTAGTTTATGGGAAAGAGGCATTGGCACCGTTCGAGTTCATTATCAAAAAGGAAATGGGAACCAAAACCATTGGAATTGAACCTCCCATTGAGAGATTGGTGGCATTAGAAGAATACAGAGAAGGAGCAATGCAAAAACTTTAGGTAACACAAGAAGAGCGCAAAAGACTGCATGACAGGTATCTGAGGTCCAATGAAGTGCAGGAAGGATCCATGGTTTTAGTGCATCAGGTCCCAGCAATTCCAACCAAACTGGCACCCAAATGGATAGGACCTTACACGGTGGTAAAGGTATTACCTCATGGAGCAGTATATCTGGAGGATTTGGAGGGTAAGAGGATACCCCTGGTCAATATTTCCAGGGTGAAGAAGTACCTGAATTAAGGTAAATTGGAAGCATATCATTCACCGTACCTACTCTATTTCATTTGGTGATTGTAGTTATTATGAAAAGAAAAACTAGTATGAAAAAAAAAAAGTAGTAAAAAAAAAAAAAAAAATATATATATATATATATATATATATATATATATATATATATATATATATATATATATATTTTTTTTTTTTGTCCAGGGTGAAGGATTATCTGAGTCAAGTCAACAAAGAAGAACTTCCTTCACTATCTTGTTTTCGGCTTCGGGAATTGCACCGGGACGGTGCAAAGACTTCATGTGGGGGTCTGTATCGCGGCATTTCCCTCTCTCTCTCTTCCCCCCTCAAACCACCCCCACCCCCTCAAACCAACCCCCACCCCCTCAAACCACCCCCTCACACCACCCCCTCAAACCACCCCCTCACACCACCCCCTCAAACCACCCCCTCACACCACCCCCGCCCCCTCACACCACCCCCTCAAACCACCCCCTCACACCACCCCCTTAAACCACTCCCTCACACCACCCCCTCAAACCACCCCCTCACACCACCCCCTCAAACCACCCCCTCACACCACCCCCTCAAACCACCCCCGCCCCCTCACACCACCCCCTCAAACCACCCCCTCACACCACCCCCTCCAACCACCCCCTCACACCACCCCCTCAAACCACTCCCTCACACCACCCCCTCAAACCGCTCCCTCACACCACCCCCTCAAACCACCCCCTCACACCACCCCCTCAAACCACCCCCACCCCCTCACACCACCCCGTCAAACCACCCCCTCAAACCACCCCCTCACACCACCCCCTCAAACCACCCCCGCCCCCTCACACCACCTCCTCAAACCACTTCCTCACACCACCCCCTCAAACCACCCCCTCACACCACCCCCTCAAACCACCCCCTCACACCACCCCCTCAAACCACTCCCTCACACCACCTCCTCAAACCACCCCCACCCCCTCACACCACCCCCTCAAACCACCCCCTCAAACCACCCCCTCACACCACCCCCTCACACCACCCCCTCAAACCACCCCTGCCCCCTCACACCACCCCCTCAAACCACTCCCTCACACCACCCCCTCAAACCACCCCCTCAAACCACCCCCTCACACCACCCCCTCAAACCACTCCCTCACACCACCCCCTCAAACCGCTCCCTCACACCACCCCCTCAAACCACCCCCTCACACCACCCCCTCAAACCACCCCCACCCCCTCACACCACCGCCTCAAACCACCCCCTCAAACCACCCCCTCACACCACCCCCTCAAACCACCCCCGCCCCTCACACCACCCCCTCAAACCACTCCCTCACACCACCCCCTCAAACCACCCCCTCACACCACCCCCTCAAACCACTCCCTCACACCACCCCCTCAAACCACCCCCACCCCCTCACACCGACCCCTCAAACCACCCCCGCTCCCTCACACCACCCCCTCAAACCACTCCCTCACACCACCCCCTCAAACCACCCCCTCACACCACCCCCTCAAACCACTCCCTCACACCACCCCCGCCCCCTCACACCACCCCCTCAAACCACCCCCTCACACCACCCCCTCAAACCACCCCCGCCCCCTCACACCACCCCCTCAAACCACCCCCTCACACCACCCCCTCAAACCACTCCCTCACACCACCCCCTCAAACCACCCCCTCACACCACCCCCTCAAATCACCCCCTCACACCACCCCCTCAAACCACCCCCGCCCCCTCACACCACCCCCTCAAACCACCCCCTCACACCACCCCCTCAAACCACCCCCTCAAACCACTCCCTCACACCACCCCCTCAAACCATCCCCTCACACCACCCCCTCAAACCACCCCCTCACACTACCCCCTCAAACCACCCCCTCAAACCACCCCCTCAAACCACCCCCTCACACCACCCCCTCAAACCACCCCCGCCCCCTCACACCACCCCCTCAAACCACCCCCTCACACCACCCCCTCAAACCACTCCCTCACACCACCCCCTCAAACCACCCCCGCCCCCTCACACCACCCCCTCAAACCACCCCCTCACACCACCCCCTCAAACCACCCCCTCACACCACCCCCTCAAACCACCCCCTCACACCACCCCCTCAAACCACCCCCTCACACCACCCCCTCAAACCACCCCCTCACACCACCCCCTCAAACCACCCCCTCACACCACCCCCTCAAACCACCCCTGCCCCCTCACACCACCCCCTCAAACCACCCCCTCACACCACCCCCTCAAACCACTCCCTCACACCACCCCCACAAACCACCCCCTCACACCACCCCCTCAAACCACCCCCTCACACCACCCCCTCAAACCACCCCCGCCCCCTCACACCACCCCCTCAAACCACCGCCTCACACCACCCCCTCAAACCACCCCCTCACACCACCCCCTCAAACCACTCCCTCACACCACCCCCTCAAACCACCCCCTCACACCACCCCCTCAAACCACCCCCGCCCCCTCACACCACCCCCTCAAATCTCATAATTTCCCATGACCTCCCACAAAGTTTTCATGTAATTTTGAATGGATATTTAGAGGGTCATTTCTTATCCAAACCCTACAGTGTTATATATCGTTGGAAAGCTCTCGATGAGTACTTTCCAATGGTGCAATAATAACTTCAAAATCTTGGATCGATTTTTGACCACACCCCAAAAACCACCACAACGCCCCATAACTCACCCCCTATTCCCCCCAACCCACAAACCCCACAAACCCCACAAACCCCACACAACTCCAAACAACTCCACAACCCTCCACAATCCTCCAAAAACCCTGTAATCTCTCTCAAACTTGTCACAACTCACCTCCCACACCGCTCACTTAATATGAAGGATCAAAAGTTACTACAAAAATTAGGTGAAGGATGCGCTTCTCAGGGACATTCAAATATCACGGGCGGCACAAAGTGAGGATCTCAGCTTGCATTCAAAAGTGACAGTAAAGGCGTAAGTGGTAAAAGTAAAAGTGATGAAATGAGTGTTGCCGCCAACCATTCATGACGACTGCCTATTTTTGAGGATCCAATTCAAATCAAGTGGAATATTTGATCTACCCCTTCAATCTTGGCAATCAAGCGGCGCGTGATCAGTGGACGTGAGGAATCGGCAAGGCCCTCTTGGCCTATTGGAGCCTATAAAAGCAATGGATTTGTGTTGATTTGGATACATTCAGAGATACATTGAGAGATACACACATTTACATACGTACGTACAGAGGTCCTCTCTTTGCACTTTGTGGCTTCAAGCCTACTGTAGGAAGTCACTCTGTGGTGTGGATACAGAGTGTGGGCTTCCCCAGTGGAGGGCTAATAGCTCTATAGTGTGAAGAGAGTGGCTTGGTTTTGTCATTCTGTGTGATTCAGTAGTATTTTCATGCTCTTTCTCTCAGAGCAAGTCTCCATACTTTGTACTGATCAGTACTAGTCTGCATCTAGTTGTGTTCATTATACGGATTGAATGAGTCTCTTGTATTGAGGTTGTTTAGTTCTGGAATGGCATATTAGCCCAGAGCATCAGCATTTGTAGCAGTTCCTTGGCTTATATTGTAATCATCTGTTCGAACTAAGGAATGGTTTGGGTCTCCCAGTATTGTCATTTGTTCTTAATCTTTTCTCTGAGAAATTACAATTCTGTGCAATCATTGTTATCTGCCTGCTCACAAAAGTGTTAAAGGGTATACTTCCCTAAGGAGAACCTCCCTTGAGTAGGTGACGTACTGGAAGTGCTTATTCTCTGCTCTTGAAAAGGTGGATACCCCAGTACCTCCTCTACAGTGCCCATACAGGAGAACATTGCAGACCTTTTCATGAAGGCTCTGCCCAAGGAGAAGTTTGAAGCTTTCCGCAAATCTTTGGGCTTACTTCCTTTTGTGGAGTGGCTTCCACATAGCTTGGCACTTCCTTATACATGAGTGCTAGCTACTTGTTCACCGCATCACTCCCAGGGGGGATTTGTTGATATATTTAGGTAGTGATGTGTGTGAACACTCTAGGACCGCCGAGGCACTTTTTTCCCTCTTTAGGAGGTTTTGTTCTCCCGGCTTGTATATACGCCTATTGCCCTAATGGGCTACTTATCTTTATACATTCTCTAGTAATACATTCAGTATTGTGTGTTTATGCTCCAAGCTTCTTCTTCTTCCTTGTGCTGTTTGCGTGCTTCTGCAGACGTCTATCTCCAACAAGAAGCTTATATGAGACCCTACACACATGGGATAATTTTTTATTGTGAAGGATGTTAAGAAGTTCAGAGGAACTTCAACATCTGATCATTGAGAACAATGATCACACAAAAAGGGGGAAGAGAATGTCCTCAAATGACATATTAGGGAAAAAGTGGTTGAACCATTTTACCCTTTTAACCATTCATTTCTTCCCCAATAAGCTTTTTCCTTCATTGACAAGCGGTAGGATCCATTTGGAGCTTTGAAAAAATTGCTTCTAGAGTGAAGAATTGTAACTCATTAAGCATATCTAGAGAAGGGGAAGATTAAAGGGTTGAAAGAAACTCTTAAGACCTCTACTCCAAAATGTGCTCTATGAGTAAGAAACAATTTATCAAAATGGTTAACAAGGTAACCATTTAGCAAAGCTTATGATTGACTATATCCTTTGATATGGATGCCTACTTATGTCAATAGATGATATCTACTATGAGAATACTAGCTCTATTATGAAATGCCATAAACAAAGATAACTTTGATTACATCTAATCAAGGAAATAGTTCAATGAAAGCTCAAAGTCTTTTCAAAGAACAAATCAAGACTCTGTAAGGATGTAACTTACAAAGATTTTGATTATATTTGATAAGACTAAAATGAATGGAGTTTACTCCATGAGTTAGAGCTAAAGTTGTCTACACTAAGGTGGGATTGTAAATAGGATGGTATGGGACATCTAGGTTTACAATGTCACTTAAATAGGTTCACTAGTATGCGACACTGAACTTAAGGATAATGGAAGCTTAAGCTCAAGGATATTGGAGAGCTTTTTGTGTAAAGGATTTAGCATAAATGAACCTCCCATTTGGATAGGAAATTAAATATTCATCAATTTCCTATAGTTTTTGAGGACAAAAACTCTTTGAAGGAGGGAAGAAAGGTATCATAAATATGCTACTTCTAAACAAAAGATGTTCCTTCTCTTTTATGAAAGATTAGGAGTACGTTGGATATCCATAAGTACCCAAGTATGTTTGAGTTAAATCTCAAACAAAGTAAGAACTAAATATGTAAGAAGGGAATTCATTAAAGAATTCCATTTTGGTAAGTAAATTAAGGTAAGCCAACCAAAGATTTGAAGCATAATCAGATTAGGGCATTTGAGAATGGATAAAGATGGATCCAAAGTTTGGATTGATAAGCATGTCAACTTGCTTAAGTCAAAAGGGTGACATATAATTGTTGATCCCTAAAAGGAGAATAGTAAATGGTTTGAAGAACATCAACATGATGTTGAAGAATTAAGCAAAAATATCAACTCGTGAAGGTATGAGTTGAAGATCCCAAGAAAATCCCATGGGTAAGTATCATTGAAAAAGGGATCTAAAGGAGAAAAGACTTGATCTTATCTCATGTTAAATTAGCTAGAGGAGTTTTGAGAAAGCCAAGTGACCTAAATTGGTCAACGTTTATCAAACCTCTTATGGTTGGATAATCCAAGAGGACTACATTGGTCAAAAAGATCAAACCCTTTTATAGTTTGATACCAAGGAAAGTTCAAAGGTCAACATAAAGAGACCTTTGAATTAATTGGCATTAGATTAAGAAACCTTAGTTTTTGCTCTCGTGATTATGAGGCCAAGGAATTCCAAGATGGAATTCATGATCATGGTAAATAATCAAAGAGCATGAAAAGGATTAAAAAATATATATATGGAAACATTAAGAATGTGGTTCTATGGATTGGAGAAAGAACTCACTGGTATTGGACAGTGAGAACTAACTCCCATTGAGAATTTTCTCTAATGGCCAAAGAGAAAATAGGCTCAAGATCCGATAGGAAACATCACGATAAGCCTTAAAGATAAGACCATTTCGATTAAGGTCTTAGGTTCACTATGAGGTGTAGAAAGGTACCTCCTTGAATGAATTTAATACACCTAGTTGTATGAACAAAGGGTAAATAGAATGAACATGACATTTACCCTGGAAAAAGGCTATCTTTTATCTTCTTAAGCAGATGCATTTTTCTTAATAAAAAGCATAGCCAAATTTTATATGGAACAATAAATTTGGATAAGTAGGAGGGTAAATAATTTTGGGAGTTTACGAAGTTAAACTCCAAAAGTAAAGTCAAGCCTATTCAAGTATAATAGCCTTGAATAAAAGAATGATCTATAAAAGATCTTCTTTTGAATCTTTGGTGAGAACAAGTGATTCAAGATGTTCCTAGCAAGATCTGAGATATGATGCCTAAAAATAGGTATCTTTCTTGCAAGAGCTTGGATCTAAAGCTGCGAAACTTGAATCATCTCAACTCCATCCAATAGAAAATCTAGAAGGTATCTCCATGAAGCATTATTCTCAATTATATTGAGGATTTGAAGGAATTCGTTTAATAAGCTCTCTTGCTCTTTGTAAAGCTTTGGTGACCTTTGAGGTTAGTATACATAACTATCTCAAGTATGAACCATAATCAGTTCAAGATAGTTAGTATTGATTCTCATTGAAAAGAATTGGCTAACAAAGAACAAGGTAGAGACCCAAATAATTCCAATTCCTAAAGTCATCTTTCGATCTAAGTCTTGAATGTCAAATCTCCCAAAAGGGATTAAACTCTATTTTGAGAATTAATCTAGGGAAAATCAAAGATAATCAAGATAGGGATCCACTTGTAGACATGAACTTTCAAAATTGGGTATATTATCATTCAGAATTCTTGAACTTTATGTTTCAAGAAAACCTTGATGATTGAAATAAGTCCACTGAACTTGCCAAGGAATGAGAAGATAGTATTTCTCCTCATTGACCATGTTCTAGCAAGGACTCACTAGACCCACTTTGCTAAGTTCTTATCTTTAGCTAAGTCATATCAAATACAAATAAAGTATATTTGTATTTGAAAAGGACTATAAAAGAATAACTTAAGTTTAGAACATCTGAAGATTCCTCTCCTTTCTGTTGAAAGTGGAAGATGAATCTAGTATCTGGCCCTTTCAAGATAGAAATTAGATTTCTATCATAGACTCCTAAAAAGATAAATTTCTAGGGAAGTACAAAGTGTACTAAAATGTATTAGTTTATGGAAATCAAGGTTTGCGAAAGTGCCAAAAGAAAAAGACCACCAAAGAAGTCCACCCTTTTCACTAGTCCATTGGTACAAGGCACGCATGTACATTCAAGTGGACTAAGAGAAAGTGATTTGGGCAGGAATTTCGATTCATTTCCTTTTAGAATAAGGTAGGGATTAGCCCTTATCTAATTACTAGAAATGAATCTAAAGAGAGAGATGACCATGCTTAGAGTATAGATCATGGTGCACAGGGGAATACTTCACATATTATACCTACACACATTTTCGAGGACAAAAATGTTAAAGGGGGGAAGAATGTTGTATAAATATGGGTCAAAGTGGCCAAAGACATGGGTTTTGAGGGTCCAAAACCACTTGGAGAACCCTTGGATTCTATGGGGAAACCCTTGGGAAAGTATCTCCAAGAGTGTGTTTGAACCCTTGAGTTATTTGGATTTATTTACTCCCAATTGAAGGGTTTTGACCCTTAGGATTGATATTTCCTAAGGGTATGGTATTTAACCCTTAGAGAGGCCTCTCAAGCCTTGAGATTTGTACGTACAAGCTTGGGAGAAATTTTAGAATCCATGTGAGGGCCATGAGATTCCATGTGATTTCCAAGGTTAGAAGGCCTTGAATTAGAATCCATGTGGACAAGACACTTGGCAAGCTCTCCTCACATTTCCTCCCTTGGCATTGAGGTATATATATGGGTGGAGTTGGATGGGTGGAGATGTGCTCTCTCTTAGTGAGGTGGTTTTGCTACGTAGTTAGTCTTTAGTGGTTTGTTTCACAACAAGTGGTCTTCTATGCTTAGTCCTTTCGCATATCAAAGGGCAATATGGTTATTGCAAAAGGAAGCAAAGCGGGCTCACTTTATCCTTTATTTGTATCACTGAAAGAACACTTGTTAGTTATTACTCAATAGCCATGAACGTTTGGGCCATATATCTCGTAGTGGAATGGAAAATCTTTCTCATTCTCACTATTTACCTATGTTATCTTTCTCCGATTTTTCATTTTGTGAGCACTGTCAATATGGAAAGCAAGCCAGAAATGTGCATAGAAAGCACATTGACTCTTCAATTTAGCCTTTAGATCTTGTTCATACAGATGTGTGTGGTCCTATGCTCACTAGGTCCTTAGGTGATTCTCTTTACTTTGTCACTTTCATAGATGATGCTACTAGAAAAGTTTGGGTATATCCTATCAAATCGAAGGATGAGGTATTCCCTAATTTTAGAAAATGGCTTGCTTCATTTGAGACTGAAAAAGGAACTAAGCTTAAGGCTTTACGTTCAAATAATGGGGATGAGTATACATCAAATGAATTCAGCCTTTTCTGTCAATCTAGAGGGATTCATAGAGAGTTTAGAGGTCCTTAAACCATAGTAAAAAATGGTGTACTTGAGAAGATGAATAGAACTATCCAAGATAGAGTAGTTTCTATTTTGCATCATGCAAACCTCTCACAAGGTTTTTGGGCAAAAGCAATATTGACTTGAGTTCATGTGATTAACCTTTCACCTAGTACTGCCAAAGGCCCGAAAGTGGCACAAGAGTTATGGACATGAAGCCACCATATTATGATCATCTTTGAGTTTTTGGGTGTGATGCATATGTTCATATACCTAAGAATCTTAGACAAAAGTTGGACCATAAGTCCAGGTTTAGATTTTGTCATGCTAATAGTTGCCGATGAGCCTTCTTGCTACAAAGAGGCCATGCAAACAAAGGATCATGTCAAGTGGGAGTGTGCCATGAAGAGTGAGCTCGATTCTATTCACAAAAATGGTACTTGGGATTTTGTACCTTTGCCAAAGGGTAGGAAAGTTTTACCATGTAAATGGGTATATAAGCTGAAATTCACATGAGATAGTGCTTCTCCAAAGTAAAGAGCACAACTTGTTGCAAATCGTTTTAAGCAACAACACGGTGTTGATTTTGAGGAAATCTTTTCTCTAGTGGTCAAGATGACTACCCTGCACATGTTGCTTGGATTCATTGCAATGAAGGACTTAGAGCTAGTCCAAATTGATGTGAAAACTACTTTCTTGCATGGAGATATTATAGATGAGATCTATATGCAACAACAGAGGTTGTGTAGTTCCTAACAAGGAAAGTCTAGTTTGTAAGCTCAAGAAGAGCTTGTATGGACTTAAACAGTCTTGTAGACAATGGTACCAAAAGTTTGATGCTTTTATGAAGTCTCAAGGCTATTCTTGAAGTATTGAGGATCATTGTCTCTACACACAAAGATGCTCAAATAGCAGCTTGATATGCTTGATACTTTATGTTGATGATATGTTGATTACTGAGAAGTCCTCTTATGACTTGTCAATTCTCAAAAAGAAGTTGAGTCAGACATTTGATATGAAGGATTTTGGGGATGCCAAACATATTCTTGGCATATGCATTACTCATGATACGAGTAAAAGACGCATATACTTGTCTCAAAGTGAGTTCATATCCAAAGTACTTCACAGGTTCAATATGCACGTTGGATTTCACCATTTTCCCTCCCTCCCTCCCTCCCTTTCTCTTGACGTGTGTTTTGACTTTTCATGGCCTTTTAACTTTGTGCATCATACTTGGCAATGTATTGCATGCCCTCTCTGAGTGTTCATAAACAATCTTGAGGTACTCTTCAAGCAGTTGTGATTCATCTCACATGTATGAAGTGTATAGAAACAGTATTATGGTTTAGAAACACTCAAATCACTCTTATTGGAGCTACATCAAATGCTGCTAATTTGCATTAGACTCTTTTATGGGGAATGGTGTTGCATTACACTTCTTTTACTTGGAATGGTGTGCATTTCTTTAGAATAAGGAGCAGACGTAGTGGTACTTACAGTGATGATGAGTATATGACATTGGGAGACTAATTACATTAATTACACTACTTTAGGGGTTGGGGCGGACCTTCGCACTGACAAAAGCACATTGTGAGAAAATGCTTCTGATTATTGATGTTTACTGGGGTGTTGCAGGATCTTGATGCTTGCTCGACTGTTGCGGGATCCCAGAAGAGCTCCTGATTTCTCTCCTAAAAGGTAGCGCAGCCATTTCATCGGCGGCAATTTTCCCATCAAAATTAGATAATCAATAGCTGAATTCTTTTTTTGTCATTGATGGCATGCACAACAGATACTAGATATGGAATCTGGCATGACCAAATCCTAAAAGTAAGGCATAGGGTTATCTGCATGCTAGTGGAGCAAGAGAGATAGTAATCGAGTATTATAGAATGATCAAAGTAGATACATATTAGGTGCTATATTTGGTGTAATGCACCTAAACACCTCGGTATATTTGTGGTCACTTGGGTGAAGATGTATCCTGTGTCCACAGGGATAATGGTGTGATTAATGAAGGGACTGTTTGGAGCTATATTACTATTAGTGTATCTCACTATTTTTGGGAACAACAAACAATCATTTCCTCTGATGATGACTTATCTTGAACGTTCTATCTGTATGGTTAGTGTGTTTTTTATTCAACCAGCTAGTAAACATGATTATGAGTAGGGAGGGGAGAAGCTCAATCAACCTATGTTCCATAATCATACATCCACTGTTTTGCTTACTTATTTGTTGTTTTGCGCTTGAAAGTTTCACGAGCCCAGGCAGACCATTCAAGATTGCAATTGTTTGTGCAATCTAGACATTCTCATTTTGCTATGATAGTAAATGCATGAAACTACACGCATGATATACTAGATGGATATAGGCCAGATACAATCATCTGGAAATCACTCTTAGTCTAAGTTCTTCATCTCGTTGAAGTCAAGACATTAAAGGTACGTGATAATTGGAAAAAAAGGGAAATGCATTTTTTAGAGGAATTTTTAACAAGGAAAATTGAACTTTGGGGAGGATGTTGTGAACCTACTAAATTTTAGTATTTCATTTTTTTATTCCATGAGGTAGGATGAAATTTCATGGTTCTTGTACGTTCTTCAAATGTGACGTGGTCATTAACTTCACTTATGTTGGTAATTTCTCCAAAGTGCCTTTTATACATACCTATGTGTGGGGTGGTGCCAATTGAATCTTATGAAATGTATGATAGATTTTTTCTTCTCATTTCATAATTTGTATATCTATGTAAAATGGGAACTTGTGAAGTAATGATCATGTAAAATCCGGTTGGATTTTTGATTGACCTTGACTTCATTATTTATGGCAAAGTATGAAAAGATTTGTATGTTATCATGAAATAGAGGGGTTTTTCTATAGAAAGAGCTTATGCCATGATTTGTTGCATTTCATGCTAATCGTATGGACCTTGCTTTGAGAACTCTTTGGACTCCACTATATTCAAGAATCTCTTTTCAAATATCTCTCTCCCCACATTTGTGTATTATGATGTAAAGTCTCTTACCTTTTATTGTAGAAGAACCGCATAAGAAACATATTTACACATATCAAAAAACATAAAAAAACACACAAAAACCCAAAACAAATATTAAAAAACACTCTAAAACACTAAAAAAATTGTTTCAACATGGGAAAGGAAAAAGAAAAAGAGAGACGAAAGGGGGATACAATTGAAAAAGCAAAGGAAAACAAACAGGAAATGCATGAAATAATCTCACATAAGGGTGAAACATCTAGAGAAAATTGCACGGAGTTGAGGAAATGGGTGAAATATCTGAGGGGGTAGGCTCCTTACTTTCAACAAGAGAATATAGCAATACTTTTGTGGATATGAGAATACGATATCACCTTAGAAGGATGAGTGTTTTTATTAACCCTAATTGATTCATATTGATTTACTAACTATTATTTTGGAGACCATTCAACCAACCACTCATTCCTCTATCCTCATGAATGGTGAAAATTATGATTATATGGGTCAAGTAGTGTTGCCTATTGTGGTTGATGATATGCAATTTTTGAAAACACTTTTTGTCATTGAAGGTATAGATGAAGACTTGGTCATTGGCACTCAAAGGTTTGTTAAACAAAGTTATCAAGAATTTGAAGTGCCTTGTCCATTTATTATGTCCACCACTACATGTGTATCTATTGAAAATCCTAATGATTATCCTCATTGTAAGGATTGTGGACATAATCATTTATTCAAGGATTTTGCTTTTAATCCAAAAAATTGTCTTTCCACTCATACTCTATTATCTAATCCTTCTTCGAGTAAGTTGCAAGAAACATTGACGAATGATGAAGTGGAGGACTCCAAGTGCTTAGGGTATGTGGAAGGGCCCTCTCTTCCTCTAAACTTGGATTCCCCTCATGAATCCATGAGCAAGGATGTGCTACACTTGGCTCATCAAGACCAAGATAAGCAAATACCTTGTATCAACATTATGGAAAATAATGTTGAATCTATGGTCCATCATGAAAATCGATCACCCATTTGTATATCCAGAGATTCTATGTGTAATAAGGATAAATGTATGGATGAATCTCTAGATCAATCTCAAATCACACAACCCAATGATCTAATGCATGAAAATGTTGTATATATAGAAGATAAACCTTTGTTAAATTCCCCTTGAAAAGATGAATTATCCTTAAAGACTCACATAGAAGGCCCAAAAGACTCTTATGTCAAGAAGATGAAATCACATTTCCCTTGTATTGTCAAGAAAATTTGGGTGTCCAAGCAATTACTTAAAACCCAACCAAATTGCACCATGATATGGGTACCAAAGAAATCCATTGTACAAAGTCAACCCTCTCACACTAGACTTCATAATCTTTGGTATAGGCCCACCATGCCTATCTTCAAGAAAGACCACTTCCAACCAAAGGATCCAAAGCAATCAAGCCTAAACTCAAAAAAGATCCAGAGAGGAACTTTAAGGCAACAACCAGCAGAGAAAAGATATATTGGCAGCCTGAGACATCTTTGTGTAGCATCCATGGGTGTTAAACGCAACCTTGCCCAATGCACAACATATGTTCAAGATGCACACCAAGTATGTACGCAAATAGGGCCTCATCCCAAGGCCAAGCATTAGGCACACTAAGTTTAGCCCAGGCACAAAGAGGGAACATGTATATACATTGCAAAAATTTGCTTTGTATTTTTCTTTTTTCATGTTGGTGGACAAAGGAATCATCCATTTCAAATGGTTGATGGAAAAGAAAAAGGTTCTTGGAGTTGGAAATCTGGAGAAAGCCTCATCATCGCCTCACCCTTGAGCACTTTGCTCAAGATCCATTCATTTTAGCACCATTGTTTTTTGTATGCATTTTTTAGAGTATGCATAAGATAGGGTCTCATCATGAGACCGTGCATAGGTACTTTTTTGTTTACCACCCATGCACCCTTAGTCCCCTCTCATGCACATAGACTAAGAAGACATGAATCGATTTCATCTATTTGTATCCATCATCTATATTTTGTCATTTCATACTCATACACCATCCATCCAATTATTAAAAAAATAGAAAAAAAAGAAATAAATAGAAAGAATTCTACCATATTCTTCCCATCTATATGAGGCAAAGGAACAAAGTTAAAAGGCATTCGACTCTAAACAAATATGCAAAAAGCAAGATGAAGACAAGGATCAAAGCAAAGCACTCCAACGACCCAAGGATCTGCAATCAAAAGGAACTTCTACACTCTCTTCCACAAAAAGTTCCATACTTGCAAAAGCTTTGCCGAGGATGAAAAAGTCAAGGGGGGGAGAGTGTTGACTAGAAAACATATATTTCTTGGATCCACTCTTTTTCATAATCATTTGTACTTTTTTCTACCTCTCATTGAGTTGAATAAGTACTCTTGTATAGGGTTGTGTGAGTGCCACACTAGAGAATAAGTGGGATTCATTCTCCTTTTAGTTTAGAAATCCCACATAGCTTGCATTTTTGCTCATTTTGTATATAAAGAGGTCTCTACCTCTCATTTTGGGAAGCATTCTTAGAAGTAATGAGATTATACTAGTTTGTAGAATGCTTAGAGAGCTCATGTTGTCGTTATGATGTGCTTGCATATTTGTTCCTTTCTTACCTTATGCTTGTGATGCACTAGTTCATTGATTAGTGACGTGATTATGCATGCACTTAAGTGTGTGTATCGTTAATGATGTTTTCTTATTCTTTCAAGGGTAGTTTAGTCGTTAATCTCGTGCTAATGAAGCACCATCGCATCTGTTGAATGCGTCTATGCAACATTTGGGTGTCATGAG
This sequence comes from Ceratopteris richardii, assembly GCA_020310875.1. NCBI lineage: Eukaryota > Viridiplantae > Streptophyta > Polypodiopsida > Polypodiales > Pteridaceae > Ceratopteris > Ceratopteris richardii. The sequence continues at coordinate 70,860,002 of CM035418.1, read as the reverse complement.
ATGCTCCTTGGATTGACAAGTATGAGTTGTGATGCTACAATGTCAACAGGAGGATAGGGGCCGATGATATTTGCACCATAGGTAGAGAGAATTAGAGAGAAAAGAATTCCTGCTCGGTTGTAGGTCCAATGCAAAACAGAAAGATAGTGATGCATGCACCATTTGCATCAGGAATTTTTCTCAACCGACATTCTCTCTCATGTCATGAATGATAAGGGACTAGCCATGTGGAGGCATGCATGATTGAGATGGACATCATCAATGATTAAAAACTCTCCATTTGAAATCTATGTGAGGCTTTAGCTCCAAGAAAAAATCCACCTTCCATTTCTAGGCTTGTTCATTTAGGATTCTTGGCATAGCTCAAGGCATTTGGCCTGGAAACTTCAAGCTTTAGGACCCACATGTATCTTTAGGTCACTCAAATAAGAAATGAACAACTTTTATGTTTAAGTCATGAGATAATCCAAGGAATCAAATCCTTATGAGTACTTTCCATGCCTCATACTTACGTTATTATTCACAAGCAATTTATTTCCTAAAGGTTTTGAACCCTCATCACTTCACACTCAACAACCCCTTTCTAGCATGTCAACTCTCGTTTCAAGGGTCTTCACTTTGTAAAGGGACAATTGATATCCCTCAAAAGGTTTTTAAAACGATCGCACCGCCACATTTGGCACACTCCCTTTAGCACTAAGTGCCCCTTATTTGTAACTAAAGCATCAGAAAGAGATGTATATGTGTGTGATTTGGGAGGCTACTCTAAGACCCCAAAGTGACTTTCTCTATGCTATGGGTTACTCTAAGCCCTCCTCTCGCATCGACTCATGTTGATTTTTTGTGCAAGAATAGGGCTATTCCAAGCCCCCCCCCCTAGAATTTCCAGTGTGGTATCAAGGCTTTCAATTTCTTTCCAAAGTTTGCGATTATTATCAAGTAATTTCTTAGCACACAAGTGTCTTTGAGAGTGTTTTTAAACACTTGACACTTACTCTTGCAAATCACAAAGTCACTTTTTTATGAGTTAAATTTCACTCAAACTTTGTAATGTCAAAGAGTGAAGCTAGCACCTCATCTATGGTCAATTGTTTACCTTCCGTCACACCCATATTCATGCCCAAGGATGAAAGATTAAATGGGAAAAACTATAATCTTTGGAAATATGTAATGAAAGCATATCTGTACACCAATCTCCTTCACGATGTAGTGGACGGGTCCGAACCTGAGCTCGATAAGGCCAACAACCTAGAATCTTGGCATATCTAGAATGTTAAAGATAAAAGGGTATTAGGCCAACTTCTACTTGCCTATGATGAAATCAACAAAGGGCACATCATAGCTTGTAAAACATCCAAAGGAGCCTTGGACACTTTAGCAGCCTTATACAAAGATACAACACACTCGAAGATCTATGCTTTAGAAGCACAATTCCATAATCTAATTATTCGACCGCAAGTTACAATCACAAAAGTCATAACTCATTTTGAAGGCTATCAATGCAATTGAGCACTTTGTGGCTAGAAAATCTCTAGTGAAGATATGGCGAGTAGGCTACTGAACAGACTACCTAGGTCATATGAGACCTTTGTAATGACCTTGTTCAATCGAGGGCAAGTTCGAACTTGGGAAGAAGTCCGTCGTCTTCTACTCCTTCATGACTTGCTAAGTTGACCTCCTCCCAAGAGAATGCAATGAAGGCCAAAGGACCTTTTAACAAAGGAAAATATACTAATCATCATATGAGCAATGAACCCAAGCCAAGATCAACTACTTCCTCCAAGAAGTATAGTTGTAACTTTTATGGAAAGACAGGTCACTTTGAGAAATTATGCTATAAGAAGAAACAACCCTCGAAGGCTTCTAGTTCCAAGCACTCATCCAAACCTTCACAATAGAGGTCGCATTGCTCTAGTAAAGAAATCTTTATCTCTACTGAGGCAAATGTTGTAGTTACATCTAGCTCCCCCACGAATGGATCTTTGATAGCGGAGCGACCTTGCAAATGTGTAAAGATAAAGATTCTTTTCAAGAACTTGAAGAGCACACAGGTGAGGTGTACCTTGGAAATAACAAAAGTCTTCCTATTTAAGGGAAAGGCAAAGTATAGATCACCAACGCTCAAGGGGAATGCAAATCACTTTTAAATGTGTTATTTGTTCCCAATTTATGCATGAACTTGTTGTCAGTAAAAGCAATTACCAATCCTAACAAACAAGTGTTGTTTGATAACACTTTTGTCAGAGTCATTCACCTTAATAACAAACAAGTTATGCATGAACTTGTTGTCAATAAAAGCAATTACCAATCATAACAAACAAGTGTTGTTTGATAACACCTCTGTCAGACAGATAATTGCAAAGGCATTGAAGAGAAGGGCTTATATAAATTATCTGATTTTCTATCCAAGGAATCACTATCTAGTTTGTTGCACCAAAGATATGGCCATACCTCCTATTTACCAAGAGTTTCTGCATCACAAATCATGAAAGGAATACCCAAGCTTGGGCAACTCAATGACGTCTGCTATGTTTGCACTCAAGGCAAGCAACATAGGGCTCCGGTTCCAAAGGAAGCGTGGACAAGAGCTAGGAACCCTTTAGTTGGATCTCTGTGGATGCATGAACATCCTATCTCTCAGTGGATCACTCTACTTCTTTCTTTTAGTAGATGATCACTTTCGATACATTTGGGTGTTTTTCTTGAAATCAAAGGCAGACACTTTTACTAAGTTTCGTGAATGGATCACCCTAGTGGATAATGAAGCTTCCAAGTTTGTTAAGACCATCCGATCAGATGGATGTTGTGAATTCATAAATCATGACTTTGACAACTTCCTCAAACAAAAAGGGATAAAAAGACAAGTTACTCAACCTCACACTCCATCTTGGAATGGATTAGTTGAGAGAAAGAAGCGAAGCATGATGGAAATGGTGAGAACTATACTTCATAACAAAGACTTACCCTACAAACTTTGGGCAGAAGAAGTTTAAACTATTTTTCACATACTTCATCAAGGATTCACCAATGCATTTCACAATAAGACACTATTTAAAGCATACTATGGAAGAAAGCCTAATGTGCATTGCTTTTGAGTATTTGGCAGTGAAGCTGTTGTCCACGTGTCAAAAGAAGATCCCAACAAGTTGCAATCCAAGTCTAAGAAGCACATCTTCATAGGGTATAGTGAGAAATCAAAAGAATATTTCTTATATGATCTTGGAAACCACTCCATCACAATATCTAAGGATGTAATATTTAATGAAGCTTCCACATACTACAGCAAGGATCCAAGAACAAATCTTAGTCCACCCATCTACACTATAGAGTGGGACTCATCCTTTTCCAAACCCAACTCAGAAACAAGTACTTCAAGTCAACCGAGAAGATCTCAAAGACTTATTGACAAGAGACAGCGAGAACAAAGTCATTATGTCAATTATGCCTTCATGCATCAGATTCAACAAATTCCAAAACCCTCTAACTACAAAGAATCTCAAGGAAAGCCCAAGTGGGAAGAAGCTATGCAAGTGGAAATGGATGCAATAGAGAAGAAGAAGACTTGGAATCTTTTTCCTAAACCCACAAATCATCAAGTTATGGGAGTCAAATAGCTTTACAAGGTGAATTACAAATTAGATGGAACATTAGATAAGTACAAAGCAAGGTTGGTATCTAAGGGATACAAGCGACAACATGGCATTGACTATGAAGAAACCTTTGCTCCTACTTTAAGATTCACAACCATAAAAATCATCTTAGCACTAAGTGGTCACTTTAAGCGGCCCATTTACCAGATGGATGTTGAAAGTGCATTTGTCAATGAAGATCTTCAAGAAGAAGTATATTTTGAACAACCTAAAGGATTGAAGATCCAAGGGAAAGAAGAGCATGTATACAAACTTCACGAAGCACTTTATGGACTCAAGCAAGCGCCCAGGGCCTAGTATGAAAACATTCACAAGTTCTTTGAAGCTGAAGGATTTCATAAAAGCAATGCTGATGCTAATCTCTATACCTATCAAAAGAAGTCCTTAGTTTCCACCATCATCCTCTATGTAGATGACTTGATATTCACATGTTGAGATGAGGAACGCATCCAATTCATCATCACATAGCTTCAACTTGAGTATTCTATGACATATGGTGGCGTACTTCACTACTTCTTAGGTATGGAAGTTTGGAAAACCAAATAAGGAATATTCCTATCATAGAAGAAGTACTCCTCTTATCTACTTTTCAGATATAACATGGACCAATGTCGCTCAGATTATACACCACTTCATGCCAACATAAAGCTCACACTGGAAGATACATCATCACTTGTAGATGTGCATGCGTATAGATAGCTTGTGGGCTTGTTGACTCATTCAGTTTGCACATCAGCCTCATCAAACACATTGGGATGTTGTTACCTTTCTCTTGGGTAGCTAAGAAGCAGCCTACAATTGCTCTATCATCCATTGAGTCCAAGTACCAAGCATCCAACTTCATTGCATGTGAGGCCATTCGGCTTCCTCATTTATTATCTGACATTGGGGTTTTGCAAATTACTTTGACATGCATCTGTAGGGACAACTAGTCAGCCTTGGCCATCACCAAGAATCTAGTGTTCCACACTCGGACGGAGCACATCGAGATCCAATAGCACTTCATCCGTGAGAAGTTCATGTCTTAGGAGATTTCTCTAGAGCAATGTACCTCTCATGAGAACCTGGCAGACATGTTCACGAAGGCTCTACCTCCAGTTCTTCTCCAACACTTGGTGGACATCTGCAACATTCAACCACTCCAAAATGGAGCTCCAAAGGGGATGTTGATGACATTATTGCTCCTACATCATCTACATTTTCTATCTGTATGAGTGCATCTCCATTTTGTATGTAGAAGCCACTCCCTTTGTAGTTTATTTCCATTTTATATTGTACTTCCTTTGTATTTGGGTACCTTGCCATTTGCTTCTACCATTGTATTCATTCTCTTATCAGGGGAATTATTCCACATGAGATGTACTTTGGAGAGCCCCTCCTAGATCTATATAAGGAGGGCCTCTCCCCCCATTTTCACTTGGTTACTAGAAGCTTGAGGAGCCTACTCCATGGTCTTGGCAAGCTCATTTCTAATCCACATGAGTTTACCCATTTCATGGTCTACTCATTTTGAGTCTCACAAACTCTTTCTTTTGTGAGTACACTCTTCTTTTCATTTTGCTTCCACCCATGTACTCTCTACACATAGCACTGCCTGCGCCACCACATGGGTGGCATTTCAAGAAAAGATCAAGGATTCCTTCTTTTGTCCCCAGTTCCACTTACATGCTCATTGATCATGGAAAACTTTTGTATGGAAAGAAGGAGATACTATGTCTACCTACACTGAACGTTTATGGCAATGATTACTACTTATTCATTTGCTTGAAAGGGTTCCTGAAGATACCTTGGAACGAAAGTATAAAGATGGTTTTGAGATGGGAATCCAATCCAAGCACAAAACACTAAATCTCATGACCCTCTATGAAGCTATTTCTTTTGCACATGATGCTAAGAAGGAGTTTCAGTCTATCACCAAGTCCATTCTATTACAATAAACATGTCAAAGACAACAACCAATCAAGCCCAATTTTCCCTTTGAGCATCCCTTCACTACTTTTTCTTCTCCTACTTTTCAGCACCCTCCTATTTTTTACCACCCTCCTCAATCAAAATTCTTACTAGTCCATAAGACAAGCCCCTTACAACCTACAGAACCTCCAACCTATAGATCACACTATGATAATGGATGCTCACCGAAAAAGCCCATCTGTCACTTGCTAGAATTGTGGTAAGTTTGGTCATATTACAACTAGATGTAGGTTTCAAACTAGCCATATCAAACCTATCGGAGCTCAAGTACACAACATGGAGGTGATTCATGAAGACACCCAAAATGTTGCATCGAAGAAGCATTTGGAAAGGATCTACGTACCTTGGGTAATGAAATTTCTATTCATTCTTTACTTTGCATGCAAGGTACTATTAATGGTAAAGTTGTTAATATTTTACATGATGATGGAATTTCTTATGATTTTATTTCTTATGCACTAGTGTGCTGGAGAAACAATCACTAATTGGACATATATTTGAAGGTCAAAGCTTTAGAAGAAAACCACATGCCTATGTGAAGGGACAAATTCACAAGTGTATTATATTTGTAAAGTTAGATCACTTTAGTTCTAGAAGTTTTTTTAAAAATCACAAGAATAAGAAAATCTATATAAGTTAGTTTGTATCAACTGACGCGATGAGGAAGACAATGAGAAAGTGAGTAAGTACTCATTTTATATGACTGAGAATAGTCGGGCTTCTCTGCATGAGAAAGCACCTGTGCATTTTTGAGGTTTCATAGTTATGGAAAGAGTTTATTAAACTTTTGTGTATAAGTCTTCTTCTTCCATCTTCAGTGTTTGTCTTCTGTGTAATGATTTCAGAATTTGAAGTTTTCTAAGCAAGTCGATGCCTGGCATTGAGTTTGTGCTGATAAGTTTATGTTTTATTCTCTGAGTTTTATGTACTGCTAAATCTCTTTGAAGATATGAAGTTTGTGGAGCAACTCGATGCCTGGCATCGAGTTTCAGCATAAAGTCGATGTCAGGCATCGACTTCCCACATAAAAGTGGTCTTACTCATGTCCTCTGTTCATAGGGTAATTCTAGCACTGAAAAAGTGGCTAAAAAAGCTCAAAGTCGATGCCTCGAATCGACTTTTGGTTGCAAGTCAATGCTAGGCATCGAATTTTCATTTCTAGACACTCAGAATTACTAAAGGAGGCAAAATTTCCAGTTTTGGAAAGTCATACAGGGTGATCTTGTGAAGGCCATATCTTGAGCTCTAGAGATCCGTTTCTTGCAAATAATAGCTTGTTGGGAAGCTCTACTCTTTTACTTTCATCTAACAAAAGATCTTGAAGAAATAATATTTGAACTAAGAGAAATTAGCAAAATACTGAAGGTATTTCATTTCAGTAATTGGAAAGTTATGAAGAAGTCAAGCTCTTGGTTTTGGCTATCATTTCTCAAATTTTGGAGGGGGAATGAGTTAATGGTGACCATAGAGGTGTTCCAGTGCCACATTAATTCATTTCTTGTGGTGTTTTACACATCAACAAGTGGTATCAGAGCAGAAAGGTCCTAAAGAGTAGAAGGCGGCAAAGGTACGAAAAGTTTTGAAAAGTTTTTCATTAAAGGTTGAAAGGTGAAGCATTTGAAGACACAAGGCATCAAAAGGTTACTTCAAAAGTATCCTTATACACAAAGAACTCCTAAAGGTATTATTCTTTATCATTTAAGCTCACAGGTTGTAGCAGAAGGAAAGGAGTATGGCAGATCATATCTCCATTCACAAATTGGACAGAGATAATTACCCCGCATGGGTAATGAGAATGGAAGCCTTACTTATGAGTAAGGATCTCATGATATATGTAACAGGTGAAGAAGAGAAGCCAGTATTTGAAGATGAAAGCCGACCAAAGAAAGAGGAACTTGATGCTTTAAAGCATTGGCAGAAGAAGGATGCAAGTGCAAAAGCCTACATCTACAATATAATCTTTGATCATTTGCTACCACACATCAGAGGATTGGAATCATCTGAAGATATATGGAATGCATTGGAGTATCATTTCCAAAGTACTACCAAAGCAAGGAAAGAAAGTCTATGGTTAGAGTTTACAACATTCAAGAAGAAGCCAAGTCAAAGTATTAGTGATTATGTTACTAAGATGAAGGATCTAGCAAATAGTCTTGGATCCATAGATGAAGATATTGAGGATCACAAGTTGATTGCTCAACTACTTGCAGGATCGAGAGGGGATGAAAGGTGGAAACCTTTTGTCTTATCAACTGAACTTTCATTAAATCATTATGTTCCAGATTTGAATCAATTACTTGGTTTGATGCTCACATATGAGCAAGACTTGAAGGGAGATGGAGATAAAGGACAAAGTTCTACAATGTACGTGAAGAATAAGAAGAAAGGAGATAAAGGTAAAGCAAAGGATGAAGAAGAGTCAACTTCTCAAGTTTATTATGCAAGAGGTAAAGGCACTGGAAGAGGAAGACCAAGAGGTTTTGGAAGAGGAAGAGGTAATCAAAATAACAACAAGAAGGCTTGCTGGATCTGTGGATTGAGTAATCATTTGACTGTTGGCACAACCAACAAGGATCAAACCAGAATCAAAACAACAATAACAGAGGCCAAGGTGGAAGATATCAAAGTAATTTTCAAAGAGGTAGACAAAGTCAAAGAGGAGGCTATGGTAGAGGTGGAGGAAGAAGCTGGGGACAGAATCAATCTTACAACACCACCTACTACAATTATGCAAATGACACACAAAATGAAAGTCATACATCATTGATGATGAATTCAATCAGCACATCAGATAAAGAAGATTTAAAGGTATTTTACATTGACTCTGGATGTTCTAATCATTTGTCAGGACACATAGAATTGATGTCAGAATTGGGAAAAGGCATTTCTAGTCATAGTGTTCAAACAGGTGATAATACAAGACATAGTGTACATTCAATTGGAAAAGTGAAATGCAAGAGTGGAACAGATTTGCTAACCAATGTTTTGTATGTTCCCACAATACCTAAAAACTTGATTAGTATGGGATAGATAATTGAAAAAGGTTTTCAAGTCAGGTTTACAAATGAAGGAGTATTTGTTGAAGATCCAGAGAATGGATATAATCAGATTTTTTGTGGTAAGAAAGAAGGTAGACTCTTTACTTTAAGAGTTCAAGGAAACATTGGTCAAGTTTTGCTCACACATGGTGAAGGAGTGATTACAGAACTTGATCTCTGGCATAAGAGGTTAGGTCACTTCAATGAAAGAGGAATTAAAGCTATGGTTGCTAATCAGTCTGTACTAGGATTACCAAATGAGCAAAGTCAACATATGGTTTATAAATGTGAAGCATGTCAAATGGGAAAAGCACACAGGTTACCATTTCAAAAGAAAGGATTCAAACATGATGGATTACTAGAGCTCATTCATACAGATGTATGGGGACCAACAAAAGAACGATCTATCAGTGGCTCAAGGTACTATGTTCTTTTTATTGATGATGCTACAAGATGGATAACATTATATGTTTTGAAGGAGAGATCAGAAGTGTTTGGAGCTTTCAAGAATTTTCATGCATATGCAGAGAGAGTCATACGTCAAAAGCTTAAGAGACTGAGGTCTAATGGAGGGGGAGAATACTTCTCCCAAGAGTTCAATGATTATCTTTGGAATGTAGGTATTAAGAGAGAAATAACTTGCAGGTATACACCACAACAAAATGGTGTAGCAGAAAGAAGGAACAGGACTTTGGTTGAGTTTGTTAGAGCTATGCTTAAGGAGAAGAATTGTCCAAATTATCTTTGGGCAGAGGATGTAAATATAGCTACATATCTTGTGAATAGATTACCAGTGCAGTTCTCAATGGTATGACTCCATATGACGCTTGGTGGGGTAAGAAACCAACACTAGATCATTGTAGAGTGTTTGGATCAATTGCATATGCTTATATGCCATCACAACTTAGACATAAACTTGAACCGAAGGCAGAAAAATATGCGTTCATTGGTTATGATGAAAAGCAGATGGGTTATAGGTTGTGGAATCCTCTAACAAAACAATTTCTTGTTTCTAAACATGTTATATTTGATGACAAAAAGAGTTGGTATGCAGATCAAAGTCATACAACTAAAGAATTTGAAGAAGAGGTAAGAAGATGTGAGAAAGGAAAATCAATTGTGCAGGTAAATAGAGATGAGGACTATATGCAAGCAAGTACATCCAGAAGTGGATTAACAAGAAGGAATGAAGAAGCTCCTATATTTGATGAAGAGGTGTATCCAGACACATATGAAGAATGTGAACCAAGGAGGTCAAGTAGGACAAGAAGACAACCAGAAAGGTAGTCTTATGATACTTCTTACATAACTTAGAAGAACTATGCATATATGGTCAAAGATGATGAAGAACCTCAGAACTATAATGAAGCTAAAGGTAAGAAGCAATGGGAAGAAGCAATGAAGGAAGAATTCAATGCACTCAAGGAGAACAAGACATGGGAACTTGTTCCTAAACCAAATGGTAAGAAAGTAATTGGAAATAAATGGGTTTATAAAGTGAAGAAGCTTGCAGATGGAAGTATAGCCAGATACAAAGCTAGAGTGGTGGTGAAAGGCTATGCCCAAACCTATGGAATAGATTATGATGAGACATTCAGTCCTGTAGCTAAGATGTCAACTATAAGGACAATCATTGCTATTGCAGCTTCAAAAGGATGGACCCTAAGTCAATTGGATATAAAGAATGCATTCTTGAATGGATACATATCAAATGAGGTATACATGGAACAACCTCAAGGGTTTATAGATTCTAGGTATCTGAGTTTAGTTTGCAGGCTGAGAAGAGCACTATATGGATTAAAACAAGCCCCAAGAGCATGGAACTATAGACTGGTGAAGTATCTCAATGAACTTGGATATCAAAGTTCAAAAGAAGATCCAAGTCTACTCATCAAAAGAGCAGAGGAAGGTACAATCTACATTTGTATTTATGTAGATGACATTATAATCACAGGTACTTCAGTTGAAGGAATCAAGGAGGTAAAGAGATTACTTGAAAAAGAATTCAAGATCAGTGATTTAGGAAAGTTATCATACTTTCTTGGAGTGGAAGTCACTTATACAGATCATGGCATATATGTATCACAAGAAAGGTATCTTCTGAATCTATTGAAGAAGTTTGATATGGAAAATTGCAGAGAAGCTTCAACTCCACTTGAAGTTAATCATAAGCTCAGTAAATATGATGGTGCAGAATACAAAGATATGAGGAAGTATCAATCTCTTGTGGGTAGCTTGATTTATGCTACACTAACAAGACCTGATCTTAGTTATGCAGTGGGAGTTTTGTCACAATTCATGCATTGTCCAAAGGACCCACATTGGGTTGCACGTCAAAGAGTTCTCAGATATATCAAAGGAACTATAAAGGAAGGATTATATTATCCATTTACATCTGATTTGAAGTTGAGAGCCTATAGTGACTCAGACTGGGCAGGTAACGAGGATGACAGAAGATCAAAACATGGGTACATGATATATATTGGTGATAAGCTTGTAAGTTGGTGTTCAAAGAAACAACATACAGTAGCATTATCATCAACTGAAGCTGAGTACAAAGGACTTGTGGAACCAGCTAAGGAGGTCATATGGATGCAGACACTGTTCAAAAGCTTGGGCATTGATCAAGGTATACCTACAATACATGGAGATAATATGAGTTCACTTTATCTTGCAGCAAATCCAGTATTTCATGCAAGAACAAAACATATAGAGATACATTATCATTTCCTGAGAGAAAAGGTAATGGAGAAAGAAATTGAAGTGGAGTACATTTCTACAAAAGAGCAGATATCAAACATAATGACAAAGAGCTTGGATGGTGTGAAGACCAGTAGATTCAAAAGCATGGCAGGAGTAAAAGAAAGAAGATGATATGAAGAAACAGGGAATGTCAATTAGTGATTGAGGGGGAGCTGTTGGAGAAACAATCACTAATTGGACATATATTTGAAGGTCAAAGCTTTAGAAGAAAACCACATGCCTATGTGAAGGGACAAATTCACAAGTGTATTATATTTGTAAAGTTAGTTCACTTTAGTTCTAGAAGTTTTTTAAAAATCACGAGAATAAGAAAATCTATATAAGTTAGTTTGTATCAAGTGACGCGATGAGGAAGACAATGAGAAAGTGAGTTAGTACTCATTTTGTATGACTGAGAATAGTCGGGCTTCCCTGCGTGAGAAAGCACCTGTGCATTTGTGAGGTTTCATAGTTATGGAAAGAGTTTATTAAACTTCTATGTATAAGTCTTCTTCTTCCATCTTCAATGTTTTTCTTCTGTGTAATGATTTCAGAAGTTGAAGTTTTCCAAGAAAGTTGATGCCTGGCGTCGACTTTGTGCTGATAAGTCTATGTTTTATTCTCTGAGTTTTATGTACTGTTAAATCTCTTTGAAAATATGAAGTTTGTGGAGCAACTGGATGCCTGGCATCGAGTTTCAGCATAAAGTCGATGCCTGGCATCGACTTCCCACATAAAAGTGGTCTTACTCATGTCGTGTGTTCATAGGGTAATTCTGGCACTGAAAAAGTGGCTAAAAAAGCTGAAAGTCGATGCTTGGCATCGACTTTTGGTTGCAAGTCAATGCTAGGCATTGAATTTTCATTTTTAGACACTCAGAATTACTAAAGGAGGCAAAATTTTGAGTTTTGGCAATTCATACAGGGTGATCTTGTGAAGGCCATATCTTGAGTTCTAGAGATCCACCAAAAATTTCGAGTTTTGGCAATTCATACAGGGTGATCTTGTGAAGGCCATATCTTGAGTTCTTGCAAATAATAGCTTGTTGAAAAGCTCTACTCTTCTACTTTCATCCACCAAAAGATCTTGGAGAAGTAATATTTGAGCTAAGAGAAATTAGCAAAATACTGAAGGCAGGTCATTTAAGTGATTGGAAGGTTCTGAATAAGTAAAGTTCTTGGTTTTGGCTATCATTTCTCAAAGTTTGGAGTGGCAATGAGTTAATGGTGACCATAGAGGTGTTCTAGTGCCACATTAATTCATTTCTTGTGGTGTTTTACATATCAATATAGTGCAAGGTCTCCAATTACATCCACTTCCTTCTATGTATAAAGTTAAGGCTACATTTTAGGGAAATAGAATAGATGAATGTGCATTTCTAATTGCTCCTTTGCAGTCCTATGATGTTATATTTGGCATACCTTTTCATCACCATTACAATCCATGCATTGGTTATCATACACAAATAATTAGTTTTAAGTTTAATAATGAAGATATTTTCTTGTCTACAATGCATGAATTCCAAACCTTTCCATTTACTAGTCATAATCAAGTAAAACGAGGATTTCGAAAAGGATACAATTCATGCATTGTTTTTGCCAATAACATAGTTGATTATACACATACACTTCCTAATACACATAAATCATTTATGGCTTCCTATTAGGATTGCTTTATGACTGATTTTCCTTCTAAACTACCACCTTGTAGGGGATCTATTGATCATAGTATAGGCTTAATTCCTCGTAGTTCTCCTCCCCATAAAGCACCTTATAGGCATGTACCTTTAAATAAAAAAGAAATAGCTAATCATGTTAAGGATCTATTCCACAAAGGACTCATAAGGCCTAGTCCTTCTCCCTTAAGAGCTCCTATTCTTTTAGTAGAGAAGAAGAACAAGACATATAGGATGTGCACATCGGAGTTCAAGGTTTGTAGAAGCACGCGAACAACACAGGGAAGAAGACGAAGCTTGGAGTGCAACACACAATATTGAATGTATTACAACTAGAATGTAAAAAGATAAGTGACTTGTTACTCCTATAGGGATATATACAAGCCGAGGGAAGAAACCTCCTAAAGAGGAATAAAAGTGCCCTGTAGTCCTAGTGTTTTTGTTGGTGCATTTTGCCCAAGCCTACATGCTTGATATGCTTGATATTATCCTCATTTGTAAGTCACATGAGTAGTCATGTGAACACCTCTTGTAAAAGAGTACATTTTATCTCTTGTAAATGGAAAAAGAAAAAAGTAAAAGGATGGCTTACCTCATCCATGATGTAAAAGCAAATTCGTGGCTCCAACTACCAAAATCACGAATTTTTGAGCTGAGGGAATCTCTCCTAACTTTGGGGTTCACTTTTAGGTGGAGCCATTCGAATTCGAATTCAAAACTCCCTCCAAGAATAGCTATAAAAGGAGCAAGAAGGAAGAGGCGATTAGCAAGCCTTGTACGTGACCAATTCATGTCATTTTGTAGAGATTGAAGAGCTTACTCCATAGCTCTATCATTCTACTCCCATTGTGCAAAGATTCATTGCCAATGTGGTTGTAATCATATGTGAATCTATACATTTATTATCATCTACCTCTCTGTTTTGTTCTCTGCTATACTCACTCAGAGCAGTAACTTCAGAAGGTCATATCTCGAGTTTTGCTGAATCTTTTTCAGTGTTTTAAAGTGCGTTGGATAGCGCTCACTGTCTAGTTTCTACCTATAAATTTTCAAGGTCATTGGATTTATACTTTTGGGGATATCTACATTTTACTGCTTACTGGTCTATCTCTGCAGAGCCCCGAGAATTGTGGGAATGTTCGAGAACTTGATGAAACTTGTTCTCAGTGTTCAGTCCATCATTTGAAGTGTTTTAACTTGGAATAGGAAGCTTGCTAAGTCTATTTGCTATGCCCAAAAGGAATTTTTCTAATTCCTTCCAGGTTGAGAGCACTGTTCATTTTTTCCAGCAGGTGTATGTCCAAAAATAGCAAGTTTTGGGAGCTAGTCATTTCGCAACTAGCCTGTCTTGACTTAAACTTTTGGGATACATGTTCCAAAGTACTTGGCTGATATTTTGGTGGATTTAGGAAGCTCAAAGGGTCTACTAATCAACTCTGAAGTCTCAGTTGGCTGGTGTGAAGCTGGTTGTAGCGGCACCTACTCATCTTTGGATTGCATCCACCATCTCTCTTCACAGTGGTATCAGAGCATAGTCAAGCAACATGGGAGATGGATTTCCATCAACAATTGACAAATTGGATCGAAACAACTATCCGGCATGGTCTCTAAGGATGGAGGCTTACCTTCAAGGAAGGAATCTATATGGATTCATATCCGGAGATGAAGCAATGCCAACCATGAGGAACAAAGGGCAACCATCACATGAAGAAGTGGAAGGACTTTCGAATTGGTGTTCGAAGGATGCACTTGCAAGGTCCTATATTCTAAACTCAATCTCTGATTTTCTTTTACCTCATGTCAAGGGATGCAAGACATCAAGAGAAACCTGGAATGCACTTGCTTCTTTCTTCTCTTCCAACACTCGAGCAAGGAAGAACCAATTGTGGATGGAGTTCACAACAATGAAGAAAAGCCCGAAGCAAAATGTGACTGATTATGTCACAAAGATGAAGGAGATTTCCGACCAACTTGGAAGCATTGGAGAGGTAATTGAAGAGGAGCAAATCATAAGACAAATCATGAATGGAATCAAAGCAGACGACAAGTGGGAGTCATTCACAACAGCCATGGATTTATACATGGATATGCATGTACCCGACCTCAACACACTCATGGGCCAACTCTTCACTCATGAAGCAAAGATTAGCAAAGGTGGTGAGTCCTCAAGAGGTAATCAAACTTCTGCCTTATATTCTGATAAAGCTAAGGTCAAGGACAAGTCAAAGAATAGGAAGAATGAAGATGAAGGAAGCTCTTTCCAAGCAAACTTTGCAGGTAGAGGAAGAGCTAGAGGAAGAGGCAGAAGTGGAAAGCAAGGCAGGGGGAGATTCCAATCATCTCAACCTTGCAACATATGTGGCTTATCTAACCATACTACTGAAGAATGTTTCAGGAACCCGAGGAACTCAAGAGGAAGAGGATTCAATAGAGGTGGCTATGGATCAAATAGAGGCAGGTACAATGGAGGCTACAACAACAACTACTACAACACCAATTACAACAACAACAACAACTATCAAAGTGGCCATAGAGGAAGAAGAGATTACAATAACTATGCAGAGGACCAAAGTCAAGAAGATTCATTATTGATTATGAATCTATCAACGAAGAAGGGTAAGGATGATGATCACATATTTTACATTGATTCGGGATGCTCGAACCATGTAGCAGGAAATGTGGCTTTACTTTCTGATTTGGAAGATCCTCATAACAAGCATGAAGTGCAGACAGGAGATGACACAAAGCACTCAGTGGAGAAGATAGGTAATGTGAAGACATCAGATGGGAATATGAACCTCTTAAGCAAAGTCTTGTATGTCCCTACAATTACCAAAAATTTAATAAGTGTTGGACAGATTGTTGAAAAAGGATTGCAGGTTAGATTCAATCGATTTGGAGCATATGTTGAAGACCCAAGGCAAGGCTTTCGAAGGATTGCCAAAGGAGAAAAGACAGGAAGGCTTTTCACTTTTGAAGTGGAAGATACAAAGAACATAGCTTTGTTTAGCTATGGATCTCAAACTCTAACAGAATTGGAGATATGGCACAAAAGGCTTGCTCACATTGGTGAGAGGACACTCAAACAGATTTGCAGGGACCAAAGTGTACTTGGTTTGCCTAATATCACAAGGCAACACATGATTTATAAGTGTGAAGCTTGTCAACTCGGCAAGGCTCATAGACAACCTTTCAATAAGAAAGGATATATGTATCAAAATCCTTTGGATCTAGTGCACACGGATGTGTGGGGTCCAAGTAAGGAGCCATCTATATCAGGCTCAAGATATTATGTGTCTTTCATAGATGATTGTAGCAGGTGGACCATTCTGTTTTTCATGAAGCACAAGGATGAAGTGGTTAATTGCTTTAAGAAGTATATTGCTCTTGTTGAAAATCAAACAGGTAGGACTTTGAAAAGACTCAGATCAGATGGTGGAGGAGAATACTTCTCTTTTGAATTTGATGCCTTCTTGCATGAAAGAGGCATTAAAAGGGAAGTCACTACAAGGTATACACCCGAACTCAATGGTGTAGCAGAGAGGAGGAATAGAGCTATCCTCGAAGCTGCAAGGTCCATGCTCAACGAAAAGGGATTGCCGAACTACCTATGGGCAGAGGCTGTGTCGACAGCCACATATCTCATAAATAGACTTCCATCTAAGTCACTAGATGGAACCACTCCATATGAAGTGTGGAATGGAAGAAGACCTAGTCTAGAGCATTGTAAAATCTTTGGATGCTTAGCCTATGCTCACATTCCTTCTCAAGTAAGAGGGAAATTGGATCCCAAGGCAGAGAAGTGTGTATTCATTGGTTATGATCAAAACCAAAAAGGATATAGATTGTACAATCCAACCAATAAAGGATTTTCTGTGAGTAGAGATGTAATTTTTGATGAAAACAAATCATGGTTTGATGATGACAGGAAAGTGAAGCTGCCATATGACTTGGATGAAGATTTTCCATCACTTCAACCAAAGGAGCCAAAGCAGATTGAAGAAAGTGATTCGGAGATTGACCTAGAAGACTTGGAAAGACTAAAGCTATGGAAGAACAAAGGTAAAGCAAAGATGCAGGATGCTACATATGGACCCGAGAGCTCACATCAACCACTTAGAAGGTCTTCGAGGGAGAAGAAGAAACCAGAGAGGTTTGGTTATGATACTTCTTTGGTCACCAAGCACTCAATCTACATTGCAAAGGATTCAACCAATGAAGAACCTACCACATTCGAAGAAGCACAAAGCAAGAAAGCTTGGAGAGATGCAATGGATGAAGAAATGGAAGCCTTGAAGGAGAATGACACTTGGGAGCTTGTACCTAACAAGCCATCTATGAAGATAATCGGATCTTGATGGATATACAAAATCAAGAGGAATCCAGATGGAAGTATAAATAGACACAAAGCAAGGTTAGTTGCTAAAGGGTTTGCTCAAACCCATGGTATTGATTATGAGGAGACTTTCTCTCCTGTTGCAAAAATGCCTACAATTAGGGTTCTCATTAGTCTTGCTGCATCTAGAAATTGGAATCTTTATCAACTTGATGTAAAGAATGCTTTCTTGAATGGATGGATTTCTGAGGAAGTGTATATGGCACAACCTCCTGGATATGAGGATGCACATCATCCTAACTATGTATGCAAACTAAAGAAAGCTTTGTATGGATTGAAGCAAGCTCCAAGAGCTTGGAATTTCAGATTGGTTACTTATTTGCAGGACCAAGGATTCAAAGCTAGCAAGGCGGATACCTCTTTGTTCATAAAGAGGAATGGATCTGAAGTGATCTATTTATGTGTGTATGTTGATGATATTATTATCACAGGCAATGATCTTGAAGGAATCAAACAGGTAAAGAGTCAAATGAAGGAGGAGTTCAAAATAAGTGACCTCGGACCACTCACTTATTTTCTTGGATTGGAGTTGATCTACACAGATTCAGGTATATACATCACACAAAGGAAGTATGTCCATGACATGCTCGTCAAGTTCAAGATGGAAAATACCAAGTGTGCAGGTACACCTATGGAGCAAAATCATAAGCTTAGTGCTTATGAAGGAGAGCCAATTGAAGACATCACAAGCTATCAAAGCTTGGTTGGAAGTTTGAACTATGCAACACTCACAAGGGTGGATATATGCTATAGTGTTAGCATATTGAGTCAGTTTATGCATAAGCCGAGAAGACCACATATGGAAGCGGCCAAGCGAGTCCTCAAGTATCTAAAGGGGACCATGAATGAAGGTTTGTTTTATTCATTTACTTCAGATATTGAGCTAAAGGTCTACTCAGATGCAGATTGGGCCGGATCTAAAGATGATAGAAGAAGCACATCAGGGTATATATCATTTGCAGGTTCAAAAATCATTTCTTGGTCATCGAAGAAGCAACCAACCATGGCATTATCTTCTACTGAAGCTGAATATAGAGGTTTGGCTAATGCAACTCAAGAAATCATGTGGTTAAAATCTTTGTACACAGATCTTGGACTTCATTCTTCAACACCTCACATTTTTGGTGACAACACAAGCTCACTACATCTAGCAGCTAATCCGGTATACCATGCTAGAACCAAGCATATTGAAGTCCACTACCATTATGTAAGGGAGAAGCTAATGAGCAAGGATATTCAACTATCCTACGTCTCTACAGATATGCAATGTGCAGACATGTTGACGAAAGCTCTTGATGGTACGAAATTAAGTAGATTCAAGTTGATGATTGGTTTGCAGGAAATCAAGGACAATTGAAGACTTATTTGGAGGCCAAGCATGTTAGGCTTGAGGGGGAGCTGTTGGTGCATTTTGCCCAAGCCTACATGCTTGATATGCTTGATATTATCCTCATTTGTAAGTCACATGAGTAGTCATGTGAACACCTCTTGTAAAAGAGTACATTTTATCTCTTGTAAATGGAAAAAGAAAAAAGTAAAAGGATGGCTTACCTCATCCATGATGTAAAAGCAAATTCGTGGCTCCAACTACCAAAATCACGAATTTTTGAGCTGAGGGAATCTCTCCTAACTTTGGCGATCACTTTTAGGTGGAGCCATTCGAATTCGAATTCAAAACTCCCTCCAAGAATAGCTATAAAAGGAGCAAGAAGGAAGAGGCGATTAGCAAGCCTTGTACGTGACCAATTCATGTCATTTTGTAGAGATTGAAGAGCTTACTCCATAGCTCTATCATTCTACTCCCATTGTGCAAAGATTCATTGCCAATGTGGTTGTAATCATATGTGAATCTATACATTTATTATCATCTACCTCTCTGTTTTGTTCTCTGCTATACTCACTCAGAGCAGTAACTTCAGAAGGTCATACCTCGAGTTTTACTGAACCTTTTTCAGTGTTTTAAAATGCGTTGGATAGCTCTCACTGTCTAGTTTTTACCTATAAATTTTCAAGGTCATTGGATTTATACTTTTGGAGATATCTGCATTTTACTGCTTACTGGTCTATCTCTGCAGAGCCCCGAGAATTGTGGGAATGTTCGAGAACTTGATGAAACTTGTTCTCAGTGCTCAGTCCATCATTTGAAGTGTTTTAACTTGGAATAGGAAGCTTGCTAAGTCTATTTGCTATGCCCAAAAGGAATTTTTCTAATTCCTTCCAGGTTGAGAGCACTGTTCATTTTTTCCAGCAGGTGTATGTCCAAAAATAGCAAGTTTTGGGAGCTAGTCATTTCGCAACTAGCCTGTCTTGACTTAAACTTTTGGGATACATGTTCCAAAGTACTTGGCTGATATTTTGGTGGATTTAGGAAGCTCAAAGGGTCTACTAATCAACTCTGAAGTCTCAGTTGGCTGGTGTGAAGCTGGTTGTAGCGGCACCTACTCATCTTTGGATTGCATCCACCATCTCTCTTCACAGTTTTCACACACATCACTACCTAAATATATCAACAAATCCTCGTGGGAGTGATGTAGTGAACAAGGAGCTGGCACTCATGCATAAGGAAGTGCCAAGCTATGTGGAATCCATCCACAAAATAAAATAAGCCCAAAGCTTTGCAGAAAGCTTCAAACTTCTCCCTTTGTAGAGCCTTTGTGAAAAGGTTTGCAATGTTATCCTATGTGGGCACATATGCCAAGATGATCTCTCTAGTAGAGAACCTCTTCCTGACATAATGATAGTGAACCTCAATGTGCTTAGTGTGAGCATGGAACATAGCATTCCTCGCAAATACCAATGCACTCTGGCTATTAGTGGAGATAGTGGTGGTAGAAGAATGGCCAATACCTAGATTAGCCATAAGGCATCTAAGCCACACACACTCAGCAATCACTATGAAAGTTGTCCTATACTCAACCTCAAAACTAGAAGTGGCCACAATAGGTTGCTTCTTGCTCAACCAAGATATGCATGAGCTACCAAGCATGAAGCAAAAATCAGTAGTGGACACACGAGTGTCATAGCAACCAACCTAGTTAGAGTAAAAAAAGGCATGTAAATTTGGCTATAGTGATCCCCCCTTGGGATAAAATAATCCAAATAGCGAAAGAACCACCTGTCGATTCTTGACACCTGGGCAATGCATAAACTTGCTCATCTGTGAGATAGCAAAATAAATATCTGGCCAAGCAATGCATAAGTAAATCAAGCATCCAACAGCTTGGTGATAGAGAAGAACATTAAATGCATCTCAAGCATCATGAAGACTCAATCATAAACCTATCTCCATAGGAGTGGTAATAGGTTTATAGTCGTCAAGGCCAAAATGCTACAATAATGTGTCAATATATTTTGTTTGACACAAAGCTATTTTGCCATCAACTTGCATAAATTGAATGGCCAAACAATGATGCAAATGCCCCAAATATGAAATCTGAAACGAGGCATGCAAATTAGCTTTAAATTCAGCAATATGATTCTCATGAGGATGAGTGAGCAGCATGTCATCAACATACATAATAATGTCATAAGCACATCATTTGCATGCTTAACATATAAGGTTCTCTCACTTAGACTATTCTCAAAACCATATGCAATCAGATAGCCATGTATCTTTTCATACCAAGCACAAGGTGCTTGCTTCAAACCATATAATGCCTTTTTCAACCTACACACTTGGTTTTCATGCCCTTTCTACACAAAGCCATGGGGTTGAGAAACCTACACTTCTTCATGCGAGTCGCCATTCAAAAATGCTTTTCTGATGTACAACTAATGTCCATTCCAACCATGATAAGTTGCAAGTGCACATATGCTATGAATAGTAGTTATTCGGCAAGTAGAAGCGAAGGTCTCATCAAAATCAATGCCTCTTTCTTGAGCATACCCCTTTGCAACAAGCCTAGCCTTATACTTGTCAACTACTCCATTAGGATTATGCTTCAACTTGTATACCCACTTTGTGCCAATGGCCTTCTTGCCAGGAGGCAAGTCACATAAAGACTAGGTACCATTTTTCATGATAGCATCATATTCTGATTGCATAGCAACCATCCAATTCAAAATTTTGTGCTTCATCAAACAATACAAGCTCATTCTCATCACAGAGACTAGAGACAGCCATAACATAGCAATGTGATGCAAAAGAGGCACTCTAAGAGCCTGAACAAGTATGATATGAGAGAGATGCATCTAATTTGCTATCATGTAAAGTCTACACCACCCATTTTGGCATAGTTTTTGCCTCCTCCATATCAGCTCTCTCATCAACAAATGCATCATGTAAATTTGCATCAGAAATGGAATGATCTATATTATCACATGAAACTTGTAAAGGCTGAGAAGTTGCCTCATTAGCACCAGTAGTAGATTGTCCACCTATAAAAAGAGGCAGCAAGGTATCATACATCTCTTTGGAACTAATAGATGTCTCCTTAGTGCATGAAAGTAATGGATGAATAGCATCTTACGTAAAAACAACATCACGGCTAACCAAAATGCATTTAGTCTATGGATGATACATAGAATAGCCTTTGCTTTCAGAACTAATGTACCCAACGAAAATACATTTCACTACTTTATCATCGAATTTCCTGTGTTGTTGTTCACGCACTAATGCATATGCTAGACAACCAAAAACATGTAGGTGAGCAAGAGATGGTTTACGACCATACCATGCCTCATATGGAGTGTTAGAATGCAATGCTTTAGTGGGACAACTATAAACTACATATGTGGCACACATAACAGCCTCAAGCTAGAAACTATGTGGTAAAGCCTGACTCTTGACCATACACCTCACCATCTCCATGAGTGACCTATTCTTCCTTTCAACAACTCCATTCTATTGAGGTTTATGCGGCATTGCATACTAGTTTTTTTATCTCACATCCAGCGAGAAATGCTTTAGAATTACAAGACATATATTCCCCCTTGATTAGAATGGAGCGTGCCCATTTTACATGCCAATATATTTTCAGACAAAACCAAAAATTGTTTGAAGCACATTAACAATTTGAGCTTTGTTTTGATTGGATATACCCATGCATTCCAGGAAAAATCATGCATGAAAGTCAAGAAGTAAAGATAGTTCCCAAAAGAAGGTCTCTGCATATGACAAGAGACATCACTATGAACAAACTACAATTTTTTAGTAGCTTGAACTAAGCCATCTTTTGGGAGGGAGGAACACTACATTTATCCCAAATATAGGCCTCACATACATGTTTACCAGGTGCCTCAAGTTTTGGCAAAGAGGACACCATTTCAAATTTTTGTAGGTGTAGCAAACTAGCAAAATTCAGATGACCAAAGCGTGCATGCCAAAACTTTGCATATGACATAGCTTGAGAATCATGTATTGCACATGCTGAATCATTCACTAATTTTTCATAATCCATGAGCTTATACAACCCACGATAGAAAATATCAGAAGAAATAATGACACCATTTGATAGATCCTGAATTGTACATCTATCATCAACAATTCTCAAAACCAAGCCAATCTTGGCTAAAGCTGAAACTAATAACAGATTCTTCTTGATTTCCGGCACAAATAAAGCATCTGACAATCTAAAAGAACTACCATCAGGAGTTGTCGAAATGATCTTACCAACTCCCATAATAGGATAAGAGGAGTTCTTGACACATGTGATAGTATTCCCCATAGGGGCAGGCTCAAGTGAAGTGAAGAAACTACGCTGCAAGGTAATATCTTTGGTTGCCCCACTATCAAAGTACCAAACTTTTGAGTCTACTAGAGACATACACTCTTCATGAGAAGATAGGTCATATTTGCAAACAGTGGTAAATGCCCATTATTCATTTTGCACAAGATTAGTAGACTCTCTTTTGGTTGTAGAGGTCTTTGCATCAACCATTCTAGCGTCTTTCTTCCTTGCCTCTTTAGTAGCCAATTTTAGATAGGTCTTTATGACATGATCATTTCCTTTAAACTATTTGCAAAACAATTTTTTTCTTTTCTGTTTTCTTCTTGTCTCTGTCATCCTTCTTTGATTGTGCAAAATTAGTAGATTTTTGCTTACTAATAGAAGAGCTCCATTTACCTTTGCCCTTCTAACTAGCTAGGAAATCTTGATCTACAACACACATAATGGACCTATTCTGCCTAGCCTCATCTTCCTGCAACAGTACGAAGACTAACTCCTCAAATGTTAAGGCATTCAGATTGCCTTTCATTATCAAACAAAGAGTAGAAGCAAAAATCTGATTTGAATCAGGAAGACCATTCAGAATAGTCTGCACAAGTGAACTCTCACGTAAGATTTCATCATCAAAAAAGAATTGTTCCTTCCAATCTTTAATCTTTGTCAAAAAACTTTCCATGGAATCTCCTTCATTCATGTGCTCTCTCCAACTATTTTCAGAGGTAAGCAACATGAGCCTCATTCCTTTCCTAGTATAAAATGGTACGTGTATCCCAAGCATCCTTAGTTATTTTGCATGAGCGAAGGTGAGGAATAATGGCACGCTTGATAGACAAGGCTACCAATGGATATGCATGAGCATCTCTGCCATCCCAACAAATTTGCTCTGCAGTAGGTGCAGCAGGAACTGTAGCATGAATAAGAACATGAAGAATATCGTCATCTTCAATGCCGTCTACATCACCTTCATTAACTGTGTTTGTAGGTGTAATAGGATGTTTTTCAACACCCTGCACAATATTCCATAGTCCTTTTGCAATCAATATGTGATGCATCATATAAACCCATAATGGGTATTTGGTACCGTCCAACTTATCCTCAATAGCCAACAAATATAATACATCACTACTTTCAACCATGGCCAGTGACTAAAATACCTTGATGTAGAAAAATGACTGTATCTCAAAAACTTGAACAGAACTACCCTATGAAGTTCTACTAAACCTTTAGCAAACTTTGAGATGCTTATACTAGCAAACCAAAACTTGTATATATTTTTGGCACAAAAAGATAAAATTGCCTACATAAGCATTGCAAAATTTTAGCACCATAGAGCGAAGTTGTTTTCATCTCCTATGTATGCTCACCAATTTTCATGCGATTCTGAGACTGTGATCGGAGGGGTGTCAATGATGCCCTAGATGAAGTAGCCACCTGCTCTGATATCAATTGTTGGAGTTCTGGGTTTATGGAAGCACACAAACAACACAAAGAAGAAGAAGCTTGGAGCACAACACACAATACTAAATGTATTACCACTAGAATGTACAAAGATAAGTGACCCGTTAGGGCTATATGCATATATACAAGCCAAAGGAAAAAAGAAACTCCTAAAGAGGGAAAAAGGTGCCCCGGTGGTCCTAGTGTGTCCATACACATCACCACCTAAATATATCAATAGTGCATTGACTATAGAGCACTCAATAAGATCATAATTAGAAATAGACATCCTATTCCTAGGATAGATGATTCGCTAGATAAACTTTTTGGAGCACGTGTGTTTAGCGAAATTGATCTTAAATCTCACTATCATGAGATATGAATGACACAAAATGACATTTATAGGACTACCTTGAGAACCCAAACTCAATACTTTGAATTTGTAGTAATGCCTTTTAAACTCACCAAGGCACCTTGTACATTTTCACATATGATGAATAATATTTTTCTTGATTACCAAGCTTTTGTTCTTATTTTCTTTGATGGCATCTATAGTAAGAATGATAGTGACTATGAAAATCACTTAGCAACAATCTTTAATTTTTTATGCAAAACTAAACTTTATGACAATCCTAAAAAGAGTTCTTTTTTGCAAAAAGAGTATTTAGGTCACATTATTTCTATCCAAGGGGTTCACGTAGATGTAAAGAAAATTAAAGTAATTAAAGAATGGCATGTACCTCAATGTGTGGATGATGTATGCTCTTTTCTAGGGTTAGCTAGTTTTTCTAGAAAGTTTGTCAAAGGTTTTTCTTACTTAGAACTTCCACTCACATTATTATTGAAGAAAATGTTAAAATTTGCATGGGGATTAGCACAACAACAATCTTTTGAAAAACTCAAACATGCACTTTCTCATGCACTTGTTTTGCAATTACTAGATTTTTCACAATCTTTCCATGTAGTTATGGATTCTAGTGCTTTAGGTATAGGTGCTAAATTGATGCAAAATGATCAAATGATCATCCCATCGCATTTGAAAGTAGGAAACTTAAGCCTTCTAAAAAGAACTATAGTACATATGATAAGGAACTCTTAGTTGTTATGCATGCTTAAAAAATTTGGAAACATTACCTTATGGGTTTTGAAGTTTTAATCAGAATAGACCAACATGCTATTAAGCATTTATTAAATAAACCATTGATTTCCAGAAGAAACATTAAATGGGCTTCATTCATACAAAATTTTCAACCTTTAATTCAATATCAACCTAGCAAAGCTAATGTCGTAGCTGATGCCCTTAGTGGCTTCCCATCCCCACAAACAAATATTGTTTCAATCAATAATATTTGTGCTATTCATATTCATTTATTTCATGACATGATTCCTACTTATGCATCCGATTTGTATTTCTCACAAACAGGGAATGCTTTCAATGGTTCCACAACATTTAGTGAGGATCACTACACTTTACATAATGGATTCCTATATTTCAAATACAAGTTATGCATCACATAAGGTTTTGAAGAATTTGTTATGAACGGGATCCATGAACCACCGTATATGGGTCATAGGGGCATAAAAACCACTATCTCTACGTGTAAATAATTCTTGTTTTGGCCAAATATGGAAAAGGATATTGCATACTATGTTTCCCATTGCATTGTGCGTGAATGTGTGAAACAACATCATGGTAAAGCATTTGGATTATTAATGCCACTTTCCATACCTAGTGGAGCATGGGAACAAATTTCTATGGATTTTATTACTTGTCTTCTTACAACTTCATCTCATAATGATATGATTTGGAGAATTGTTTATAAGTTAAGTAAACAAGCATATTTCATTCCTTGTAAAAAGACTCTTTGTGCACCTCAAGTTGCTAAATTATTTATCAAATGCATTTTTTTCGCATCATGGTTTTCCAAAAGTTATTTTATTAGATTAAAGTGTTCATTTTTGTAATCACTTTTGGGTTTCATTATTTCAAAATTTAGGTTCCAAAATAGACTTTAGCTCTGCATTTCATCCTAAAAGTAATGGACAAAGTGAAGATACAAATAGTACTAGTTTAGACATTACATTGTTATTTTTTAGATAATCCGTTTAGACTTATTACGTTGTTATTTTTTAGATAATCCAAGTAATTGGGATGAGAAACTTCCTTTACTCCAAATTGCGTATAATAACACAACACATACCACTACTTGACGTGCACCTTGTGAAATTGTGTATGGTAAAAAGCTTCCCACTACCATGTCTATCACTCAAAATTATATACCTATGGCTGACTCTTTTGCACAAGATCATATTCTACACTTCATGAGGTTCATGCACACATTAAAAAGAGTCAAGAATGTTATGTTAATAAGAAACAAGTAGCTCATCAATTTAATGAAAATGAATTTTTATGGTTATGAATAATTAAAAGAAGTTTGGAAAATATTTCACATCCAAAGGTTAAAGTTGCACCATGTTATTATGGACCTTTCCATATTATTCAAAAAATTAACGAGAATGCTTTTACACTAGACATACCTTCTCGTTGGAATATGCATAATTCTTTTCATATTAGTTTATTGAAATCTTTTAAGGAACTTTACCACTCATTCCTATTTTGGATTATCCTCCTTTATTGAAGAGGATGCTGAAATTTTAGTTCCAAAGAAAATACTTGATTATGATGTTACTACTACAAGCAAAGGTAACCAATCTCATAGATATATAGTTAAACGTATAAATTACTCACTTGAAGAATCTCAATGGATTCATAAGACATCACTAACTCCACATTATGAGCACTTGATTTTTGCATATCATTTACAGTTACATTAAATTAAAGTTTTCCATTTCCATGTATGTCTTTTTACATGTAACATGCTTATGATTGTTTAGTGATGGGACATATGACTGGCCATCCATTTCTATTTTATTCTTATCAACTGCGGTCAGTTTCTTCTCAACAAGAAGACTTGTTATACTTCAGGGAATAATGGAACATTATATGGATTTTAATGTTTTGAGGTTTTTAATGTGATTTGTGTTTTGATTTAGTAGGTGAAAAATCATGAGGGTGTGAATGTGCATGGACTTATTTAGATATTTATGAAGATAGTTGAAAGATAGTATTTTAGATATTTTTTATAAAAATAATAGATCAATTTAGAAAGTGATGTTTTTTGTAACAATAGTAGATTTCTTAAAAAGCAATGATTTTGTAAATAAAGAATTTTTTTGTAAATACATGCTTTTCGAAGTGCCACCCTCATGTATCTTCTATTTAGGACATAATGAGAAATACCTATAAATACACATACTTTGATAGACTCGTCCATTAGAGTATGTGGGGGGAGATTTTACCCAATCTTTTGTTTCGTCTCTTGTGTCTTTCTATTCTATTTATGCATTTGTTAGATTTTGTTTCTGTACTATCATCTGCATACCTGGGTAAAAGCATGTTAATGTGAACACTTCTTAGGATATTGCTTTTAAGCCCGTCACTTTTTAGCTATTTCAAAAGCTTTTTGAATAGCAAAAAAAAAATCATAATATCAATTTACTCGACGTACAATCACTACTTATGTGGTGGCCCGCTGGGTATCATGGTTGGAACGTCGATAGCAAATGTCATTATTCCTCAGGTACTCCACAAGGTGGCGAGCCTATGGAGTCTACACTAGTGGAGCATAGAAGGTCCACGTGAATTTGTCAGTGGCAAGAGAAAGCTACCATCAAGGACGTTGTTCCATCAAACGATGAAGGTGAAACGCAATCTCTGGGAATGAGTATGGGTTAACATGCAACATTTACGTACTCAGATGGCAAGGAGTAATTTCTATGGTTCTAATGTAAAAGCCACTATTTTTGGTAGAGGAGAGGTGTCTTCTATTAAGAGTCCATCATTGAAGCAGAAGCAATGGACCAAGTAAGCTCCTCATTGATTTGATTTATTCAGCTCATTGTAAGCCTCCATACTCATTCCACCCTACCTAATGAATGCGGGGGGCCGTCTAACAAGGAACCATCACGAGCTGTTTTGAATTGCATATTGCCTATCGGTTTTCTTTAGCATGCTATTTTCTAAAAACCACAAAGATATAGGGACTCTACACTTAATCTTTTGTGCTACGACTGGAGTATTGGGCCTACATTTATGGAACCATTTGCCTTGTTAATGCAGGTGGATACATCCGGAATATCCTAAAGTGTTAGACCATAGCGTATTTTACCAGAAAAAAGAGGATTTCCACACTGTTTATAGCCTATCTATCACTGGTATAGATCCAGGTACTATATCATAAAAATCGGTTAGTGAGGCAGATTGGTTGTCCGTCTTCAAGGTAACTTGACTCAAAGGGAAGATGAAAGTTAAATATGTCACCTCGAGTTCTATGATGCACTGATGGTGTTACATCAGAAAGTCTACTAGGAGGTACCAAGTAACTATGAATTGTCTCTACAATTTGCTAGAGCCTTTGCATTTGAAAACTATACCACTACTCAAACATCAAAAAATCCAGCTATGTACCAAGTGGCATGGGTTGTAGCTACAGAAGCTTCTTTTAAAAGATGCAGAAAGATGGGTACATTGTAGTCAAATATGTAAAGGTTTTACAATTGTTTGAACGATGATGCTTCACCACTTTTAGAGCCTTTAGATGCGAACTTGCAGGAACAGAAAAAAGATATTGAGTTATATGCTCGACAAGGTATGGTAGTTGCTGCCATAAGGCAAGTGGAGGGTACTAAGATTATATGTACGTTAGAGTTGTCAATTGATAGTGAACAGAATAAGCTCGATATGTTCAAGCTTGATTTGGATCAAGCAAAGCTATCAAAGGCTGCAGAGTCTAAAGTGACTATAATAGTCATTGAGATGCGAAAAAAGTTTCAGGTATCCATAGATGAATTGAAATGTGATGTGGGAATGTCTCTTGAGAGGAGGATTTAGTTGGAGATGAAAATTTAGATATATATTGTAAATTTGGAGTTGTTAGGGGTTGAGCCAGATGAGAACGACAAGGTGCCTCAACTAGAGGTAATATTTAGCTTTATTGACATTAGTTGGAACATTTTTGTAAAGTTCACTACTAATCAATTGGATTGTTACATATACAGGCTGAATATAAGCTGCATGAGGATCGGCTCAAGAGTGCAAATCCACATCTATCCTTTGTAAAGAACATGTTAAGTATACGGATTCAAACGAATTGTCACCATTATTGTCATTACCTCCCCCAGAGTTACCATTAGCCCTCTTAGTCAGTGTTTCATCCATGTGCATAGCATGTGGTTTGAATATTGAGAAGAGGGTGAGTTTTATAGTGCACCTTATGCCATGGAACCATGCATATCACTATATTTGTTTTGCACCACATTGTCGTGTGTCAGTCAACTATTTAGGTGAATGTGGTGCTGAAATACCACAACATATGCAACAAACAATCTCTGGATTCTTTGATGGTGGATTCAACTTTCACAAAGGTAAGCTTGTCGTGTTGATTAATATTAATAAGATTACTTTTTATCCATGGTTGTGGCTTATTGGTCGCTTGTTTGTAACTAGATGTTACTAATTAGGTTGCTACGTATTACCTATTACTAAGTAGCTGGTTCTTAGCTACTTGTTACTAAGTATATATTACTAATTAAAGTATTACTAGTTACAAAGTTGCTGATTCTTGGTAACTTGTTAGTATCCATTACTAATTAGCTTGTTAGTAGTTAGCTATTACTAGGTTACTAAGTTATTACTAATTATCTTGTTAATAATTAGCTATTACTAAGTAGTTGGTTCCTAGTTAGCCATTAGTAATTAGCTATTACTATTTAGCTTGTTATCAGTTAGTTATTACTAAGTAGCTACTCCTTTGGTAGTTGTTCATAATTAGCTATTACAAATTAGCTTGTGACCACTTAGCTATTACAAAGTAGCTAGTTCTTAGTTAGTTGTTAGTAATTAGCTACTACAACTAAGCTAGCCACTAATTAGCTATTACTAATAAGCTAGTTACTAATTAGCTATTACTAATTATATGGTTATGGTTAGTTGTTTGTAACTAATAAGCATGTTACTAGATAGCTATTACTAAGTTGCTAACTCTGGGTTACTTGTTAGTAATTAGCTATTTATAATTAAATTGTTACCAATAAGCTATTACTAAGTAGTTGGTCGTTAGTTAACTATTAGAAATCAGTTATTAATAAATCAATTTGTTACCAAGTAGTTATTAATAATTAGCTATTACTAAGTAGCTATTACTAAGTAACTATTATTAAGTAGCTATTACAAAGTAGCTATTACTAGGTAGCTATTACTAAGTAGCTTATTCATCATAGCTATTAACAATTAGCTATTACTTAGTAGTTATTACTAAATAGGTGGTTCTTAGTTAGCTTATTAGTAAGCTATTATTAATTAGCATGTCACTAATCACCTATTACTATTTAGCTATTACGAATTAGCTATTATGAATTATTAATTAGTTTGTTAGTAATGAGCCATTATTAAGTAGCTATTACTAGCTATTACTAATAAGCTATAGTAATTAGTTATTATTAATTAGTTATTAGTAATTAGCTATTATTGATTAGCTATTACAAATTATCTAAAGTAATTTGTTATTACTAATTACTTGTCACTAATTAGCTATTATTGATTAGCTATTATGAATTCGCTATTATGAATTAGCTATTACAATATAGCTATTAATAATTAGCTATGACGAGTTAGCCATTACGAATTAGATATGACGAGTTATTATTAGTTATGACGAGTTAGCCATTACGAATTAGATATGACTAATAAGCTATAGTAATTAGTTATTATTAATTAGTTATTAGTAATTAGCTATTATTGATTAGCTATTACAAATTATCTAAAGTAATTTGTTATTACTAATTACTTGTCACTAATTAGCTATTATTGATTAGCTATTATGAATTCGCTATTATGAATTAGCTATTACAATATAGCTATTAATAATTAGCTATGACGAGTTAGCCATTACGAATTAGATATGACGAGTTAGCCATTACGAATTAGCTATTACTAATTCACTATCATTAATTAGCTATTACTCTTTAGATATAATGAACTAGCTATTAATAAGTAACTAGTACTGATTAATTATTATTGATCAACTATTAATAAGTAGCTATTACTAATTAGCTATTATTGATTAGCTACTAATGATTACCTATTATGAATTAGTTGTTATGAATTAGCTATTACTAATTAGCTATGGTGAATTAGCTATGGTGAATTAGCTATGGTGAATTAGCTATTAGGAATTAGCTATTACTAATCAACTATGAGGAATTAGCTATTACGAATTAGCTATGATGAATTAGCTACTACGAATTAGCTATTATTAATTAGTTATTACTATTTAGCTATTACAAATTAGCTACTATGAATTAGTTATTGTGAAATAGCTATTACGAATTAGCTATTACAAATTAGCTATTGTGAATTAGCTATGATGAGTTAACTATGAAGAATTAGCTAGTATGAATTAACTATTAAGAATTAGCTATTACTAATTAGCTATTATGAATTAGATATTATGAATTAGCTATTACTAATCAGCTATGATGAATTAGCTATTACAAATTAGCTATGATGAATTAGCTATTCAAATTAGCTATTACTAATTAGCTATTATTAATTAGATATTACTATTTAGCTATTACGAATTAGTTATTACGAAATAGCTATTATGAACTAACTATTACAAATTAGCTATTACAAATTAGCTATTGTGAATTAGCTATGACGAATTAACTATGAAGAAGTAGCTAATACAAATTAGCTATTAGGAATTAGCTATTCCTAAGTAGCTATTATGAATTAGCTATTGCGAATTAGCTATTACTAATTTTCTATAATTAATTAGTTATTATGAATTAGCTATTACAAATTAGCTATTACAAATTAGTTATTACAAAATAGCTAATGTGAATAACCTATGACGAGTTAGCTATGATGAACTAGCTATTACTAACTAACTATTATTGATTAGCTGTTATTGATTAGCTTGACACTAATTAGCTATTACTGATTACTGATTAGCTATTACTAATTAGCTATTATGAATTAGCTATTATGAATTAGCTATTATGAATTAGCTATTATGAAGTAGCTATTATGATTTAGCTATTAATAATTAGCTATTACAAATAGCTATTACTAATTAGCTATTACTAATTAGCTATTACTAATTAGCTATTATTATTAGCTATTATGAATTAGCCATTACTAATTAGCTTGTTCCTAAGTAGCTATTATGAAGTAACTAGTTCTTGGTTAGTTGTTCATAATTAGCTATTACTAATTAGCTTCTTACAAATTAGCTATTACTAAGTAGCTGATTGTTCGATAGTTGTTAGTAGTTAGCTATTACTAATTAGTTTGTTACTAATTGAGGATTATTAAGGATCTAGTTTTTCGGTAGTTGTTTGCAATAAGTCATCTACTAACTATCTCTTTCTTACTCTTTAACCCTCTAGTGGAACAATAATCTAGCTGGTTTCATTGCGCTTAGCAGTTGCTCATACCTCAATAGGAACAATTACCAACAATGTTGATGCTTCATACAATAGGGAGCTTGGGACAAGTGAGAATGTTGGATGTACACCATTTGCTAAAAGTATGACTTATGTCCAATCTTTATCATCGAAAGAGAAAGAAAATATTCCATCCTCCCTCTAAACACCATATGCAATGATGCTAGTGTCGATCCTTATCCAATTGACAACATGCATGATGCAGAGTCCACACACATTGACTTTCATAGTGGTCTAGATGCAATGATTGAGAATGTTCTTGATCTAGTTAGCAGCTCAGATATTCATTTAGCTAGTCACAACTCTATAGTTGATAAAGAGGTTCCTCTTTCTATCCACATGTCTGCTGCTAATGAGTTTGAATCTAGCCTAGGGTCAAATACTAATCTTTCAAGGCAAGCTCCTCTACCAACTAATGATCCCGTTGTTTGTTCAAACAAAGGTCATCTGTAGAATCCAACTTTTGATCCTAATCAGAGTCCAAATAGAGATGTTCTTCAAACAAATGCTACAAACAAAACCTCCTCGAAGCAAAACTATTGTAACCCAGCCTCAGTTTTTGACATGTATGGATCCCCAACAAAGGCTGTAGGCATTCATGTACAAGGGGATGCCACTCTAGCATAGTTTATGGCAAATGCAAAAAGAAATTTGCAAGCATCTGTGAAATGATACAAGAAGCCAATCCATTTGCACCCAATTACAAGGCAGAAGACTACTCCGTCACACTTGAATGGAGGCGTTGTATTTGATATAGAGATATTTTGAAAGAATAGTACGAGTGTTCACCTTGTTACATCATTGTCCATTGTAATGGTTACTATCCGCACGTGTGGCATCATCCAAATCTATTAGCTATCAGCACAATTTGTGATCAGCCTATTTTGTATCGATGTTATTAAAATATTTTTTTTTCTCTCTGATGTATTATATACCTTGTACATATTTGATAGCTCAATTGTTTCATTGATTGTAATGATGTAAACAATTCTTCTTTTGGTATTATATGGGCAAA
Organism: Ceratopteris richardii; assembly: GCA_020310875.1. NCBI lineage: Eukaryota > Viridiplantae > Streptophyta > Polypodiopsida > Polypodiales > Pteridaceae > Ceratopteris > Ceratopteris richardii. Next base: position 70,825,841 of record CM035418.1, on the reverse strand, counting down.
ATGGCATTTGTGCATAACTTAAGCACCAATTTGGAAATAATTTGAAGTCTTAATCCCATCATAAACATTAGGAATGCATTTGTATGATTTTTACAATCATTCCTCTCACGATGCCTTTTCACAATGATATGATTTAGATAGTAGTAAATAGTTTCAAAGTGAGGAAACTATTTTCAAAATTTAGTTCTACTCTTTGTAATGGTTACTATCCACATGTGACATTGTCCAAATTGATCAACTATCATAGGATTTTGTATTTAGCCTATTTTGTAATGATGTTATTGATTGTATTTATCATATTTTGTACAATTTTAGATAGACTAACAGTGTCATTGATTGTAAGTTGTAATGATGTTTGGCTTATAGGTCAGATAAAGAACAAAGTTCCATCCACAAGTGCCACAAAAGACAATCTTACATCCTTAGCAAGTCAATGTCAGGCTGCAACAAAAGTTGAGCACAAAGATGCCCAAAAAGAAAAAAAAAACTAAATAAAGTATCAGTTTCAACTCAAACTGATCCTATTTCAACTCAAACATGTCCTATTTCAACTCAAACTGATCTTATTGTAACAACAGTTGAGCAGAAAGTATCAATTTCAACTCAAACTGATCCTATTCAACTCAAACATGTCCTATTTCAAATCAAACTGACTTTATTGCAATAGCAATTGAGCAATAAGTATTGGTTTCAACTCAAACTAATTCTGTACTAGTGTTTACACCAAAACACAATCAAGAGCCTAAACAAATACTAGGCAAGTCAAACAAACAAAAGATTTTGGATCATGTGATAATGAAACCAAAATTTATTGAGATAAAAGGGACCCTCCAAAGATTTAACATGGCATGACAGAGGAGGAGATACAAGAATTGAAACCTATTCACAAGGATTTACAACCTAGGACTCTAATTCTAGAAGTTGAAGTATTTATGAATATCCAAAGTAAGCAAGCCTTTGTTGATAGTAATGCTTTTCTTCAATGGTGCCTGCAACATTTCAATGTCTATATTTGGAGTACCTATGATCTAGACGAGGTCAACAAATGTATTGATACAATTTTCTTGGAGGTGAGGACGAAATATATGGATATTTGGTGGAGGGATTAGTGTTTCTAGAATTTTTCAATCTATTTCAAGAAACTGGCTCATTTCTAGGACAAGAATGTGGAGTAGGGGCCTGACAATACCTTAAAAATTGATACTATTGCTTACAGGTTATTTTACAGCATTAGAACATATTGTCTAATGTTACCAAAGATGACAATCAGTGAAAGACTTAACTATCTGTCAAGAACTCTTTGTGATCAACTTTGGAAATGTTTCATAGCCCCAAATCGTATTGAGTATGCAGATATTATTTCCAGATTTATTCCTCTTGATGAAGAGATTTTGTCTATGTATCATGGAATAGATCGAGAGAATAATCGAGATTACAAACATAATCAAGATTATAGACATAATCAAGATTACAGACAGAAACATTGAGTAATGCCAACTCTAGGGTGGCTATGAATGGTTTTGTTTCTAAACCCTTCAATCTTTATAGATCTATTAAAAAGGGTTCTCCCCTTGCTCCTCTTCTGTTTGCTATTTCTAGTGATGCTTTGGGATGGTTAGCCAAAGATAATATTGAACAAGGAATTATTAGAGGCATTTCTATGTCTGGATGAAAGCTAAAGAGGATTATACCTTAAATGCAGTGTTTGCTTCTAATCTCTAGTTTTTGTCATAGGACTCATTATGGCCTGGATGGGTGAATGTTGAGCAAGCTTCTCCTTTGACTTTTAAGATCAATGGAAAAAAGGCTTAAACCCATGGAATAGCCTTATGTCTAGCAAGATAATGTGGATCATTTCTTCATTAATGACATTGCTGATTTATCTCTTGGTTGTAAACAGGTGCTTATGGATCAGAGGGAGCTCGTCATGAACGCCACAGAGAAGTGCAACCACTACAAAGAGCTTGAGCTACATACGATTGCTATGGATATGTTTTAGAATTTCAAGAAAAAAACAGGTTCCTTTCCCAAGTTGGTCAGGAGGCTGAATCAAAAGTGGAATCTCTAGTGGACTCCTCATCAATGGTCCTATTGATTCAAGTCATTTGGGCCCTTCCTCCTGTGAATAAGCACTCCATCTTATTCTGGCTTATCATTCATCAAGGCCTATGGACAGGGAGTAGAGCTCGTAAATTAAATTTGGGGAATGGCCATTGTAACAGCTTTGGCAAGTTGGAGGATCGCTTTCATGCTTAGAAATTCTGGTCACCTCTTAATAATCTCTACCTCACCCTTGGCAGACCAATAATGGGTTGTACCCCTTGCTTTGGCAAACATGGGGAGCACAAATATTATGAAACATCAAGGTTGGAAGAAATAAAAGATGCTTTGTAGATGGTAGTAGGAATCAAATTTATAACTATTGGAAAGAAATGAAGTTTGTTGGACAAGCCTACCTTTCTAGTATCTCTAATGCTCCTATGCATCAAGCCATGTATTAAAAAATGGTATGTAATGCTAGATACCAATAGTGGAGAGTCACTCTCTCTAAGATGTATTGTCCCAAGAGGTTTATGATGTATCTACACCTTTCTAGTACAAGAGGTATTGTCCCAAGAGGTTTATGATGTATTGTCCCAAGAGGTTTATGATACAAAAACTCATGTACATTAGAAAACCATGTCAAGAGTACAACTTAAGTAATCAATCTCTCCACTGGTTGGGGCAGGTGTTATACAGATAATTAGATAGTTGAAAATCCTCAGAAGGGGCTGTCTTGATAGCAAGAAGACACCTCACTGCAATGTGTTTGAGCCCTCCACATCTCTTGAATTTTTGCAACATGTATCTGGCAACATTGGCAAGGTGAACAAGCCTGTGGGATGCATTGAAGAAGCCCCTCCTCCAACACATTTTTGTGTAGCAGCAATACCTAAAGATAAGCAGGAGATAAGTTAGTGATATCCATTATAGCAAAGCCCTGAATGACCCCACCATTGGTAGTGATGTCATTCCAACTAGAGTATCCCTTCTTGCAACACTTGTGCTCTTTGATTCCCATTTTGCAATTGTTCCGTAGAGATAGCCATCCAATCTAGATGCTTTCCTAAAGAAAAAAAATTCAGAATGAGTAAAGTACTTATCATTAGGGAAACATGCCTTTTTAACCTCCATCCAAGCCTTCCATAATCTACAACAAACGGAACTGCATACAACAATAAAAGAGTGAGGAGACACATTAATATCCCATAAAGCATGATCTTTCTAGGATTTATAGTTTTCTATATAAAAATGTTTAGTGTTTCTTTTTATGAGGTTAGCCCATATGTTAGAAGAATCCAGGGATCTAGCTATCCATTTAGCAGCTTTATTAGGGAGTCCAAGCCACCTTAGGAACTTTGTTATGATGAAGTTTGCCACCACACAAAAATCTCCTGGCGAGGGCAATGAATTTGGAGATTTGCTTCTTACTATTAGGCATCCAACAAGCACTCCACCATTTTTTTGGGAGAACTAGAAAACTAGATATTAATGAAAAAATGTACAATTGTACAAGGGGTAGGTTCCGCCATCAGAGATACAAGATAGAGGACAGGAATTCCTCACACTTACAAGAGCATAACAGTAGGAGCTAGATACAAAGGCAACAAAAATATAACCAGAGCTAGATACAATGATAAACCATCTCCATCCTAACAACAAAGTACAGAGATAGCAGGGAAACCCTCCACTGACTTGGAGGGGTGATTTTGAGGTGACCGGAGAGATTGAATTCATCTGAAGGGGCAGACTTAATGGTTTTTACACTCTACCTACCCATGGATTGAAATCCTTTGACAAAAGAGTACATGAAGGAATTCTTGGAGTTTGACAGGTCTTCTCTAAGAGCAAAGCAGGAGCCTGGTTGCCGGCATATCTCTATGAAGCTTTAGCACCTGCAAGCAACCAGGGGATAAATTAGTAGAATCAAAGAAGTGAGTATCAATCAGCATATCAGATCGAGCATAGAAGTCACTCCATTTGACAAAACCCTGTGCACAACATTTATGCTCTCTAATAATTAGGTTGGCATTGTTCCAAAGGGACAACCAACTAACCCAAGCACTTTCCTACATAAAGAAGTTAGTAAAAGCAAAGAATTTGTCATTTGGACTACTATGCTTTTTGATCATCATCCATGACTGCTAGGACCTAAAAGTGAGGGTGCTTCCAATGGGAGAGTAGTGGTGAGGGGAAACCAAAATGTCCCAAAAATTATGTTGTTTCTAGGATTTATAATTGGTAAGGTAAAACCTTTCAGTGTTTCTTTTGATGAGAATGGCCCAGATGTCATTAGACTCAATAGCTCTACAAATCCATTTAGCACACAGATTAGTAGCCATTTTGAGAGAACAAAAAAGTACCCAAACCTCCTTGCTTAGGAAGGCAGTAGATATTCCAAGCTACCTTAGGAATTTTATTGTGATGGATACTTCCACCCCACAAAAATCTTCTGGAAAGAGCAATCACCTAGTTAAGATGCTTTTTGTTAGGCATCCAGCAGGACAACACATAAATCAAGGAAGGGAGGATATAATGATTGAGGACAAAAACTCTATGAGACAAAGAAGACTAGCAGCCATACAAATGGAAAATCTTGGATCTAAATTTATGCATGACCCACTCCCACCACTTGATTGAACTTCTCAGCACAGAAATGGTTAGTGAAGAAACTAGTTTATAATTATCTAGTCAAATCGAGTACTACATAGTGCGAGACAAAAAAGTGGTCCAACATAACATGGGTATTACAAATTCTAGGGCATACTATTATAAACGGCGTCATACACATCAGCATTTATGGTAAACATGTCTATACAATCATGGACTAGTGACATGGGTATTTTAATGCATCTTACAAGATGAGAATACATATAAGCTGGTGTTCTTGTTTCTAACAACCTATAGACATTTTCTTCTAGTCTCTCATAAAATAAACCCACCACATAATATGTTCCTGAAGCTATCAGGTTGTTCCACACATCCATTACATTCTTTGACTAAACTGTTTTCCTTGTGTGCACTTTAATAAATAGAAATCTGCACCTTCATCGTTGTCCTCTTTTGCATTGACTACAAAGTTGTCATCCACTGCCAACGCATCTGATAGGTAGTTGCCATCACCATCAAATGTAAAATTGGAAAAGGATGAGTCTTCTGCTTCATCTGAATCACTAATAGGAGTCAAAATATGGCACACCCAATTTTGAACGTGGCATTTATTGATGCATCTTTTCCACTGACCATGGATACAATGAAAGCAATAACATGTCAGTTCTTTGACACCAATGCAATGTCCACCTAACCTTGAATAGCCACAAATCGAATGCAAGGATCGAACTTGCTATTACTAATTAGCTTGTTACTAATTAGCTATTACTAATTAGCTTGTTATTAATTAGCTTGTTACTAATTAGCTTGTTGCTCATTCGCTTGTTACTAATTAGCTATTACTAATTAGCTTGTTAGTAATTAGCTATTACTAAGTAGATTGTTCTTGGTTAGTTGTTTGTAATTATCTATCTTAGCTTGTTACTAATTAGCTATTACTAATTAGCTAATTAGCTATTACTAATTAGCTTGTTAGTAATTAGCTATTACTAAGTAGATTGTTCTTGGTTAGTTGTTTGTAATTATCTATCTTACCTTGTTACTAATTAGCTATTACTAATTATCTTGTTAGTAATCAGTTATTACTAAGTAGCTTGTTCTAGGTTAGTTGTTTCTAATTAACTATTACTAACTAGCTTGTTACTAATTAGATTGTTACTAATTAGCTATTACTAATTATCTTGTTACTAATTAGCTTATTACTAATTAGCTTGTTACTCATTAGCTTGTTACTAATTAGCTAGTTAGTAATTAGCTATTACTAAGTAGCTGGTTCTTAGTTAGTTGTTTGTAATTAGCTATTACTACTTAGCTTGTTACTAATTATCTTGTTACTAATTACATTTTTACTTATTAGTTTGTTACTCATTTGCTTATTACTAGTTAGCTATTACTAATTAGCTATTACTAATTAGCTTCTTAGTAATTAGCTATTACTAGCTGTTTTTAATTAGCTATTACTAATTGGCTTGTCAATTAGCTTATTACTCATTAGCTTATTACTAATTAGCTTGTTAGTAATTAGCTATTACTAAGTGGTTGGTTCTTGGTTAGCTGTTTGTAATTAGGTATTACTAATTAGGTTCTACTAATTAGCTATTACTATGTAGCTTGCTATTAATTACCTTGTTACTAATTAGCTTGTTACTCATTAGCTTGTTACTAATTAGCTATTACTAATTAGCTTATTAGTAATTAGCTATTTCTAAGTAGTTGGTTCTTGGTTAGCTATTTGTAAATAGTTATTACTAATTAGCTTCTACTAATTAGCTTCTACTAATTAGCTATTACTAAGTAGCTTGTTACTAATCAGCTTGTTAGTAATTAACTATTACTATGTAGCTTGTAATTGGTTAGTTGTTTGTAACTAGCTATTACTAATTATCTTGTTACTAATTAGCTATAACTAAGATGCTAGTTCTTGGTTAGTTGTTTGTAATTAACTATTGCTAATTAGCCATTAATAAGTATCTTGTTACTAATTAGCTATTACTAAGTAGCTCGTTCTTGGATAGTCGTTTGTAATTAGCTATTACTAATTAGCTTGTTACTGGTAACCTATTACTAAGTAGCTCATTCTTAGTTAGTTCTCAGTAATCAGCTATTACTAATTAGCTTGATACTACTTAGCTATTACTAAGTAGCTAGTTCTTGGTAAGGTGTTTGTAATTAGCTATTACTAATTAGCTCGTTACTAATTTTCTATTAGAAAGTAGTTGGTTCTTGGTTAATTGTTTGTAATTAGCTATTACTAATTAGCTTGTTACTACTTACCTATTACTAAGTAGCTAGTTCTTAGTTAGTTCTCAGTAACTAGCTACTACTATTTAACTTGTTAATAGTTAGTTATTATTAAGTAGCTAGTCGTTGGTTAATTGTTTGTAATTAATTATTACTAATAATCTATTACTAATTAGCTTGTTACCAATTAGCTATTACTAAGTATCTAGTTCTTAGTTAGTCGCTAGTAATTATTGGTTATTAATTAGCTTGTTAATAATTAAATATTACTAAGTAGCTAGTTCTTGGTTAGTTGTTTGTAATTAGCTATTACTAATTAGCTTCTACTAATTAGCTAGTACTAAATAGCTGGTTCTTGTTTTTTTTTTGTAATTAGCTATTACTAGTTAGCTTGTTACTAGTTACCTATTATTAAGTAGTTGGTTCTTAGTTGTTAGTAATTAGCTATTACTATGTAGCTTGTTAAGAATTTGTTATTATTAAGTAGCTACTTCTTTGTTAGTTGTTACTAATTAGTTATTATTAATTATCTTGTTACCAATTAGCTATTACTAAGTAGTTGGTTCTTGGATGGTTATTAGTAATTGGCTATTACTAATTAGCATGTTACTAATTAGCTATTACTTAAGGGACAGTTTGTTGGTTAGTTGTTTGTAATAAGCTATTTCTAAATAGCTTGTTACTAGTTAGCTATTAGTATTAGTTTGTTGCTAGTTAGCTATTACTATTATATTGTTACTATAAGCTACTTGTTACTAGTTCTTGTATAATTAGCTACAATCATGAACTAATGATTGAAAATAGGATTACGTAAGATACATCAAGAAAGTGAACAAGGTGCTCCAAATATTGATTTCTGCCAATTCAGGTCCTGTTTATATCCTTCTTATTTGGTGACACCATGCTCTCTATTGTCCAAAACGTGATAATCAGATGCTTGATCTCTTGTGTGATACATATGGTACGTGTTGCCCTACCAGTTGCCTTCAAGAAACTATGATCAGACTCAACTTTACTTAACCTTCCAATCATATCATAGAAGACTGTCCTGCTTACTCGCAATACCCTAGAAAGTCTTGAAATATTTATTTGATTTGTTGATGAATATGCATCACTATTTAGAGCCATCATCAATGTTGATCTCTTCAACACAAGGTCATCAGAATCCTTTCTCATACTTTGCACTCTATTCCAAACATTGGTGAAAAGGGCA